>JARFJB010000793.1:272500-1490000 GCA_036346205.1 Vesta saturnalis
TGTTTTATTTGACGCGTTTACACGATATTCATCAGAAATCAATTCCGCACAAAAAAGGTCTCCATACATTTTCAAGTAAAACTCACCGTTGAGGAAAAAATAATTAAAAAGTGTCGTGTCGTTATAACGTGCATTTGTTCTTAACATAGAAACTATTTACAGAAACTGAACAATAAAGGGAGAAGAAGAAATCAAGCGGAGAAATATCTGGAGGTCTCGCTGGCCATCGTGTTGGTCCATCCCTGCCTATCCACTTTTCAACAAATACATTACTAAGCCATTCACTTACTACACGGACACGTTGATGAAAATACAAGCCCCTAATTTGAACGAGCAGTACATCTTCAAGGAGTCCAAATAATTTATTATCAAGGAAATTTAAGTGCAAATTCGAATTTGAATACCGTCGAAGAAAAAGGAGCCAACAACTGAAGTATCGAATATGCCTGCCCAAACATTAATCGACCATTTTTCTTGACTATGAACTCGGGAATAGTGAGGGTTTTAATCTGAGTAATAATGAAAATGGTGCTGGTTAAGGTATCCATTGGGTGGAAGGTACACTCCTCTGTAAACATGATCATATCCAAAAATTGTACATTTTCATTTAACTTTTGTTCTACCCAATTGCAAAAATTAATCCTGTTTTGAAAATCGATCTTTTTTTTATGATTGTGGATCTGAACAGGCTAAATAAGGCCTATCGTGCTAAAGCACTCAGGAACACTTAGGAGGATGGATAGAGGGATAATGAATTGCCAATAGATGCCTATGAACAGCTACCTTAAATTTTCTCATATCATAAGTGAGAGGAAAACAGGAACTAGGGAGATCATTCCAGAGTTTAGAATCCGTGTAGAAAAATGTGGATTGCGCCCGTTTGGTACGACAAGTGGACAAGTGGACAAGTGGAGCTCTTGAAGTAGTTGGATGTAATAAGGATGAAATGTGTGTTTTTTATATTATTCTTCTGACAGATGTTCTACTTACTTGAAAATCTCTTTCGGGTTGTCGTATACTCGTATGGGGATTTTATATTACTGCAGTTAAAATATTGAGTTGATTATCTTGGTTTGACGCAGGTTTAATTCTTTCCTGGTTTTCAAGATAATGAACTCTTTCTGTTGCAATAAATCTTTCTAACAGATTTTTCAATGATTCTTCCCTTGGATAACGCTCCCGGTCAGGATATCTTGCGTAGTCACATTAGAATTAACCAAGGGATCCAAATATGTAATAATATACAGGGGATTCCATTAAAAAAAATTCAACTTTGATATAATCGCCCTGTGTAGACTTTGCGACTTAATTGGAAATGTTTTAGGTTTGTAGCCTTAAGGATACCACATCCCATCAACAAACTTTAGAAATATTCCGTAATAAACCCACAATTTTCCACCCACGTACTATTGGGCACCCTATATATATATATATATATATATATATATATATATATATATATATATATATATATATATATATATATAGAACCATCTGATGATGGAATATTAGAAACAAATTTTTGGCTGTGCAGTGGGCTCTCAATTTTTGCTACAGTTGCAAATTTAGTTATGAATTTGTTTATAATAAAACCATATTATTTGTAATACAATATGGAATATTATAACCCAATTATTGGCTGTGCAATGGGCTCTCCAATTTTTGCTACTTACTTTTTTTGTTTATAATATTCCATATTATATTGAATGTCATACAATATTATAAACAAATTTTTGGTTGTGAAATGCACTCTGCAATTCCTACTACTTATTTTTATTTGTTTTTGTTATTCCGCATTATATTCAATATAATATGGAAAATTATAAACAATTTGTTGGCTGTGCAATGGGCTCTTCAATTTCTGCTACTTATTTTTTTGTTTATAATATTCCATATTATATTGAATATAATATGGAATATTATAAACACAATATTTTTGACTGTGCAACGTACTCTCCAATTTCTACTACTTATTTTACTTTGTTTATAATATTCCATGTTATATTCAGTATAATATGTAACATTATAAACAAATTTTTGGCTGTGCAATAGGCTCCCTAATTTCTGCTACTTACTTCTTTTGTTTGAGCGCTAAACATACCTTTGACAAACTTTTTGATGGCTCGATCATGTTTTTAAGGTGCATAACGGCTCTAATGTGTATAGCATCCGTCAGCAAACGTTTATTTATGAATAACCAGTATTGTGAAACTTAAAATAAGTTTCTGGGCAACTTAGAGGATTGTAAAGTTAGTATGGCCGGAGGGAAGAAAATATATTTGTGTTACATAATGTAGTAGTATCAGTATTTAGATAAACGATTAATTAGTGTTCTGTGGATTTATGGTTTAATCAATGTAATCCAAAATAAATATAAATACAATCGTATACTTTTTGGGGTTCTAATTTTGATTTTGGGAATGCTTCGTACCTTCTAGCGCCCCCTAGTTGCACTTATGGAAAAGATATACCTAATTCCTTTTAGTTTTCATTATGACTTTAATAAACATAATATATATTTTAATAAGTGTAAACAATACAAATGCTTGCGAAATAGACAATATTCCAATAAAAATATGGAAAGAATCCTTTGAATACTTGTACACTCCATTAGTAACCTTAATAAACACAATTTTTAGTTCAGGTAAATTTACAAAATATTTTAAAATTGCAAAAGTAAAACCTTTATACAAAAGCAAATCAAAGAAAGATGTTCAAAACTATAGGCCTGTATCCGTATTAAATTCGTTCTCTAAAATTGTTGAGTCAATACTCTCATTTCTTGAGTCTCAAAATATTTTAAACAACTCACAACATGATTGCGGATCAAACAAATCAACATGTACGGTTTTCGAAAGCATGGTGAAGTTCATATATACGCATCAAAATGATAAACAAGTTGTAGCATCAGTAAATTGTGACTTATCTAAAGCGTTTGATTTAGTGGATCACGATTAGCTTATGTCAAAACTGTATTGCTTAGGTATTAGAGGAAACGCGTGGAATCTGTTTAAGTCATATTTAAGTGAAAGGTCTCAATACGTGGCTATTGATAAGTTACTGCCTACAGGTGAAATAAAAGAGGTATTTTCAGAAATACAGTTAATACGGTGTGGTGTACCCCAAGGTTCAATACTTGGCCCAATATTATTTATAATATATGCGGATGACACAAATGATAACATAACCTGCAAAAATTCTGATTTGAAAAACAAACTTAGTCAGTCTTTGGACATTTTACGTAATTGGTTTAGTGCAAACAAACTCTTATTAAATACAGAAAACACAAAAATTTTGATTTACGAAAAAAACTTAGTTTATTAAATTGATAAAATTTTATTTAGCGATTCTAGGGCAGTTCCTTGTAAATCTGCAACATTTTTAGGAATTATCTTAGATGCAAATCTTTACTGGAAAACGTCAATTGAGCATCTTAAGCTAAAACTAAATAGAACGGTATTTGCGCTATCAAGAACTAAAGACATATGTTACACAAAAACTGTAATTCAAATATACTATGCTCTATTTGAATCTCAACTTAGGTACGGCATAATTCTATGGGGAAACTCTAATTTATCAATTATTAATGATATATTTTTAAGACAAAAAAAGGCTATTCGTACTATGTTGTGTCTATGCAAAACAACATCTTGCAGGTCCTACTTCTCAAAATATAATATTAAAACAAATCAAATTTTACCAAAAATTTAAAACATCATTCTCATAGTTCTATAAAAAAACATGATTTCCGATGAGTAACTTCTAAAAGCAGTACGTATAGTAATTCGTTTTTACAGATGGGTCTTAGGTTTTTTTAATGTTTTACCGAATTATGTCAAAACAGAGGAAAACCACAAATTACAAAATTAAAATTTTAAACCTATTAAATTCAATGGTTTTGTACTCTTTAAATGAATTTTTTGCTGATATGACTGTTCTTTCATAAAATCTAGTCATACCTTTAGTCAGTAGTGTATTTATACACATATTTTACTATATTATTTATATTTATATTACTGCATTGTGGAATTTTAAGATTAAGAAACAAAGAAGCGAAAGAGGCAGTGAGAATAAATAAAAATGAAGTGATGGTTGTGGAAGGAGAGAAAATGCAGAATGATTTTGAAGGAAACAAAAAACTCTTCTGGAAATCTGTCAAAAATACAAAACATGGCCCAAAACAGAACGCTACAGGAGTGATGAATACGAGCAACGAAATAGTATGGGACGATTGTGTAGTGAGGAAATGCTTTTCAAGAATATTTCGGAAAGCTGTACAGTAGTGTGGAAAATAAGACTGCAGGGTTAAATAAGGAGAATGTAGAAGGAATGGTGAATGAAACTGAGGATATTGGGATAAATGAGGTAGAGAAAAAGGTAGGGAGGTTGAAAAACAGCAAGGGAGCAGGTGTAGATGAAATCACTGGTGAAATGCTAAAGTATGGGGGTGCAAAGCTTATACGAAGATTGTGTGAATTATTCAATGTATTCCTTATGTGTGGAAAAGTGCCGAGGGATTGGAAGAGCGCGATTATTGTACCACAGTACAAGGGTAAAGGGAACAAGAGTGATTGCAAGAACTACAGAGGAATAAGTTTGCTCAGCGTGTCTGGTAAAGTATTTGAAAGAAGTTTGATTGATAGAGTACGAGAGACTACGCAAACTAAGGTTTGGGATGTGCAAGGTGGCTTCATGCCAGGGAGAGGATGTGTCGATCAGATGGTTGCTCTCCAGCAGGTGAGAAGTGTTTAAGGGTAAAAAGGAAGCTGTACTGTGCGTTTCTAGATCTGGAGAAAACATACGACAGAGTGAATAAGGGGAAGCTGAGGGAAATATTAAATGAATATGGCGTAAGTAAAGGTCTAATAAATGGAATAAGGGCAGTCTACAACTGTAGTCGAGCATGTGTTAGGGTGAGAGGAGGTGTGAGTGAATACTTTAATATTGATCAAGGAGTGCGACAAGGCTGTGTGATGTCACCGTGGTTGTTCAATGTATACATGGATAAATGTGTTAGATGATCATCTACCGATACAAACGTTGTAATGGTTGGTGACGTAAATGTACGACTTCTGGCGTATGCAGATGACACAATCTTATTAAGTGACAGTGCGGATGAGCTACAAACCGCTATGAGGAAGTTTGATACAGTCTGTGAGGGCATGGACCTAACGGTAAACGTGAACAAAATTAAGATTGTGGTGTTCAATCGGGACGGTGGAAATGAGAGTAGAGTATTTACCCTGCAAGATGAAATTGTAGAGCAAGTGGACGAGCTGGTATATCTGGGTAGAATGTTTACTGCAGATGGTACAATGAAAGGCGAGGTTGGATGAAGGGTCAATGCTGGAGTGAAAGTGATTGGAAGTATTTGGATGATAATGAGAAACGAAAGCATACGCCTAGCTGCGAAACGAGCAATCTATTATGGCGTGTTTGTCCCGTCAGTACTGTATGGAAGTGAAACACAGGGAATGTCAAAAAAAGCACGAAAGTTGAATATCCTCCTTGTGAAGGTTAATTATGTTGTGTTCGAGGTTTCTACGAGTGTTATATGTATTTCCATTTCTTCCGGCTCCATGATCTCGTGCGTTGATGCGATTCTTGTAAGAATCTTATTTGAAGCTGTTTCGTCAAACTCTCATTTTCCATATAGGAAGAGTACCATTCACAAGAAGACATCATCCGCCTAACGGAACATTTCGATAAACAGTTACTTCATACCAGAGGTACAGAGAAATCTCAAACATTATCGCCAGTTCTAGCTAATTTATTTATGCACGATCTGGAAGAACGAGCATTACAACGGCAAGTCACAAACCCAAGGTATGGTTAAGGTCTGTGGACGACACTTTTGTAATTTGTACTAATGGACGAGAAGGATAGGATTGATTTCTACAACATCTAAATGCAGTCCACGAAAAGATAAAGTTTACAATGGAAATGGAAAATAATGGAACACTGCCATTTTTAGACGTATTGGTGTACAAGAAGGGAGAACAACTAGAACACGTGGTTTATAGAAAAACCACACACACCAGCCGGTACCTGAGTGGTCAATCCCATCACCATCCAGTACAACTACAGGCCGTGGTCAAAACATTAATTACGAGATTCAAGAGACTGTTAGATTATCCAAACATGAAGGAAGAGATCAAAACACTAAAGTCGGCTTTATTACAAAATGGATTCACCGGAAAACACATAATAACAATAATAGGTGTATTGTTGTTCTACAGAATAAATCCAATTACAGAACAATGAGTGTAACAATTAATTAGTAGCGTAACTAAAAGATACAAATTGTTCAAACATTATCCAACAAAAAAAAATTATGAATTTTAAAAAAAGAACTAACATAGTAAAACTTAAAGATCATATTCTGAATACCTAAAACTAAGACTAAACAAACTATTCAATTGCAAAATGTATTCGAACATAATTTGATTCAGTTGAAAATTAAAATTACTGCTCTCAATAATTCAGTTAAGGAATTAAGGCTCATTTCACAGTGAATTAAAGTTTACAGATAACCTTACGGTTGGTGGTTCAAAGAAAATATTTGTTCTTGGAATTGCATATGTAAATGTCAGTGGAAATTTCGACCTTTCAGTAGGAATGGAAAAGTTTAAACGTGATAGGAGGTAGGGACAGTCAATATGGTTATGTAATAAACCATGTAAAATGTTTATACTATTGCGCACACGTCGTTATTCCGTCGATTGAAAATTAAAGCGTAAAAGTAACAGTTCGTCGGAAAACCTCTTTCAGGATGGTGACCGTCAATTTTAAATGTGACATATTTTAGAAATTTACGTTAGATGTTCTCAATAGCGCATTTTTGCACTTCATCAGTTGGATATCATATTTAATCACAGTACTCAAGTTTAGATCGTATGAGCGCGAAGTGTACAGAAAACAGAGTATGATGATTTGTAAATATTCCACTATTGCTAACGAGAAAACCCAAAATTTAAGATACCGAAGATCAAATGTACTGGACGTGTTCAGTGAAGTGCAACCGGTAATCAAAAATTACTCCTATGTCTTTTATAATTGAAGTACGGTTAAAGTTTACCGAGTTGACAGAATATTGAAAACTGATTATTTCACACTTTTTACTAAAGGATAGAACCTTGCATTTACTTATGTTTAAATCCAAATTATTTAATTTACACCATTGATAAATGGAGTAATTTGTTTTTGCAACTCAAGACAATCGAATACATTGTAATTTTTTATAAATTTTAAGGTCATCAGAGAAAAGAAGATGATGACATGATATTGAGTCAGAAATATCATTAATGAACATTAGAAACATAAGCGGGCCTAGGTTGGACCCTTGAGGTACGCCAAATGTCACGATAAATAGATCAGAAGTAAAACTATTATATGTAGCATACTGAAAACGATTATTTATGTAAGAGGTAAAAAGACAGAGCAGCGAATCACTAAATCCAAAATTCTCAAGTTTATGAATTATAACAAAGTGGTCAATGCTATCAAAGGCATTAGCAAATTCAATCTAAATTGCATCAACTTGACCTAAATTATGCAATACTTGACTAGTAAACTCCGTAAAACATGCAAGGTTAAGTTAAAGTAGAACATTTTTGTATAAAACCGTGTTGACGGTCTAAAATATGATTTTTAATGTAGGGATAGACACTATTATACATAATATACATAATATGTCCTGTACATAAGACTGAAGATCCTGCAACAGTTACTAATTATAGATCAATTAGCATTTTGTCAACGTTTTCAAAAGTATTCGAAGTTGTATTGTATAATAGTGTCTATCCCCATATTAAAAATCATATTGGCTATTTTCCACGTATCAAGAAATTATTGCTGCCGGATTGCTAAATTAAGGATAATATATATTGGAAAAATAAACATGTTTTCGCCAAGAAAACTGGAATTTCATCGTAACCTGTAGTTTGTTTACTTTTCAGTGATGATATGCGTCGTCGACCATTAATCCACTAAGCGGAACAATCGAAAAAGAAAAAGCAAGAAGGAAAATAGGAGGAACATACAAACAGCGTTTTTATCGTACATAACATGAACAACAGGCCGGATTAGCAGAATTCTGAAAAGATCAGAACCATACTGTCTAATCCAAAACCCAAAATCAAGCTTGAAGATTAAGGCATATACGAGATTCCATGTAGAAGCTGTGACCGAACGTACATAGATCCAGCAAACAGGCTAATCACTGCTAGTGAAGAACATCGATATATATATATATATATATATATATATATATATATATATATATATATATATATATATATATATATATATATATACATGATAAGAAAAAGTTCCTATGAACTTAGGTCCGCAACGCCTTCGTTTAAAAGATATAGGGTGTTGAAGTTTTTTTCTTAATATCTTCTTACAATGATGTAATAAGCGGACGAAATTTTGTATACAGGGGCTTTTTATCACGCAGAATTCAAATGTGACCTTAGTTCTTTTATTACTGAAGAGCAGTGATCATATTACAAGCCCCCCACGACAAATCCACCTATTTTCAAACCTCCTTTCAAAAAATTTCCTTACTACTCAAGAAACGTAAGCTAGCTTGCCATCAAGCATAAAGTCCACTCTTGCAACAATGTCCAATTCTAATAATGTGTTCAAGTTATTCCTTTTCAACAGTGCGACGAGTTCTGAAAACTCCCACTATTAACTTTTTTTTTTTAAACAGACATCTTCAATACCCATCTTCATCCAAACGCCTATGCACGTCACGGAACCTGTCCTAAAGGATATAATTCTCTATAGATACGTTGAGATTTAAAGAAATTTAACCAAGCTTCTCCGTAACACATAATCATGTCCCTGTATTCTTCAAAAATGTTAGTGAACCATTTTGGGAACACAAAATAATATGTACTATTGGAATGATGAAAATAACAGGCGATGGAAATTTACGAAAAAAACAAACGAAATCTATGACACTTGTCAAAATATTATTGTCTTGTTAGAGGTATTTTGTGTTCTTGATTAAGTTTTTCATTGATTCTCTTATTGATTTTTCAAAATTACTTTCAAAAATGGTTCACTACCCTTTTGAAGAATACAGGGACATAATTATGTGTTACGGCGAAACTAGATTAAATTCTTCCTAAGCTCAACGTCTCTATCGAGAAAGATATCCATTAAGGCATATTCCTCATAATAGGACATTTATTGACGTGCATAGGCGTTTGGGTGAAAATAGCTGTTTTAAAAAACCAAAAGTTAATAGTGGAATTTCCAAAACTCGTCGCACTGCGCGAAACGAAGAAACTGTTTTACGAATGGTAGAAAATAATCCGAGAACAAGCACCAGGAAAACAAGTTCAGCGGTACGAAATGTTAACCGTGAATCAGTTAGACAAATTTTCAATGAACAACTTCTTCTCCCGTATCATTTCCAAAAGGTTCATTCACTATTAGAACATGACTATCTTCCTCGTGTACAATTTTGCAAATGGTTGCAAAATCAAAGACATGATATTTTTTCTTCAATTTTGTTTACTGGTGAAGCTGGTTTTAGCCGTGATGGTGTTCTGAACCTACATAATATGCACCATTGGAGTGATGAAAATCCTCATCAAACCGTAATTAGAAGTCACCAATATGGGTTTTCTATTAATGTATGGGCAGGTATAATTGACAATACTTAATTGGCCCATTTCAATTGCCCAATCGATTGACAGGTGAACTGTATCTAAATTTCTTGGAGAATGAACTAAATACGTTATTAGAGGATGTTCCATTGGCTATTATTGGTAGAATGCGTTACATGCATGATGGCGCGCCAGCTCACTTTTCTCGATTGGCAAGGGAATTTTTGGATAGGAGATTTGGAAATACATGGATTGGTCGAGGGGGACCTGTACCCTGGCCAGCTCGTAGTCCCGACCTTAATCCTCTCGATTTTTCATTTTGGGGATTCATGAAAAAGTATGTTTATTGTGTAGAAATACAAAATGAAGAACAACTATGGATAAGAATTATGGAATCCGCAGATAGATTCTGTAATAACCCAGGAATATTTCAAAGATGCCGTCAATCCTTAGGAAGAAGAATTGAAAAAAGTATTCACGTACAAGGACAACAATTTGAACATCTTATAAAAATTTAATGTTTTTTTTTAATCACTGCCCTTCATTGTTGCTATTAAAATTTAATTGTTGAAGTGTCATGTCATTGTTTTTGCAAATGAGATACTTTGACGCTTTTGGATAATTTGCATGCATCGGATGCATTTTTCTCGTAGACCGTTGGTCCTAGAGACTTCAATAAGGTATACCTTTCTGAAGCAGAAAAGATATCAGTAACAAAAGAACAAATGCCATATTTGAATTCTGCGTGATAAAAAGCACCTGTATACAAAATTTCGTCCGCTTATTACATCATTGTAAAAAGATATTAAAAAAAAAACAAAAAAATAATTAAACTTCAACACCCTATATCTTTTAAACGAAGGCGTTGGGACCTAAGTTCATAGGAACTTTTGTCTTATTTTAGTGTCCTCTATCGCTTGGCACTCTGCATGGTACTTTTTCTATGTCACTATATATATATATATATATATATATATATATATATATATATATATATATATATATATATATAATATAGATAAATTTCAGCATGATCTCACTTATTATAAAGGTACAGATTTTTAAATTAGATGAATTATCTAAGATTAGTGAAATTATAGGAATTCAATTTCCAAATTTTCATGTATTTTAAGACTTATGCAAGAAAAAGAAAATGTCAAATTTCTTTTCTTGTAATATCTTTTGTTATATTAGATATAAATTTTATTTCACTTTCTTAAGATATTTTTATGCAGAATTTAAATATCAATTTGGAATTTATTTGCACTTTTATTTTTAGTTTAACTAAATTAAATTTCTTATGGAAGAAAGTCGGCTTTGAAATAATTGATCGTGTTTTATCTCTTTACAATGATATATGTACTATTTTTAAAAACAACAAAGAAAATTTAAAAAAATGTATTTTATTAAAGACTCTAACAATAAGCAGGCCGTGAAACATAAAAACACAATCGAGGGCCGATTTTATGGCCACCCAGATCTCCAGACTTAACGCCCTTGGACTTTTTCCTTTGGGGCTACGTAAAAAATCGAGTGTACGTGCAAACATTTGAGAATGCCGAAGATCTTCGTGAAGCTGTTCTTGCAGCATTTGGTAGCATTAAACGCCAAAAACTACGCAGAGCAATTACGTCGACACTACGCAGGGCACAATTATGTTTAGAACGGAATGGTCAATTGTTTGAACATCTTTTATAATTGGATAATTATCTCCAATACTATTACCTGCTTAACTCTTGTTGTTATCTATTATTTGTCGTTTTCTCATGTTTCACGGCCTACTTATTGTTAGAGTCCTTAATAAATACATTTTTAAATTTTCTTTGTTGTTTTTAAAATAGATAGTACATGTGCTATATCATTGTAAAGAGGATAAAAAGCACGATCAATTATTTCAAAGCCGACTTGTCGTTCCATAAGAAAAATTTAATTTAGGGGTTGAAACTAAAAATAGAAAGTGCAAAAAAATCCAAATTGATATTTAAATTCTGCATAAAAAATATCTTAAGAAAGTGCAAATAAAATTTATGTCTAATATAACAAAAAAGAAATTTGACATTTTTCTTTTTCTTGCCATAAGTCTTAAAATATATGGAAATTTGGAAATTGGAGAGTGTCCTATAATTTCACTAATCCTTAGAGTAATTCATCTAATTTAACCAAATCTGTATCTTTTATAATAAGCGAGATCCCCATGCTGGAAATGTTATCTGGGACACGTATTATATATATATATATATATATATATATATATATATATATATATATATATATATATATATATATATATAGTGTTTAATTAACATTTAATTATAACTACCTGAATTACAAAAAATTCAGCTTTGAGCTATAATTATGCTTTACTGTACGTTTAATTAATGATTCATTAAAAGCACAGACAACGTAAATGATAAAAAGTTGAAAATAAGCACACAATTTCAAGCGCTATAATAGAGCCTTTTAATATACAAAGGATCTTTTTATTTTTAACTGACACTCAAACACCCGTGCATTTTACATTTTATCAAAATAAAATTATAACAGTCTCATATGCAATATTAAACTAATTTTAGCTTTACAGTGATATTTCAACATAATTGCATAAAGGATCATATTTTAATTCAACGTAGGTGATGCCTTACCAACAAAAAAGGACTCCCGCTGCTTTATTGATTATATCATTAGAATTATTTATACAATAGTATAGTAGATACATATTTTTGGCCTTAATTTAAAAATGAACTAAGATAAAAATATGCATTTTAGAACAATGACTTTATGTAATAACTGAACTCCTGGTTACATAACAGTGCATAAAGCTTATTATTAAAATCGTGATAGCTAACGTAAAGGTAAAGACAACTTATAAATTTTTCAGATGACGGCTCAGGTACTTCTCCCTCTTCATTCATTTGATAACACATATAATTACCTAGAATGAATTAGGTTGTGTTTAAGTCGTTTACGTTTTCTAGTGATCCATACATCGTCGGCGGGACTTGTGGATGGGTGGTTTGAAATTTCCTTGGAAGCATGTATGCAGTTGGTTCTTCGGAACATCAAAGGAACTGCGGGATCCTGGATATCGGCAGAGCTGTTTGTGAATAGTACTAAAGTTATCCGAGACATTCCGTCTAGTCGCCGTTCTGGAGAGTGCTTGCCCAACAAGGGCAAGCACCTCCTGACCGCGCGTGAGGATCACTCCCAACAGATCAGTCGCAATTCTGTACCTTTGATTGTGCCGCTGTCACCTTGCGGATGATAGATAGCGGCTTCGCGAAATCTAAGCCTCCGAGGAAGTCTAGAGTAGTGTCAGACCCTAAAACGAATGGAGCGACGTTTTCTCGACTGCGGCTCTAATCGTATTTGATACTTCCGCCTTCTCACTATTACTCGATGTCCTCTTCGGTTGCTGTGGGTGTGGTGCGTCGCTATGCTTTCGCTGCGGGAGACGAGGAAGCCTCGGAGATCCCCTGAAGTTGGTAGGATGATCGTCACCGCAGTTTACACACCTTGCCCGGTATGTGCGGGGTTTCGTGCATTCACAGCGTGCTGCCGCTCTAGAGTAACGCTGTGCGTGACAGAATCTCTGACACCGGTAACACTGTCCGATGTTGGATTTCCACCTCAAATCTTTGATGGATCTTCCTTAGTCTGACAACTCAACCAGCGGAATCCGTCCTTGTTTCTCTCGGTGATTTCTACAGGTAGTCTCCGTAGAACCGCCTGGAACGTTTGTTCGGTCGTTGCCTGATAGGTGTGGTACGGAACACCATGCCTATCCATACACCACATTAGGCTGACACGATCTTTGGCTGTGCCAGACTGTATCCTGTATCTACCTGCGATTGCCTTCGCACGGATGAAGGCGATCCCTCGTCGGTGCAATTCACGGGAGAAGGTGGCCTAGTTCTCCTTCTGACGAAGGATTACGGAAGCACGCTGTCCCTGGTAACGGCAACTTCCAAAGCTTCCGAGCGATCCTTGGTGTCGAGAAGGATCTTGAAAGCGTTGACTAAAGGTTATGTGTGGTTGGGCGGTCCCTCAATGACTTCTATGGCTTCTTCTGTAGCCGGTGGAATCTTGGCTGCTAAGGAAATCTTTAGCTGCTCTCACTACTCCACATCATGATAACGATGCTC
Organism: Vesta saturnalis; assembly: GCA_036346205.1. Taxonomy (NCBI): domain Eukaryota; kingdom Metazoa; phylum Arthropoda; class Insecta; order Coleoptera; family Lampyridae; genus Vesta; species Vesta saturnalis. Next base: position 286,269 of record JARFJB010000793.1, read on the forward strand.
GTAGAGACACGTTGATGGAGAGTTATTTTGCATTTAAGCTTAAACAATCAAAAGTTAATGATCACTGCTCTGATCACAGACACTGAGTGTATTGACATTTCAAATAAAAATTACACCAAACCAAGCTATCTGCATTGTAAAATTATAGTGGACTTTTGGATATACCGTAAATGCAAACCAACTTCGTTATTTTAAATACAACACCCTATATATTGTTGTATTATTGAGTGACTTAAATTTAAAGTTACCTTCATGACTATACATTTAGTCTACACCTTACTGTTTTTAAATTATTCTAAATTTTCGAAATAGATTTCACTTTCGGTGTCAGAAATTTTCAAATCTTATCGTAATTTTCAAACTTAAAAAAATGGGATTTTCAATGTTCGATTAGGTTTTAAAAAATCTTGTTGCAAAACCACTATGTTGAATTTGAAAATTTTGAAGCACTGGAACTGTGGTAGGACCTGTAACAAACTAAATACACCCATGTACCACACAAAAAATGAAAAACAACGAACATGTTTCAATAGCTAAGCTATCATCATCAGCCGTCGACTAGGGAAGTCGACTGCTGATGATGATAGCTTAGCTTTTGAAATGCGTTCGGTATTTTTTATTTTTTATGTGGTACGTGGGTATATTTTGTTTGTCACTATGTTGAACTTGAAACTTTAGTAGAGATGTGTACTTATCTTCCAATTTTTTTGGTCACGACTAACTTAATTGTTTTACTAGAACGATCTCACACCATTAGATACGGATTTTAATTTCGTTTCAATTTTGTGCCATGTTAAGTTTGATTGAGTTTTCTTTTTTAACTGCCTCTAATTTAAGCCCATAGTGACCTAAATTCTTACATACTACTTTCTTGTTTTGCATATCACTGGTTGTTTGATTCAAGTATAAATTGCAGATAATGCATCAAGAAACGGCAGACTGTCATTTGGCTCTATCTCATTGGTAAATTTGATTATCGGAAATTTAGAATTTCAAGTTTCTACAAAGTTCTTAACACTACAAATTTTAGATTAAAAATAGGAAACACATTATCCACATATCTAATTCTAACTCTACGAAAATAAGGCAAATCACGTTTTAAGTCTGTTTTAAATCTATCCATGAATAGATTGACCATAAACGTACCATGTTCTTGTTTGAAAAATTTATGGTTAATTTTGCAAAAGGTTTGTTATATACAAAGCTCTGTTAATTTAAGGAATTCGTCACCTTCTGAATCGTCCACATGGTTTTGTATTAAAACATCTTCTAAATAAACTAAAGTTTGATCTATTGCAATGCCCGGAAACAAAGAACAAACGTCGAATGAGATTAAAATTTCATCTTCTGTAAGTTCAAAGCCATAGTTGGCTTTATACGTTTATCAAACTGTTATATTAATAGCAGGCTTTTCGTTTCCATATTTTTCATATTTCATTGATTTGGTTTAACATCGCAAGTAATTCCTAAGATATTAATTACCATTTACTGAGGACGACAAAAAAAAAATACACAACTTAATTACCCAAACATAAGTATTTTAATTAACATAGCATAAAATCAAATACTTCGGTTCGTACTTTTTGTATTTCTGCGAAAACACAAAAAATAGTGAACATAATTGGTATTCCCTTGAGTAGGTACATTATTTAACGAATGTTTATGTGATGGTCATTATCCGGGGTTACTTAAGATAGCAATAACTATTCATGTACATAAATCTGATTCACATAATAACATGGGAAATTACAAACCAATAGGATTAACTTGTACAGTATCTAAAGTTTTCGAAAAATTACTTGAATCACGATTATTAAAATACTTGATAAACATAAAATTTTACAGGAAAATCAGTTTGGTTTTGCGAAGTACGGAAAGCCAAATAACCTCTTCTATTTAAAGTGAACTTTTTTGATGTTTAAATGAGAAAATTATGGTACTCGTGGAAAGTTTTTTACCATTAATACAGGGTTATGTGATAAATAGAACTCAAAGGGTGAAGATTAATGGAGAGTTTAGCAATGTCCTTCCAGTGACTTGCGGTGTTCCACAAGCGGCAATATTGGGTCCGTTATTATTTACTATGTATATAAATGATTTGCTAAGCTTTCAAATCTGCTAATATAATTTCGTATGCAGGTGACACTGTATTAATAATCAAAGCAGAAACTATTATAAATCTAAACATCCAATCGAGGAATGATACTAAAATTAAAAAACTGGTTTAACCAAAATTATTTTTTATTGAATTGTTTAAAAACATATTTTGTTAGATTCTAATGTAACGGTAATAGACATGAATAATGAGCGTTATACTCTTATTATACGTTATGAAAATTTAATAGGTTGTCAGTGCGAAATTAAAATAAAAAAAAAAAGTTAAGTCAATTGTTTAGGTACTAATATAGATTGTGATTATAGAAGGAATCAACATATTGGCTTCATAATAATGACAGTGCGCAGTGCATTGTACGTATTTAGCTCTTAAAAAATATTTTAGACAACAATCCATTGAAAACGAATTATTATGGCTTGTGCCAATCTAAACGTTATGGATTCAAAGGTTGCTCTCAAGAGTATTACTTAAAAAACATCCCTTATATTCATCTTCACGATTATTTATTGACACAGTTATAAATATATATATATATATATATATATATATATATATATATATATATATGTATATATATATATATACCGGGTTAGGAAAAAGTACCGGAACGCTTAAATATCTACAAAATCGCGAAAGTTACGATTACAAAATTCGGCATTTGGGGGTTTCGGGGCGCGCAGAATTGGAAAATGATATCGGCACTGTTGCCAGATTTCCCAGTTTTGCGATACACGTAGTCGTTTTGTTATCTTAAATAGAATGCCCTATCTACTTTTATTGCAGTCAATTGGGCGTCACAAAATTAGTAAGATTTCAAATTTTCAAACTTTTAGATCTACTAGTTGCTGAGATATGACGACACCGTATTTTCAGTAAAAAGTACCGGAACGCTTGAATATCTTCAAAACCGCTAAAGTTACGATTACAAAATACGGCATTTGGGGGTTCCTAGGCATGCGGAATTAGGAAATGATATCGGCACTGTTGCGAGATTTCCCAGTTTTGCGCTACACGTAGTCGTTTTGTTTTCTTAAATAGAATGCTCTATTTATTTTTATTGCAATCAATTGGGCGTCTCAAACTTATTAAGATCTCAATACTTAGTCTTTTTGTTATCTTAAATGGAAGATCCCAAATTCTCAAAATTCTGTGTATACTATTAGATACTAGTGAGAAATATTATCGGATAGTTACTTATTTTAGAATGAGCATGCATGAAATTTATCGGAGATGCCCATAGATATGAATACCCTAGGAGTAAGTAAGCACTGCTTCAATTGTTTTCAACACTCTGGCCGTCGCCATGTTACAACAATGACAAATTAAACACATCATTGTCAGTTATACCGCTGAATATTGCATCGATTACAAAATTATAATTTGATTATGGCTTTTGTTCTATCAGAAACCCAACGTATTGATATTTTGATTTTTCGTGGATATGGAAATAAAACAAGAACATATCAAGAAATCTGCAACTTGTTTAACGATCGTTATCCTAATAAACCCATTAAAAAGTCTACCGTACACAGAACTTGTCGACGTTACGAGGAAACAGGGTGATGAAAATAAATTAAACGTTTTATTACAAATAGAGGAAAATTCAAAAGTAAGCACCAACCAGTTAGCTATAAATACCGAAATCTGTCAAAAATCTGTGAGGACTATTTTGAAGGAAAATAAATTTAAGCCGTACAAGATCCATTACACTCAAGAGCTTTTAGAGGATGATCCTGACCTCCGCAATGAATTCGCCGAAATCATGATGGAAAATATCAACCAAGATCCTTATTTTGCGCACAAAATTGTATTCAATGACGAAGCTACTTTTTGCTTGAACGGCCAAGTTAATAGGCACAATTGCCGAATTTGGTCTAGAGATAACCCTCATTGGATGGAAGAACTTCATACCCAATATCCTGAGAAAGTTAACGTCTGGGCAGGAATATTGGGAAACAATACTATCGGACCTTTCATAGAAGGTACATTAACAGTGCGAAAGTATTTGGAGCTCCTTAGAGAAAGTATAGTTCCTGCCATTCAACAAAATAGAAATATAGGTGAAATCTGGTACCAACATGATGGTGCTCCGCCCCATTATTCAAGAGAAACCATGCAATTTCTAAACAACCAATTCCCAGGAAGTCTGATTGGAAGATGTGGAGCATTAGAATTGCCACCTCGATCTCCTGATATAACTCCATTGGACTTCTTCTTGTGGGGTCATTTGAAGAACCGTGTCTACAGAAATCGTCCAGAAAATTTGAATGAACTCTGCGAAAGAACCCGCATCGAAATTGTAATTATAAGACCGGATATGTTGAGCAACACATTGCGAGAATTTTATGACCGACTTGGATACTGTCTGGCAAATAATGGAGCCCACTTTGAGTGTTTAATTACAAGTTAGTGTCGTTAATTATTAATTCTATTGTTAATTAATTAATTAAGTTATTGCTGTTTTAGTCCATTGGCTTTTAGTCTCCTTCTTATCTTAGCATTATTGTTATTAGTTAAAGTGCAAGGGAAAGTGGCCAATCACAAATAAAAAAATAACCTTCATAACTCAAGTCATTTATTTCAATAAAAATAAATGGGACATTCCATTTAAGATAACAAAAAGACTGGAAAATCTGGCAACAGTGCCGATATCATTTTCCAATTCCGCATGCCTAGGAACTCCCAAATGCCGAATTTTGTAATCATAGCTTTAGCGGTTTTGCAGATATTTAAGCGTTTCTGTACTTGTTACTGAAAACGCGGTGTTGTCTTATCTCGGCAACTAGTAGAGATAAAATTTTGAAAATTTGAGATCTTAATAAATTTGAGACGCCCAATTGATTGCAATAAAAATAAATAGGGCATTCAATTTAAGAAAACAAAATGACTACGTGTAGCGCAAAATTAGGAAATCTGGCAACAGTGCCGATATCATTTTCCAATCCTGCACGCCCCGAAACCCCCAAATGCTAAATTTTGTAGTCGTAACTTTAGCGATTTTGTGGATATTTTCCGGTACTTTTTCCTAACCCTGTACATGGTGTCCGTTTTTCGAGTGTTTGCATGGGGATCTCGCTTATCTAAATAAACAGTCGGTTAAATTAGGGCAAAGTTGAGCATTTTTATGTTGAACAATAATGCGAAAGAAAATTAGAGCTGTCATCTTTTGTTTTTGAATTATTGCAAAAAAATGAAAATTTTGGTTTCCGTTTTTAGTAAAAACCATTAAAGCTAGACTTTTTAACTAAAACATTGTGAAAGCACTTTTTCACAAGGAATCTAAATTTGTCATCGTAATTTCCATGGCACCATAGATGCAAAAGATACAACATCCAGCATTGTTTTTTCTTATGGGCGTTATTTTAGATTTTTGCATTTTTATATAAGTTTTTTTTCTGAATACATAATAATTCTTCGTTACATTTACGCCAAAATTTTCAATTCTCCAATTTTAAGAAGTGTTCTTTGGAAAGATAAGAACGTTCGATTGTTTTAACGAAAAATTTGACATTTTCGACACAACAAATCAATGTTACCAAGGAAAATAATGATTATTATTAAAAGAAAAATATTAAACACTAGAAAAGAAAATGGTTAAAAAATGACAGCAAGTGTTCAAATTTGCCACTCTTCACATCAAGGCATAACACCGCTCGCTTTCTAAGGTTATCTATTGCTCTTGGGACATCCCTTCTCCTGGCGTTGTCTAAGAGTTGAAATAATTCTTTCGCAAAGTTCATCCAGATCAGCTGGTAACGTTTTTTTTTTTCATTCTTTCCTACAAATAGTGGTCTAGAAGAGACAGATCGGGCGACCGTGCTGGCCAGTGTACGTCACCGTTATTAGCAATAACTCGATTGGGGAACACTTCCGACAATTATTCCCTCACCTGCTGGAACCAGATTGGATTTAAACGCTGAAGAGCAGTATTGTTTTCCATTAAAAATGTACTTAAGAAATTGAGGTAACGATAGGCATTTAAATTTTCTTCATAGATGGAGAACTGTACCGCCCTAAAAACCAACCCACACATTAAGGCCAAAGCATATTTGCAGTCTCGGTTCTTGAAACTGATATGGGTTCCCAACGGACTAGTAATGCTCATTGTTCCGATTAAACATTCCTGCATTAGTATACTCATCAGACCATATGACATGATCAAGCAAATTTTGATTGTTCTGAAGCTGATTTATCAGAAACGTGCAAAAATGACTTGGTGTGATAAGTCTAGCTCATCTGCAACTTCCCTCGTTTGAGACAGAAGGATTGTTTTGTATCTGATGAAAAAATGTGTACCTAGTATTTAAGTGTTCGTTATAAAAATCATGTGAATTTTCACCGCTTGTAAGATTTCCTGTTCGTGTGTCATTGGGCCTACCACCATAATTTTGTTTAGGTTTATTAAACGAACCATATTCACCCAAATCTCTATCCAGAAATTGAAAAAAACTTAAACTCCGTTGTTGTCGCTCTGGATAACGCTGCAAATATGTTTCCGCAGTGACTACTGCATTTCGATGCGAAGCATAATAAATTCGCAGCATATCTCTTTTTTCATCATTGAAAAAAAGGCATTTTCGCGACAAAAACAACACAAACGTGAATTACACACAAGAAATGATGGAACTGTCAAATTTTTCGTTAAAACAATCGTACGTTGAAAAAACAATTGAACCAGAATTGAATATTTTGGTGTAAATGTAAGGCAGAACTATTATAATGTGATAATGTGATACATCATTGTATTAAAAAAAACTTGATATAAAAATGCAAAAATCCAAAATGGCGCCCATAAGACAAAACAAAGTTGGAGATGCAGTGTACATTACGATAATAGATTTAGCTTCCCTGTGAAATGCTCTTTCGTAATGTTTTAGTTCAAACGTCAAGCTTTAATAGTTTTTGCTTAAAAAATAAAAACGAAAACCAAAATTTCATCCCAGGCTACCTGGAGATGGTATCGTAATTCATCCAAGTTGTTTGGGGGCCTTGGTAGTTGCCTTAGTCTTCGACCCATCATATCCCATACATGTTCAATAGGCGAAAGATCTGGTGATCGCGCAGACCACGGCAATCCAGAAACGTTCTTGTAACATGTACGGTATGTGGTCTAGCATTATCTTGTTGAAAAATACCATTTGTCAACGTCTGCATTAACGGTACTACCACTGGCTCCAAAACATTATCAATGTAACGGTGAGCACTTAATATGCCTAGAATGAACACAAGAGGTCTTCCACCAACACGTATGGCGCCCCAAACCATGACTCCAGGTGTTAAGCCTGTAGGTCGTCTTTCAACAAACTCTAAATTTCGACGTTCTCCTCGAAACCGCCGCACCTTCTGACGACCATCGTTTCGCCACAAACAAAAACGCGATTCGTCACTGAAGACAATATTATTCAATTGAAGGCCGCAGTCCCGCCGCTCTTGACACCATGCCAATCTAGCAGTCTTATGCTCTTGAGTTAACTGCGCGTCGTCGGTACGGACGATACGAATGTAAACCAAAAGACTTAATTCTCCTGTAGATTGTTGACATTGATAGGTGACGACCAATAGCTCTTGTCCAGCTCACTGCAACAGCCCTTGTTGACTGAAACCGATCTCTTGTGGCCATCCGCCTAAGAAGTCATTCTTCACGATCATTGGTGCTGCGTGGTGGACTTCCACTGGGATGAGGTCGTTGAATGCCTTCTTCAGACTAAGAAGACCAAATGCGGGCCACCGTGGTGTGGTCTCGATTAAGTCTTATGCCGATTTCTCGAAATGACAAACCTGCTTCTTTCATGCCGATAATTCTACCCCTATCAAAATCTGAAACTTGGGCAAAGTTTCGTCGTTGTCTTAGTGGGGGCATTTTTTCAGAATAAATGTCAGTTAAACAACAAAAAATTGATACTAAGCGACTAGATTTCTTAAAATGTATAAATAAAAATTGTTGATAATTGATGTTAACAGTGGTGCAAAGTACATAAGGACTTGTTCTTTTTCATTGAAACTTCCATCGTTTTCTATATGATAGTGAAACATTATTTTGCCAAAATTTCAAAATCATAGCATTATTATTTCTAAGTGGTGCATTTCATTTGGAACGTAGGTAGTTTTCGGCGTTTTGGTACGGTCGACATTTTGGACATTTTCGAGGTTTTGGATTAACTAAAAACAAATGGGGGTTTTAGACATTCCGTGAAACGTTGATGTTTCTCTATTCCAAATTTGTTAAACCAAACCGTTAGTGTTTTAGATAGAATGACACGGTACCGGTATATTAAAAAAAATGTATTTGCATTGTAGTAGGTACCTAAATTATTTTTATAACTATTGTTTTATAAAATAATGTATAACAATAGAAATGGAAATGTTCATTGTTTTAATTATTTAAACTTACAAAATTGTTTCTTTTTACATTCAACACACACACACACAATATATATATATATATATATATATATATATATATATATATATATATATATATATATATATATATATATAGTGTTTTTACAATGTTGGTTACTTTCGTTATGACTTTCGTCTTGAACAAGCTGAGTTTAGCTTAACGTCGTAAAGCACTCGAAACACATATAGGGGAATGTTGGACTACCAAAAAATGGATATAAACGGCTACCTTACATTTTTTATCATAAGTGAGAGCAAAACAGGAACTAGAAGGATCATTCCAGATGAATGTGAATTGCCCACGTTTGGCACGACCATTTGAAATTTGTGCTGTACATTCATGATGTGAATAAGCGAACCAAGTGTCCCTTGCAAAGGTAGTATACACGTATGGGACTGTATTTCAGAAATTAACGACAGGAATTTTGGCTTTATATATCCTAAATAGTTGTCAGGATGTAAAACACTACTGTAAAATACTGCTTATATGAGCAGCTGCTTTAGTAGGTGACAGAAGATTGTCAATCCATGACAGATTTCAAAGCACAACCATTCAAGTTTTATTACCATTAGATTTAACTAAATTATTACTTTCCGATTCAATGTCTCTGTTGATTGAAATTTATATTTAAGCTTTAATATCGAGCTCTGAGATAAAAGTATTATGATTAAACTGAGATGAACTACAATGAATAGTGCTGTTGTCTGCAAAATAATAGATCGGGTTAGTTGTTGAAGACATGAGATCGTTTGTGTATAGCAGAAAAAGTGTAGCATATATCACTAATCCTTGTGGCATGCACACGTGAATGCCCACTTTTGTTAAAAAGAAGCCATCAACTACGACACGTATTCGTCTTTTATCAAGAAAACTGCAAACCCAATTGATGAGCTTATCAGTTAACCCAAACGAGAGGAGTTTAGCAAGTAAAGCCTTATATCAAGCTTAGTTAAATTTAAAGGGCTACAACTATTTTACTTGACCTTTCTAATGATTTATTTCAAACTTGGGTCGCTTATGAAGAAGCTCATCTGTTGAACGACACTTTATGGGAATAAGTCGATCAAAAGGAAACTCCCCAAAAGAAAATTCTGAAATATTGCTAATGACCGTTTTGGTATACAGCTATCGATTAAGAAAGGTGTATTGAAAAGCTAAATGGTGAAAATTGATGGTGTTCCATATATTCAAGTTATATTGGAAGTGTGCAAATACTAATTGTATACATAGTACTAATAAAAAAAATTGGGTTTCGGCCAGATATGTTAAATCATGCTTCCATTGATTGCTGACCAGTGCATGAACGTCCTAAATTTGGTGAAACTAAATAGTCATAAACATTAAATTTTGACAATACACCGAATTTGAATAAAGAAACTTTTGGTGGTGATATTTTTAAGATGGATCATGATTGATTTTGAATTAAAATATGAAGACCGTGTATAAGTATTAACTTTTGGCGTTTATTAAGGATTTTGGAAATTGAAGTTTTGATACAAACCAAAATTCTCATGTTTTACTTTAGTTTATCGCAATGTTTTACTTACGTGTTTGCAAGCTACAAGCTGTGGATTATGTTCTTGGAAGTAAAGTACGGATAACTATGTTGTTGAATTTATTGATCAAATGTTTAAGTTTGAGTAAAGTGAATTGTGTGTGTGTGTGTGTGTGTGTGTGTGTGTTGTGTGTGTGTGTTGTTGTGCGTTTGTTGCGTTTGCTGTGGTTGCGTGTGCTGTGTGTGTGTGTGTGGTGTGTGTGTGTGTGTTGTGGTGTGTGTGTGTTTGGTTTGTGTGTCGCGTGTGTGTGTGTTGTGTGTGTGTGTGTTCTGTTGTTGTGTTGTGGTGTGTGTGTGTGTGGTGTGGTGTGTGTGTGTGTGTGTGTGTTTGTGTGTGTGTGTTGTGTGTGTGGTGTGTGTGTGTGTGTGTGTGTGTGTGTGTGTGTGTGTGTGTGTGTGTGTGTGTGTGTGTTTGTGTGTTTTATATATATATATATATATATATATATATATATATATATATATACTGAAATTGTAAACGATTGCTCTGTTGAGACCATCGCGTATTGTACGCAGTGGCTCAGTCTGTTTTACACTGGTTTAAATGGCCTTTCATGAAGCGATAACATGATGCTTTAGCCGCTGTTTATGTTTATCATTTTTTATGCCATTCTTATAAGTAATTTTGAATATGGCTTGAGATATCGATAATAATTAAATCATAAAAACGTTTTACCTTTTATAAAGTTTGTGTTCCTAAATGATTTCTGGTTTACACTAATTACAGTGAAACTTCCCAATACTTTTCCTTTCCTCTTGGCTTTAATATTTGAACCTCTAAAGTGCCTTTTAACAATCAGTTTAGAAATGTTATACTTTTTTCCTTTCACAAGCATTATTTAACCCACATTGACTAATTTTAAACTTGGTTATGGCTCTATTCATGTTTTCTTCAGACCACTGATTGTATTTGATTTCGCAGTATGAATTGTCAAACAAGATATTGAAAAGATTCACTTGCTCATGTTATGCTAAAAGTAAAACTATTCTTTCGCACAAGGATTGCTACAGTATTTACGAAAAATACGGCTCTATTAAACCCATGTGATCGTTAAAACTTTAACTTTAAAAAATTATAAAGCAAACGTAAACCTTTTGTCTAAGGAGTGGACTCGAACAGGTAAACATTGTTGCAATAACAATGAATTCATAGAGAACTACTAAAATATTTATTTAAGTTGTCACGGCTCGCGACAATAATAAAACTGATTTGATAAATAAATATTAAATGACATTGAAATAACTATAAATAAATACCAGCAAATCCGGTGAGAGGCGCGGAACCAGGAGTCGTGTATAGAGCAGTATGGTTGAAACGCGTCGAGTCATTGAAGGGTAGGTAAAAAAAAAATGTACATGTACATTTTGAGATTCCTACAGTAAGTATACGATCTATTATTTATATCTATCTATTATGTCGTGACAGTAGACAAATAACTGTCCGGTAGTAGGACGATACCGTTAGTAGGAAATGCTACATCGTCCGGGGCACGATTTGGCCAGTAACCGGTCTGCTCGCTATGCTATTACTCAAGAAAACAATACAATTGCCTCGGATCGACCTGGCTACAAGGGACGGTCAAGGTCGAAATAGACAGGCCCCGTTGCTGACGACTGTGCAAGAAATGAATGGCGAGTCGGTACGTGGAATGTTAGAGGTATGCATGGTAAAGAATTTGAAATTGCGAATGTAATGTACGAAAGACAGCTTGATATTCTGTGTGTATCGGATACAAAGCGCAAAGGAAAAGATGCTGTGGAGATGGAGGATGGCAGCCTGGCACTATGGCCAGAAGTTGAGACGGAAGTGCATGGCGCAAAAGAAGTTGAGATGATCATAAGTGAAAGAGCGAAAAGATGTGTTAAACAGTACGAATTGGTATCTCCCCGGGTAATATGGGTTAGAATGAAAGTGGAGTTTATTGCATGCTATGTACCGGTGAATGGAGAAAGAGACCAGGAGCGTGAGAACTTCTGTAATGAAGTAGAGAACGTGTTGAACGTATGTAAGCCAAACGAAAGAGTGATTATAGTGGGGGATATGAACGGATGGGTGGGTGTACAGAGAGAACATAGTGAACGCGTTCCAGGAAAGTTCGGAGACCAAAGAGTCAATGAGAATGGTGAATACCTGCTGAACATCTGTGTGGAGAGAAGCCTGTTTATATCCAATACGTGGTTTAAACATAAAAATGTGCATATGTATACATGGCAAAGAGGTGAATCTAAAAGTATGATAGACTTGATAGTGTATGATGAACGGCTTAGAAACCTGGTGAAAGACACAAAAGTAATGCGTGGAGCGGAGTGTGGATCGGATCACTTTTTGGTTGTATCCAGAGTGTGTTTAGGGCAAAAGTGGGTCTGGAGAAGGAAAGCAAACGTAGTGCGAACATCCAGAATTAGGGTTGACAAACTAGTGGATAATGGTGCGAGAATGAAATACGCAGATGCTGTGAGTAAAAAGTTGAATGTAAACGAAACAGTTGAACAAATAAAAGACACTGACGTTGAAAGTGCATGGATAAGCTTGAAAAACTCTGTTGTCAATTGTGCCGTGTGAATATGTGGAAGAGTGATTGTAGGTAGACAGAAAAAATGTGCTTGGTGGAATGAGTCGGTAAAAAAGGCAGTAAGTAAGAAAAAAAATACGTACATGGTAATGATTGCTGCAAAAAATGAGACTGAGAAGAAGCGATTGTATGATGTGTACAGATTAGAAGCGAAGGAGGCAGTGAGAATAAGTAAAGAGGAAGTGATGGCTGTGGAAGGAGAGAAAATGCAGAATGATTTTGAGGGAAACAAATAACTCTTCTGGAAATGGGTCAAAAATACAAAACGTGGCCCAAAACAGAACGCTGCAGGAGTGATGAATGCTAGAAACGAAATAGTATGGGACGATTGTGAAGTGAGGAAATGCTGGCAAGAATATTTCGGAAAGCTGTACAGTAGTGAGGAAAGTAAGACTGAAGGGTTAAATAAGGAGAATATAGAAGAAATGATGAACGAAACTGAGAAGGATATTGGAACAAATGAGGTAGAAGAGAACCGTAGGAAGGTTGAAAAACGGCAAGGGATCAGGCTTAGATGAAATCACTGGTGAAATTCTCAAGTATGGTGGTGCAAGGCTTGTACGAAGATTGCGTGAATTATTCAATGTATGCCTTATGTGTGGAAAAGTGCCGAGTGATAGGAAGAGCGCGATCATTGGACCATTATATAAGGGTAAGGGAAACAAGAGTGATTGTAAGAACCACAGAGGAATAAGCTTGCTCAACGTACCTGGTAATGTATTTGGAAAAATACTGATTGATAGAGTACGAGAAACTACACAAACTAAGATGTGGGGATGTGCAAGGTGGCTTCATGCCAAAGGAGAGGATGTGACGATCAGATGGTTGCTCTCCAGCAGGTGATCGAAAAGTGTTTAAAGGTAAAAAGGAAGTTATACTGTGCGTTTGTAGATCTGGCGAAAGCATATGACAAAGTGAATAGAGAGAAGCTGTGGGAAATATTAAATGAATATGGCGTAAATAAAGGTCTAATAAATGGAATAAGGGCAGTATACAACGGTAGTCGGGCGTGTGTTAGGGTGAGAGGAGGTGTGAGTGAATACTTTAATATTGAGCAAGGAGTGCGACAAGGCTGTGTGATGTCACCGTGGTTGTTCAATGTATACATGAATAGATGTCTTAGACAAGCATGTACCGATACAAATGGTGTAATGGTTGGTGACGTAAATCTACGGCTTCTGGTGTATGCAGATGACACAGTTTTATTAAGTGACAGTGCGGATGAGCTGCAAACCGCTCTGAGGAAGTTTGATACAGTCTGTGAGAGCATGGACCGAAAAGGTAAACGTGAACAAAACTAAGATTGTGGTGTTCAATCGGGAAGGTGGAAAGGAGAGCAGAGTGTTTACTCTGCAAGATGAAATTGTGGAGCAAGTGGACGAGCTGGTATATCTCGGTAGAATGTTTACTGCAGACGGTACAATTGAGAGCGAGATTGGGCGAAGGGTCAATGCTGGAAGGAAAGTGATTGGAAGTATGTGGACGATAATGAGAAATGAAAGCATGAGCCTAGCTGCGAAACGAGCAATCTATTATGGCGTATTCGTCCCGTCAGTACTGTATGGAAGTGAGACATGGGTACGTCAAAAAAAGCACGAAAGAAAAATAAATGCCGTAGGTACTGGATTCCTGAGAAGCGTATGTGGGAAAACGAGAAGGAACAAGATAAAGGATGAATGCATAATGACGGAGTGTGGTGAGGAAAAGACGATGATGGATAGATATAAAAGTTGTACATTACGTTGGTTTGGTCACATTGAGAGAATGAATAATTAACGAAACAAATATATGTGGGTGAGGTTAGGGGAAAGGCCGGGCATGGTAGGCAGCGCAAAACTTGGCTGAATGTAGTAGAATCTATGATAAAGGAAAGAAAGATAAGGAGTTTTAAAAGCAAAAGAGCATGTCAGAGACTATGTATGAATCTTGCGGAAGCTAGGGAGGTCTGCGGAGATTGGAAAGCATGGAGAAAGATTGTGAATGAATAATAAGTGAGAGGCAGGGATTGTTTTTCCTACCCCGCAAGGGAATGGCGTGAAGGTTAAGTTAAGTTAAGTTAAGTACATTAAAAAATGAAGTTGTATTAATACCACGTACAAATTGGTTTATTAGATAACAATCGTGTTAAAGAAGCATCAGACATTTAATTTACTTTAATTCAAAACTTGGTTAGAACTTTTTCTCTATTTGGACTGAAGATTAGGTATACTAAGTATTGACATTACGTCATGGTACACCCTGTATAATAACATTAAAGTGATTCCGTCTAGCAATAACAGCAAGAGAAAAACGTTCTTAGAAATTTGTTACATTCACAAAAACATAAACTCAATGAACCTTAGAAGTGACATTAGCATTTTAAGCATAATTCTAGTTACAGCTCTACTAACAACCTTGAAGCTTCAAAATAAGTAGCGAAATATTTGATAAAGAAGTGTTCTTTATTGTTAAGTCTTTAGTTGATCAATTACCTTAAACTAACTTACACTCATTTTAAAAAAGTTTTCTGTCCTTTTGTCAATTAGATTCACTTTTTGTAAGTGGTAATTATGTGATATATATATATATATATATATATATATATATATATATATATATATATATATATATATATATATATATATATATATATATATATATAAGGCTAAAATTATGCATGACAAAATTTCCTCCTGGGCTTAGTTCTTGAAATATCAGGTGTTAAAGTTTAAAAACTTAGCAACATGGTTTTAACGTTACCTAAGTAACGACAATGATGAAGCATTTATTAAAAGTGTCAATGGTTTATTTTAGTTGCGTAAATGCTCATATTGGTCATTCTCATTTTTGAAATTATACCAAGCATGTTTCATTTGAATAAATATCATTTATTGAATAATTCACAATTCCAAACGGAAAACTATTTGTCTTAATTAGATTCTAACTTATGTATTACTGCAAAAGCTGTTCAAAATGTCCACCTGCTGCTTTTAAACATTTCACCGTTAAGATTTTCGTTCGCTCATAGATATTTGATATGAATATTAAACATCCCGTTTCGTGTGAATATTGTTTCGTCCGTCCAAAAATCTTTTCTATCAATTCTGGGTTGGCATCTTGTTGCCGAAGGATCCATCGACAAAGTGTCATTCGACGTGGATAGTGTTCAGAAACCAATCCTTGGACAGGTTGAGTGTAAGGATGTATACTATTTTCCGTTAATACTCGATGAACTGAAGTATTGCTGATATTAAGTCTGCAAGCAACGGAGCGGATAGTTACTACGGGTTAATTTTCCACTGTGCTTAATACATTTTCTTCCACTTCATCGATACTTGGCGTGGACGTCCTCGGTTACCACCAAAAGGTGCAGGTTAATTTTCGCAAAAAAATTAAATGCATTGGTATGACTTTTTTTCATGAACAAGTAGCTAAATGATGCCTAAACAAATTCGAGAAAACCGTATCTCGATATCTTGTTCCTAACTTAAAATATGGGCCAAAGAAACCTTTATACGAAAATCCCTTAAATTTTTTTTTTAACTGTATTTTTCTGGAATTGTTTCTGTTATGTAAGTTGTGGCCCTAAAAAGGACCGATTTATAGGAGGAAGGTTTTTAATGCCCCCGTAAATGCGTTTAACTTAAATAATTGTTGAAATAGTTTAATTGCATTTGACTCACGCCAAAGGCGTTGTACGTATTCCCTTTAAAAACGTTGTAGAGTAAGGAGGAAACAGTTTTGGAAGTGCACGTTGTTTTACGCAGTTTGCATGTCGTTAAACGTTTCTTACGTTCACTCTCCACAAATAGCTGTGTGTGGCTGACTACCCCCCAAAGTTGCATATTTCGTAATTAATTAATGGCATTCGATTGACTATTAATTACCACAAATGACTACCAACAACTTTCATTGACCACCCTCTGTTAAAAAGTTATTGCACAAATAAGATTGGGGGGGGCCAACTTCACATTTGCCCCCTCGAAATTTAAAATCGCCAATTTTTATTACTCTATCTGATTGACCCTTGTTTGACCATGAATTCGATTTGTTTGACCACTTTTCAAAAAAAAAAAACTTTTATATTCATTATAAGGTATTGTCAATCCTCGAATATGCTTTTTGAGGATTGACCACCCTTCATTTCCTATGAATAATCATCCAGAAGAACAACTAGTGCATTTTGTTTAATAATGTAGTATTTCGAATTTTGAGACGTGGTCAATCTTCGAATATGCATTTTGAGACGTGGTCAATGCTTGTATATGCATTTTAAGGATTGACCACCTTTTATTTCCTATGAATAATCATCCAGAAGAACACGTAGTGCATTTTGATAAATAACGTATTATTTCGAATTTTAAGACATGATCAATTCCCGAATATGCTTTTTTAAGCCATGGTCAATCCTCGAATAAGCTTTCTGAGGATTGACCATCTTTTATTTCCTATGTATACTTAGTCATGCAGAAGTAGTGCATTTTGAATAATAATGTATTATTTCGAATTTTAAGACATGGTCAATCCTAGAATGTAACATGAATGAGTTTTATTTTGTTTTTTTTTTAAGGGTGGTCAAACAAATCGAATTCATGGTCAAACGATGGTCAAGTCAATCAGATAAGAGTAATAGAAATTGGCGATTGTGTGAATTTGCCCACCCTCCCCCCAATCCTATTTATGCAATAACTTTTTAACAGAGGGTCAATGAAAGTTGTTGTTGGTAATTTGTGGTCAATCGAATGCCATTAATTAATTAATAAATATGAAACTTGGGAGGGAGGGGGGGTCAGCTATACACACCTATTTGTGAAGAGTGAATGTAAGAAACGTTCAACGGCATGCAAAACTGCGTAAAACAACATGCACTTCCAAAACTGTTTCCTCCTTACTCTGCAACGTTTTTAAAAGGAATACGTACACCGCATTTGGCCCCAACAGTGAGTCAAATGCAATTAAACTATTTCAACAATTATTCAAGTTAAAAGTCACTACATGCGGACTCGCGTACGAAGAAAAACCATTTTTAGTATGTTCGACTGGCGGACTAATAAAAGAAGATGCAGTGGTGGAAATAGAAAACGGTGACATTGATCCTGTGGAGGCATGTAAGGTAAATTTAATTAATCATTGTGTTGTAGAATCCGAAAACAACAGAATTAAATTAAAGAGGAACCATAATTATTACAATCAGGAGCAAGGAGTTTTACATATTACCAAACGAGTCAAACGTTACTTTGTCTACACTGCAACAGGAATCCATGTTGAAGAAATTGAAAGGTACGTACGTAGTAACAATAAATGTTTTGAACATTAAATGAAACAATATGTTTTGTTTTTTATAGGTATGGATACATCTTGGGAAGATCATATGCTAGAAAAATTAGAAGAATTTTACTATGTCTTTATTACCGGAATTAGTGGATCCACGCAGATGTCGTAATTTAAATCTTCGAACTGTACATATGACCATTTAAATTTCAAATTGTTTTGTTTGGTCAGCTCTGTAATTTGTTTACAATATTATAGAAAACTTTGTTTTTTTTTCCTTGTTATAAAATAAATAAATAGAATAATTAATTGTTTTATTTTAGTTTTTACTGATACGAATACATAAAGTACAGCGTGTCCCATTTTCGATGATATTTGGGGGTATCTCACTTACGAGTAAAGATACAGAGTTGCGGTTTTCACAATACTTTACTACTTTTTTGTGAGAAGAACGCTAGTATAAACAAAACTTTCATAGCCCGCTACAGGGCGAAATTGAAAATATTGCATTTTGGGACCCCCCTTGTATCTCCGTTATCCTTTAATGTATGGCAAAGGTAAAAATTGATTCTTATACAGTTTTTTACGTAGAATCCAGTGGCGTAGTCGTATTTTTGCTGTAAGCTGTCAATTTTTAGCTATAAATAAAACTTATGGTTTTTTTAACGGAACACCCTGTATATTTTTCTTGCGTTTGATTGGAAATTTTGTAAGTTTTACAAAAATATATAATACATGATGTGTATTTTAAATAATAAATCTAAAATCTATGATTTCACAAAATCTGCGTAATATAAAATTAGAATTAGTAGGCCGTGATTATTGATACAATTAAATGATCATTTGCTAAGCGCTCGTCAAGACCTGTCAGTTGTAAAATTTATATTCTCTGCGTAATATTGTATTCGTTACAATGGCTGAAAATGAAAATTTTCAACATTTTGAGAAATATGACATGTTAGTCAGTTTTATACAGAGCAATGAAAACTCCCGTGAGGCTTCCCAACGGTATTTCAACAGACTTGTTTGAATACTTATTGGCGTATGTGGATTTATTTTTTATTTAAACATCATTTGGATTTATAGATATCCAGAAAGAAGGCAACCTTGTCTTTTAATGTTTTCTCGAATAAAAAAAAATTTGGTAGAACATGGATAATTTATCCAACTCCGACCAAAATAGTATAATAAGGAAAATCGCAATACGGATGAAGTCAACGTTTTAGCATGTATAGAGGCAACGCCGTCACAATCATGCAAAGTTCTACAGCTCAGGAGATTGGTGTTCCGAAGACTCGGGTTCAAAGAATATTGACCAAATATAAATTTAAGCCACACAAGATTAAAATTGTTCACCATTTGCATCGGGGATGAGGAACGTCGTTTATTGTATTGTAACTGGTATTTGAAACTAATTCGTATTGTTAATAGCTTTGATAGATTTATAATATGGTCCGACGAGGCTTGCTTTTCGAGTGCAGGTATTTTCAAAAGACATAATACTAGGCATTGGTCCCAAGAAAATCATCATGTGCTATTTGAAACAGAGCAACATGGTCGATTCGGATTTAGCGTAGCTTGTTTTATTTTGGAGCAACAAATAGAATACAGAATTTATGAAGGCAGTCTTACAGAGAACAGACATCTTGAAATTTTGCAAGATGTTATCCCTATGTTACTAGACAATGTTCCTTTAGCCCATTTTAACCGAATACATTTCCAACAGGATGGCGCGCCCGCACATAATGCTGTAATTGTTCGACCTTTTTTAGACAATTATTTTCCGAAAAAATGGATCGGTATTCATGGACCAATTAGATTGCTTTCACGGTCACCTGACCTATCCATGCTAGACTTTTTCTTATGGGGCTACTTGCAGAATAAGGTTTATAGTACCCGTCATCGGACAATAGATGAACTACTTAATGCCACCAATGCAGCATTTCAAAAATTGCAAAGACGTTCCAATTATTTTAAATGCTTTAAAAAGAATAACCACTATATGTCAACATTGCGTTCGGGAAAATGGCAACCATTTTGAGCAGTTCTTTTAAGGTGAAAATCTATTAAGGGGTTACTATCGAGTTAATGTTAAGTTTTTCAATGTTATTCTGCTTTAGAAATTGATTTAGCTTTTTTAAAACTTCTATGTTTGTAATATCCTAATATAATTAACTCACGACCTAGTAATTCTAATTCTATATAAGACACACTATGTTATTACGCAGATTTTGTCAAATGATAGATTTTATGTTTACTATTTAAAATACACATCATTATATATTTTTGTAAAGCTTACAAAATTTCCAATCAAACGCAAGAAAAATATACAGGGTGTTCCGTTAATAAACCATAAGTTTTATTTTTGCTAAACATTGATAGTTTACAGCAAAAATACAACTACGCCACTGGATTTTACGTAAAAAACTGTATAAAAACCTTCACCATACATTAAACGATAACGGAGATACCAAGGGGGGGTCCCAAAATACAATATTTTCAATTTTGCCCTGTATCTCAGAAATGTAGCGGGCAATGAAAATTTTGTTTATACCAGCGTTCTTCCCACAAAAAAGTAGCACGGTATTGTGAAAACCGCAACTCTGTATCTTAACTCGTAAGTGAGATACACCGAAATATCATCGAAAATGGGACACACTGTACATACCATTTTCGTTATTTTAATTTAAATAATAGTTTGAAGGATTCAAAGTTAATCCGATTACGTTTGTATTTCAATAGAAAGAGGTACTTGATATTTTTGTAAAGCTTACAAAATTTGCAATCAAACGCAAGAAAAATATACAGGGTGTTCCGTTAAAAAACCATAAGTTTTATTTTTGCTAAACATTCGATAGTTTACAGCAAAAACACGACTACGCCACTAGATTCTACGTAAAAAACTGTATAAGAACCAATTTTTACCTTTGCCATACATTAAATGATAACGGAGATACCAGGGGGGTCCCAAAATGCAATATTTTCAATTTCGCCATGTATCTCAGAAATGTAGCGGGCTATAGAAAATTTTGTTTATACCAGCGTTCTTCCCACAAAAAAGTAGCACAATATTGTGAAAACCGCAACTCTGTATCTTAACTCCTAAGTGAGATACACCGAAATATCATCGAAAATAGGACACACTGTACATACCATTTTCGTTATTTTAATCCAAATAACAGTTTGAATGATTCAAAGTTAATCCGATTACGTTTGTGTTTCAATAGAAATAGGTACTTGATATTTTTGTAAAGCTTACAAAATTTCCAATCAAACGCAAGAAAAATATACAGGGTGTTCCGTTAAAAAACCATAAGTTTTATTTTTGCTAAACATTCGATAGTTTACAGCAAAAAACTTGCCAGTTTCCTTCAAGTGCTGATCTAGTCGTCGAAAACGTTATCATCAGGATGTCTCCTAGCTGGATAACGTTCAACATATAAAGTAACAACCCAAAGAGGATTACAGTGGCGTTCGCCGAATATCAAATGCATATCTACATACTTGGAAAAAATAAGTCACATGTTCTTAACACGAAACTGAAGAAACTGTACAACGAAAAATTAAGGAACAATAAAACTACGAACACAAATTAGGAAACAATAACGATGCAAAACGTTTTATGCACAAATACGACATGTAGACTTTTAAAACTTTCAATAATGATATTAATGACAAACCTTGTTACTTTCTGAGACGCAAGTAGGAAAATCACCCTAGCTTATTAGTTGAGATGTTGCAAGATCTTCAAAACTTATGAGCGACAAAGCCAACATTGTTAAAAATGAAATTACAAATAAAGTAATAATAAAAAAAAATAAGATTAGTTCTGCAATATTTATTCTACTTGTTTAATTATGTTATATTATTGAAATGTCCATTACCTTCAATATCTATTAAATATTCATTACAATCAAAATAAGTTTCCAAGCTTGACTGTTAATAACTCCATAAGCAGAGGGTTAACAGAAAATTGGTGCTAGAGTTTTTTACTTACATTTTAACACAGAATTATAGGGTCTAAATATCATACGCCATTAATTTCGTTTAGGTATGTTCAGGGCTATTTAAAATAACATTAATAATTTACACCTTAAAATTAAATTTGGTTTAAAAAAAATATAGATCTTCTTCTGGAGTGTGCATCACTAAATGGACCTCATTGATACAGACAGAGAAATAGAGTAGTCATAAAAATATTATTTTCTACATATACGTTTTGGTCTAATTCATTAAAATTATAATGCCATATTCACAAACTAACTACAAAAAATGTAAGATTAATTCTTAAATTGTACAGTTTGGTACCTATCTACTAAATTGCAAAATCAGCAATGAGGTTAAGGCATAAAAAAAAGATTAAACATTAGCTGATCGTGATACATTACGAATATTAAAACATGTTTTTTTTAACTAGGTGCCGTTCAACTGAACGCCATTAAAAACAAAACCAGAAAATTAACTGCAAGCACATTGAAATTATTTTAATATTGTACAAAGACTAAGTTATTGTGTACAACGGACACCTTACCATTTAATATAACCAGTTTTTTAAGGATTTCATGTTGCTATAAATCAAATAACGCTGTGTTTATCTTTGTGCAAGATAAAAATATTTTCTTTTGTATTAAAATTATAATCAGAAGTGAAAATGTGTAAATCGAAATTTGTCATATCAGGATTATTGTTTTTAATTACGTTAAAGTGTTTCTTCGTTTTTTCCTAAATGTTCTAGAGATCATGCCCATATAGATGCAACATCAACCACTACACATTATTTTATGTTCCCGTAGTCTTTGTGTAGTCCTTATCTTGGTTATGATTAAAACTATGTTGGATCTTTTAGCTACTTTGAATATTAGGTTTTTAAAAATTTTAGAAATATGATCGGAAGTTTTCCTATATACGGTATGAAACCGGTAAATATTTGTCTCTTGTCCTTTACGGATATCATTTTTTGGCACGTTCGCTTTAGATAAACCATTACTGTTAGGTTATTATTATTATCATTAAAATTTTTGTTATTCATGATTATATTCTTTATTTTTAGATTAAAGCCAATTTGAATATTCAATGTACAGAAACTCAACATACACTGACGCCATTATAAATAAACTAGCTGCTGGCAGATCTCTTGTTCATGGCACTAACTTTTCCGTTAGATATGGTTAATCACAAGAATTTTTTTTTACTATCAAACACATGGTAATGATAAAAAATGATTGGTACGTTAATGGCACAAAAGAAGCGTACATTAGCTATTCAGAAAGTTTATTCACAAGAAACAAATAAAACGTTCAATGAACAAAATATAAATTGAAGACTTACCAGTGGCATTTAACGTCTTGTACAACATTACATTGATAATTTAGTTTAATTAAATTGTATTAAATTTGTTTTATTGATTGTGATATTTTTTAGAATTCGTTTTCGTAGCAAATTTTCTGAAATGTCTTACTCAAAAGGGCTTAACAATATTTAATATATTCAATTTGTGGGATTCTGCAAAGTTAGTTTACAAAATGTTAATTTTATAATGATTTATCCCTAATAATTTGCTTTAAGTTTTGGATACGTCACTGAATTTCGTAGCTAACTTCATTTGAGTGGTAAAGTCAATTCAAAAAGGTGAACAAAAGTCTCTCTAAATTACAAAAAAATAATGTATTTTTCATCATACTGTGGTTATTTGATAATCCGGATCTATATCAAACTTATTAGACAAGATTAGGTAATAGCCACTTTGTTAAATCAGTTGTACCAATCTACTTCCGACAAAAATACTAAAAAACTTTAAATTTTAGAAGTGACTAAATATAATTTGTAATCAACTGTAAAACAAGTAAATTTTCTTACCTGAAATAAAACTGTTAATAGGTTAATCAACTTAAGATATATCAGAATTCTACTGCTGTAGTTTTTACTATTTTAATATAATAAAATAAGTCATTATTGTAGCCATTCTTCACTATATAAAAGGTGGCATCGGATTTTCGATTTGTAGGGTTCGTATTCTGCAAAAAAAAACCAAGAATATTAAAGAGATTGTGAAATGTGTGATTTGATGGATTTGTAATTTATTTCAATTAAAAAAAAGCAAACCATTCTATAAAGTTATTACGTTTTCATCAGCAAAGTTCAAATTTCTTTGGAAGATTATATCTATTGGGAAAATTGAGATAACATATATTAAAATAGCGTTAAGACGTTCAGTTAGAAATTTTAAACTAGTAAAACTCAGTTAAAATAATTTATCAAAAAAACTCATTGTATACTCACATTTTCATTACTAATTTCACTATTTTTGGTTCGCATATTTTGCTATCTAATGGTGTGCACAATTTAGGCTAGAAACGGCCATTTTAAGAATTCAAACTAAATGCTAATTAGGTACGTAATATAGGTAAAATATGTTGATTTTCGTTAATCAATCAATTCGCTAATAACTATGTGTTAAACAGATACAAAATTATGTTCTTAAAACTTCCTGAGGGGCTTGCTTGTTTTTAGTGAAGATTAAACTTTATTGCCAAAACTTTCTTTTGAACTATAAGTCTTCAATATATCCAATGGAATAAATATTATGTTGATAGAAAGTTACAACATTATGTCACGACGACGAAATAAAACTTGTTAACCACCAAACTAGTTATGTGAGTAGGTACAGCAAGCTGTGTTAAATTTTATTTTAAAAAATTGGGGTGAGTAGAATTGTTAATCCGTCTATTGTAAAAATCTACCCCTACCTTTAAGGGGTTTCTTTATACGGTTACCTTAAAAAAATTGAATTCTGTATATAACGTAGCAAATATATTATGAATATTTGGAAATTAGCGAAAATTTGCATTAAATATTTAAATGTATCCACCATTTTGATACAGGCAGTTGTAGGCGGAGCTTTGGTGGTCAAATAGGGGCTACAAGCACTCGTAGAGGGTGCCATTCTAGATCAAAAAGACCGCTGATATTCAACCATTCGCGCACAACAAACTGGTGCTCTTAACATACAACTTCCGTTTCAGAACGGATGTTGAACCACGTGTGAAAAGTTGCTTTATTTAAATATTTTTGTTATTAATTTTTTTATACTAAATTTAAGTGAGTTTAGTGCTTAAAGTGAATTTCGTTTTGAATGCACCTTTTTCTTCTAATTTCAATTTATTGAAGCTTTATAATTTTTTGTTTATGTTTTCTTAGTGTTTGTTACTGCACTTAGTTTTAATTTGTGTGAAAAATCAGGTAAAGTAACACTATTTTCAATTTTAAGGGTTGTATTGCTATTTAAACTTTAAGGTTAGTTTAACCTCAAATAGTGGTTGAAGCAACATTACTATGCCTTCATCGTAATAACTTTAAAATTAGTAGTTGGAAAATTTTATCGTCTCTTAATACTATTAAATATTATTCACCGAATAATAAATGAACGATAATAAATGATGCTAATGAACATGTAATGAAAAAAAAGCATTAACAAGCAGCTGGTATGCAAAATTTATCAGGTAAATAACCAGTCAAATATGTTATAAATGCTATTTCAGATCGTAATGTTAGTTTTTGAGCAATAGACATTAAAATATATCATTAGAAAATAAACCTAAACTAAATTGAAATACTGATTGAAACAACATATTTGTGCTTTCATGATAATAACTTCAAGACAAACTATTAGAAAGCTCCCTTTTCTTAATACTACTAGATACTATTCACAGAATAATAAAAAAGCTAATGCACATATAATGAAAAAAGCATTAACATGCAGGTGGTATGCCAAATTTAACAAGTAAATAATCAGTGAAATTTGTTAAATCCTTTTTCAGATCCTAATGTTAGTTTTTGAGCAATAGACACTAAAATGTATTAGAAAATAAACCTAAACTAAGTTGAAATACTGATTCATACCTTCATCATAATAACTGAGAATAAGAAAAAATAATAATCACAAAATTATATCTTCTGGCAATAATAATGCTATTAACATAATAATACTAATAAAGGCATAATCCAGATCCAAAATTTTTGAGAAATAGACATTTAAAGATATAATTAGAAAATAAACCTGAACTAAGTTGAAATACTAAATGAAGCAACATTTATGCTTTCATCATAAGAACTTCAAGAATAAGAAAATTTTAGCTTCTCTTAATACAACTAAATACCTACTATTCACAGAATAATTAAAAAAAGGCGTAATAAACAATGCTAATGAATATGTGGGGGGAAAAGTATTAACATGCTGTTAGAATGAAAAATTTAAGATGTAAGGAATCAGTAACATTTGTTAAATTCTGTTTCAGATCCTAATGTTAGTTTTTGAGCAATAGACATTAAGTGTATTAGAAAATAAACCTAAACTAAGTTGAATTAAGAATTGAAACAAAATTTTTATGTTTTCATCATTTTAACTAAGTATAAGAAGAATAAGTAATTAGAAAATGTTATCTTCTGGTAGTACTAATGCTATTCACAGAATAATAAATAAACCACAATAAATAATATTATAAAAGGCATCAACAAACAGCTGATGTTCAAACTATAATCAGTCAAATTTGTTATAAATGCTTTTTCAGATCCTTATTTAAGTTTTTGAGCAATAAACATTAAAAGATATAATTAGAAAATAAACCTTAACTAAGTTTAAATACTAATTGAAGCAACATTTTTATGCTTTCATCATAAGAACTATTTTATTTTCTATTGATACAACTAAATACTATTCACAGAATAATAAAAAAAAGGCGTAATAAATCATGCCATGTAAGGACGAAAACATTAACATGCAGCCAGAATGCAAAATTTGAAAAGTAAAGAAAAAAATCCTTTTTCAGGCCCTAATGTTAGTTTTTGAGCAATAGGCATTAAATGTATTAGAAAACAAAACTGAAATACTGACTGAAACAACATTTTTATGCTTTCATTACAATAACTAAGAATTAGAAAAATTAGTATTTTATCTTTTGTTAATACTGATAGATGTTAATCGCAAAACACAATAAACGATACTAATGAACAAGTAATGAAAAAAAGCATAAACAAGCAACTGGTATGCAAAAAATAGTCTCTCAAATGTGTTATAAATCCTTTTTCAAATCTTAATGTTAGTTTTTCAGCAAAATAAATTGAAATATACTATTAGGAAACAAACTAAGTTAAAATACTGATTGAAGCAACATATCGGTGCTTTCATCAACTTCAAGAATAAGAAGTATTAATAAAAAAATGTTTCTTTTCTTAATACTACTAGATACTATTCACAGAATTACAAAAAAATGGAACTAAATGATGCTAATGAACATGTAATGAAAAAAGCATTAGTCACTCAAATTGGTTATAAATCCTTTGCAGATCCTAATGTTAGTTTTTGAGCAATAAACAAAATTTATTATCAAACAATAAGTTTAAAGTTGAAATATTGCTTAATGCACCATAATTATTAAGCTATTTAGTTTTTGGCGGATGATGCTAGAAAAGAACGTTTAGTACAGACAGATTTGCTCTAACTTAGGTGTTAATAAAAATGTTGAGTAACGCATGATATATCTGCAATTACTTAATAACGCATAACAACACTATATCTATTATCACTCAGATAATATCTGTTTATTCTTAGTTTGGTGATATTTAAGTAGTTATAATAGTTTTACAGAATCTGAAAAAATGGATAAAAGTCATAAAGAATTTTTTTATGCAGATACTTACTATTATGAATAGCAATAACAATAATTCACTTATATCACACACTGCTAAATTCAATTAGCAGTTGCAGTTCTAATGGCTAGATTTACTGATAAAATCTTTAAATTAAGAGAACACTTTTTAAAAAAATATATGTTATTAATTCCTAGTATCGAAAAAAAGTCCCAATTATTAATTTATAATTCTATTTTAGCCCTTTCGAGCGAAGATGTATAGAGTTGGCATAGTGACATTTTCCTTCCAACATCATGACAGGATGAAATGTAAAATTCATCAATGATTTGTTTGGGATGAATGCAGAAGTCATGTCGAGGTCCAAGTGCATTATAAATCCATGGAATAACCAATGAAGCCTTAACCATGATTGACATTGCACATTAACACTAATATATTTTTAAGTAGAATTCTCGCGTTGACAGGTACTAAATTTTGCATAAGTTGTCAGTCCAATACTACACGTGACAACGGTTCTAATTTTACATTTCGAAAATTTATACATAATTAATTTTTGACAATGGATGAATTTCGCTTGGCACGTCTTACTGACGTATTACTAATTAGCATCCATTTTAATTATACCTTTTAGTTAACTTATAGTTTTATTTTTTAATTTGTTTAATTATACTACATTTTGCTTGTTAAAGGTGAGCAGTACCAAGATATCATCATTGAAGAAGCATATATTACTATTTCAAACTTTAATTCATTAATCTTGTCATGAAGAATAAGTTTTTCTGGAAATATTTACTGATAGCTATGAACTAAAGCTGCGCTGCCAACTTGTTAAATATGGAGAATGTCGTTATCAGCAGTGAAGAAGCATTGAACATCTCAAGAATATGCAATACCTACTTTGTTGATTATTGGATTAATGGAATGGTTTTTCCAACATTCTTTGGTACCTATGGATATACTGGGTTTCTAACAGTTTTGATTGTTGCTCAGAAAGCCGTGAACTAACTGGCTTTCTGACAATAATCACCTCCATTAGAACCTATAATCATCATAAATTATCGTACATAAACTAATGGATATAATTTATAAGTGATATGAAGCATTCATATTTATTAATAGGAGATGTTGCACTAAATTTAGAATTGAGCTGTATTATTTTAACTAATCACTTAAGCTATGAAAATTTACCGTAAATTAAACTAAATTAAATGGATTGTTCCAGGAAGTATAGAAAACTCATTATATGATTAAGAAACAATTATTATACAAAGTGAAATAGTCAACTACGCAAACTAACTGGATATAATTTATAAGTGATATGAAACATATTCTTATTTATCAATTGGTGATGTTGCACTAAACTAAATTTAAAATGAAGCTATTAAGTTATTTTGGCTAATCACTTAAGTTATGAAAAATTACGGTAAGTCTTGTACTACAAAAAATTGTATGGCTTGTACTAGGGAGTATAGGAAACTCATGATATGTTTAAGAATTAATTGTAACTATACAAAGTGAAATAATCAACTACGGATATTATTTTACAGTGTACTGTCGAATATGTGTTGAGCTTTAACATTTTATCACATCCTATATTTTTTTGTTTCCTTCCGGCAACACTAGGTTTTCAGTCTTCAATATCGTCCAGAGACTGATTATTTCTAGCCTAGGTCGGCAAAACTGAAAAATGTTTCGATTAACACCACTGACTTTTTATACGTGAACGTTTGCAGTTATCATACATATTACAGCCGTTTGACATGTAGATATTCAATGCTACCAACATAACTTAAAATATGATAGTGTCACCAATCAAATTTCTGAAAATATGTTTAATGAATTTTATAACGTCAGCACGAAAAATGTTGTCTCACATGTCCAAAAACTATTTTTGTGAGTATTCGCAGTTGCAGACCTGCTAGAGCATCGGCTCGCAATTCTGTTACAATTTTACTTTTTTCGTACACATTACAAGATGTCCTAATTAAACAGGTATTCTTAAAGTTTTTGAGATGAATAGTCCATATTAAACCTTTAATTATAATTAATACTTATGGTTATTTCTGTCTGCAAACTAGCAATGTTTAGAAAACCACAATTAACAAAAAATCTTGTATTTTGCAGGAAACATAAAATGAAAATGAAAATCATGATAGTAAATTATATATAGAATAATTTTAATTTCATGCTTAGTAACAAAAGCTTCACGCCGTCATAAAACTTAGGTCGACTAGTGGCCGTGTCTTGGTAATAGAATATTAATAATAATAAAACTGGACATAACAAAAAGCTGGAAATAATCTTAAGCTCGTGGGAAGGGCGCTAGGGGGTGTAATAGGTGCACTAAATTAGAAACTCAAGCATATCTATAAAAGATGTCAGGTTAAGGTACGGCCAAGGTATTTGTATTACATCTTTAGATAATTTTAGAATATATTTTGTCAAAGCTCATTAGACTGTCTCTTGTAATAAAGTGGTGAGAGAAGCGCAAACCTCTTTTTAGAAATAAATAAATAAGTTGTTTCCTTTAACCGAAACAGCGCTATAAACTAGTCTCCTATACTTCTCTTAGTGGCCAATAATGGGCGCTTTTTAAAAAACTATGATTTTTTGCGGTTTTTTGGAAATTTTCAAATAGAAAGGTAATATAATTAAAAATTATTATTAATTTTAATAAATACATAAATAAAAAGTTTACCTCGAGTAGGATATTGGAACCTACGACCTGTACTTTGCTAGAGTACCGCTCTAACCAACTGATCTATCGAGATACAAGCCCCAATCGTGGTAAATTTTGTCTTTATGTATGTAGAACAGGTATAAATTCTAAATATAATGAGAATTATATTTATAATTATTATTATATTATATGTATAAAAGGGACCGAAAAAATTATCTTGCCGGGTAACACAAATCTCTATCTTTTTTCAAACAAAAGACTGTCAAGAAAGGCTTACTTTGTAAAAGGTTCACAATTTATTCAACAACAATGTAAATGTAAATTATAGAAATGTAAATAATGTAAATAACAGCAAAATTTTGAAAAACACTGTTCACATTTTGTCTATTTTTTCTCATTCACACCGTTTTAATCTACACACGGGTGCTTAATTTGTTTACCAGTGACGGGAATTGTCATAGCCTGCTTCTGCTTCATTTTGAGATACACAACGTCTTTGATTTCAGAGTCAGCTTGATAAAAGTAACTATGTTTCCAGAACAATACGGATTCTCAATTGTTTAGGTATACCAAGTATTATACATATGTGCGAAAAGTTTTAAAACCTATATTTTTAAAACTGAAAAATCCGTATTTTTCTGAAAATACTGTTCTATGCATATCTTAAGAGCAAAGTATGCTATGAATATTAGGAGAATTCTATTGTTCGTTTGACCAAAATAACCATACCGTGTTGAAAAAATCGTATCTCTGAAAAATCATATAAAAACGGGACACTGTACGCTACTACTCTGATGAAGCATTGGAGCAGTAATAGGCATTGTATCAGTTCAAATTCAAAAGTACCCGTGTTGGATTAGAACGGTGTGTGAAACAAAAATTTACTATTATTTTTGTAATTTACACTATTGTTGCAGAGTAAGCTCTCTTGCCAGTTTTTAGTAATTATCTTTGGTTTGAAAAAAGATAGAAATATACGATTTTTACTAAATTATTTAGTATTTAGTCATCTTTTCGCCAATGTCAAAACTATACTACCATTCTACTTGAAAATTTTAAGAAAAAGCGCAAAATCGTAGTTTTCTTAAACAGCGCCATCTATCGACCACTATGAGGAGCACAGAGGAATCTATAATGCAATTAATGAAGAAGATAAAGCTCTTTTCAACGAAACTAAAGTTTTTATTTTCCTTCAGAATGGAATTTACGCTTTCCCCACCATCTTAATTCAAGAGATATAATAATAAGCTTTAGACAAAAAATATTCCAATGTTTTCTAAAAATTTACCTTTATCGTACCTCAACTAGAGATATTTTATAGAAAAACTAAATTTTCTAATTTGGTGTACCTATTACACTCCTTAGCAGCCATCCTACCAACCTGAAAGTTATTTCCAGCTTCTTCTCATGTGCAGTAAAAGCAATAAAATGCAATAAAAAAATTCCAAAAATGTGGTTAAATATCCATAACGTTATAAAAATATAGAAAGGATGAAATCTAGGACGGAACCACCAACTCCTTATCATGGTTATTTAACCACTTACTTTTGGAATTTACATATTGTGTTTATTTCTGCCAGTTGTATTTGGTGAAACGTTACATATTTAATATATTAAAATAATGTTTCTTTTGCATTTGTCAAATGTGAAAATCGTGGCTGCTGAAATTTAATGGTTTGTACCAATTATTTATAAGATACTGTTTTGCTGGGCGTATAAATTAAACCTTTACGATTGAAAAATATTATTAATTTTATTAAAATACATAAACAAAAAGTTTACCTCTAGTAGGATTTGAACCTACGACCTGTACCTTGCTAGAGTACCGCGCTAACCAACTGTGCTATCGAAGTACAAGCCCCAATCGACGTAAATTTTGTCTTTATGTATGTGGAACTGATGTAAATTCTAAATTTAATGAGATAACAATCAAATTACATTTGTCAAATGTGAAAATCGTGGCTGGTGAAATTTAATGGTTTGTACCTATTATTTATAAGCTACTGTTTTGCTGGGAATATAAATTAAACCTTTAGGATTAATAATTATTGTTAATTTTATTAAAATATATAAATAAAAAGTTTACCTCTAGTAAGATTTGAACCTACGACCTGTACTTTGCTAGAGTACCGCGCTAACCAACTGCGCTATCGAAGTACAAGCCCCAATTTTTTATGTATGTAGAACTGATGTAAATTCTAAATTAATGAGATAACAATCAAATTACTTATATTAATAGAATGTGAGCCTGCAATATCGCAAGGATTCACACATACCAAAGTAACTTGACTAAAAAAACTTATAAGAATTTGAACCATTAGGACTTCCTTATTAACTTAAAGTTTTTAAGGTAAACATATCTAAAACTGAATGATTGTTCAATCAATGTTTAATTTTTGTTCTAAATTCGAATTTTTTAGTATTCACAAAAAGTGCACAAAAAGGCACTATCTCCTCATCTGGGGTACGCATATATTCTTGGTGGAATTGCGAAGTTTATTTTAAGTTTTTTAATATTCACAAAAAGTGCACAAAAAGGCACTATCTCCTCATCTGGGGTACGCATATATTCTTGGTGGAATTGCGAAGTTTATTTTAAATTTTCAGTACGTAAATTTCAAAGTTTAGGGCAATAACTGCGAAGCTTCAGTATTGTTCCAATTATTATAAGTTTTTGTTATGAACGAATAAGTTCAAAGGTAAATATCTAATTAAAAATTATTATTAATTTTATTAAATACATAAATAAAAACATCAGTTCTACATACATAAAGACAAAATTTACATCGATTGGTGCTTGAACCTTGATGAAGCAGTTGGTTAGCGCGGTACTCTAGCAAAGTACAGGTCGTAGGTTCAAATTCTACTCGAGGTAAATTTTTTATTTCTGTATTTAATAAAATTAATAACATTTTCCCAAGTTTGCCTTTTTTTAGCAAGTAACGTAATACTGATGTACACGTTTCATAGAATAATCGCACAATGTTTAAACGCATAATACCCAAGTTTCGTATGAAAATATTATCTTTTACACATTGAAAAATAAATTTGATTGAAAATACATTACCACTAATTTAGCAAATCTGACTAATTAATTGAAATAATATTGTTTGTACGTAATAAATGGTGCAATGGCTTTTTAGTAGTATCGATATCTAATTATAAATCACATTATTAACAATTTACTTACATAATAAGATTTACACATAAGGGGTACGCATCACTTTGTACAACAAAAGGTGGTTTGTGAGATTTTATTTAATTTTGTTGCAATCATTTTTTGGTATTCGTTGGCTATTTTTTATTGTTTGTTAGTTAGTATTGTCCCAATTAAATTTTTTAATTTAGTAGAGGTTGACCCCCAGGATTAAAATTTCGAATAATATTTTGTTTTAAAAATATAAAAATCCGTATAACAAGAAAACTAGCCAACTAACACCAACAAACGGTTGCCAAGAAGAAAGTTTAGAAATTCCAATGTAGGGAGCCGTAATTCACGTCCAGAATTGAAAATATTGCAACGATTGCAACAATACATTAAGAATTTTAACTTTGGGAGACTAACTTTACGTCTAAATTCTAAAAAAATTAATTGGGAAAATGCTAATAACCAATAAATGACAAACAAAATTTATTAAACAATTTCCTAGATATTCACAAAATGTGCTCCCTCTTGACTATAAACCAAATTTGATAGCACCCAAATGCTTTCAGTCAGCTTATTATCACTTTCCTAAAATTCTTCAAAATATTCTTGTCGGCATTTCCTATTTTCCGTTAAAATCGTGGTGCATTTTCCCAGCCCTCAATCTTTACTCACCCTTACTGATTCCTTCGCTTCTTTCTATCTCAATCTGTACACTTCATATAACCGCATTTCTTCTTTTTCAGTTTTTACAGCAATTATTACCATCTACGCGTTTTCTTATAAACTACTTTTTCACAGATTCACTCGACCATGCGCTCTTTTTATGTTTATACACAATCGGTTTTCCTCATATCTGTAGAGCACAATTGTCAATAACGTCTTTCAAGCACATCCACGAACCTTCAATCTCACCGTTCTTCATTTGCTCATTCAATATCATTTAAATTCGAATCTCAACGCTTAAAGATTTCGCATACATCATTCTCATATCGTCAGCTACCACTTTTTCTTTAATTCTGGACGTTCCGGCTACGTTTAATTTATTTCCCCGTATACACTTCTTAAGCACGCTACACCTACATACAACAAAAAAGTTATCTGTTCTACACCCCTATTCACACATAACTTTTGTACCCCAACCAGGTTTTTTAAGTCCTTTATCATAAACAATCAGGTCAATCATCCTATTAATTCAAGGGTAAATTAACCCTTTAAATTCACCTCATGTTATGTGTACATATGAACACTTTTATGTTTAAACCATGTACTACGGACAAACAGATTTCTTTCTGCTCGAAGATTCACGAAGTGTTCACCATTTTTATCTACTCTTGAATATTTAAACTTCCCTAGATCGAGTACCGTACACTCACACATCCATACAAATCTTCCAATAAAACTGCTCCTTCACTAGACTTACATACATTGAATAAGTTCTCTACAGCTTTCCAGAAATTCTCACATTCTTGGTTGTAGCGTCCATTTAATGGCGAGTAACATAACAAAAGGTGATCTTTCGAACTTTTACTTCCGCGCTGACCACATTATCTCGAGGGGTAACGCAATCCCTTCAGTTCCTTTCTCCGTTTCAACTCCTGACCATAGCGAGAGACTACCATTGCCTACCTCCACAACATCCTTTCCTTTGCGCTTTATTTCTGATACACCCAGAATATCAAGTTGTATTTCATTCATCCGTAATTTCACACTTTTCCTCATGCATACCTGTATCATTCCACTTACCAACTCGTCAATCCATATTCATGCGCTCAACAATGAGAGCCTGTCTATTTCAATTATGGCCGCCCCTCGTAGCCGGAGACGTAAGTAGCTGCATATCAAGTAGATCGGTTTCCAACCAACTCGTACCCTAATAACGGTCATCCTGCTATCGGTCTATGTTGGAATGAGTTATCCTACTGCCACAAACGGAGCCACCTCTCCATACAAGTTATAATCCCTATCCAGAAGAGATTACTTTGCAAGCCAGCAAATAGTTGCCCGTGTTACGGCATTTAAAAAGTCTTTGAAGAACGCCGACACACCTCAAGCACACTAGCATACCTCTGGCGTAATTAAAAGACATGATTATCTATTTGTATTAGTTTTCAATTAAATAGGTGAACAGGCGAGAAACAATACTATACTCTGTAGATTTTATATAAGTGTAAATATAGATAATTAAAAAATAACTGATTGACTAACAAGCAATACGTTCTAGCATTGTAATATACCTAAGATGTTTTCTGTTTGTCATATATAATCTTTTCTAACGCAACGTGGCGTAAGTAAACATTTTTAAGAAAAGGTATCTATACTTTTTTTTCTAAAGTTGGTAGTAATCCAAATACCCACAAGAAATGCTTGGGCGTCCCTTATAAAGTACTATGATTTGGGAACAAATCTTTTACTCAACAGAACCAGTAGGTATATGCCGATAATCACTGTTAACATAAATTTTCAATAAAACCTTTTGAAAGCATTTTAAGTCATCATAGTTACAGACAGACCATTTTACTGATGCAACCAATCTACTAAAGTAGCGGCTTTTTTGTAAACACTGTATATGGTTAAATATTAGTTCTGACTTAAACATATTATACTTCTCTGCACAAAATAATCTTTACCGTTTGCTAGAATTGCTATCACAACGTGCTGCATACATACAGAGTAATATTGTGAAAAACTTGATGAATACCAATATGTGCTTTTCCTTCATAGTATCTTTTAAAATTTGTCAGATGATCAAATTTATGAAACACACTGGAGAGAAGTAAGTGGAATACTGTCGTCGCTTTTTCGCTTAAGTAATCTGTATTGTTTTGACAAAGTTATAGATGACAGAATAAACTGTACGTTTCAATAGTATTTTCAACGAAAAACATTAAATATAAATAATTTTATGAAAATTATTCACTGGCTTTTATTACCTGATCAGGTTGGGGTAGTGATGGTGTAATGCTCCTAGTGGATACCTTGTAGACCGGGTTTCCAAACGAAACATCCACTCCATTCCTCTTGCTTACCAAATTCAGCGCACACGACAGTTTACGGGCCACATTTCTATCCGTGTTTTCATCGTCATTTCCGAAAAGGAATTTATTTGACCATCTTCCCGTTTCTAAGGTCATTTTCTTTTAATTGATGGACCTTAGATTTTGATGGCCCTGGTAGAAACAAAACATCTTTTAAAGATGTGTCCAAATTCCTTATATCTAATGCTACTTCGGGTTTAGTGTAGACGGACGCTGAATTTGATATTGGTTCGGAGCCCGGTTCGGAGCACATCTAATGCATGAATCAGATGTGTGATGTATTTGTCAAAAACGTGTGCTTTCTTTATATGACAAAACTAAGCTAAAAAAAAGACTTTCCTAACCCGTGTCTTTGGGGTTGAAACTACGCCTTAAAAGG
Source organism: Vesta saturnalis (assembly GCA_036346205.1). Lineage (NCBI taxonomy): Eukaryota > Metazoa > Arthropoda > Insecta > Coleoptera > Lampyridae > Vesta > Vesta saturnalis. The sequence continues at coordinate 323,056 of JARFJB010000793.1, forward strand.
TTTAATATTATTTAGCTGTAAAACTAATTTATTATTAAAACAAACACTTAACTTTAAATCTCTAAAATTCGTATCTTTAATTTTTGTATTTTATTCATTTGGAGATTGAAAGGAGTAAATGGGTTGAACTGAATAGACGATTTGTATGATATTCAATATTTTCTGGAACAGTGGATTCACTCGGTTTGTGCTGTAAATAAACATAAAAAAAGTACACTTTATTTCATATGCCGCCATGTAAATAAGGACCATGTGGTCATCGCTTTAGCCAATATATGAATTGGGCTGATTTGTCAATTCGTTATTTAACCCAACCAAAAAGAGGCTGATCTTGCCCGGTTTATTGGCTAAGACAGGATTTTACGAGAAAGGCACGTTACTACATGTGAATTACGACCTCTTTTCCGATGCCGATGTGACGCATTTAAGCATTGTCTGCCCTTCTAGGTGTATATACCCTAGCTTCAACAAGGTTGTCAGTTCAACCGGTATGTTTTAACTACATTCCTATCATGGACATAACTGCCGTTTCGATATGAAGACCTTCAAGTGAGAAGACTATTATATCTTCCAGATAACTTTCCTGTATCATCTTTTGAAGCAATTTAATCCGAGCGTGTACTGGTTGCTCATTACTTATCGTTCTTCTGCTTTTGATACCATTAAACCTAACCAGCTGTGTTAATGCAATAACAGCATTTAGTGTATTATGCTCCTCTTCGTCGGTATTTAAAACCTTTCCAGTCTAAGAGCATTCTAAGTCTCAAATTTTGAGGGACGCGTTTTTTTTGGATCAAATTGTCGTTCAAATGGCCTATCGAATTTTTCAAAGTACCGAAGGAAGTCCATTCGGAAAATAGATGTTATTCTCACTAGACACATTCCATTCTGAAAGGGTTACTCTCATATCGTTCTGGACATCTCTTTCAAATCATAGAATAGCATTCTGACTACCTTTATCCACTTTTAGGCAAAGGACGAACCTACGGAGTCATTTACAAATACAAAAATCGTCTCTGGTAACTTCCTTTCCACAACTGTATGATCTGGTAATACAAATGCTTTTAAATTGTAAAATAAGTAGTGTAAATGGTATAATAAATTTAATAATAAATGAATAAATGTAATAGAGAAATAAGTTCTCCAAAAACACAAATCGTTAAAACCAACTGGAGATACTAACCATTCACCACAAATAATGCCTTCGACTCAAATCGGTAGATTACCATAGGGTGGAAAACCAAAACAACAAAGCTTCAACATTCATCAGGAAGTAAAAAAAAATGGCCGCTTAGGAAGTCGGATCATGTAGTCGTGCGCAAAAGATATGAGCAGGATTAAGTCAATGATGACGTGTTGCGCAAATCAAATGATCTGTAAACAATAATTTGAAGTGGGAATATAAACCATTAAGAAATATATACCCTTAAGAAGATATACAAATTAAGTTGCCTACCTCATACCTATATTTCAATACTAATTAAAATTTTTCTTATATTTACAACTAAATGAATGAAAGACCTTAAATTAAGGTATATTTTATACAACTCAAAAAGGGTTGTTACACACCCCCTCCTAAAATTTGGACTCGGAGATCACCAAGGCGGAGATTCCAAACACTAAGCTAATAAATGAATTTACTAAAATCTAAGGAAATAAAAACGTTAAACTAATTAAAATTCAAGCGAAATGTAAACACTAAAACCTAAAATCTAAATAAAATGTAAATAAAAATAAAACGGGAAAAATCAAAATGCTAAATAAAAGATACAAAAACTGCCACAGTAACGTTCGGTGAGTCAAAATCGGTAATTCCAAGGTACGACTATTTCCATGGCAAATTAGATCAGGATGCTTCGTCGTGGAGAACAAGAGAGGCCACTCTACCCTTCACGAGATTCAGGTTTCATGTTGTTCCACAGTCGTCGTCCAAGACCAAACATACCCCTAACTAACACGCACGTTTTGTAAATAAATCGAAATCTAGGTGAGGTAGCAAAGAGAAAGATGATGCACTCTTACGAACACAACAACCCCCCCCCCCTAAAACTACCAAAACATCATAATCAGGTAGTCACAATAGGGAAGTGAACTAATCGAGGTTGACACGAGGCGAACCGAAGTCCTCAAGCACCGTCCAAGAATAGTAACACTAGACAAATCAGGAATAGTCAAAAGCTACAATTTCGAAAACAATTTCAGGGAAACCAAAATAACTAAATCAAATAAAAAATAAAAATAAACAAGCATTACTAGTTTTCTTATCAACGGTTAAGAGTTTGAAAATTTCACGTTAAATTAAAGATCAGAGGTAAACTCAAAATGGTTATCTTAAATGTTACTATTGTAACAATTGCAAATTGTAATCCAATAAAAGAAGATAATCTGCCCGAGAACTAATGTCCCAAAAATCGGCAAAACAATCGCACGATGTGATCTAAATATCAACCATCGTGCTAAACAAATGTAGCAAAAATAAAATAAGTGGTTTGCAAAGCCACAAAAATATAAAATAAAATAATGTGCGAAATAAGCACAAAAAATCAAATTACTTTGAAAAATCATCAAAATCATAAAAATGTAAATAAGAAAACCAGAATGTAAGAATCTCAAAAAATACTAGAAATAGAAAAATAATTAAGAACTAATGGGGTTTTAAATCTTTAACATGAAAAACACCTAGTAGTTTATTATCAATAAGGGTGGCCAATCGGTACGTAGTTGGACCTAACACCTCAATAGCTTTTGCTTCAATAAATTTTGGAGCTAACTTTTGACTATAATTGTTAGTCGCATCAGATAAAGTAAAATTCTTTTTCCAAACGAAATCGCCGACGTTTAATTTCAATGGACGCCGTCGCAAATTGTAAGATTTTGAATTTCTTTCGTAAGCTGCATGTAAATTTTGTTTAACTTGTTTAAAAATGGGTGAAAGTTCATTTAAATCTTGAACTAATTGTTCACGGTTAGTAATAAATAAATCATCCTCTTTAAAATCCGTTAGTCGACCATAAAAATCTCCAGAAATTGGAACTGTCCTACCAAACGCCAAAAAGGAAGTTGAAAATTTCATAGACTCATGTACAACGTTACGAATAGCATGGGCAATTTTGTGAATTTTAACATCCAATTCCTTGTGATCGTCTTTAATATAAGACCTAATCGCAGTACCTACTACTTTATTAACTCTCAACAAAATTTACTTGGGGATGATAACTTGCATTGAACCAAATGGATTGAACTTTGTAATAACTCATTCAATTTTTAAATTGTGCACTTTTAAATTGAGGACCGTTGTCCACCATACAAATTTGAGGATCACCGTAAACTAGAAATGCATAATTTTCAATATACTGACAAATACCTTTAGCAGTAGCACTGCGCATAGGGTGAATCAAAGTAAATTTAGTAAACCAATCACAAATAACTAATAAAACTGTGTTACCACTCCCTGCAAAGCTGTCCTGCATCTATGGAAACAGTTTGCCTTGTACCCGTTTAGAACTTTAAACGATTTTTCCTCAGAATCCTTTTTACTGTTTTTCTTTTCATATGCGCGAAGCCATGAATAAATTACAGCTTTCGTAAGAAATTATGACGAGATTTCAGCTAGTTTTCAGTTAAAACCATCTAAACCATTTTCAACTTGATGCCTGTGTGTGTATGTGTGTGTGTGTTTGCGTGCGTGCGTGTGCGTGAGCGTTCCGTGTATGTGTGCGTGTGTGTGTGTGTGTTGTGTGGTGTGTGTGTGCGTGTGTTGTGTTTTAGCGTTGTCGTGTGTGTGTGTACGTGTGTTTGCGTCGTGTGCGGTGTAGCGTGTGTGTGTGCAGTGTTGCGTGTTTGCGTGTGTGTGCGTGTGCGTGCGTGTGCGTGTGCGTGTGCGTTGCGTGTGCGTGCGTGTCGTTGCGTGTCGTGTGCGTGTGCGTAGCGTGTCGTGTCGTGTGCGTTGCGTGTGCGTGTACACGTTACGATGCATGGCGTTTCGTGATGTTACAACGTTACTGAATACATCTTTAATTAGCTGAATTGTCAACTTCAATTCTTGTGATCATCTTTAATATAAGACTGTTGTGCGTGTCGTGCGTGTGCGTGTGCGTGTGTGCTGTGCGTGTGCTGTGCTGTGCGTGTGTGTGTGTGTGTGTGTGTGCTGTGCTGTGCGTGCGTGGCGTGTGCTGTTCGTGTGTGTGTGTGTGTGTGTGTGTGTGTGTGTGTGTGTGTGTGTGTGTGTGTGTTTTTAAATACACCAAATATAACTCGATTGGAGAAATGTTTTCATATAAATTACTTTAAGAAAGTTTCAACATTAAAGTGGGATTCTGCATTTATTCATATATATTATAATATTATGTGCAAAATGTACGATAACTTATTATATTAAGTTGTTGTTAAGTTAGTATATTAAGATTATGTGCATCTATAAATGTTATAAACTTAAGTGCATGACTTATATTAAAATTTAGTTAATTTACATTACACTAAGGAACTTTATTACATTTCTAAACAGAAAGTTATACTTTACGTTACGCATTTTTATGATATTTAAATTTTTTACCAACGTGGATATAAGCAAGAAATAAAACAATACTATGTACATTCCATATAAGCGAGATTATGAATAAATAAAAATTATTCATCCCTCTTTACTATACAAGGTGGGCCACCACCAACGGGACGGTCTTTTGTATCTAGGCTATACGTTTTTTCAAATTTATTTTTCAGGGGGGTTATGTATATCCGTAGTGGCCACATTTTACAATTATTTTCGTACATACTGACCGAATCAATTAAATTAGAATGACAAAATTCTAGTTTTAAATATTGAAGTTGTTACCCTTTGTATCGCTATAGCAAATGATTCTTAATTCCTTACAGGGTGTTCAAAATTTTCAGTTGTAAAATAATTACATTCAAATCACTTTATCTTGGTAATTTTAAATGTAACAGCCTGTATTTTATTAATCTACATTATTCAAAAAAACATTCTCTATCACTTGGTATATGGGTTTCCTATACCTAAATATTACAGTTTTTTTGTTATTCAACATTTTCTTAAATTTAATGTATTTATTTATGAGATAAAAGAAATATTCGAATAATTATTACCATTTTTATTCTTAACACTCAAGTAAATTAAAAGTTATTAACTAAAAACATAAAAACGGCAAAATATTTTTTTTTAATGAGAGAAGTAATAATTATAATAACAAAAACGAACAAGACACAAAAAATTAATTTTACTATAACATATGCTCAAAATGTCTGCCATCTGCCTGAATACAACAATTAATTCTATTTTCAAAAGATCTTATTTTATTTAACATTTCCGGCGTTATAGTGTTGAATAGATTAGAAATTCTTATTTTCATATCCTCGGGAGTAGTGGGGACTGTTTGATTTACTATAAGTTGAACAATCCCCCATATACTGAAATCCATTGGAGTAACATCTAGAGACCTAGGTGGCCAATTACCAGGATCACCCCTGCCTATCCACCTATTTCTAAATTTTCTGTTGAGATACTCTCTGACAGGTCGGGCAAGATGAGCGGGTGCTCCATCCAACTGGAGCCAGATTTTTTTTCGTATATTTAATGGAATATGCTCATGGAGTATCCAAAAATCACGTTTTAAGAAATTCAAAAATTTTCTTCCATGTAGGTGGCCATGAAAGAAATATCGTCCAATCACATAATTGCCTAATATTCCTGCCCAAACGTTTACAGTCCATCGGTGTGAGCGTACAACAATACGAAATAGATGTCTGTGTTCAGTATCGTAATTACGCCTATTTACTATACCATCACTCTGAGAAATGCATTCAGCTGTAAATTCCACGAATTTAAAAAAATCAGGGTCTCTGCAGCCTTATCCAAAGCCCATACGCAAAAGTTTAAACGCAGATTATAGTCCCTTTCAGACAAATGTTGATGTAACTGAATATGATATGGATAATATCCATCTTTTTTAAGTATCCTACGGACACTTGTTTGACTGATACCTGTTTCATTCGAAATTTTTCTAGTACTTGTATGAGGGTCATCAGTAACAGAGTGTACTACATTAAACTCATTTTCATTATTCCCAGTAACCTGTTTTGTTTTATTCACCTTCTGATATTCAACTGACCCAGTAGCACGAAATCTATTCAACAACCTTTCAAATATTTTTTTTCTTGGATGTTTGAGCATACAATCTAGAAACCAGAAAAACATTTTCTAAACATTCCCCAATGCACAGTATCATATCAATTCTTTCTTGTAATCCGTATTTTATTTTAATCTATTATTTTAACAATTTAACAATAAACAAAATTATTGTGTGCAATAAGTTAGAGACTTTAAAAAAACAACTTTTAATTGTACTATGTCTAAAAAGCCAGCAAGCTACTAGATTAGTTTAAATTTTTTGTTATAAGGGATGAACATTAAATTTAAGAAATGGCAGAAAGCAACCTACTAGATTAAGTTTTAAATTTTTGTTGTATTATACGGGATTTTACTTTAAATTTAAAAAAGTGTTGAATAACACTTTACTATAATATTTAGGTACAGGGTTTCCTGTACCTAAATATTATAGTTACCAAATAATAGAGAATGGTTTTTTGAATAATGTAGATTAATAAAATACAGGGTGTTACATTTAAAATTACCAAGATAATGTGATTTGAATGTAATTATTTTACAACTGAAAATTTTGAACACCCTGTAAGGAATTAAGAATCATTTGCTATAGCGATTCAAAGGGTAACAACTTTAATATTTACAACTAGAATTTTGTCATTCTAATTTAATTGATTCGGTCAGTATGATTTTTTTTCGAAAACCTATTATTTTCATAAAATTCAAAATAGCCCAAAAAACTGTAATATTTACCTATAGCGATCATTTATTAAAGTGCACCTTATTTTTACAGTACTATCCAAAATTGAACGAAAATACAGGGTGTTTGATAAGCCACGCCTTTCTGGAACAACCAGCATGTACGAAAATAATTTTAAAATGTGGCCACTACTGATATACATAACCCCCCTGAAAAATAAATTTAAAAAAACGTATTGCCTAGATACAAAAGACCGTCCCCTTAGTAGTGGCCCACCCTGTATACTAACAGAACACAGACATAAGCATATCATATTTTTTTATGTTACACTCCGAACGTTTATTTTGCTTCTAAAGCTACTAAACCGGTCTTCCCTGTAAGCTTTGTTAAAAGCTTATCGTCATGTACTAGCACCATTTGTAGAGGTCGATTGTTACAACACCAATCCCTTCAAAAACATTACATAACCCTTTTTAGACCGCATTACTTAACTTTGAGGTTGAAATGTTCTTATTGGTTCCAAATTAAGTTTGTCATCTTAATGACGTCCTACTGGGATGTGAATGTCTCAGTAGCTGTCCTGAGTGTACCTATACCTGCACCTAGACACATTTTCAAGGTACCTAAGTACCTATAAACATGAGCTACTTTAAACGAAATTATCGCAACTGTTTTAAAATAGTGATTTCCGAAGCAAATTTTTGAATTCATTAGAGATATGCAAACTGCTGAACTGTTAAAATGTTTAACACTATTCTGACAAATGCCCTGCTACCGTCATATACTTCTATTGTTCCATTTATTAGACATTTACTACATACCTACTTAAAATGTTACAGAAAGTTTACCTATTCACTCGCTCATACCCTTTCTTTGAGACTACAAATGCACTGCAAAGCCTCTTCACATTTAAACACCTGCTGGAGACAACCGTCTGATCCACGCAACCTCCTCCTCCTTGCATGAAGCCACCTGCAACAACCCAATTCTTACTCATAATTTCAACCAAAACTCTTCCACATACCTTACCACATACTTTCAATTATCCCCGTGTAGTTTTTACAATTATTCTTACTTCCCTTACCCTTACACGGTGGAACAGTAATCCCATTTTTCCAAACGATTGGTACTTTTCTACGCTTAAAACATTCACACAATTCTTTTTCAAGCTTTGCACATCCATATTTTGGCATTTTACTAGTAATTCCAATCATATCTGCAGCTTTATTATTCCTTAACTTTTGTACAGCTTTCTTTACCTTATGCCAAGATCATACTCAGTTTTATTACTTATCCTTTCTATATTCTCCTTGTTTACTGTTTTCAATCAGATTACTCTCACTTACGTTTAACTTTTAAAAGTAACTCTTATTGCCCTACTTTGCATCACGTTTTGAATTTCTTATCTACTTCTAGAAAAGTTGTTTGTTTCCCTCAAAATCGTTCTGCATTTATTCACCTTCTGCCGCCCCCAATTATTCTCTATGTATCTTTTCTTTTTCCTTTTCAATCTGTACACTTCATATAACCTCTTTTCCTCAATCTGTCTTTTGCAGCAATCATTGTCATGTACACGTTTTTTTTCTTACATACTGCCTTTTGTACGAGCTGACCTCATTAAGCGATATTTTTATTTGTGCAACACAACGTGCCTTTCAAGCACATCCACCCACTTTCAATTAGCCAAGCCTTATTTGCACGTTTGCACTTCATTCACACTCAAATCTCTACCCAAAGCTTTTGCATACTTCATTCTCACATTGCCAGCTACCAGTTTTTTTTACAGTAATTGTTATAACATTGGCACTACGTTCTACTTTTGTAGCTATGCCCACCTTTTCCCTAAGTACATTCTAGATACAACTAAGAAGTGGTCTTTCCTCACTCCAGTTTATCATTGCTTTTGTATCCTTAACCAGATTTCTAAGTTATTTGTCATCAATTAAGTTTATTATGCTTTTAGATTCATCTCTGTCATGGTGTGTGTGTGTGTGTGTGTGTGTGTGTGTGTGTGTGTGTGTGTGGTGCGTGTCGTGCGTGTGTGTGTGTCTATATATATATATATATATATATATATATATATATATATATATATATATATATATATATATATATATATATATATATATATATATATATATATATATATATTATATATAATACATATATATATATATATATATACATATATATATATACTACGCCGCGACACACACACACACACACACACACACACATGCCAGAGAGGTGAATCTGAAATCATAATAAACTTAATCGATATGTTAATAACGTCCACTCTGTTCATATCAACCACTTTCGGTGTGTATTTATGACGCCTGTGTTGTTCATGACGTCCACCAGCGAGCTTTACTCCAAATGGCCAGTTTGTTCATTAGACCCACCAACCAGCCTTGTTTTTTTTTGGTCCACACTGTTCATAACGACCGCATACTTCACTTTATGACAATTTCATTTAATTACACCCACGAGCGAACTTTATTAAGATGGCTACTTTATTCATAAGATCCACTAACCAGTTTTGTTTATATCGACTACCTTGTTCATGACGCCTTCATACTCTAACTATATATGTTCGCTAACTTGTTACGTTATGAACTTTAGGAAATTAGCTTCTCGTATAATAACCGAATAGATTATAAATTCTGATCAGTGAAACATTTTGTTAGTTGCTGATCATCAATTTTCATGTTTTAGATAGAATATTTAGTTTTTGTTTAAGTTGGTGTTTTTTTTTTCTAGTATATTTAGTGAGAATCAACTTAACTATAGTAAACGTTGATCATTTTTGAGTACCTAAATAAAAGCTTTAACTGCGATTTGGGTAAAGTAATTACTGGCGTTTCTTTAAAAGTTGATTTGACTGAAAGTGGTTTTGAAGCGCATTTATTCTAGATGCGTTTTCAGATCAGTGGGTCAAGGTTGATGTAACAGGACTAACCAGATTAAGTTAAATTTTAAATTTCGCGCCATTTTATAACAAAAACAGTAAATATTTTATATCGTCAATAGAAAAATTTTAAATATGAGATAATACCTAAAGTAATGATGAAAATAATGAAAATCTTAATGAAGTAACAAAATAGATTGAAATAAATGTAATCGGAAAAATGGGAAAGTGTATACAGTCATTATTAGTGTTTCGGGGCGAGGTACGCATTTTTAAGTCTAAATAAGTAGTAAATTGACAAATATAAGATTAGTGAAAATATTAAGTAAAAACCGTGAAAATTGATCAAAAGGATTTAGAGACATTTATGTTTATGAAAGACATCCATATTCAATCAGTACGTGAGTACATCGTTGAACTTAAATAAACCATGATCGACCTAATGGTGTCGAAATTATAACATTATAAAACAACTGTCTACTAAGCTTTCGTTCTCAAATAATATCTCCTTTGTTGTACTCAGATCCGCCACCCAAATGAAAATAATTTTAGTTGAGAAGACACTATGTTAGGGATATAGAAGGTACTCCAAAAGGTTGCAGATTTAAATACCGACGAAAAAGTGGTATCACTTTCAAGAGCCCTGGCCGATTAATTACGGTACGGATGACAAGGTACTAAAGCCGCAAAGCGTAACATCCTGGCGTTAATTTGAAAAGAAAATGTCATAGCGTCTTATTTCTTATACCTTTGTATACATGCTGGGAATAAGTAGATATTTTAGTGTAAAAATTTATTGAAATGTGAAAAACTTGTGTTCCACCATTTATGTAATCAAATCATTTTGTTTTTATCATTTTCCAAACTGATAACAATATTTCGTTAGTTATTAAGTTGAAATTTTTTATTGAATGGTAAATCTAATCCTAAATGTAATAACCCTATAACTAAGAGTATTTATTAAATAACTTTAACGAATGTGTACTTTATGTAATCAAACCATCTTGCTTTTATCAGTTTTGAAACTGATAACAATATTTTGTTAGATATTAAGTTGAAACGTTTAGTTTCTTTATTGAATAACATCTAATTGTTAGGGTAATTTTATTTAATATGATTATTACATTTTTTTATTAAAACCTCGTTCAAAAATTGTTTTACATTATACCTTAATCAACACCTTATCGTTTTATAAATCCTATGTGCTCGGAACTAAGGTGATTACTTTAACTATGGTCAATAAAGATACCAATAAAGGTGTCAACAAAATCATAAGTGTAATACCTTGGTTCAAGAAAATAATCACTACGTTGTAGTCTTACTGAATTAACTTATGCAGAAAAGGAACAATTTATTATCTGTAGAAACGTACTTTTATATCCTTGTGAAGTTCTTATTTAATTGTCAATTTTATGAATTCAATTTTCAAATTTTATATACTATAGATGTGTCTTTCATAACTTTATAAACAAGTAATATTACGGAAATTTGGAAAAAGTAATGTCTTCATACTCTCAACTTGCAACTGATCGCATTTAATTTTATTTGTAGAAAAGAATATTTAACAGTAGTACTTTTATGTGTAGTCTGATAAATCAATAGTGAGAATTAATTTTTGCTCTTGAGATGTATCCTAGGGATTTTATGTAATTATTCTTAAAATTAGCTAATCGCTCAAAATAAGCGCTCAAAAAGCTTTTTTAAAATACCTCACTGTTACTTCATGTTTGCAATTCTTGAAACCAGTCACCCGATAAGTTGACTTCCAATACTTCTGGAAGCCATGCGTTTTTTCAGAATAAGATTATTTAAAATAATGCACCTAAGGGCTATACATTTACAAATAAAAACTTCAGACGGTTTTATAGAAAAAAAGTATATGTATTGAATAAGAATAAAATGTGCAGTGAACATGTCCATCGAGTTTACAGGATTCATTAGTTTGACTATATAAATTCTAAATTATGAATAAACTTAATCTACATAATTATAATAAGTTTTGTGATGAACCAATAAGTTCAAAAGTAAATATGTAATTAAAAATTATAAATTACATAAAGACAAGATTTATATCGTTTAAGATAGGTTGGTTAGAAAGGTACTCTAGCAGAGTACATGTTGTAGGTTCAAATCCTACTCGAAGTAAACTTTTTATTTATGTAATTAATAAAATTAATAACGATTTGTAGCCTACATAATTTATAAATTTACCTTTATTGTTTTCTGCAGCGCGCTAGCAAAGGACAAAAACAAAGGGTGTTACTTTTCTGCAGGATTGTGTTAAGTACATCTGACCTTAGAGCTGTCCAGTAATGTACGTAAATACAGAATATGAGCACCGTATATATTATGAAAATAAAATATACTTACCTTGCATTCACCCCACAATTAGTATGTTATTTCAACAACCGTGCTTGCAAGTTTCGAGATAACATAAATGTCTAATTGTCGACACCCACACGATATAGAATATTATCCAAGAACCAAAGTGCTCTTGCTGCTACAGTTTCGGAAGCCCAACTGAAAGAAATAGAAGGGTTACGACCAATCGCATCTGCTACAATTAAAAAATTAACCCATGCTACCCCAAACCAATACGTTCCAAAACAAACTTTAAAGCTTCTACAATTGCATCTTTAGTTTGAAATATATTCATAAGTTTGTGCTCGCTTAAATATTAACCTGGTATATATGCGAGATTAGACCTTGATTAACTATTAACGTACCACCTAATGCCGCTATTTTTATATTAAACTCAGAAAAGTAGTTCTAACCTCACTCACCAAACATTAAGTACTTGCTTTTCTCTAAAACAGTAAACTTTAAGCTTATATTATCTTATTCCTTAGCGCAAAGCGTTTCTACCAGAAAACATCCAAAATCCCTCACAACTAATCAAGCTCCGCTCAACTTACAAATAAATAAATAAAAAAACTGGGCGACGGCTGGCTATATCGTGACACGACAAGAACCAGACAACCTCCACTGCGTCGCCGCTGGTCAACTGCCGCAATATCTACTCAGTAGACTAATGATTCGAACAGATGGTGACCTGGATATATCCAAGAAATATATTCATAAGTTTGTGCTCGCTAAAATATTAACCTGGTATATATATATATATATATATATATATATATATATATATATATATATATATATATATATATATATAATATACATATATATACATATATATATATATATATAGTGATAAAACAGCTGATTTTTTCGTGTATTACCTCAGCGCTTTTATGAGTATTTCAAAGAAGAAACCCGAGTTGAAGAATTTAAAACTCTGCTAAACACGAAGGAGGTCTTTCTTAGTAGTTTAGATGTAGCTGGACATACAAATAGTAGCAGTGCCACAACCCTACGACATGCAAACTAACAAAAATCATTTCTTAAACAGTTTTTAGTGTAAGTAAAGTCATTATCTAACTATATGGAAGCTGCAATAAAATCATTTCCAGAACGATCAGAACTCAGAAGTTCACCGTTATATACGGATACCCCACGTACTTACAGTAACAATATGAATAATAGTTTTTACATTGGGTTATTGATGCTGTCAAAATAGTGATCGTAGTAGTGGTAGTACAAATTAAAGTGAAGAGAAAAAAGACACCAATCGGCCATCATGCTACATAAATATGATTTATCATGAGTGTACAAACAAGCAACCAAGGAATACTTAATCGATTGCATCTATTATAAACTGTGGAATGATACCTCATCATGCAAGCTATGTAGACCTTGCACCAGTAGTGCGTATATTGTGCGACAACCGCCATCAAAGCAATAATGCGGTATTAGACATGAAGGAATGGAATGAACTAACTACTAACTACTAAAATGGCATTCATATGTTGAATTACAATTTTTCCGATCTCAAGAAGTTGAAAATCAAATTGATTGGTCAAATGTAAACGAAGAAGAAGATATAGTGTATGATCAGCATTATGAATCTCTATCTACCAGTCTTGGTATTTATTACAATTATAATTCGTCTTACTTCAGTTGTGGTTGTGGGAGTTAAAATTCTCAAAATCGTATTAACTTCAATGGCATCTACAATCTACTTGCCTTAACCACATATCGTAAATATCCTAATTTCCGTTGGAAAAACAAATATTTATCTTGGCTTAACGCCAGGCCTGCTTTAGTAAGCTGAGAAAAGACTTCCTTTAAAACTTCAATATACTTTCAAAACCCGGGGCATAAGTGGTCGTATTGTATAGATGCACCAAAACATTAGACTCTAACTCCTAATACTCGGTCTATAAAGCTGTCATGATGTCGGAGCTTGAGCAACCCAAACGGTAGTTCTTTGGACTGGTACCAACCATGATTTGGTACGGTAAAACTGGTATACTACTTAAAATCCTCGGCTGTTCGTATCTGTATATAATCCGACTTAATGTCCAAAGATGAAACGAATTTCGCATCTCTCAAATGGTCCATAATAGAAGATACGTAAGGCAATGGGTATGAATCCTGCTCAAAACTTTATCTAACTTTCTAACACCTTTTCAAGACTCGATCTGTTTTTGAATAAAACGCGGTACACGATAATACATCTGTTTAATTTATTAGTTATTTATTTTAATCCTGTACTCTACTAATTTTGTACGTACATACATAAAATTTCTTTACCCTTAATTAAATCAAAATAATTATCCGCTACGGCGTCTAAATGTTTTATTTACGAATGACTTAAGGCTAATCTTAAATTAACAGTCGTAACATTATCCTCTAAAGTCTCTACCGTGACTGATAGAATAAGTGCGTCTATAACTACTAGTTATGCTTAATTTCGATAGAATTATACTCGATCCATCTTCTCTCTCTGGTTGGTCACTACTATACGATTGACTTAACTTTACCCAACCCTTATGGCCAATAATGGTACGAGTGGAGCCACTGTCAAAAATTCTTTGACCAAAAATATTTACCTAAACAAAAAGTCGCTCATCAAATTCACTCAGGTGAAGAGCGTAACTTAAAACTACTGTTTTTTCTTTTAAGCTCATCCAAAACTAGTAGGTAAAGTATGGCAATAAACCGCCTACTAATTTAACTTCATAGCACAGTGCTCGGCTGACTACTGCCTCTTTTCTTTGTTTCTCAGAAATTAAAGTTTTGTACAATTCTTAGCGATAAAACCAGTTATCCGCATTTGAAACAAAATAATCTCATTATTGGTTCCTTACATGGAGATGTTAGATGCTTAGATTCTTTGCACTTCCAGCATAGTCTCGGTCTACTGGAATTTTGTCCTTGTGATACACTAACCGCCCTAATACGAGCATCACAGGCTACGCCTACTTTTAGATTCTGGTTTCTGGTTGGTCTTTAATCTCCACTCAGTGCCCAGGCCCTGTTCTTTGATTGGAGGGTTGCTTAAACCTAGTTAGTGGGAAAAGGCTCTGCATTCTGATTGTGACGCCGTCTAGTGGTAGAACCTGATCGTGGCTCCATTTAGCTCTACATTTTAAAAGTAGAGGCGAATCCCTGTATTTGTTATGGGGAAAACTTGAAATTTAAAAGTGTTTGAATACTGGGGCCCGGAACTTGTCCGCAGGTTTTAGTGCCCCCTTGATCTGGATCTTGGGCGTGCACCCCTGACTGGATATAAAATTCTTTTGGTGTACAATGTATCTTGTTTCCATATCTAAGGTTCCTTTTAATGCATAATTAGATTTAAGTATGATATTTGACTGGATTTTTTCTCTGTTCCTACAGCTTGTTTCAGTATCTTAAAAAAAAGGTTTTATCATCTCTCTCACTAGTTCTTAAAGGATCAATTAGTTGTCACTCTTGGGCTATAAGTAAATATATGGCCCTATTGTGGTATAATTAGAAGTTAGCATACAGTTTGCAGCGCCTTCTTGTAGCATAAGTGGTAGCTGGCATAAGTTACAACATTATACTGCGGTATAATTAAAAGTTAGGGTTTGAAACAACCCTGGGTTTTGAGTACCTTTTCTAGCAGTTTGGGCTTAGCTTGGGTATCTTTTTCTGTGTATCTTGTTGGCTATAAGCTTGAGGCTCAGCCGAAGGACCATTTCTACAGTTAGGCCACTTTCGGGTTTTCTTTCTTGTTAGGAGTGTTGAAATATTTGCAGATGCTGGCTGGTTTGCAAGTGTAAAAGGTGGGCGGCCAGAGGTTTTGGGATGTTTTCCTTCTTGTTTATTTGGAGGGTTTCGATATTTGTTAGAGCTGACTGGCTTACGGCTGTTACAAATGGGACCCAGTTGCTGGGAAAGGTGGACCTGGTTAGCCCTAACTGTGCGAAATGGAGCCGCGACCGAGCCCCGGGCTGAAAGCCAAGAGGATAGACGCAAACAAATAAGGTGGGCGAGCTGCTAGAAATGGGGCCCAAGGCGTAGCCAAAGTTGGTGGAAATGGAGCCCTACGGAACCTTCAGCGTCTTATTAGCTTGTTTATTTATAAGTTTTACAGAGTTTGTACTAATAGATATTTTGTTAATTAAATCACACTCTTGATTTGCTTAGTCTTACCCTTATTCATGTTCTTATAATTACGCCGCATGGTGGTGCTGCAAACTTTATGCTAACACCTAATTATAACACAAGGTTCCTTTGAAAATCGTATGTTAATTTATTTATACTATAAGACGGCTCTACTGATCGGAAGAGTCTCAATGGGCGACCTCACAGAACACTAGCCGCTGTAAAATGGGACTATGAAAACGTCTTAGATATAAGAACAAGATTCAAGGTGCAAGTCTAAGATGTTGATTTGAAACTAACCTCTGTCAAAAGAGCCTTAGATGTACCAACAAGTTTCAAGATGTTCCTTTCAACCCAAAAACCTTATTCGTATTATCAGTATGCTAACCTGAGGATCCTAGATGCTGATACTACGTCTAAGTCTAAGTTATTGATTCAGCGTCTGCCAAAAAGACCTTAGATACGGAAACAAGATGCAATATACACCAAAAGAATTTTATATTCAGACAGAGGGTGCGTAACCGAGATGCAGATGTCAAGCTGAAAGCTGTCCCTGTCAAAATGACCTAGATCAATCAATCTGAGAAAACCTACAATAGCCAACCTTTCCGCATTATTTTTATTTTTATTAAGGACCTTAGATATAGAAACAAGTATCATGGTACGAACAAGATGGCCGAAATCAGAGAATTATACGGAAACAGGATGGCGGCAGACAAGATGGTGGAAAGCCTAAAAGGCACGCTAAAACAAGATTGCTGAAAACCATGTACGGAAATAAGGTGGCGCAAATAAAATGGTGGAAAGCCAAAAGGCATAAAGACATACGGACACAGGATGGCCCAAATAAGGTGGCGGAAAACCAAAAAGGTAGACGGAAACAAGATGGCGCAAAACAAGATGGTGGAAAGCTAAAAAGGTAACTATATCTTTAGACCACTATAACCTTCGCGATCTAAATGATTAGGGATATAGTTAAACTAACAAGAATTTAATTAAGTTCAACTTGGTTAACTGGGACCTAAAATTACATGACTAAAAGTTTATATACCGATACCGTTTCTAATTAAGGACTTTGTAAACTTCTTTTTTGTCAGTGTGCTAACTAGTAATCTACTTTATATGTAGGAGAAACGGTATTGATCTAGGTGTCTACATTTTTTTATACGCATGTTTTTTTTAATGAAGTCACTGGTGCCAAGTTACCCAGTAGTTTACGGTAACTGAACTTGTATCACCTACATTCAAAACTAATGACATTAGAGCTTTACTTGGGGAATTGGAACCACACATAGATCTTTTTAAAATTTGGTTCTAAATTTCGTAGAAATTGAACAGTTAGGTTAGTCATGGAAGCAATAAAATCAAATAAAATGTTGAAAACATGTATTACCGGAAATAAACGAATAACTTAACTTAACCTTCACGCCATTCCCTTGCGGGGTAGACAAAACAATCCCTGCCTCTTATTTATTTTTCATTCACAATCTTTCTCCACGCTTTCCTATCTCCGCATACCTCCCTAGCTTCCTCAAGACTCATAGATTGTCTCTGACATGCCCCTTTATTTGTAAAACTCCTTATCTTTCTTTCCTTTATCATACATTCTACTACATTCAGCTAAGTTTTACGCGGCCTACCAGACACGGCGTTACCCACATATATTTGCTTCGTTAATCTTGCATTGTTCTTTCTCTCAATGTGACCAAACCAATCTTTTTTGTTGTTAGTATGCTTATTAGTTAGAATTCTTATTGTTAGTATTGCTTATTCTTATATCTTATTTCTGCGGACTATTCAGGAGTCTGCTTCTTCTTCAGTCCTAGGCCTTCTGTGTGTTAGTGGGGTTATATTATTGTGTGTATTGCATAAGTGCATACAATGTAGTGTGTGGTGTTAAGTGGTTGTAAAAAAAAAGTAAATATTAATATAATATTATATTATTTTTGTTTGGATTGGAGGTGTATGAGTGGTGTGTATATCTGGTGTGTAAATGAGGTGCGTGGTGTGTATTAAATCGATTCCTTGGTCATTGCAGTGGTCGTCTTTGATTTTATGTTAGGCCGTATGGGATGCCATCAAGGAGGTTTTCGAATTCCTCGGGAGGTTTTCGATGTTCTAGGTGAGGATAGTTGGAGGATGCTTACATTTATTTTTCGTTTTTCTCCTGTGGGTTCTTTGGTATTGGATGTGGGTAAGGGGCATATATGGAATGCGGAGGATGTTTTTGGTAGCTTCTGTTTCGCCGAATATCCTACGGTGTGTGTAGTTTGTTTGTAGTGTTTTGAGACGTTGTGTGATAGGTGTGATGTTAGCGTCTTGTATGGTAATTTCTTTGGGTGTTCTATTGTGTAATCGGTGTATTCTCAGTAGGACTAGGCGTTCACATGAGGCTATGAATTTTAGGTCTTTGGGTTTTAGGGTAGCGTACAATGGTCACTCTCCATTGGTTGGCCCAATTGGAGAAGTTCAGTAGGGTACTGGCCCAGAAGGCAGTGTCGTCGGCAAACTGTGCCAGGGATACTCGGGGCGTTGTTACACTAGGGATATCATTGGCGAAAATAAGGTATAGTATTGGTGCCAAGGCAGAGCCCTGGGGTACGCCTGCTTGCGGGGTGAAGCTTTGAGAAAGGGACACGTACCGTCCTATATATTAAATACAACAGTAGGAGCTTCGTGAGCGCGGGGGGGTACCTAATGCTTGGATTTTGTGAATTAGACCCACATGCCAGAATCTGTCAAAGGCCAGCTTTATGTCTAAGAACACTGCGAGGTTACAGTAGCGGTGGTTAGATGCTCGTGACGTTTCGGTTAAGAGTCCTGGGTCCTAGATCCTGACAGGTTCTATTAGGTCGAAAGCCAAGCTGGCTGTCGAGTAAGAGGTTATTGGATTCTATGTAATCTCTCAACCTTCGGGTTAGGATCTGCTCTAAGCATTTTCCTATGTAGCGCAGGAGAGAGATGGGTCTGTAGGATGAGGGCTCTGTCAGGTCGGACAAGTTTTTAGGGATCATGACGCTCGAGGCGGATTTCCACACCGTCGGGAAGTACGAAAGGGAGAGGCATTTGTTATATATGGACGTTAGGCGTCTTATCTCTGGGGGTGGTAGGTGTCTCAATATAAGTCTGTTGAGTCCGTCTTATCCGGGGGCTGATATTTTTTCCTTTCTGGAAGTAGTTGAGGGTTTGAGTGGGAGTAATTGGGCAGAAAAATGGGTCATTATCATCCAGGATTTTCTCAGGTAATTCGGAGATTTTGAAATCCTCAAGGTCTTGCTCTAGACGATTTTTAAAGTCGTCATCGAACGAGGGATCGTTAAGTGAAGTATAATTGGAGGTGGTGGCGAAAAACTTCGGCCTTGTCTTGATCGCTGGAAATTAAGTTACCCTGAGAATCAGTTAGGTGGGACTTGGGTTTGGTTTTCCTTCTAGTAAGTATATTGAAGGTATGCCAGAACTTCTTGCCATCTCTATAATTGAGATTGGAGGTGGCCTGGATCCATTTTCTTTCGGTGTATGTGTTGGTTTTACGACGAATTAGGGCGTTGAATCGGTTATATTCGGTCTTGAGAGCAGGGTCCCTTGATCTCTGGAATTCGCGATATACCCGCCTCTTTTGGGGAATTGAGGCTCGACCGCTTCCGCGATAACGGAAGTTAAGTCGGTGTACATAACGTGATCGATTATAGAGGCACCTTGATGACTAATAAAGGTGGAATTGGTGTTCCTTATCCGAAACAGTGGAAGGGTAAGAATACTGTGGGCTAGGCGGATACCGTTTTTATTGGTCGTGGAATCTCCGAATTGGACATATCGGGCATTAAGATCTCTTAGGAGGATAGCATTGGGTAGGGCGGGGATGTGGTCTAGGAGGTCAATAAAAATGGCTTCTTCGGGAGGATTGTAATAACAAAAAAAGTGACGGGAAGGGAAAAGTGCACCGTTGCAGCAACACATTCGAGATGCTACAGGTGTAGCGGAAGAGGATAAGGGGTGGCAGAAAATGAATTCTTGATTATGAGGGCTGTGCCTCGCAAACTATTGTGGACGCTAAATTGAAGGAACGAATTATAGGAGGTAAAGTCAAGGGAACATCGGGTGGTTTGTTTTGTTTCAGTGATTGCAAGGACTTGTATTTGATTGGTGGCTAATAGATTCTTAATGAGGGAGAACTTCTGACTGACACCTCTCCCATTAATTGTACCTATTATGAGATCCATGCACTTAGGGTGAGGGAGAGGGATTAGGGTGAGGGGTAAAGGTGTAGTATTAGGATCGGATGTTGTGGGTAGATAAAGCTATACCATTACCGACATAGCTGACCCTGGTACAACGTTTCAGATATTCCCTGCACGTAATGTCAACATCTTTCTCTATGTCGGCCCTACGCTCAGGAAACAGTTGCATTAGGGTGAGGGTAAGGGAGGCGATAAAATCGGAAATGGAAAGAGGTATTTTGGGTTTATCGTCATCCTCGTTGTCTGGCGTGGAAGGAGGGAGCGGTTTAGGTACGGCAGTCACTGCCGCGGTGGTAGGAATCGCACGACGAGTCACGCAAGAAAAGGAGTATGTAGTGTGAAGTCCACCGCAGTTGTTACACTTTGGTGTATTGGGCGGGTACAGGAGGAGGCTTTGTGGCTTTTACCACAGGTGGGGCAACGGAGGGTACGGGTAGGATATTCCTCGTAAATATGCCCCATCTACGTGTAAGTGGAGCAGTATTTGAGGATAGTGTTAGGGATACGGGATTGCCACATAGGGGTAGTGTCTACCGAAAAGGTAGACACCGTTGGTAAGGAGGTAGTTGAAGGTGGATTGGGAAGGGGTTCTAAGGCGCATAACGGATGTAGGAGAGTTGGTGTTTATTGAGATGATCCGGATCGCTTTCGTGACTTTGGGTAAGTCTACGGAATCGCAGATATCCTCGGAAAGGATGTCCTTATCTACGCCACAGATGACGCAAGAAAAGGACAAGGGTTTACGATTGGGGTTGATGGAGGGAGCAGATGGTCGGGGACCCGACAGCTGCGTCAACATCAACTCAGGCTCACCGAGGTGATGCTGCATAGTTCGCTGCATCGTAGCTGGCAGGGCCTCGCTCGTTTCCAGGAGGCGGGTTATGTTGTGGTTGAGCTTTACGTTCAACCAGGGGAGACGGAGAGGGACGAGGGCTTGAAAAAGGATTTTTGGGTGTTACGTAGGGCGGGAATATTGCGAATGCAATATCGGGAAGTGGAATTGTAGGTAGCGGAAGGTTTAGGAGAGAGTCTAGCGATAGTGTTAGGTTGCGAAGCTGAAGCGGAACAGGAAGTAGAAGGATTTGATGTTTCAAAGGAGCGGTGAACGGGTTTGGCAGTGGGTGGAATGTAGGAAGAGGCAATAGAGGACTTAGAAGGTACCCTCACTAGTTTGGAAGGGGATGCGGCGTCTGCCGCAAAGGATAGGGAAGGAGGTGGTGTAGCGGATCTAGGTGACGGGGAAGTCGGGGGCGTGGAAGGAGCAAGGGCGACCGTAGCCTGGAGGACCGGTTTGCCATGCTTTACACCCCGCTGGATAAAGACTTGGAAGTTGAGAGTACGATAGAATGGATGGCTTTGTTAGTATTAATAAACAAAATAAAAAACAAAAATTTATTTTAAAATTCTTTATTTATCAATACCTCTTAACTGTTGTGGTTCCTTACTGATGCTCCTGTGACTCTCCCGGTGTCATTTTTCATGGTTGAGCCCCTGGCTGGTTGTAGTGCTTCTTTCCTGAATGGGATCCGCTTCTTTGTGTCGACTGTGTGCGGAGCAATGACAATCCTAACGTGGACACGGGGAGACTACGGTTCCCAGCGCGAAAGCGTAAAAACGTTAAATGCTTTCTTGTAAGTTGCTTTCGAGTGCAATAAAAATCCCAAAGGCTCTAACGCTATGAAGGGGCTTACGTACGATACCGAAGTTCGGACTGCCCTGGACCAAACCAACGTACTGTACTACTTTTATATCTATCCATCATCGTCTTTTCCTCGCCACACCTCTTCATTATGCACTCATTCTTTATCTTGTCCCTTCTCGTTTTACCACGTGCATTACCCATGCGTCTATTTTTCTTTCATGCTTTTTTTGACATACCCATGGCTCACTTCCATACAGTACTGATAGGACAAACACGCCATTATAGATTGCTCGTTTCGCAGTTAGGCTCATACTTTCGTTTCTCATTATCGTCCACGTATTCCTAATTACTTTCCTTCCAGTATTGACCCTTCGTCCAATCTCGCCCTCCTTTGTACCACCTGCAGTAAACATTCTACCCAGATATACTAGCTCGTCCACTTGCTCCACAATTTCATCTTGCAAAGTAAATACTCTACTCTCCTTTCCACCTTCTCGATTGAATACCACAATCTTAGTTTTTTCACGTTTACATTTAGGTCCATGCTCTCACAGACTGTATCAAACTTCCTCACAACAGTTTGTAGCTCATCCGCACTGTCCCTTAGTAAGACTGTGTCATCGGCATACGCCAGAAGTCGTACATTCACGTCACCAACCATTACACCATTTGTATCGGTACATGCTTGCCTAACACATTTATCCATTGAACACATTGAACAACCACGGTGACATCACACAGCCTTATCACACTCCTTGCTCAATATTAAAGTATTCACTCACTCCCCTTCTCACCCTAACACACGCCTGACTGCCGTTGTATACTGCCCTTATTGCGTTTATTAGACTTTTATTTACGCTATATTCATTAATATTTCCCACAGCTTCTCCATATTCATTCTGTCGTATTCTTTCTCCAGATCTACAAACGCACAGTGCAGCTTCCTTTTTACACTTAAACACTTTTCGATCACCTGCTGGAGAGCAACCATTTGATCGATACATCCTCTCCCTAGTATAAAGCCACCCTGCACATCCCAAATCTTAGTTTGTGTAGTATCTCGTATTCTTATCAATCAGTATTCTTCCAAATACTTTACCAGGTGCACTGAGCAAACTTATTCTTCTGTAATTCTTGCAACCACTCTTGTTTCCCGTACTCTTATGCTATGGTGCAATGATCGCGCTCTTCCAATCCCTCGGCACCTTTCCACACATAAGGCATACATTGAATAATTCTCACATTCTTTCTTATAAGCTTTGCACCCCCATACTTTAGCGTTTCACCAGTGATTTCATCTACGCCTGCTCCCTTTTTCGTTTTTCAACCTCCCTACCGTTTTCTTTGCCTCATTTATCCCAATATCCGTCTCAGTTTCATTCACCATTCCTTCTACATTCTCCTTATTTAACCCTTCAGTCTTACTTTCCTCACTACTGTACAGCTTTCCGAAATATTCTTGCTAGCATTTCCTCACTTCACAATCGTTCCATACTATTTCGTTGCGCATATTCATCACTTCTGCGGCGTTCTGTTTTCTCACTGCCTCTTTCGCTTCTTTGTTTTTTAATCTGTACACCTCATACAATGGCTTTTTCTCAGTCTCATTTTTTTTCAGCAATCACTGCCATGTACGCATATTTTTTCTTACATACTACCTTTTTTACCGCCTCATTCCACAAAGCACAATTGACAATAGAGTTTTTCAAGCTTGCCCGTGCACTTTCAACATCAGTGTCTTTTATTTGTTCGTTCCACATTGTTTCATTCATATTCAACTGTTTACTCACAGCATCTCCGTATTTCATTCTCACACCATTATCCACTAGTTTGTCTACCTTAATTCTAGACGTTCGCACTACGTTTGCTTTGCTTCTCCAGATAAATTTTTGCCCTAAACACACGCTCGATACAACCAAAAAGTGGTCCGATCCACGCATTACTTTTGTGTTTTTCACCAGGTTTCTAAGCTCTTCATCATACACTATCAAGTCTATCATACCTTTAGAGTCACCTCTTTGCCATGGATACATATGTACATTTTTATGTTTAAACCACGTATTGGATACAAGCAGGCTTCTCTTCCACAGATGTTCACCAGGCGTTCACCATTCCATTGACTCTTTGGTCTCCGAACTTTCCTAGACCGCATTTAGTATGTTCTCTCTGTACACCCACCCATCCGTTCATATCCCCCACTATCATCACTCTTTCGTTTGGCTTACATACGTTCAATACTTTCCGTACTTCATTCCAGAAGTTCACACGCTCCTGGACTCTTTCTCTATTCACCGGTGCATAGCATGCAATAAGAAAAATTCTTCGAAACTCCACTTTCATTCTAACCGACATTACCCGGGGAGATACCAATTCGTTTAACAGATCTTTTCGCTCTTTCACTTACGATCACCCCAACTCCTTTTGCGCCATGCACTTCAGTCTCAGCTCCTGACCATAGTGCTAGGCTGCCATCCTCCATCTCAACAGTATATTTTCCTTTGCGCTTTATCTCCGATACATACAGAATATCAAGGTGCCTTACGTACATTACATTCGCAATTTCAAATTCTTTACCATGCACACCTCTAACATTCCACGTACCGACTCGCCATGCATTTCTTGCACCGTTGTCAGCAACGGGGCCTATCTGTTTCGACCTTGACTGCCCCTTGAACCTAGGTCGATCCGAGGCAATTGTATTGTTCTCTTGAGTAATACCATAGCGAGCAGACCGGTTACTGGCCAAATCATGCTCCGGCCGGATGATGTAACAATCCCTACTATCGGACAGTTATTTGTCTGCTGCTTTGACATGTAAGGAAGTAAGAAGTAGAAATATGAACAGAGTCAAGACAAATATAAATAATAGATCATATACTTCTGTATGAATATCTAAATGTACATATACATTTTTTCACTTACATACCCTTCAATCTCATCACGTTTCAACCAGATTGCTCCCTACGCGATTCCTAGCTCTCGCGCCACTTACCGGACTTGCTGTTATTTATTTGCGACCAAATGTTTCAATTATTTCTAATTTATATTTCCGAGTTATAGTTAGTTCTTTGTTATTTAATTTAATATTTATTTATCAAATCTGTTTTATTATTGTCGTGAACCGTGACAACTTAAACGTTTCCATCCTCGAAGTTTCACTTTTATCACAATAAATAACGATAATGGCACTGTTAGTTCTCCCGACAGTAATTGCCCACTTTTAGGATTAATTAATTACACTTACGATCAAACATAGTAACAAAGGTAAAAGGTAGCTTAAATTTTGAATTATCAGTCAAGGACAAATATATCATAAGACAATATGCAACACAATGTTATAATTAAATTTAAAATCACATATAATACCGAAAATAAAAGTTGGATCAACCTTCAGATTTGAAAACAAAGAAGAAATGTTCAAAAACTTACCACTTATATACGGATCTGCCATGCATAGTCACATATTTGTATTATATTTTTTATTTGTGTCAGTACGATTTTATGAATTTCAACAGCCATCTGACATGGGTTTTAAAGGAACTGTTATTAATTTGAGAAAGAAAAGGATTTAATCATTTTTAATTTACTTTAGATTACGGATTAAATCTACTTATTTATTTTTATTAAGTTTGTGATTGAAATGGATTTATTGCAGATAGATACATTAAGCATGTACTGACCGCTTACTTTAACGTTAAGAGCTGTGCATTTTTATGATTCACATCTGACTTGCTTGGTTTTTTATTCTACTGTCACAAATACGTATTTATGACTGATTTATATACACTAGAGTTACGCGGGATAAGGATAAAGTATTTTATTAGTTCTCTATAATTCATTGTTATTGCAAAAATGTTTACCTGTTTGAGTTCAAGACAAAAGGGTGGTATTTGCGCTTTAAGTTTACTTCACAATTCAACGAGTTTTAATAATCACATCTGGTATGGGTTTAAAAAAACCGTGTTTTTCGTAGAAATTTAATCCTATAGCAATCGCACTGTTATTTACGCGCCACGTTACAAAAATTCTACTGGTTAAATTATTATTGTCTTTGCTCATTATTAATTCAAACCACTGGGTATAAAACTCTGTTCAAAAACTCACCCCTATCGTACAGTAACTTTATTGATTTAGAAATTGTCATTTTAATCCGGCTGTACTGCTTCTTTAGAAGATTCAGGTAAAATTTTTGCGAGTGTAACAATTTCAATTTCTATATTCAACTCATTATATTCTCATTATTAATATTCGGAATATCTTTACACTCAGTATTAAGAAGTTCAACAAACAGATTTTTGGAAATTTTTTTACGCTGATTAGATCTTTGCCATTTGCACAAAACTTGGTGCCATCTAGTTTTCATGCTTTTAAAAACAACCACATCTAAAGGTAGTGCGTGCTATGTAGTGAAAGTTTTAAAATAGAACATTTCTTAAACCACTTTACAAAAATTGACGAGACCATCCATCCTCTTTGAGAAACTGCATATCCCGTTTTATCATTTGGTTCTGCATTATTTGGCAACCATGATTCCATAATATTTTTGCATTTGAATATGGTTAATAATGGTACTTTATTACCCGAAGGCCAACAACGTACCGAAATAGCAGGCTTATGTTTGCGTTTTTAATTTTTTAAGTTTCACAAAATTGTTTCTACATCTTAAACAATTTATTCTGAAAGATAGTGAACGAAAATAACTGTAAGTGTTATCGAAACGTTTATGTTTGTATAACTTAAATACAAGAATACACCATTAAAAGACCCAGAAAGATACGTATTTTAAATATGTGTGATAATGGTGAAAGTCTGCATTTTCATAAACATACAAAAACGGATTTCTCTTCCGTAGGTTGAGATCGTTCTAGTGTATTTTGTACCAACGGACCCTACTATTTTAGTTTTCGAAGGATCTGAAGAAAATGACGTGTCGTCACAGTTGAAGATTAGATCGGATTTA
Source organism: Vesta saturnalis (assembly GCA_036346205.1). Classification (NCBI taxonomy): domain Eukaryota; kingdom Metazoa; phylum Arthropoda; class Insecta; order Coleoptera; family Lampyridae; genus Vesta; species Vesta saturnalis. The sequence goes on from JARFJB010000793.1 coordinate 350,099, forward strand.
CCTTTCCTTTCCTAGTCTTTCCCAAGAGATCAAAAAACCATATATTTCCAAAGGATCCTCTTGCCTTTTTCTGGAAACCTCGCTACTTTTGGTTTTTTATGGAAAGTCTGTTTCGACTACAGAAATTTAAGAATCATTCATCGCCAAATCGATTATCTTTGAATCCTGTTTTTATTTTATTTGACTTTATATAAAAATGTAGCGCTTCCCATCTTTCGAGATCGTATACCAACTTTTGCATAGCGCTAAGGAGTGAAGTCAGTATTCGTTCCGCCTCTATCCCTAACGCGTAACGTCCGCCACCCTCTTTGCCTGCTTCAGATATAACTCCATTTTCTCGTGTTCCATTTATATAGTGTAAGCGTCGTTCTTGGGATATTACAAAATGTACAATCTTCATAAACAGTTTTATTGTGATTTGCAACATCATCTAAGTCAGCCTGCAATTGTGCTTTTTTATAGCGACCAGCGTCACAGGATTTAGTGTTTTTTGTTGAGATATTCTAGCGTTGTAATAAGATCGGCACATCAGCAGATTTTTCTTCTTTTCGTTTGCATTTTTCCAGAATTTGCTGTAGCATTTCTATTAAGGAAACTCAACAGCTGTGCCTCAAATGAAGTCTGAGTTGTGTTTCTTGATGGGGAGCTACCCTCTAGCTCTACTGTTTCTTTACAGGATTCAGGTAACATTTTTGCATTCTCTTCTTGGGTCGATGTACTGTTTAATCTGACGATGTACTAGTCTGAGGCCGTTAATTATTTTTTCTGATTCAGTTCCTTGTGCATCGATTGGTTGAAATACTATAGACACCAAATAATATTAATATTCAGCATATCTTTATGCTCAGTATTAAGAAGTTCAACAAACAGATGTTTGGGAATTTTTTACGCGGATTACATTTTTTATCATTTACACAAAGCTTGGTTCCATCTGGTTTTCATGCTTTTGAAAACACCGATATCTAAAGGTTGCAAGATATGTGTGCTGCGTAGAGGAAGTTTTAAAATAGATACTTGGTTTTGGACTGCAACATCAATTAATTCGGAAGTGTGTGTAGCATGACCATTTAGTACCAACAACTAAGGGCGCTCTTTTGGTGCATTCGGTAAAAAAACATTTCTTAGACCACTTTACAAAAATTTACGACACCATCCATCTTCCTTGGGAAGCTGCATATCCCGTTTTATCATTAGGTTCTGGATTATTTGGCAACCTTAATTCCATATTTTAGCTTTTAAATATGGTTAATAGGGATACTTTATTACCCGAAGTCTAACAACATACCAAAACGGTTTTCTCTTCCGCAGGTTGAGATCGGTCTGGTGCATTTTGTACCAACGGACCCTACTATTTTAGTTTTCGAGGGATCTGTAGAAAATGACGTTTTGTCACAGCTGAAGATTTTATGGGATTTGCCTTCGAAATGTAAGTCAGCTATAGTCTTCCGATCTTAAGAGACCATAGCATCCATTTTTGCATAGTTCCGAGGAATGAAGCCAGTTTTCGTTCCGCTTCCGACCCTAATGCGTAACGTTCGCCTCTCCTTTTGTCTGCTTCAGATATAGCTCCATTTCCTCGTGTCGTGTTCCATTACATAGTGTGTACGCGTCGTTTTTGTGATATTGTAAAATGCACAAGCCCCGTAAACAGTTTTGTTCTGATTTGCAACGTCATCAAAGACAGTCGGCAATTGTGCTTTTGTATAGCGACCACCGTCACAGTCTTTAGTGGTTTTCATTTTATAATCTCTAAAAACCTAAAATGGTCAGGCCAACTAGGCACCACCGATTCTCTACCACTAGAAAAAAAACTAACCTCAAACACAAGCAGCAATGCACGTTTTAATGTTTTTTTTTTACTTAACAATGTGTATTTGGTATAAATAATTATAACAAAGTACTATCTATAGATTTACCAATGATCTTGGGCTATTTGATGTAAGGGTATTTTTGCACACACCATCCAATATTTTCACATGCTGTCAACGGACGACTTCAAGGTCAACCAAACGAGACGATAACACCAACCAAATATTATTTTTCCGTCGAAAATTTGAATGGGTGGCCAGTTATCCTCTAGGCTCAGTTAACCAAGTTAACCTTATTTAAATTGGTAAGCGTGGAGTCTTAACAAACGACTTCATTGTTTCTTTTGCAACCAGTTTGCGTTTGCAGGTTTACTGATAGAAACGATGCAGTACGTGCAAGAAGTCAGTCTCCGGCAGTTTTGACATCATCAAAGAAGAGAGTATTAATGACAGTTGGGAGATCTATCGGTTGGCTACGATCTGTCACACCACTAATATGAATATACCAAAAATACAGTATTTTTCAACTAGGACTCCCGTTTTCGGATTAGCGCTTTATATTAGTAAACGCAAACCTTTTGTCTTGTATCTCTGTTTAAATTGTGGTTGTACTTCTAAACAACAGAAACGTAGGATTTATGGTGATAGATAAATTGCTTCAAGCACACAATAAGCATTAAAATATTCTACTAATAACCGCAATGTGGCAGAAAGAGATGACATTAGTTTATGTAATTAAAAATTATTATTAATTTTATTAAACACATAAATAAAAACTTTACCTCGTGTAGAATTCGAACCTACGACCTAAATTTTGCTATAGTACCGCGCTAATCAACTGCGCCATAGAGATTCAAGCCCCAATCGACGTAAACTTTGTTTTTATGTATGTAGAACTGATGTAAATTCTAAATATAATGAGATTAAAATCAAATTGCTTATATTAATGGAATGTGAGCCTGCAATATCGCAAGGATTCACACATACCAAAGCAACTTGACTAATATTAATTTATTATAAGTTTTGTTATGAACGAATAGGTTTAAAGGTAAATATGTAATTAAAAATTATTATTAATTTTATTAAACACATAAATAAAAAGTTTACTTCGAGTAGGATTCGAACCTACGACCTATACTTTGCTAGAGTACATTACTTTATGTTGGACGCAAAACTACAACTACTTTCGAGTGCCAGAGATTCCTAAAATTTTACATTTATTAACAGCGACGGTTATGAAATATCAAGCTTTTAAAATAAATATGTTTATTCAATTAACAATATCGTACCAATTGAATTTTGTGTTTTTATGACGTAATGAGCGTTGTAATAATTCAGGCTTTAGGCCTTTGCTTGAAAATGGTATATTGTTGGAGTTTAGCCAGTTCACAGTTTCTTTTTTTTCACGAAGCTACCGGTTGTTTTTCTAATAGCGCTGAATGGTACGACCCATGATCCATTATAATTACAGAATTTTGGTTCAAATTAGGTAAAAGTTTATTTCGTACCCATTTTTCAAATAACTCTGCGTTCATATTGTCGTGGTAGACGTCACTTTTCGAAGTTGCTGAAAAAATTATATCAGCATTTTCCACAAAACCGCAATTAGTGCCTGCATGGATAACGATGTATCGCTTCTCTTCTCCCTGCATTTTACGAACGCTTTCTATGGATCTATCCTGCCAGGCCTTCTTGACACCGCGTGTTTACATTAAAAAATATATTAAACCTTTAGCAAATGTCCACGTTTCGTCAAGAAATACCACTTGCCGGGGTGACGGTGATGAAAGATTCTCTATATAAGTTTTTAAAAATTAACTCCTGATGTAAACCACTTGGCTCTGCTCACATAATGCTCTCCTATAGTCGTCTTGAATATCCACTGCGTTTTAAAAGACGACATAAGCTTGTCAGACCAATTTCTAATATATCTTTCACTTTTAATTCCTTTTGTAGTAATACCAGCGATACATGACGTTTTTCTTTGTACATATTATAAACAGCGCTTCTAACTTTCATTAGAATATTTTCAGGTACATCTGATTTAGATTTTGGTCGATATCGTACTTTATTTGGAGTACTTAGAACAGGATTCTGGTCATATCGACATTTAATTTTTTTCACCGTCTGTTCATCGATCCGAAGTGCTTTAGCAACACGCTGAATGTAAAAATAGACTATATAAAACCTTTTACAGTTTGTTAAATGCATATTTACATACCTTTTGAACAGCCCAAATTGAAACTGACGGCCCACCATTGTCTTTTTTTTTTTGAAAGTATTCCAAGAGTTTTATTACAAACAATTGTGATTGAGAGTCCAACACTATTCCGGGCATTTTGAAAAATATACAAACTACGCAAGTTAAGTGTTTACTAATATATATAATTAGCGCCTATTAGTTTACAGGTTTTAATGAAACCAGCATACATTGCAAATCAAATTTTACTATAATATTAGTGTAATGTATAATTAATTGCGCATGACGTTTAGTAGCAATAGATCAGCACATTAATGATTCTATAATTACATTTATTGCATTCACATCAAAATTCTTATGTACATAGGGGAGACCGGGGCTTGTTGCCGCAGGGGTAAGTAGCCGCACCGAAGTTTTCTTCTAAATGTTACGTTTGGCAATGCCGTTTAATACACTTGCGTGATTCAGGCTACCTAACGGTACTTTGTAGCTACTTTCAGTTATGCCAGAGCAATACAGACAAGTGCACGTGGACAAGTTAAATTATATTACGGGTAAGTAACTTTTATTCATCACAGTATATTTGTAATCTCTATTGTTACATTCGTGGTTTGAAAATGAAACGTACCTTATTTTAATCGTTGGGCTTTCTGCTTTACTGTAAGGTTAACAAAACTATGCATTTCTATAAATTTTAAGATAAAATTTACAAACTTTGTCGGAAACTGCATTGGGGCAAGTCGCCGCAATATTTACTGGGCAAGTTGCCGCAGTCACCAACATGCTCGGGGTTCTTTAATCCATGTTGTTTCTTTGACCAATTTAATATCTTGTGAACTTTAATTTTAGAAATATGAGAACATATACAAGAAAAACACAACGGGGTAGCACTCCACCTCATTTAATGCTAAAGGCAGCTAGACTTGTCAAATTAGAAAATCGATCAATTAGAGGAGCAGCAAAAGATTATGACATTCCGGAAAGAAGTCTACGACGATTTTTGTTAAAAGTAAATCAGTTTGACTTAAATGGGCCTGCGGAGATACCAACAACACCTGTTGGTTATTCCAAACCACGACAGGTAAGAAGTGTCCTTGTGGGCATGTGTGCTTTTTCATATGAGATTTATTAATTTTAGGTATTTACTGACATACAAGAAACTCTTTTGGCGAGTTACGTTCTTAATGCTGCAGATATTTACTATGGCTTAGCACCCAAACAGGTGAGAGCCTTTGCCTATGAATATGCCATGGCTCTAAAGACAAAGTACCCGCCACAATGGAATGAAACAAAAATGGCTGGTGAAGACTGGTTCTCATCTTTTATGAAGCGACACAAGGAACTGTCAATTCGAACACCAGAGGCAACAAGTTTGGCAAGGGCTACGAGTTTTAATAAAATAAATGTAGAACAATTTTTTGAAAATCTTAGCACTGTTTTAAACCGTCTCAGAATTGGACCGGAAGATATATATAATGTAGACGAAACGGGAATCACTACAGTGCAAAAACCAGATAGAATTGTTGCCAGAAGGGGTTTCAAGCAAATTGCTCGAATAACGTCTCAAGAAAGAGGCACCTTAGTGACTTTAGCAGTTGGAGTCTCGGGTTTAGGGAATAGCATTCCACCGTACTTTATATTTCCTAGAGTAAATTTCAGACAACATATGCTTAATAACGCTCCCCCAGGAAGCATTGGAGGCGCGAATCCTTCGGGATGGATGACAGCAGTCCATTTTTTAGAATGGTGTAAGCATTTTGTCAAACATGTTAAATGTTCTCCAGAGAAACCAGTTCTGCTGCTATTAGACAACCACGACTCCCATCTCTCAATTGCTGCTTTAGATTTTCTAAAACCAAACGGTGTAACAGTGTTGTCATTTCCGCCTCACTGTTCACATAAATTGCAGCCGCTGGACAGGTCGATTTACGGGCCCCTAAAAAAATATGTGAACTCAGCCTGTGATTCCTGGATTACAAATCATCCGGGCACAACCATGTCAATCTATGGCATTCCAAAGATCGTTGCAACTGCATTACCATCAGCAATTACACCAAAAAATATCACGGCAGGCTTTCAGGTGGCAGGAATTTATCCGCTCAATAAAGATATATTTCCCGAGAAGAATTTTTACCGTCTTATTCGACCGATCGTCCAGACCCACAAAAAGACTTAAACAAAAATGGACAGAGTCAAATAGAAAGTTGCCATCAGACCCAGAATAACCAAATTACTAAAACTAATCTTGAAAGTCAACCAGGAACTTCAAACAGTAGTGTAAGAGAAGATATTCCGGAAACGGAAACTCAACCAGGAACTTCGAACGGGAAACATACTCCAGAAGTCACTCCTGAAAAAGTTACGCCTTTTAAATTAAAGCCTCTTCCAAAAGCACCTCCACGAAAAAAGTTATCAAAAAGAGGCAGAAAATGTCGTCAAACAGCAATATTGACAGACACACCTGTCAAAGAGGCTCTTAGGGAAGAGCAGAACAAGAATATTTCGTCCAGAAAGAAACAGTTTCAGAATGATGAAGAGGATATTAGTAAACGTGTTCCAAGAAAAAGAAATAAGCACACAATAAACAAAAAAAATGGCGGTTTGAGTCCTAATAGTAATAACGAAGACTGTTCGTGTCTGTATTGTTTTGACACATTCAGAAACAGTATGCCTGGTGAAAATTGGATTCAGTGTATTGTCTGTCACCAGTGGGCACACTGTGAATGTACTGGGGACACTAACTCTGATTTTCGTTGCATTAATTGTGTAAGTGAGGGCGATAATTAGTCTGTAGTTTTTTTTTTAATGTTTAGTTTAGAATACAATTTTGTTTTGTGCTCTTCAAAAAAAAAATAAAAATATATACTTAGAATCATTGTTTTTGTAATTTTATAGTAAAACAAGAACCGCGGCGACCTACCCCACCCGTGCAGCAATTTGCCCCAAAGCAGGGTAAATTGCCGCACCTTGTAACGCATCAAAAAAACATACTTTTTTTTTAATCTGCGCTTCTTAAAAAACTTTAAGTAAGTCAGAATGCACATAAGACATAAAACCATCTGATAGTGTTATTTACATTTGCATATATTCAGCACGTATTCATATATATTAAATTAATTCAAAAGTGCGGCTACTAACCCCGGTCTCCCCTACCCAATGTATTTCATTACTTATAAATCTGTACTTATAATTATCATTTATTAAAGAATCTATTATCTAAAACTATTTTAGAACCTCTGACTAACAAGTAATTCTTAGTTCATACAGCAATTCAATGAACCGGACTAATCTGAAAACGGGAATCCTAGTTGAAAAATACTATATATGGTTTTTAAACAAAAATGTTACACCCGCCTATGTTCTAGTCTTGTGGCGACATCTCTTAATGATTACAAACCTTTAGGTGGTTGCTAGTATAGTAAACTATTGGAAAGAAAATATGAATTAAGCCGACAACGTGTGTTTAATTATCTTAAATCATGGGTTTTCAAAGGTTAATGTTGTTTAAAATTCATAAGCCATTAAAATTATTGATAATTTAGCATGTGTATGGTGCTATAAAAAAGAACCACGTCATTTAATAAGTACTTGTGCATATTCATTATTTTGAAAACATGTTTTATTCCATCAACTATATTTTCGTAATTACGTGTCTCTTATTCAACTCAGCGATTTGTAATAAAGTGAAGAACGATGTACTAAAACAGAGCAAGTTTCCCCCGTGTAAAGCATGTAAAGTTTTTGTAGAATCTTTTAAATCTGTATGTTTTCTTCTGATTTAATATATTTTTATCTTGATTGTTTTAATAGGGTATGGATAGTACGGCTAAAGGTAAGTTTGAGGGTGGTGATACGGCTTGGGAAGAAGAAAAGCTTGGCAGTTATGCTAAAAGTGAAGTAAGATTAGTTGAAATCCAAGAGAATGTTTGTTCGAATGTGATCGAAGGAAAAGATCAGTGTTATTCACTACATGAACAACACGATCATTTAATTGAAGATTGGTGGTTTAATAAACAGGATGAGGAAGCCGATTTATTTAAATATTTATGTATGGATACATTAAAGTTATGTTGCCCTGATTTGCATTTCGGTGCTGAGTGTTTACCTTGTCGCGGATATCCAGATAAAGTGTGTAATAATAATGGTAAATGTAAGGGTGCTGGAACAAGAAAGGGCAATGGGAAGTGTAGTTGTAATGCGGGATATGAAGGAGAAATGTGTGACAAATGCATAAGTACATATTATCAATCTTATAAAGATGATTCTAAATTATTGTGTTCAAAATGTCATATTTCTTGTGAGGGATCATGTAAAACTGGTGGTCCAATAGGTATGATTATCGCCTATTAAACAAATTTATTATAACAAGTGAATAAAATTTTAGGTTGTGATAAATGTGCGGATGGATGGATAACGGATAAAGAAAAAGGCTGTATTGATTTAAATGAGTGTGTAAATATAAAAGCTCCATGTAAGCCATCACAATTTTGTGTAAATACTGAAGGGTCTTTCCAATGTTTAGAATGTGATCGTGCCTGTGCTACTTGTACTGGAGATGGTCCTGATATGTGTATAAAGTGTGCCAATGACTATATGTTAATTAATAACGTTTGCGTTGGTATGTGTAATGTTTTCAGTTTAATAAATGTTAAAAGCAACTTTTCAGATTCCGAACAGGAACAAAGGAAACACCATGTATTTATAACTAGATATTTAACATATTTTGGTTTATGTGTAGCCACTTGCATAATATTCCAACGTAATGTTATGTTAGCTGCGATTATCGGTTTGGCAGTAGGCGTGTATATTTCTGTTTCTGAATATATCTTAAATACACCTTCTATACCAAATGTCACTGACTTTGCCAAAACTATACGTTTAAATGATTAGGTGTTTTCCAATTGTAGTAAATTTATTTAAATTGTTTTTCATGCATAATTGTTTGTATGTTATAAATAAAAGTTTTCGTTATGTATTGTTTTCAATATCCTTTATAGCCTTGAGATTATGGTTTTGTATTAAACTTTGAGGTGGTAAATTGTACTTGTTTATCAAAGTCGATTCTTTTGCATATTATCAATTGGCATTTGTGTTTGCAACAATGTTGAACTGTTATATAAAGTGAAAGGAATATTGGTATGGATTTTCAACTTTTCTAGAGAACAATAATGTAGGTTTATACAATATAAGCCAATCAAACCAAATAAATGTCACAGAAATTTTTGGTGTCCTGAATCGGAATCAGAATTTATCTGGTTCATGTTCTAAGACACTAGGTAAATCTGAACCAGAAGTGGGAAAGATACTTTAAACAGTATCTAGATACTTTCTAAAAAGTATCTAGATACCTTCTAAAAGGTATCTTACGATACATTTACAAAAAAGATACCAAGTATTAAAAGTATCTTAGATACAAGATACTTCTGAAAGTATCTAAGATACTCTCAAAAAAGTATCTCAGATACTTCCATAAAGTATCTTAGATACTAAAAGTAACTTAGATACTTAAAATATCTAAGATACTTCTCAAAACCATCTTAGATACTGACATACTTCTCAAAACTTCTTCGGTACTAAAAGCTTTTAAGATATCTATTTAACACCTTAACTGCGTTTCATGCCGCCGACGATATGTAAGGCACTTGTTCGTTTTACGGTAGTCGTTTACAGCAAAATGTTACTAAGGTGCGAAAGCTATAAAAACGTTATCTTTTGGTCGATTTTAACTTTTCGAACGGCTTTCTAATCAGTATTATTTCTAGAATTGCCTACAACGTTATATCAATTACATATCCCCGGAGATATGTGCCGCACACGATTAATATAAATTATGTGCGATACATATCCCCCGCGACCTGTATCAACAAGCAACAACTTGTTGTAAATCTTATGCAATGATGCATTTTTAGTCACCACACAATCTAGTCACTCGGTAGCCACTACCAAGTAGCCATGTCGTCTCGCGCCGGAAAAATTTTAAAATTAGCTGTGCAAAAAATTCAAGAAGAAGAGAAGGTGGAATCCGAAGGTTCTTCGGACCCGGCAAATATAAATAATTCTTCTCGAAACAATCGTATTTCTCCGGGATCTTCAGGCATAAGTAAAAGCCACCTATTCAAAACGATTTTGTGAGTGATAGTGAATCGGATCCGTTTAGCAGCGACGATTCTGTAAAAGACAAAACATACCAATTGTCATCAAGTGATGAAAGTAGTGACAGAGGAAGAAATATCAAAAATATTATTAGATAGTGACTTTACTGATACGAATATCAACATCTCCAGTGGCACTACATCGCCTAGTAATACTGAAAGTGGCACGTGGGAAGATATATTAAGGGATTCCATAAATTTTGAGCTCTTTGATGAACAGTGCACGCTTGATCCTGAAGTCAATAGTTTCACAGTGAAGAAACCCATAGACATTTTTAATCAGTTTATAAATGATGAAGTAATTAATTTAATTGTAAATGAAACAAATCTCTATGCCAGCCAGCAGCTTAACAAACGTTATTCGAATAAATCGCGAATGAAATCCTGGACGAACACAAACAGTATCGAAATTCGAAAATTTTTGGGAACAACACTTGCAATGGGCTTAGCTCAAGTACCCTCTATAAATTTATACTGGTCAAAAGAACCTTTATATCATAATCAATTCATTTCTTCTGTTTTAACAAGAGATAGGTACCTTTTGCTACTAAAATTTCTTCACTTTGCCGACAATGGAACCGCAGATTGTAATGACAGACTAAATAAAATTCAGAAAATTATTTCTCTCTTGCTCAAAAATTACCAAATACTTCTGCATTCAGGACGAGTTCTAGTAATAGACGAATCAATGGTACCATTTAGAGGAAGATTACATTTTCGACAATATATTCCAAATAAAACCCATAAATGTGGAGTCAAACTCTATAAATTATGTACAAATGCTGGATATACTTATAATCTAAAGGTTTTACAGCTGTTAGAGCCGGTATATCCAAAAGAGGGTAGAATCTTGTTTGCCGACAATTTTTATTCCGGAATTCCCTTGGTTGAAAAACTATACGAAAACAAAATTTTGTACTGTGAGACTTTGAGAAATAATAGAAAAGGAGTGCCAAAATATTTTACAACAAAAATGAAGAAAGGTCAAGTTTTTGGGAAAGAGAGAAAAAAAATCAAAATCATAAAGTGGTTTGATAAAAGGGCAGTTTTGATGATTTCTACGGGTAAATTCATGTTATTTTTAATTCACTGGGAAAAAAAGAATTCTTTATCCGCAGGTAAAAGAAACCGGAAAGGCGAAGATGTCCTAAAACCATTATGCGTTATAGATTATGACCAGGCGAAAAAAGGAGTGGATTTTAGTGACCAAATGTCGTCGTACCACAAAGTTTTATGTAAAAGTATAAAATGGTACAGGTAAATCTGTTTGAATCTTTTTTTCGTATATATATATATATATATATATATATATATATATATATATATATATATATTTGGCTGGCAAATTTCATTGTTAGCTTTCGTCGTAGAGAGTGTTCTGGTTTGTCATCTTTGAGGCAGTTTAATAATATTTAATTTTATGACCTAGTTATTCTTTACTAAAAAATTTTATAGTTGGTTTTATGTTTCACAAACTGTTATACTAATAGCAGGCTTATGTTTATGTTTGAATTTTTCCTTTATTTGATTGTGTTAATATGAAGGTAATATTATATTGTAACTGTATTTAGTTATGTATGTATTTCTGCGACAACTCATTTTAATTAAGGACATTCGGTAGTCTTTAGGTACGTATATATCAAGTATTGAGTAATATGAGTAATCCGTGGTGTCACATAAAACAGGATTTTCTTGTCCGAGACCAACATTAAAATTGCATTAATTTTAGTGAATAAAATCCAAAAAATAAATGTCTTGGTTTTACAATAGGTATTACAATGGAATAAACATTCCAAAATTTATTTCTTAATTCATTTTTATATCATTGCCTTTTCAATAACTTATATTTTGTATAAAATAAAAACAACTATAAAGTTATATTATTTTTAAAATAAACTTTCAGTTTTCTTGAATGAAATGTAGCTACTTGAATGGAGCAGTATTTTTACATATCTAAGCATATATGTACTCTGCAAAAATTGAATTCATTATCCGTATTTTGCAGGTGTTATAAATAGAAGTCACATAGTACTAAATTAGATCCTACCTACCTCTACCATCCATTTATTTGGAAAAGTTTAATTTAAATAATCTCTGATATTCTATAATTCAAGTCAGTGGACATGTGCACGCTATTAAATTTTTTGCTACACAACCTTCATTTGAAATAGATAGAATACTTTCCAGGAATTAAACACGGAATTCGATATTAAAAGAAATACAAATAAATTAAGTGCTATCAGCTTAATATGTTTTTGATTTTTTCCCAGATGATAATATAGTTATTGTTAAAATTGTAAGTTGATTTCTTAACATGGCTAATGTATATCTATTATAAGTTGTTCAACAGTGGGTTACTTCTGGACCACAGCGTACACTTGGAGTGTGCATTGAAGGTTAATAGACGACCATTGAAATGCTTGCACACCCCTTATTATACAAATATTTGTAGTTGAGGTACATACTTGTGTATAGCTTGCCTTACCAACAATTATATACTTCCTAAATCTTTTATTTTATAAAAAGCCCTGAATGTATTGGACAACTTTTTTTATCGACGTGTAAAAAAAATAAGCCATGACCTGGCCCATTGTGGATCATGGTCCAAAATTAAACCGTGTTTGCCTACTTGTAACACATATACAATAGCATGGCTATGTGGTAGAAATGAGCAGTGTTCAATAAAAAGTTATTGGCCCCTCTGACGACATTGAAGGTATTGTACATGTAAAAAAATATATGCCCTGTTTGCTGCCATGGGAATAGAACCTCAATCAACCTTAAGGGATGGAGATAAAATGAAACTTTAAAATCTAGGGTAACTCAAAATCTGAACTTTATAATTCCTTAATAATCAAGTTAGAGCAATAGAGTTCGTAACCGAGGTCGCCATAGATTTCAAATGGTAACAAATATGTGTAGCTGATGCCACTAAATATTAAGACAAATTACTGTGAACTACCGAGATAGAACTACTGTAATATAACCTCACAAAATTTTATATCATTTTAAATAAAAATAGGTATAAAATGTCAAGTATAGCCAAAAATTGTGTTTTGAAATACTTAAGAAATCCAAGCAAGCTTATCACACTACCGGATAATGTTACCGTTTGCTTAGGTAGAAATAGAGAAACAATGATAACTGATACATTAGTATCAAAAAAGCAATTGTTAGCTACCGCCAATTACAATAATCGTGAAGTTACTATTGAAACTGTAGGAATAAATAGTTGTGGTTGTAATGGGTATGCTCTAAGAAAAGGTAAAGTGTACACAATAAAGCATGAAGATCGCATTGAATTAATCCTAGGAAACCATGAGTTTGAGGTATTATTTGATTACGATGTTGATGGAAGTGATGAACCTGAACCGAAAAAAGCCAAAGCAAACTATTCAATATTTAATTTTGATAAGGATTCTGCTAAAATTAAAAATCCTCAGGGAAATTTTCATTCAGATGGTTCTGGTTCATGGGAAAGCATTGATAACGGTGTGTTGTTGATTTTCACATATTGTGCAGTAACATCACAAAAGAAAATAGCTGCATTTGATTTGGATGGTACTCTTGTCCGGACAAAATCTGGTGCATGCTTTGCCAAAAATTGTGATGATTGGGTGATAAATTTTTCAGAAGTAAAGTCAAAATTAAGTGATTTAGTAGATAAGGGCTATAAAATTGTTATATTTACAAATCAAGGAGATGTAAAATCTGATACTTCAAAAAGAAACGACTTCAAAGCCAAGGCAGAAGGAATATTATCGAATATTCAACTACCAATTCAATTATTTGCAGCTACAACAAACAGTATTTATAGAAAACCAGTTACTGGTATGTGGGATACCCTATGTAATGAGAAAAATGATCAAGTTTGTATTGATTTAGAAAGTTCCTTTTATGTAGGAGATGCTGCTGGACGAGCAAAAGATTGGGCACCAGAGAAACCGAAAGACCATTCACTTGCTGATAGGTTATTTGCAATCAATCTAGGCTTAAAATTCTACACTCCTGAAGAGTTTTTCTTAGGATCACGCTCTGTATCACATGTTATGCCAAAGTTTGATCCAAAACAGCTATCAGTTTCAAATAATTCACATACGTTCAAAGATGAGCCTGAAGTCATTGCTATGGTGGGATGTCCTGGTTCAGGAAAAAGTCATTACGCTCAACATAATTTAGTAAATAATGGTTATATTCATGTTAATCGTGATAAATTAGGATCATGGCAGTCTTGTATTGAGTTATTAGAAAAATCAATTCAGAAAGGTGAACGAGTAGTTATCGATAATACAAATGGTGACAAAGCAACACGAGAGAGATATATTGGTATATCTAAAAAATTCAAAATACCTTGCAGGTGTTTTGTAATGACAACAACTGCAGAGCATTGTAAGCATAATAATAAATTTCGACAATTCACAGATAAAACTCATGATCCTGTAGGAGAGGTGATATTAAACATGTATACGAAAAATTATGAAGAACCAATTTCAGATGAAGGTTTTGATGAAATTGTGAAAATTGATTTTATACCAAAATTTGATAATAATGACGATGAAAAATTATACAAAATGTTTTTACTTGATTCTTAATAATGTTTATTGTAACTCTTATTATATCTAAATAAATAATATACATTTAATACAAATTGTAGTTATGTACTGTATGATGTTACTGCATTTTTGCTCACAGCCTTATTTACAATTTATGATCTTTGTCATACTACTAATGTACCAAGTAACAATATGGATTACCAGTATATAATTTTAATTATAAAAAGAACTATAAAACTAACCATAAAAATATACGCTATACAGTGTATAAGTTTTTTTTTTATTTGAGGTTTAAGGGCTGCAACATTTGCCTTGGCTCTTTTAATACACACAAAATAGTATATTTAGCACATAAGGGTTCTTTACTGGTCGAAGATTTTATTGTCTCAGACCAGTTAACGTTCGTGATGCATATACCATATTTGTCTGATGTCTTTTTTTTATTCTTTGCTCGAGTTACAAAAGTGAAATTATACAGTCAGGTTTCTGTGGATACAAATGCATAGACAAAACACTTATTATTTTTACATATTGTTCTGCAATTACTTACCCGTCATGTTTGCTTTTGGCAACCAATTATGAAGGGTACAGTCAACCAAGACATCTAAATGTACGTGTGGTATCTAAATGTGACTGATCGAACAAAACCATTTATAAAATACAAAATGGATAAATTTGTTTAGGTTTTTTGTTTGATCAGTCATATTTAGCAATTTACCTTCACATATTTAGATTGGTGGGTTGACTTTACCCTACATAATTGGATACTAATACTATTGTTGTCATGTTAGAAGCAAACATGATTGTTGAGTGATTACTTACCATTCAACAGAGCGGTAAATATGAAAATGTAAACTTTCACCATTAACACTCATAATAAGGTACTTATCTTTTTTGGGATTTTTTAATGGTGTACTTTGGATTATACAATCTAAGCGTTTCGATAGCACTTACAGTTGTCTTCGTCAGTGGTGATGTTTGTTAAAAATTGTTAAAGATGTAGTAGGCGGTTTTGTCGAATTTGAGGGATTCAGACATAAACATGGGCCTGCTATTGGTATGACAGTTTGAGAGACGTATGGGCCGGCTATAGGGTTGTAGTGGGGAATAACTAGGTCATTAAAGTTGAGTATTGTTGGACTGCCTCAAAGATGACAAACCAGAGCGCTCTCTGCGACGAGGGCTAACAATGAAATTTGCCAGCCAGGAAACATTTGGCAAGGTTTGATCTAGTTGTGATGTGAGTGTAAAGTTGTGAAAAACTTCAATTTTAGGATGATGGAAGCGTTCACAAATCCAAACATTGCATCAAGTAGGGTAGCCCGGTTGAGTCTAACAAAGAGATATCTTTATCAATAGTTGGAGGTGTTGTTGACAATGAAAGGCACAATGCAGAACGTTCTTTGGAATTTTTAATTTCGGTTTAGTTTCAACTACTTATGTTGAATTGTAGTGCTGTGGAAGTTTGACATGTGATTGATAAAGCATTTGCTTCAAGGTCTAGGAAAAACACAGCGGAAAACCTAGACATGCCGGGGGTTGAGAACAAATTGAAATCGGGGCGTGTCGTTGTGCTCTTTTTTAATGGTGGGATGCCAAGGCCTATTTAAACGGAGATTTTCTTCTTGTCTGTTAAAGTTGTTCGGGTGTTTATATGTTTCAATGGCTTCGCGTTGCGGACGAACATGGTAATGCGTTTGTCTTGACAATGTTTTCATATTGTCAAATTGAATGTCATGACTTGGATTGTTCAGGGCATGGTCAGCCACAGCAGACCTCTCTGGTTGACCCAATCTGCAGGGTCTCATGTGTTCTTTGCGTCTTGTATCAAAGCTACGTTTTGTGGTCCCGATGTGTACTTTTCCACATGAACGGGATAACTTATACGCTCCGGAGGATGATAGGGGGTTTGACGCATCTTTGGGTGATCTTAAATGTTCTTTAATTTTTCTTGTAGGTTTGAAAATGGTCCTAATGCCGTGTTTGATTGGGATTTTTTCAATTCTATTTGTGACATTAGCTATAAAGGGAAGAAGGGCAGTGCCAGCATTGGGAACTGGTTTTTCTTTAGGGTTGCGCCTGGAAGGTGTAATAACATTATTAGTGTCTTTGAGTGAATATCCATTATCTTGTAGGGATTTTCTTAAATGTTTGTATTCGTCATTCAAAAATTCAGGGTCACAAATTCGTTTTGCTCGATCTACTAAAGATTTAATTACACCAATTTTTTGACGTGGATAATGGTTGGATAATTTATGAAGGTATCTATCAGTGTTTGTCGGCTTTCTGTAAACCTTAAAAGATAGTGAATTATTATTTTTAGATATTAATATGTCAAGAAATGGTAAACTTCCATTAGTTTCTTTTTCCATGGTAAACTGAATACTAGGATGTATACCATTTATAAAAACCAAAAACTCATGCAGTGCTTCTTCTCCATGCCTGCAAATAACAAATGTGTCATCTACATATCTATACGGTAGTGGTCGTCAAAGCGATAGGACGTGTTTGTGATGGCTCCAGCTTCTAGCTTTAGTGTAGCAAGTCCGAATTAAAATGATAATTTTTAATTGAATAGAGTTACTGTACGGTACGGGTGAGTTTTTGAACATATTTTAGACTCAGCGGTTTTAATTAATAATGGATAAAGACATGGATCTAACCAGTAAATTTTTGTAACGTGTACAAAAAAAAAAGGCGCGTAAATAACGTTTGGGATTGCTGTGGGTTTTCTACGAAGAATTACGGCTCTTTAAATCTATACCAGATGTGATTGTTAAAACTCGTAGAATTGTAGAGAGATCTTAAACCGAAAATATCGCCCCTTTGTCGTGAACTCAACAGGTAAACATTTTTGCAATGACAATCAATTATAGAAAACTAATAACATAACAATTTTAACTGGATCTAATCAGCATTCCAAAGCAAAAAAAAAAGCAAATAAATAAACAAATAAACAATAACTATCTATAAGTTTTTGATCGAAATTCCGAATGAAATACGGTTTGTTTTCGCAAATAAATAAAACGCATTTTAGTAGTTAAATGAAAGAAAGGTCAAGTCGTTAGGGAAAACTCAGTTTCTATAAAAATTTAAATCCCACAGTAAATGAAACTAAGTCAATAAATAAAGCAATTCAGTTTTAATAGCAAATTAAACATACTAAATTGAATGATCCTCATAGTTTTAATTTAAATAATTAGTATCCCTCACTTCTTTGTAATATTCATTTAAATAAGAAATGTAGTTATTTAAGGAAAATTTAGTTTTACTAAAAGTCCTTCAATTTACTTGCAAAACAATAAAACATGAAAGCAGGTAAATTGTAAATTTGTTTTGTAATAAAAATTTAAACATAAAAGCTTATTGTACTTTTAAGTTAAATAAGTAGCTTTATTTCGGTGCTTTCAGTTAAATACATGTTAATAAATGTTAAATGACAACTTCTAAATCAATCAAATAAGGGTAAGCGTTTGAACAGGTTTTATACCCAGCGGTTTTAGTATTAATAATAAACAAAGATAATGATAATCTAACCAGTAAAAGGCTCTTTAGTTGAAATAGGCGCGAAATAACATTTAGGATCGCTACAGTATGTACGAAAAATACGGCTCTATTAAACCCATGTGATTGTTAAAACTATAACTTAAAAAAGTATAAAGCAAACGTAAACCTTTTTCTAAGGAGTGGACCCGAACAGGTATACATTGTTGCAATAACGATGAATTCATAGAGAACTAATAAAATATTTATTTAAGTAACACGGCTCGCGACAATAAAACTGATTTGATAAATAAATATTAAATGACATGAAATAACTATAACTCGAAAACTACAAAAAAAAAAAATAAATAAATAAATAAATAAATAAAAAAAAAATAAAATAAATAAATAAATAATAATTGAATCATTTGGTCGCTAATAAATACCAGCAAGTCCGGTGAGGGCGCGGAATCCAGGAATCGAGTATAGAGCAGTATGGTAGAAACGCGTGATGTGATCGAAGGGCAGGTAAGAAAGAAAAAGAAAAAAAAAAAAATGTATATGTATATGTATTTTGAGATTCATACAGTAAGTATACGATCTATTATTTATATCTAGCTTTTATGTCGTGACAGTAGACATAACTGTCCGGTAGTAGGACGATACCGTTAGTAGGGAATGCTACATCGTCCGGGGCACGATTTGGCCAGTAACCGGTCTGCTCGCTATGATATTACTCAAGAAAACAATACAATTGCCTCGGATCGACCTGGCTACAAGGGGCGGTCAAGGTCGAAACAGACAGGCCCCGTTGCTGACGACTGTGCAAGGAATGAATGGCGAGTCGGTACGTGGAATGTTAGAGGTATGCATGGTAAAGAATTTGAAATTGCGAATGTAATGTACGGAAGACACCTTGATATTCTGTGTGTATCGGAGACAAAGCACAAAGAAAAGGATGCTGTGGAGATGGAGGATGGCAGCCTGGCACTATGGTCAGGAGTTGAGACGGAAGTGCATGGTGCAAAAGGAGTTGGGGTGATCATAAGTGAAAGAGCGGGTAATATGGGTTAGAATGAAAGTGGAGTTTCGAAGAATTTTTCTTATTGCATGCTATGCACCGGTGAATGGAGAAAGAGACCAGGAGCGTGAGAACTTCTGGAATGAGTAGAGAACGTGTTGAACGTATGTAAGCCAAACGAAAGAGTGATTATATTGGGGATATGAACGGATGGGTGGGTGTACAGAGAGAACATAGTGAACGCGTTCTAGGAAAGTTCGGAGACCAAAGAACCAATGAGAACGGTGAACACCTGCTGAACATCTGTGTGGAGAGAAGCCTGTTTGTATCCAATACGTGGTTTAAACATAAAAATGTGAATATGTATACATGGCAAAGAGGTGAATCTAAAAGTATGATAGACTTGATAGTGTATGATGAACGGCTTAGAAACCTGGTGAAAGACACAAAAGTATTGCGCGGAGCGGAGTGGGATCGGACCACTTTTGGTGGTATCGAGAGTGTGTTTAGGGCAAAAGTGGGTATGGAGAAGGAAAGCAAACGTAGTGCGAACGTCCAGAATTAGGGTTGACAAACTAGTGGATAATGGTGCGAGAATGAAATACGCAGATGCTGTGAGTAAAGAGTTGAATGTGAATGAAACAGTGTGGAACGAACAAATAAAAGACACTGACGTTGAAAGTGCATGGATAAGCTTGAAAAACTCTGTTGTCAATTGTGCCGTGCGAATATGTGGAAGAGTGATTGTAGGTACACAGAAAAAATGTGCTTGGTGGAATGAGTCGGTAAAAAGGCAGTATGTAAAAAAAAGATGCGTACATGGCAATGATTGCTGCAAAAATGAGACTGAGAAGAAACGATTGTATGAGGTGTACAGATTAAGAAACAAAGAAGCGAAGGAGGCAGTGAGAATAAGTAAAGAGGAAGTGATGGCTGTGGAAGGAGAGAAAATGCAGAATGATTTTGAGGGAAACAAAAAACTCTTCTGGAAATGGGTCAAAAATACAAAACGTGGCCCAAAACAGAACGCTGCAGGAGTGATGAATGATAGAAACGAAATAGTATGGGACGATTGTGAAGTGAGGAAATGCTGGCAAGAATATTTCGGAAAGCTGTACAGTAGTGAGGAAAGTAAGACTGAAGGGTTAAATAAGGAGAATATAGAAGAAATGATGAATGAAACTGAGAAGGATATTGGAATAAATGAGGTAGAAAACGGTAGGAAGGTTGAAAAACGGCAAGGGAGCAGGCGTAGATGAAATCACTGGTGAAATGCTCAAGTATGGTGGTGCAAAGCTTATACGAAGATTGTGTGAATTATTCAATGTATGCCTTATGTGGAAAAGTGCCGAGTGATTGGAAGAGCGCGATCATTGTACCATTGTAAAGGGGAACAAGAGTGATTGTAAGAACTACAGAGGAATAAGCTTGCTCAGCGTACCTGGTAAAGTATTTGGAAGAATACTGATTGATAGAGTACGAGAAACTACACAATCTAAGATGTGGGATGTGCAAGGTGGCTTCATGCCAGGGAGAGGATGTGTCGATCAGATGGTTGCTCTCCAGCAGGTGATCGAAAAGTGTTTAAAGGTAAAAAGGAAGTTGTACTGTGCGTTTGTAGATCTGGAGAAAGCATATGACAGAGTGAATAGAGAAGATGTGGGAAATATTAAATGAATATGGCGTAAATAAAGGTCTAATAAATGGAATAAGGGCAGTATACAACGGTAGTCGGGCATGTGTTAGGGTGAGGAGGTGTGAATGAATACTTTAATATTGAGCAAGGAGTGCGACAAGGCTGTGTGATGTCACCGTGGTTGTTCAATTATACATGGATAAATGTCTTAGACAAGCATGTAACGATACAAATGGTGTAATGGTTGGTGACGTAAATGTACGACTCCTGGTGTATGCAGATGACACAGTCTTATTAAGTGACAGTGCGGATGAGCTGCAAACCGCTCTGAGGAAGTTTGATACAGTCTGTGAGAGCATGGACCTAAAGGTAAACGTGAACAAAACTAAGATTGTGGTGTTCAATCGGGAAGGTGGAAAGGAGAGTAGAGTATTTACTCTGCAAGATGAAATGGTGGAGCAAGTGGACGAGCTGGTATATCTCGGTAGAATGTTTACTGCAGATGGTACAATTGAGAGCGAGATTGGACGAAGGGTCAATGCTGGAAGGAAAGTGATTGGAAGTATGTGGACGATAATGAGAAATGAAAGCATGAGTCTAGCTGCGAAACGAGCAATCTATAATGGCGTATTCGTCCCGTCAGTACTGTATGGAAGTGAGACATGGGTATGTCAAAAAAAGCACGAAAGAAAAATAAATGCCGTGGGTATGAGATTCCTGAGAAGCGCATGTGGTAAAACGAGAAGGGACAAGATAAAAAATGAATGCATAATGAGGGAGTGTGGTGAGGAAAAGACTATGATGGATAGATATAAAAGTTGTACATTACGTTGGTTTGGTCACATTGAGAGAATGAACAACGCAAGATTAACGAAACAAATATATGTGGGTGAGGTTAGAGGAAAGCTCGGGTCTGGTAGGCCGCGTAAAACTTGGCTGAATGTAGTAGAATCTATAATAAAGGAAAGAAAGATAAGGAGTTTTAAAACAAAAGGGCATGTCAGAGACTATGTATGAATCTTGCGGAAGCTAGGGAGGTATGCGGAGATAGGAAAGCATGGAGAAAGATTGTGAATGAAAAATAAATAAGAGGCAGGGATTGTTTTGCCTACCCCGCAAGGGAATGGCGTGAAGGTTAAGTTAAGTTAAGTTAAGTTGAATTTTTCAAATTTGACAAAATTGTTTACTACATCTTTAACAATTTTTAACAAACATTACTACTGACGAAGATAACTGTAAGTGTTATCGAAACGTTTAGATTGTATAATTTAAAGTACACCATTAAAAAATCCCAAAAACGATAAGTATTTTATTATGAGTGTTAATGGTGAAAGTTTACATTTTCATAATTCATGGATTGTCTATAACATGGTTTCGAACACGAAATTAAGCATTACAGAGTTCAGGAGACAGTTGGCCGCAAATTTAGTGACTGAAGTTGTTGAAAATCCAAAGGAGCCAATTTTAGCCAAAAAGAGGAAACACACTTTTGTTAAGCCTGAAGGTCCAGGGAGAAAGAAAAGGA
Organism: Vesta saturnalis; assembly: GCA_036346205.1. Taxonomy (NCBI): domain Eukaryota; kingdom Metazoa; phylum Arthropoda; class Insecta; order Coleoptera; family Lampyridae; genus Vesta; species Vesta saturnalis. The sequence continues at coordinate 372,477 of JARFJB010000793.1, forward strand.
AACCATGCTGTGGCTGTTACAAAAAATTAAGGGAAACCTTGTCGAGCCGTGACGCTGACAAAAAAGAACGTCGCATAATGACGAGTGCCCAAACAAGCCAGGATATTGCCTCCCGTGCTTTAATCAAGCACATACGTAAAATCTGCTTACTTTTTATTCTGTTTAACAATGTATTTTTCAATTAAAATTCTCCCAAAACAGTTGTCCCATTCTTGTGCGGTTTTGATTCTCAGGGAAATCTCCTGAGTGAACTTGGTGTGGATTGAAGTATGTTCTTACAGATATTTGCACCAAAACTATCGTCTAATTGATGAAACTTCGTACAGATGAACCTAAGTCACAAATTGTCTACATATCTCCGGGGATATGTATCGCTTAAAAATAATTACTCCCTACTGTACCCCGGCGGTATGTATCGCAGTCAACAACAAGGTACTCATTTTTGCGCCCGCAGCGAAGGTGTTAAAAGTACCTTTTTTTTGTCTCTCACCCTATCTACATTAGGCACCCGGTTATGCTTACCATGTTACTTCAGCTACCCCAGCTTAGTGTTCTGTGTACACAGTGTGTAGGCTTTGTTATTGTTTCCATGCGCCACTTTAGGAACAGCACTGTTACTTAGAATAAAACGCAACAGTGAATCGTAGAAGAAATCCCACCCTGGCTTTCGAAATGAATTCAATAATTGAAAAAATACTCACCTTGGGCGGGATTTGAACACTGAACCTAGCGGTCCGAAGGTTCAGGCTCTACCCACTGAGCCACCTCCCTCTAATTTAAAAGTACCTAGATAGAAGTAATTCTAATATTTTTTGTTTACAGAACCTTCATATCAAAGGCTAACTCATATAGATACCATTTGGGGCAAAAAATAACAAATTTTCTGTAACGCAAAGGTTATTCAGATTTTCAAACTAAAGTATCTAGGTAAATTTCGATCATTTAGAGATTAAAAATCAGTAAAATCACTGAAATAATTTTTTAAATTTTGTAAATTCGAAATGAATACAAAAATAAAACTACCATTATTGCACAATAAATTAACACAAAGCAAAACTGAATAAAAAGTAAAACTGCTATTATTGCACATCTAAGCAACAAAACAAATTATTAATTAAAAATACACATAGACTTAGTTCTTTAGTATAAAACACTTACACAAAGTCCTTATTGACCTTAAGTAATATTAAATTTTTGAAATTTTCATTTGACAAAGCATTTCTTCGTGGAGTGTTAATAAATGTGGCAATTGAAAACATTCTCTCAACTGGAGCAGATGAGGGAAGAGGTGTATTAAATTTATAAAAAAGATTTTTTATTATGTCGTATTTCCTTAACATGTTCAAGTCTTTTTCGGAATCTTGTAGATATTGTAGAAATTGGCATTCGATGATACTATCTGAATTAATTTCAGATGCTGACAACGGCGCAAGCTCATTTTCAAATTCAAAAAATCCTAGTTCCTTGTTTGTATCAGTAGGATTATTATTTTTTTCTGGAACGTTTACCTTTAAGTTTGGCAAAGATTTTGCTGCATTGGTAATCAGGTTTTGAATTGAGAATATTTCTAAATTTCGAGTTCCTTTATATAAAGACATCCATCGAGTCTTAAATTTTGGATGTGTTATTGCTGCCACGAGCGCACTATTTGCGTTTTCTGTTAAATTTAAGTAATCTGAAAATCTCATACTTAAAGAATCTATTATATTTTGTAAAACATTTTCTAATGTAATATATGTAAAAAGTTACAAAACATTGTTTTAACCCTTAACTGGTGAGCATATGTTCAACGAAACATCTGGAGAGCAAGCGTCAAAATGACCCTGTCATTTTAAAAAGTCACATACAAAAATATGCTGGGATTTTTTCGAAATTCGCATTACTATTTCTAAGTTCCTTATGTCTTTCATCATAATATCCAAGTAATATTTCAAAAAATATACTGTTGTTTCTCAAACAAGCAAAAATGAAAATTTTGGTTTTTTTATACACAGTTTATTGTTTGGTAAGTTACAATACAAAAATAAAAAATATCCTTCTTCTTCTAAGAATAATAAACACAAGATCTGTCTCTCATAGAAACTAATGACAAAAAAACAAAATTCGTTCACAGAAAAAAACGTGCAACGGTTTACAAAAGATAAAAATTATATTGTAGTGAATACATTTATTGGCAGTTTTTGCAAACGTGCCCACTACAGTCTCCACAAATAGGTTTTTTACGCACTAAACATAAAAATGAAGTTTTCTTGTCCTTTGAATATAGACACAAAGCACATCTTACCCTTTTATTCAGTTTTATTTCTTGGGTTGAGTTGTGTTCGATGGGAATCTGGGCTACTCGAATGGTGGTATTCTTCAACTGTCTTTGCAGTTTGGGATTATCGTTTCGGGCAATCATATGAGGTCGTACTAACAAGTAAGCAAGATCTTTTATAAAGTCAAATCTGCTCAGCTCGGGAGTATCCCGGTAGGAACCGAACACTATATAAGAATTGACCGAGCAAATATCGACGATTCTATAGAAGATTGCCATTGACTATCAATTTGTTCGCCTTCCTGATCCATATATTGAACACTTTTGGTCCAGTGAGTCGACCCCTCCTTTGGTGTTGTTGTAGTCTTCGATCATGTCGGGCTTCCTACTCTCATTATTGATTGCTGCATCATGATGCATTAAGGATATTACAAAGACACCTTTTTTTTCTTTTCTTGCGCAAATGAAGCTAAAGTAGTATCTTTGGTAAACCCAGGATCCAACTTTTCGATTTCGACTGGATAAAAACTCATTAGGCACCTCTCGCTTATTCTTTCGCATGGTACACAAGTATGTAAGACCTTTTTGTTTCAACTGATTCACAAGGTCCAATGAAGAAAACCAGTTGTCCCCTGTGACGTTTCTGTTGGTCTTTTCGATGGCTTTGATCAACCTAATAACCGATTGCGAAGGAATTGACAATTTTCTCTCATCGGCTGAAAGCGTATGCCAGTCACTTCCTTTCCCAGTGTACAAATACCCATTATAAAAATAGTTATTTCTAACGTCGGTCAAGCATAGAATTTTCAGGCCGTACTTTGCCGGCTTATTTGGGAAGTACATCTTAAACAGGCAGTGTCCCCTAAAACTGACAAGCATCTCGTCAACGCATACCATCTGTCCCAGACTATAAATTGTTTGGCAGTTTTGCACAAATATTCCAAATATGTTTGAAATTGCTGCTCCATCATCAGTTTGCCTTCGCTCGCCTCTGGTGTTGGGATCGTCGAATCGAAGGCAAGCTAATATTGTCAAGAACCTTTTTTGTGACATTATACATCTAAAAACGTCCCTTCCTGTACCACCAGAACTGAATAAAGACGTCTTCGTGATTTGATTTAAAAATTTGAGTGTAAAGCAATAAGCCAACGAAGGCATTGAATTCTGTTACATCTCAGTCGGATAACTCACACCTATACGTATTTTCAAACTGAGACTTATAAATGTGTAATTTATTATTGGTGTGTTTTATTATTTCAGTTTGCATATCTACGCTGAATAATAAGTTCCATACATCTACAGGTTGTGGGTTCGAACCGAGGTGCCTTGCTGCATGTCGTAAACCTGGCAGCTGTGAAACTATGTTATGAAGGGGCCTCCGAACAGCTTTTACAGGTTCTTTGCTGGACCATTTATGCCGGTTTTTACCATAAAAATATGCTGATTTTTTAGTAGTCGTAGCAGAAACATTTACTCTCCTACGTATGATGCCTTCTATTTCTGATGGTGGGATTGCATCTTCTTCGTCAGAAGATGACGCTGAATCATTATCCTCTGGTTGAGTAGCACGAAACGGTGGCAATTTGGCCGAACAACTTGAACCTGGTTGTTGGAAGTCTTCTTCATCAGACTCAGGTTCAGATTCCACTACCAATTGTGTTCGCTCAATCACATCTACGTCATCTACATCGTCGCTGACAACACTGTCCATGTCCTCTATTTCTGCAAGCCATCGCGAAAGAGTTTCTTCATACTTTAAGTCATCAAATTGTATTTTTTCAGTCATGATCTTTGGTTTTATTCTGAAAAGTAAGAGTGTGATGTGCATTGAATATTATAACATATTTGGTGAGCAAGGGTTAATTTGACCCTGTGATACTTACTATTGATATTTTCACTAGCAGCAAACGAGCGACCGACACACTCCACAACTCTCACTCAACTAACTGGGGCAGTAGCTCGCACATGCGCAGTACTGTGATTGGATAAAAATTTTACAAGGTCAATTTGACCCGTGAACACCAGTTAAGGGTTAAAACAAAATGTTTTATAACTTGTTGTATAGTATAATAGCACCTTTATGTTTAATTTGATTACCTACTAATTAGCATTAGTTTAAAATTAAAAGTATTTTTGTAAACAAATATAAAAACTTCACAAATGTAAAACGTTTGATAATAATAGCATTAATAGACAATAGTTAAGTTCGCTATTATTAATACTCACTAATTGTAAAGTGTAAAATGTATAATCCCTTCATTTGTTGTAGGCTGTATAAATAAAGATGCGAAAAATACTCATTTCAAATTAAAAATGATTGCATCTTTCAAACTGTTAATTACCTACCAAACGCAAGAATGATATATTTTTGGAACAGTACAGTTCAAGAAAACTAAATTATAAAGGGTGTTATTTAAAAAAATAATTGATGGCATCGTTTCTCGCAATACTTACATCTGTTCACCCTCTATATATTTAATAATTACGTAAAAATACAATAAATTAAAATCAAAATTTGACTTGTCTCAGGATATTTTCTCAAAATGTCGTATTTAGCTAAAAATGAATTTATTCCATAGGCACTTGTACTTGTACTTTATGTACACAGTGTATAATTATATTATTCAATTAGACTTGCATTCTTAACGACGTGTTATCATATTGTCTCTCTTATAATGTTGTAGATTTCGTAAGACTTGGGCTACTACATAAAAATAAATGAAAAGGTTAAAAACACATCAATATTTGTAATAATAACGATACTGTACATACCTTAATAATAAGACATCCTTTCCTTTAGCAAACTTAAACACAAGAGACAACACAACCACAATTATTGACAACTACGGCTAGAAAAATAATAAGCGTAGAAAATGTACAAAGTGATCCGTTCTCTTCAAAGTACAATCACTTAATGAAATGCACTGACCTAAAAATGACTGCACTGCAAGCAGCGTATTTAGCAAGTCTGAGCATGTGGCTAGACTTCGCGCAACCTTTAAAAATGATCTATTTCACAAAGTATCTTAGATACTTTTTAGTATCTAAGATACTTTTTAATATCTAAGATACTTTTTAATATCTAAGATACTTTTTAGTATCTAAGATACTCATAAAGAATCTTAGATACTTTTTAGTAACTAAGATACTTAAAAAGAATCTTAGATACTTAAAAATAGATGCAAGATATAGATACTTTTAAAAAGTATCTTTAAGTTTAGATATTTTGCATTACATGAAAAAGTATCTAGATACAAGATACAAGATAGGATCTCCTATCTTAGATACTGAAAAGTATCTTTTTATTTAAGATACTCCCAGCTCGGATCCAAGATGAAGCATTTGTTCATAATATCCATTATTGTATTTTACTTTTCCTTTGTGTGAATATTTAGTAAAAAAGCAAATGATGTTTGTTGGCACTGTTCAATACAGGAGAATAAGAACTCACATCTACACTTGCACGCAATGAAAATTTGTTTAACTATGGTAAAGTATCAACCGTAAAAAGAAATGAATTCCTTAACAGTTAGTGAAGATACAAAGAAGAAGTGGAAGTTAAGAATTACTTGTATTATAGTTTATATTTTTAACTTTCCCACCTAACGGGAACTACATATTTAAAAAGTGAGACATAATGTCATTTTGTCTTATTTAATTAAACTTGGTCATTATAAATTTAATCTTTCGGGTGCTGGACAAGTTTGTGAACTACGGCAGAAGGCATAGTGAAAACGATACATAGGATCTGCTGTTATACATCGACTGATTATTATCCAAGGCATCGCATTGATTGTGTTCACCAACATTTAAAGAAAGTTCATGTGGTTCATGTGGCTTTAGTAATTCTGTATAAGGCACTCATGGACACTGAAATGGCACTCACTCTTAAGAGTTAAGTTTTCTAATACACTTTACATGTTTATATATCTCAAATTTATGAATGGTGGTGCATTCATAAGTCAGATCAAAGTGTAGCACATTACAGTTTTAGTTTAAAAGATAGAGAAGTTTATTGGTTCTGAAAGTATTTCAACTTTATACCAATGGTTGGTAGCCCAACAAAAAATCTATAATAAATAAACTATGATATAGTGAATGCTTCAACTAAAACAAAGACAATTCGATGAGAATTAAGGTGCTAATCCAAATTTTAATGACTATTATCCTCAGCAAGATTTTAAAATTTTTGATACTATTCACTTAGAAGCTTCTTGAACGTAACGATTTAGTTTATAATATGATCTTTTAATAAATAGCGTAAGCGAAGGGTTGCATCTATGAATTTGACGTAAGTAGCATCTGAGATATGCATGTCTGCATAAGCTATAAATGGGGCTGTGAAAAAAGTGAGATCAAGATTTCAGTACCTTTTATTGCATACCATACAAATCATCACGGTGTCCCATTGTTACCTGACCCCATTAATACATCCGTAAGTTGTCAATTAATCTAGATTTAACAAGTGCTAATTTAAACAAAGGCTAGATTTCTACATGTAATGAAATTTTAGGCATTGTAACGTTCTTGAAGCATAGCACTAATATCTTTGTTACGAAATTTTGTTGCTACTCTTTCTATAATATACCTTATCTCAGATTTGCTAGGTGAGCTTTTCCGGAACAATTCAGTGATTTCCAGTGCGAAAACCAATTATACTCTGCTTTAATTATGTCCGAATTGTTTAACTATATTAAACGATTAAGTTTAAACAAGAATATCAGGTTTGATCCATAGTTTTAATTTTGCTTAGCCAGTTTAAAGATATTTTAACAATAATGTGACAAAATCCACATTTCAACCATAGCGTGTAGTTTGTAATGGATGCATTAGAAATTCGAATTTCGCGCTGTTATATGACATTAAATGGTAATTAATATTGAATTTACGGGTCATGACTGTTTTGTAAACGGGCGCAAATAAAGACGCTGTCATAACGACGTGTATTTGCTAGTCAGTCGCACTAAGTAAGCGATCAGAGTTGGTTGGAAGTAACCAAACGGTTAGAAATCGATTGCTGCAGCTTAAGTTATGCTGTAATTAAAATTGTGAAATTATAACCAAAATTCAGTTAGTATTGTGGTAAGAGAATATAAGTATTTTCCTTATTAATGTGAGAAAAACCTAAAACGAATTAAAGTGTAAATATTATCAAGTTGGTGGTAATAAAAAAGTTTACGCAATAATTTACAATCGCGTTTTAAGTGCGTATTGAAAGTGCTCCAAGTTGATGTTTCGATAGCGAGTGATAAATGTAAAATAAAACAATCGATCCAGTGTAATAGATCGATATAGGAAGTACAATAACCAAAAAACATTGACAATTAAAACCATAGCCGTTTGTAGCTCGCTTGCATTTTGTCACGCACACCGTTTATAATTAAAACAGCAATTAAGTAAAAATTGGATAGTGTAAATATATAGAGCAATTATTTACTAAAATCATTAACTGATGGGAAAGAAAATTAGAATCGTATTCATCCCAAACAAAGATCCAAAGAAGATATTGAAAAGAACAAAGGAGAGCGGTTCCAGCTTGGCGACAGAGAACGACACCAACCTAAACGAGGCCTCTTCACCTGTCCAAGAAACGCAGAGTTACGTCATCAGCTTTCAACGAAAGTAACAAGTAAGAACCTTTTGATTGTGTGAATAAATAAAGCATTTATGTGTTTGATTTTGAATTTGAACATCAAAATCAAACGGAAAACAATTCCTTTAATTCTGATAAAGATTTTATTGTTACATGTTAGTTTTAAGAATATTATTTTACATTATAGGTTTGATTTTAAATATGCACTGTAAACAAAACAGTGTGCGTTTAGAATTCGGCTTAATTAAATGTTATCACTTTTGATTCATTTTTATTATTGACTGTTATAAATCTTAAAAAGCTACAAAAACTGAATATGTAAATACTGAAGAACGAAAATTCAATTAATTACAAAATACAGGTAATTAATAACATCAGATTGAGAATAATTTTAATAAACGATAACAATAACCATTTATTATATTATTGAGCTAGCTGGAGCGCTCCGATAGAAGGAAAAAGGAATTTGTTAAGCAATTATTAAAGTTCATTTACTCAAACAGAAATGTGATAACAATAAAAGTAAAGTTTAATTAATGAACGTTACCTTTATAAATTAAAACCATTTAATTAAAACTGAAAAGTAATCATTTCACATTTTCATAAAAACAATATAAATCTTTTACTCAATAATAATTTTGGAATTATAGAAGATTGAAAAAGAACCCAAATATAATTCTTTGTAGCCAGGTGTATCTAAGTAAGGTAATAGTCGCGGGTAATACTTCCGTTACAAAACGATCCCAAACAGCAGTGCGGCCAAAGAGAACCGTCACAAGTTTGGTATTGTAAGTGGGCAATACAAGACTGAAACTATGAATCTAAGTTGAAGTGATTCGAACTGACTTTGGTTCTCGACAAATTTTTCGAAAACAGAAAAAATCAATTAGCTATTTGAATAAATCGATAAATCAATGAGCTTTTCTTCTGATAAAAAGGTATAATTTTGGTTTTGAATATATTGAGCACCAAATATTCACATGACAATATTTTTCTAAATTATTTAGCTTTCTCTGTATAACTGTAAAGGTGAATTGGTAAACAATGCCATTTACATAGCCTAACATTTGTATGTCTGTGAGACCAACATTTATGCCTCTCAAATTATTGTTCTTAAAATATGATTCTAAATTATCTATGTAGATGGCAAAAAGAAACGGACTTAGGATTTCTTCTTGCAAGAACCCTTCTAAAATATTAATCAAATTGGATGTATTAGCACTCACTTTAACGAATAAGTTGGCTTCCTGATATAAGCATTGAGGAATTCTGATTATTTCAGAGTTAACTCGAAATTGATATAGTTTTTCCCAAAGAGTCAAGTGATTAATGTAGTCAAATGTTCTGTTCTTACAAAATCGTTTATTTACTGCCAATTTTTTATTTAAATCAACCTAACCCCTGTAATCTATCACTTTAAACAGTGTTTAGATGGTGTATCGTGCGATAGATTTGCGTGTAATGGTCTTCAGGTAGAGAGTATACAAATTGACTTTTCAAATCGCTTGTAAGGTGGCACAAGAGACATAACTGGCAAGAAAACAAGTGAAAAACTTATAAGAAATGATTGAACACAGAGACGTTATTTTGACAATACGTGGACGTTATTATATTTATTCGTTATTAGGTTACGTTGCTAACTAAATCATTGTAGTACAGACTTGCACAGTCCGATATGATACATTACACGTCCTACCTTTTTTAAAGACAAACATGCAAACATTATTACACAAGTCAACACAATTAAAATTACAAATCAAGTCTGGTTTTTCATATTACTATAAAGTCTAGAACACAAAAGTTTTTGTCAAGTTGGCGACTAGCCGGTGATTGACTACGTGGGCAGTCACTAGTGGAAGGTAGGACTTCTGGTCGATCGTTAGCCGGTGATTGCACGTTCTGTTCCATTTTTCCAAGTGTGCTGTTTTACTCACGGTGTCCTGGTAGTTCAGAGGTTTAAGAAATATACGATTTCTTCGGTATCGTGCATCGGCTAGTTCCACTAAGTAGTCGTTGGTTCCCAACTCTTCCACAGCTGTCCCTTTTTTGGAACATAATTTGGAATGTTCTTTACACTTCTTGGAGTAGTCCGCTTTTTGTCCAAATTGTTTGCATTTCAATGCGCCTCTCACTTTCCTTACTGAATTTTCGAATTTAGCCTACCTTTTGCTACAGGTAATGTCGTTCTAAGTCTTCTTCATCCCATCAATAGAACGCTAGGGTAAGGCAGATCTTGCTTGAATGTAATATTGTACCATAATAGAAGTTGTAGAATTCTCTTGAATTAAACGGAGGGCCGTTGTCGGATATGATTTCTTGGGGAAGGCCATTGCTAGCAAACACATTTTAGGGCACTTATAACACTTTCGGCTGTCTTTCTGGGACGACAATGAATTTACTAGAGTAGTCAATAATGACAACCAAATTTAGGGGTCCTAACGTTTAGAAATCTATTCTAATTTTCTTCCTCAGATGGTCTGGAACTTTGTGCGGTTGTAGAGGTTCTCGAGTGTTGGATCTTGAGTATTTGTGACAAATTAAGCACGATGGTACTATGTTTTCGATGTACACGGTGAGACCTGGACAATATACTGAGTCTTGAGCAAGTAGTTTTGTCGAAACTACTCCTTGATGAGATTCGTTCAATAAATTTAAAAATTCGTTCCGTAGGGTTTTTGGAACTATGATCCTCTTCTTATACAAGAAGAATACTTTTATGAAGATCTATGTCTTCTTTTAGAGACCAATAAACATTAATGGAGAATGGTAAGTTGCACTTGTAGGCAGGCCAGTCGTTTTGTACATAATATTTGATTTTGTCGAGATCTTCGTCAATTGCTGTTTGTAGCCGTCTTTCATTTTCTGGTGTTGTGGTGATGACGGACTATACCCTTACGTGTTTTTCAAGTTAGTTCGTATCGATGTGTTCTTTTAAAGGTTAGGGTATCGGCAGCTTGTTAATTTTTTCCTGGTACATATTTGAGATCAAATGAATATCTCAGAAGTCTGTGGGCCAGTCGTTGTATTCCTGGCGACATTTCATCAAAAGGTTTCTTGACCAAGCCAATTTATTGAAGTTCGATGGTCAGTCTCAATTTGAAATGTTCGTTCAAAAAAGTAATAATGAAAATGCTCACGACCAAATACGAGTGTTAAACGTTTCTTGTCGATGTGATTATACCGCTGCTGTGTGCATTATGACCGCGCCAGTTCCAAAAGGGCTAGCATCCACGGAAAGAACGATGTCAATATTTGGATCGAAATATCTTAAGATTGGTGAAGACGTCACTAATTGCTTGAGTCTGTCCAGGATCGTTATTCGTTAGTTGACCATTGCCATTCTGCGTTGTTCGATAGTAACTTGATTAGAAGTGTAGTTTCTGTGAACAGGTTGGGTATATATTTTGAAAAGTACAACCATGCTTACAATGCGTTGTAGGTCTCTTTCGCGAATGGGTGGTTTCATTTCTAAGATAGCTTTTATTTTATTATCAGCGCCTCTTGCGCTTGTATAGTGTTCTAAGAATTTAACTTTAGTAACTCCAGTTTTGGATTTTTCCAAATTTAACGTTAATACTGCTTTTTTAATTTTGCGTAGGGTTCTTTCTAAATTATAGTTATGCTCTTCAATGGTTTTTCCAAAAACCAATTTATTTTTCCAACTTATTTTTGTGAACAAATTTGTAACAAAAATAAGTTGTTAATTTAGTGTATTTCTTGATAAAGGGTTCAAAGTTACGTATCCGAGACGTAGAAGCAAATACAGACTTCTACAATACACGGTGTAAATATATATATATATATATATATATATATATATATATATATATATATATATATATATATATATATATATATATATATATATATATATATATATATATATATGCAAAATGTACCCATGCGTTGCATCCTTGGTAAACTAAAATATGTGCAACTTGTCAAAATTCCAACAACGATCTTTACTTAGGAGGTACAATTTTGATTTTCTTTAAATTAGAATTATTATATTTATGATTACACTTATTCATTACCTTTCCAGATATTGATACACGTCGTCGCACAACAATCAAAAAAGCATAAATACAGGACATCAAAAGAATAATTAATGCAATTTGTTAGGTTATGATAATAAAATAAGCTCACATGTGTTGTTGAATTTTCCATTAAATGGTCACCTTAAACTTGTTCCACGTTAACATTGGATGTAAACTCCATTCCATCTAACGATGTTACTGCCTTCCTGTTGAAAATGGTACTACTTAATTTCCATAAATTCATCCAGCTTCACTAACTTGTGATAAATCTTCTTTGTGATAAATACGTTGCACTTGGGTAAGATGTTCATTTACTTTTATAATTGCACTTTTATTTTAATTGAATATCTATTTAAATATTCACTAATTTTCCGGATTAATCTTGTAATTTATTCTTTCATAAAATTTTATAATTGCTAACACTTTTATTTTAGATACCAATTTGAAGTTAAAATTATTTTATAACCTTAATCACTTTTGAGAAAAATAAACATCACATCCAAAAATAACAGAAGAATTTTATTTAAATAAAAAAAAATGCACATCAACCGATGTTGAACAAGATTTCGATATGGAACAAAACAATAGTGTCGAAAATTATAACCAGTAGCCTTAGTTTTAAAAATTGTTATTTGTTATATCGATTGTTTCTGAAACCTCAGACTACGTTAATCGTGGTTCACTTCCGATAATATTTACTATGACTTGTTAGCCACAAAGGATTAAAAGAATAAAAAGAAACCCATATCATTTTTACTTACTACTTTACATTTCATGTTTCAAATTGCAAACGAAACAGCAAGATACGCAGTCCAAAAACAACCTGAAAGACTTTAAATTGTTCATATTATTCAATTTGCTGGGCTACTCACACCGTTCTTGATATACTCTGGTAAAGAAACAGATACACTTACAGAAAAACCTGATCTGGGGCAAGTTGCAAACACCGTCAGAAAATTAGCGAGAGTGATACCACCGCATCAGAATCACTTTGTTTATTTTGACAATTTGTATACGTCTATACCACTAATTGTGTACATTGCAAAGGAGGGTATTGTCATATTGGGCACCATACCGAGAAACAAACTTGGAGAGTCCTGCAAATTGAAAAGCAAAGGGCGACTTTCCATGGACCCTGCCTCAAGGGGCACGTATGAAGAAAATTTCCCTTGTATAGATAGAGTAGACATATCAGTCATATCCTGGGAAGATAACAAAGCTGTGATATTGGGTTCTATTTACGTAGGAGCTGAACCAATCGATCAAACACTTCAATACAACAAAAAAGAGCAGACAATGGCAACAATAACTTGCCCTACGTTAGTAAAGAAGTACAGTTCGCACATAGTGGGAGTGGATCTAATGGATTCGTTTTTGGGAAGGTACCGCATCTTGGTGACCTAACAGTTATAAATGTTGTTTTACATAAACAAGTTGCACAAGTTGCATTAAAAAAGGAAAAAATTCGAAATGGATTTTGAAACTTGCTGATTTTCGGTCGGAACTTTGTAAATTAAGTCCACCTCCAACTGGAACTCGGCCAAGTGATAATGATAAAGGCGTAGCTCTGCCAGATAGAGTAGTTCGTCTGGACGGATGCAAATTGTCAAGTATTATTTACTGACAAGGTCTATTCATACAGGTTAATCAGGTCGCACTGTCTACACTGCGACGACGCCGTTTCGAATCAGACCCGTCAGTCCCCTTCTAGTTACCTAAGCGTCAATTTCACATTTCTTTTTTTTGTTTAGACTGAAGTGCATTTTTCAATTTTGTTTTATGTAAAATAAAATATTTTAAAATGGATGATATAAAATTAATTGAATATTTATGTATATGTCCTGTACTATGTGATTTATCAAATATCAAGGATATGGGAACAAATTTGAAAAACGATTTATGAACAAAAATTGGTGATGAAAGGGAGATAAATGGAATATTCTAAGTATATTTATACTATAGTACAAAATATTTCTAAATTTATAAAGGACGGATCCCTTCCCATTTCAATTGTCCCACCCTAGGATTTTTGAGAAATTCGTCCATAAACAAATATTACATAAATTGCAAATCGTTTTATTTATTTAAGAATAGTTTTGCATCTCTTAACCACAAGAAATAAGTATTCAGTAACGATGACTAACGCAAATTTTTTTTTTATGATTGTGGACCTGAACAGGCTAAATAAGGCCTATCGTGCTAAAGCACTCAGGAACACTTAGGAGGATGGAGAGAGGGATAATGAATTGCCAATAGATGCCTATGAACAGCTACCTTACATTTTCTCATATCATAAGTGAGAGGAAAACAGGAACTAGGGAGATCATTCCAGAGTTTAGAAGCCGTGTAGAAAAATGTGGATTGCGCCTGTTTGGTACGACAAGTGGAGAACAAATGTAAAAATGTGTACAAATACGTAAAATTAACCAAAAACCCATTTTTAAGTTTACCATTGTGTAACATCGCGTTTACTTTTTACAACATCCGACATTCTTTGAGGCATAGTATCAACCAAGTCTTGACAATATTTCGGTGTAAACAAATCCTATATTTCCTGAAGCCTTTGCTTCAGTTTAGGGATTGTTCTAGCAGGATGTTTCCGTGGAACCTTTTCATATCGCGCCACAAAATTTCTATAGAAGACAAGCCGGAACTACTAGAAACACATTCCAATAGTGGTATACCATAGTCTTCCATCCAATTTAAGGCCTTTTGAGGTGTGGCATGCTGCACCGTCTTACTGAAATACAAAATCTTCTCTTGATATCAAATGTTCTTCCATGACCGGTAAAAGTGATTGTTGTAAAATGTCCAAATTTGTATTCACGGTTCGTTTAATAAAAGTTTTCCTACTCCTTTGGAAGCCATGCTACCCCAGACCATGACCGATGTAGAAAATTTTACCTTTGTTTTGAGATAGTCAGGATGGAACGCCTCACGTTTTTTTCCAAATAGCTCAGATTCCACAGTCTCCAACACACACTTCAAATCGCGCCTAATCGTTCCATTGTATTGTACGCCATTGCTGAGGCCCCCAATCCCTTTGTTGTGTTACCCATCTTAACCTTTTTTTTCTGCTTTGGTGTTAAAAGTGGCTGTTCGTGGCTTTTCTTTGGTCTTAAAACACACACACACACACACACACACACACACACACACACACACACACACACACACACACACACACACACATATATATATATATATATATATATATATATATATATATATATATATATATATATACGTCTCGGATACGTAACTTTGAACCCTTTATCAAGAAATACACTAAATTAACAACTTATTTTTGTGACAAATTTGTTCACAAAAATAAGTTGGAAAAATAAATTGGTTTTCGGAAAAACCATTGAAGAGCATAACTATAATTTAGAAAGAACCCTACGCAAAATTAAAAAAGCAGTATTAACGTTAAATTTGGAAAAATCCAAAATTGGAGTTACCAAAGTTAAATTCTTAGGACACTATACAAGCGCAAGAGGCGCTGATAATAAAATAAAAGCTATCTTAGAAATGAAACCACCCATTCGCGAAAGAGACCTACAACGCATTGTAAGCATGGTTGTACTTTTCAAAATATATACCCAACCTGTTCACAGAAACTACACTTCTAATCAAGTTACTATCGAACAACGCAGAATGGCAATGGTCAACTAACGAATAACGATCCTTGGGCAGACTCAAGCAATTAGTGACGTCTTCACCAATCTTAAGATATTTCGATCCAAATATTGACATCGTTCTTTCCGTGGATGCTAGCCCTTATGGAACTGGCGCGGTCATAATGCACACAGCAGCGGTATAATCGCATCGACAAGAAACGTTTAACACTCGTATTTGGTCGTGAGCATTTTCATTATTACTTTTTTGAACGAACATTTCAACTTGAGACTGACCATCGAACTTCAATAAATTAGCTTGGTCAAGAAACCTTTTGATGAAATGTCGCCAGGAATGCAACGACTGGCCCACAGACTTCTGAGATATTCATTTAATCTCAAATATGTACCAAGAAAAAATCAACAAGCTGCGGATACCCGAACCTTTAAAAGAACACATCGATACGAACTAGCTTGAAAAACACGTAAGGGTATAGTCCGTCATCACCACAACACCAGAAAATGAAAGACGGCTACAAACAGCAATTGACGAAGATCTCTACAAAATCAAATATTATGTACAAAACGACTGGCCTGCCTACAAGTGCAACTTACCATTCTCCATTAATGTTTATTGGTCTCTAAAAGAAGACATAGATCTTCATAAAAGTATTCTTCTTGTATAAGAAGAGGATCGTAGTTCCAAAAACCCTACGGAACGAATTTTTAAATTTGTTGAACGAATCTCATCAAGGAGTAGTTTCGACAAAACTACTTGCTCAAGACTCAGTATATTGGCCAGGTCTCACCGTGTACATCGAAAACATAGTACCATCGTGCTTAATTTGTCACAAATACTCAAGATCCAACACTCGAGAACCTCTACAACCGCACAAAGTTCCAGACCATCTGAGGAAGAAAATTAGAATAGATTTCTAAACGTTAGTACCCCTAAATTTGGTTGTCATTATTGACTACTCTAGTGAATTCATTGTCGTCCCAGCAAGACAGCCGAAAGTGTTATAAGTGCCCTAAAATGTGTTTGCTAGCAATGGCCTTCCCCAAGAAATCATATCCGACAACGGCCCTCCGTTTAATTCAAGAGAATTCTACAACTTCGCCCAACAATATGACGTTAAACTCACGACGTCAAGTCCAACTTATACGGCATCCAATGGTATGGCTGAGAGAATAATTCAAACTATAAGTGGTCTACTTATTAAATCCCTTGATGAAGGCACCGACCTATTATTATCAGTATTGTGGTACAATATTACATGCCCCAGACCATGACCGATGTAGAAAATTTTACCTTTGTTTTGAGATAGTCAGGATGGAACGCCTCACGTTTTTTCCAAATAGCTCAGATTCCACAGTCTCCAACACACACTTCAAATCGCGCCTAATCGTTCCATTGTATTGTACGCCATTGCTGAGGCCCCCAATCCCTTTGTTGTGTTACCCATCTTAGCCTTTTTTTTCTGCTTTGGTGTTAAAAGTGGCTTTTCTTTGGTCTTAAAACACAATCACCATATATATATGTATATATATATATATATATATATATATATATATATATATTTCTGTTTCCACTTATTTATTTTTTAATTTAACTGACCTTATAACCTTCCAACAACATCACTCCAAAGAATACTTAACACAAGGTAATGGACACGCCGGTTTTTCTCCATAATTCTTTTTAATGCTCTTCTATCGGTATCTGTAATTTTACTTCTTCTCACATGTCGGGGTTATAATAAATCTGCAATTTGCGAGTTTGATTTCCCACAATTGTAAAATCTAATTATAATTGAACGAATTTTGCTATCGAATCCTATGTCCATTTTAATGAACCCGACTACTCATATAGTTTCCAAGAGCATTCTGAGATCTACTAGTAATGGTTTTAGTGTCATTGTTGCAAGGTCACATACGATTATAGGCTTGCTTTGTAACAAAATATAAAATGGGTTGATGTATTAAAAACACGTATTTCTTATTTATGGCTAAAGATTTGAAAAAGAAGCGATGATAGATAGATAGATAGATAGATTTTAATACGTGGGCCAACTAAAACGAGAAGAGGCTCATGCAACACATTTTTAAATTCTTTCGTGTTGCCATGATACACGCCCAATCTCTAAATTGAAAAGGTTTTTAAAAGGCTTTTCAACAGGAACCCTTCATCACCTACAATTACCTATGAATCCTCAACTAATGTGTTTGGCAACGCTGTTTTATCCCATATTGACATAGTGTTCCGTTCAAAAGCTTTACGAAGGTACGATTTTGCAATTACCCTACCATCACTATATTTGCTATACGAACTAATATTGACAGCAATAAAATTTTAATGAGAGTCAACAGGAGCCAACTAAACTATTGAGAAAGTTTTTTTTATAGTTTTGAAATAAAAATCCACGTTTTGAGGAAGGTTGAATGACAATATGTTTACCGTCCCAAGCAGTTTGGAGAAATTACTAATGGTGTAAATAGCATCGGTAATACGTTACCACATTTCTTCAGTAGGTTTTGGTAGCATTTCATTTCATTAAATAGAACGTCACCAATTATTTTACAAGTCTCCATTACGCCTCAAGATGTTACTGAAAGAAATTGCTTGCAGAGAATCTCCATAAAGATTACAAAAATAAAATAGTATGTACTGTATATTACTAAAATAGACATATTGTATTATTTTCTAGGGCCAGGATATGATGCTAGATGCAACAACATCAAAGATACTTATAGGAAGCCCCTTAAAATGTGTGTTTACCAAGAGTGGGTATGGTGCAAAAAATTCAAAACTTATAAATATTCTGAACAGTTAAGTTTCTTAAAACATCTCTTTGAGGAAAGGTATAGTATTAGTAATATAGAAAGTCGGGAAATTGAAGAACATGATGTCACAAATATCACAACGAAAGAAAATGATGACGCTGATATTGTAAATAAGCAGCCAACTCCGACACCAGATCAGGCGAAGGACAGCGGAACTTAGGTCCAGCAAACTCATCTAAAAAAAGTCCAAGAAAAATAGAATTCAACCAACAGCTGCTAGCACATTAATTAAATATATACTTTCAGAAAAATGAAAATTAAACCCCTCCACAATCGTAAGATACAGTTGATACTTTTTAGCTAATATTGCTACAACTTTAAAAAAACATTTTCTCCATATCGTCTACATTTAGCTAAAGCAAAAATATTTATGAGGGACAAGTCATTATTATTGCGAATGAAGAAATTAGATAGGTCATGGAAAACAAAAAATATAGTCCCAGTAAGAGCAACTCTTGAGATTTGCCGCTTCATTTGCTAATTTATCTTAAACATCATTTGAAAAAGATTGTTTTAGATTTCGCAAGTGTAGTGAAGAAATGGAATTAACCCGAGAACAATTTACAGATAGTACCAGGAATTCGAACGTGGAAGAACTACAGTTGATCACAAGAAAGGCACAGGCCCTTCCATTACTGCTGTGACGCAAGAAAACATTGTTGCTGTGAAGGAGATTACGGAAGCAGATAACAGAACTAGTTACACCGTAATAGAGCCTCAACTGGGGATTGGATCCTCATTTGTGAAAACAATAATACACGAACACCGTCATCTGAAAAAAGTCGGAAGTCGTTTTGTGCCCCATCAACTGACATATTTTCAAAAATCAGAACGAGCATGAATTTTCCACGTAACTCTAACCGGAATATTTTTATTTGAGCTCAAAATTTTTATAAGGGTAATTGGAGGGCGCTGATCACGAAAATCAAGTCCATTTTTCGATAGACGAAGTAGTTTGGTCGCCAGGTGTAAAAATAGGTAGGTCGACATAAAGCGGGCATACCGTTTCAGCTGAAGTTTCGTAAATGCCAAAAGGTGGGTATTCCGTTGAACGTACAATAAAATACAAGAGAGGTGTGCTGTATTTTGTTGTGCATTTTCTAACTGAAATACAAAATAAGACATGATAGAATGTAAGAAAAGGTAGCAACGAAAAAGAAATACGAAAAAACAGAACTTAGGTACAAAAAAATCAGTAATTGTGGTATTTATGCTAGATTTTCTCTTGGAAGTGAGGCACAAATTTACCTTGTACTTGATGCAGTAAACCTGGGTCTCAGATTTACAGCCTGGTAACTTGCACGTTCTTTTACAAGTACGGTCCCATTGAGTTGGGAATGCCCAATGCCATCGAACCGAGCATTCTCAGGAATATCATACGTGCGACGAACACTAGGTGATTGATGAGCTACTTCTTTTTTGGAGGCATGAGATGGTCGACCAACTGGTTTCCTGTCTGGAAGTGTTTGGTCATCAACAACCGGGTAACTTCGGGTCTGAAAGCTGCCAAATCCGGATAATCTGACCGACCTGCATGAACTCGTCGATATAGAAGATATGCATTTGTTAACGACATATTCAGCATATGGTAGAATAATTTCAGGGAAGGACTTTTGGTTTTCAAACTAATGTGGTATCGATCCACCAATTTTTTCATAGGTCTTTTATCTTCTAGAGCAACGGTCGACTTTCTCTGGTTGCTTATCTGGATTTAAAGATAGAACATGTTTCACACCTATATGCGTCGATGCAAAACGAACTGCCTTATTGTCTTTCCAGATAACGGTTGATACCTCAATACCACGAACGCCAGCTGTAAATTCTTCAGACAAGCCTCTAGGTTTCTTTTTCTATGCCTTGCTGCGCTCCGAGATCATTTTGTTGTTGGGAATCCGATTTGATCTAATTGTTCCCAACGAATAAATACCACAGCACTTTAAATATACCAGTAATGGTATAGACGTATAAAAATTATGAAAGTAAAGGATATAATTTTTATACTCAGGAATTGTCTCTGCTAAACGAACTACAACATTTCCGGTTGCTCCTAAGTTTGATTTGCCAAGAAGTACCACATTATCGTCTTTACCACAATATATTTAGAATCGGTACTCATAACCTGCTGAATCGCATAATACGAACAGCTTCATCCCCCATTTGTTGGTTCTTTTTGGCATGTATTGACGAAAACTGCTAATAATTTTTGTTGAGCACATTTGCTCATCAATGCAGAGTCGAGGCAATTTAGGAACGGTATCAAATTTATCATTTAAACAGTCAGACAGCTTCCGAATTTTGAACAACGGGTCATTCCCTGGATGGTTTCTTGGTTTCATCTGCGAAAAATCGTTGAGACGAATGTGACGCCGAACGTCATAAAACTGACTGGAGACAAAATGGTTGAAGATCGCTGGAAATCCTTCTCGTCTCCAGTAAGCTTCCACTTTTAGATAACGATATACCGACATGTAGATCAGACATGTAATGTATTTTCGCAAGGAAGATTCATCCATCAAGAACTTCGTGTTGATATTACCTTGTCTGGCACCCAAGTTGGAGAAGTCGACTATTATTTTGAGTAACTCATCAGTTACAAAAATTGGAAACACCGAAGTGGAGATTTCAGTTCTAGGAACCGTTCAGGGAGACTGCTATTACCTTGGAAGGCCACTTCATTTTTATGAAGTTCTGTTGACTTTTCCCTCCATCTTATCCCAGTGAAATCTTTCGATTTTGACTGTATTCCCTCAGGACCAACATTGAATCTGCCCGACCTGGAACAAATACAGGACCGTCGTCTTCCATTATTGGAAGAGGGGAACGTGTTTTTTTTTATTTTCCTCCCCTTTAAACAGGGATGATCAACACCAATCCTATTTTCAGCTGGTTTCTGGAAGAAAGAAAGAATAACAATATAAGACTTAAATTTAATTGAAAATACAATTTGATTCTTACGTGAATTTCAGCAGCTTCTAAAGAATTCGATTGACCAGGTTCAGGTGCAGATGGTGTTGACTCGACTAATGGCGAACTGGAGATCTGAAACATGAAACCGTTAGGTGTTTTGATTGAATTAAAGATACATGGATGTTACACTTACCTGAATGTGAACAATGTCTACAGGATTCGGTAGACAGGCTCGGGTGAAGGTGGTGTTGTCATCAAGTCGCTCATGTGGAAGTAATGTTGATTATGTCTTGTAACAAATCTGTTTCTGATCCTATCAACGTGTCAACTAACGTTTCGTCTTGTGAAATTTTCCAGTCTGGATCCTTGACACTGTCATCGTCATCGAAATCAGCCTCCTCTTCACCATCTTCTTCCGATTATGGGTCCAATAAGTCACAGATCTGCCCATTAGTTAGTTTTGATAAATTCCATGATTTTTTCGACCATTAATGTAAGGAACACCTTTCTTTGTTGGCTTTTCTTTTTTGGAGGCATTTCTGTACAAAAACAGAAAAATTACTCTAGGGAGAAGGATTACGAAAAGAAAAATCAGATGTAGAGAAGCCATTCCACTACCTATGACATTGGCAGTAACGCTATGTTTTCTGGCAAGTGGAGAATCGTTCACCAGGCTCATGTACACTTTCAAGATAATGAAGCAATCTATTTATCAGATTGTGCCTGAAGTATGTGAAGCAATTCTACAATCTCTAAAAGGATTTGTAAAGGTATGCATAATAAATAAAATTGTAAACTAATTACAAATAAATAATTATATACATTTACCAAAACATAATTGGAATAAAGGGAAAAAAAACTAAAAATTACTTTTACGGCACCAAAAATTTTAAATCAGTCAAATAAAAAAATATATCTACTTACAAACTCAATAAAACGAAAACAAAAAAAATTATAAGTCAATCCGAATGTTTAGGTAGGTCTAAATATCAGAAACAACATTATCAGTATAATCATGATTTTCTTGAGAGGAAAATGTCGAAACAGAACTTGTAGAACTTTCTGAGCGGTTAGACTATATAATCGCTAGAAACTTGACCAGCATACATTCGCATTTCCAAACGAAGTATAACGCTATGTATAGTGTGCTGAGCCAAAGTTATCTCCAATTTTGATCGGTTAGAGTTCCTCAGCTTACTTTCAATAAGCTCATCAAACACTGCACATTCATCTCTAGATAAGGCAAGTGATTTTATGCAGCTTACTGCTTCTTTCACAAGAGAGACATTTGTTCTCACTCATTTTTTAAACAGGGGTAGGTCGCTCTCAACTGCTTTGGTTCCAGTTTTCTGTGATTTCCGTTACAGTAGTCCTGAACAAGGAAGTGGTTATTATTATTATCAGCATTCACTAATTTGACATACACACAGAACAGACCATATATCTAAATAATATTACCTACGTACTAACTCAAGAAACTTGTGTTTATTGCAGATGCCAAAACCGAAATTGATTGTAGAGCTGTCGCTGACCAATTTAATACCAGGTGGAACTTCCCTTAGTGCTTAGACTGTGTCGGCGATAAATACGTTCAAATAGTGCGTTACCTGGAAGAACCGGTCCAGTCCATACGTTTCTGTGGCAGATGATGCATTCGCATTGTCTACCTACATGATGAAGCGATATCCAGATCACAAGCTTAAATCATCCACACTAGAAAGGATCTACAACTACAGACTGAGTAGAGCACTAAGGATAATTGAAAATGTGTTTAGCGTCATGTCATCAAAATTTAGAGTGTTATTGAAACCAAGAACTCTGACTCTAAATAAAACAGGGTTTATCGTTTTGTCTGGTATCTATTTACATATTTTTGTCCAGAAACAGTGTATTAAGAAGTAACTACGCTCTAGATGGTGTTTTTGATTCATAAATCCAGATGGAAACTTGATTGATGGATCATGGAGGAAGGGACTGAATGATCGAAAGTCAATAATAAACTTGCGTAAAATTCGGAATGAATTCAGAGATTTATAGTAATTTATACTTATCCACAAGTTATTATTATTAATAACTATTTGTCCACTGAGTTTTAATAACATTGTTTTCTGGTCTATATCCATGCATGCAAGTTAAATAAAAAATTGGTTATACTAACAAACAGTTCTATTATTTTTTTTTTCTATTTAAGTGCGTCGACTGCTAAGGTCATTGGCACTATTATCAATACCCGGATAAACTTCTGTAGATATTCCTAAGTCTAATATCAAATTTTGTTAAAAACTTTGATCGCCCGCATGAAACTTATACTGGCTTTGATTTTGGTCGGATCCGTCAGGTTGTCTCTTATATTGTCAGACAGACCCAGTCGTTGTCGAATTTGACTATAAGCATCGCATCGGCAAAGAATGTGGGACACAGTTAAACGATCACCGCAATCATGGCAATTTGGGGGATCTTGGCCCTTGAGCAAATAAGAATGTGTAATAGCCGTGTGGCCGATTCTCACTCGGTGAAGTCTAACCAGCTCAGATCTTGATAGTTGGAACGGTGGTCGCCATCGGTAAATATTGTTTTTAATAGATCTTAGCTCGTTTTTGGTGTCACCCCATTCCGATGCCCAAACTTCATAGCAAAGAGATCTTATATGTTTTTAACATCAAGGTGTCTGTGTATGTTCACTTCGACGGTATCTCCGTCCACTGCTTGACGAGCTGCTCGATCGGCTAACTCGTTTCCCCTTATACCGACGTGGCTGGGTAACCAGATGAAAGTTACTTGTTTCCCTGTGTCACACAGGTGTTTGATCAAGGAAATGATGTTTTGTGTTAGGGGATCGTCAGAAAAAGGATCGGAGATACCATAAAGCGCACTTAGTGCATCGGTGGCTATAATGAACCTATGTGAGTCTTGTTTTAAATCGCAGTAGCGCAGACTCTGCCATATTGCGTATGCTTCCGCGGTATAAATGGACGCGTGTTTAGGAAGGGTCCAAACTTGAGCTACGTCGCCCACGACAAATGACGATCCAACTCCTGCATTGGTTTTGGACCCGTCTGTGTACAGACGTATTGCTGCTGGGTATTCGCTGAGGATTGCCCGAAAGTTCTGGGAGATCAGAATTGGGGAGTCTTTATTTTTGTTATGTACCATGAGATCAAAGCGAATATTTACTTCTGATGTTAACCATGGAGCAATTTCTGCTGTACCTACCGATAATATCTCCGGTAACGAAAACTGCAGATTTTGTAGTAACTCTTGTGCTCTCACGCATGCCGGACTGGTAATGCTTGGCCGATTTCTGTACATGTTTACGTTTTGGCTCATAAGAGGGTAGTTCGGGTGTAGTGGTTGGGCTCTAACTCCAATTGTATAATTTAGGAGTAACGTTTGAAATCGTACTCTTAAAGGTGGAACTCCAGTTTCACTGCATATACTTACTACAGGGCTGGTTTGAAAAGCTCCTATAGAATACCTAAGCCCCGCATGGTGTATTGGGTCCAAACGCTTCAACAAAGATTTTCTGGCAGAGCCATATACCACGCAGCCGTAATCAATCCTAGACAATACCAAAGACCGATAGACTCGTAGCAGAGCATCGGGGTTAGCTCCCCATTGGGTATTGGCTAGACATTTGACGATATTTAAGGCTAATTTACATTTTGTAATGAGATTTTGAACGTGTTCGTACCAAGAAAGTGTAGAATCAAATATTAATCCCAAGAATTTGACTGAGATTTTAGGCAGTATCGGATTGTCTTTAATATATAAAAGAGGGCCGTAGTGAGGCCTTCGAAGTCTGCAGAAGTGTACGCAGTGTGTTTTGTCTCTAGAAAACTTAAACCCATTTGTCTCTGCGTTTAAAACGATACGGTCTATTAAGTTCTGAAGTTTTTGGCTGACAGATCCTATCGTGGGTCCAGAATAAAAGATGGTAAGATCGTCTACGTATAAACACCTTCCAACACTGGCATCAACTGACGACGTCAGGTCGTTAATGGCAACTGCAAATAGGATAACACTTAGGGTGGATCCCTGTGGCACACCATTTTCGAGTATCCTACTGGTGGATAGGAATCTCCCACTCGAACTCTGAATGTACGATCACTCATAAAGGACGATATAAATAGCGGTAAGTTGCCACGTATTCCCCAATTATAGAGTTTTCGCAGAATGCCAAACCTCCAAGCCATGTCGAACGCCTTATCGAGATCGAAAAAAACCGCAACTCTATGTTGCCTCCGCTGGAAAGAGCTTTGAATTGAGTTTTCTAGGTACACCAGTTGATCCGTCGTGGCCCGATGTTTTCGAAATCCTGCCTGGTGTGGAACTATTAGATTTTTGGATTCAAGTAACCACCTTAGCCTGTTACTAACCATTTTCTCCAAAACTTTACCCAAACAACAGGTAAGGCTGATAGGCCTATAACTAGCTGGAAGTAGAGGATCTTTGCCTTCCTTTAACATAGGGACGATAAAGGCGGTCTTCCATTGACTTGGGTAATTATGCTTTTCCCATATTTTGTTAAAAATGGTCAGCAAAATGGACTTAAATGCAGGGGTCAGATGTTGAATCATCTCGTAGTTTATCGTGTCCACACCAGGGGCCGATGAGTTGGAATGATTTGTAGCGTATTCTAATTCGATTATCGAAAAAGGTACGTTATAGTTGCAGGCTACGGGCGTGCTAAAATCGAGAACCACTTCTTCTTGAGACTTCCGTACTAGAAAGCCTTGTTCGTAGTTTTGTGTACCACTTGTAACTTCGAACTGTGATGCCAAAGTTTCTACCATCACTAATGGATTATCCGTGAGAGAGCCGTCGTTTAGTCGCAAACGTGTAGGATAAGTAGTGTTTTTCTTACCGCCTATAGCTTTAATTTTCTGCCATACTTCTTTAGTATTTGAAGTTGCAGACAAGGAAGATACATATTCGCTCCAAGACGCTCTCTTGCTTTGCAAAATGATACGGCGGGCTTGGGCTCTTGCTTTTTTAAAGGCAATTAGATTTTCGTCTGATGGATGCTTACGGAATCTACTAAACGCTTTCTTTTTGTCTCCAATGCCTTCTCTAACTTGAAGATTCCACCAGGGAACCGCACGTTTTAACGGTACATTGCTAGACAGAGGAATTGTTTCTTGTGCTGCTTGCAAGACGGTGTTGGTAAAATCATCGACGTTCTGTACCAGGTTATCCACAATGTTAGGAAGAGAGAGGCGTTGTTTAAAGATTTGCCAATCAGCTTTGGCAGTTATCCATCGGCGGGGTCGAACTTTTTGTGCCCTTGGATTTTTCGTGGAGATGATGATGGGGAAGTGGTCGCTACTATAAAGATCGTCAGCAACTTCCCAATTTAGTTGTGAAGCAAGCCTAGCTGAGGAGATCGATAAATCTATTGCAGAAAAGCTTCTGGACCTTGCATTGAAATAAGTTGGGGCACCAGTATTAAGTAATACCAAGTTATCCCTATCCAGAAGCTGTTCTATTTGATATCCTCGTGTGTCTCGTTTTGCTGATCCCCAAAGAGGGTTGTGCGAGTTGAAATCACCCACCAGTAGAAAAGGGGCCGTTAGTTGAGATGCAATTTGTTCTATGTCTCGGATTTGCCAATTGGCATTAGGTAGATAGATATTGCAAATAGTAATGGACATAGGTACGGAGATGCGAATAGCTACAGCCTGCAGTGTTGTGTTTAGCTGGATTTCTGTAAACTTTATATCGTTTCTCACTATCACGGCGACTCCTCCACTAGCCCTTACAGTAGGATCTGCATCTTTTCTTATAGTAGTGTACCCTTTTAGCGAGTGTGGCTGACCAGGTCTAAAATGCGTTTCTTGTAAACAAACGCACATCGGCTCGGTTTCAGAGAGTAGAAGTTTTAATTCACAATAATGATGAATACACCCATTACAGTTCCACTGCACTATATTGTTTGTTTGAGAATTGAATGTGAAAATGTGTAGTATGTTGGTTCTCTATGAACACATAAAATATAAATAGATAAAATAAATAAATAAATGTATATAAATAAAATATATAGACATTACGGACATGTTAAAAGTGAATACAGACACACTTAAAGACAAAAATAACTATTTAGACGACGAATAAACAAGGTATATAAAATATCACAGATAATTATCACAGTTTAAATTTATCACAGAAGTATATCACGTATTGTCTGCTCTGGGCCCTCTTGCTTTGCCCTTAGGCCAACCTTTCTTTTTCTTTGTTGCCTCTTTTAAAACAGCTTCGTCAATTGACTCTAAGCTGGACCGCATCGAATGCGTAGGCGATGTGGTAACAGACGAAGATGCTTCGAATCTTTTCCGCTTTTCGTTTACGGTTTCCACGTCCATTACACTTAATTTTGCCTCATCAGTAGGAATTAAGTGCGATGAGGGACGAGCAAAGTTTGAAGTTTCAGCAGACTGATCATTGGACTGAACTTCTAAAGCAGATATCGAAATATTTTTGGGTGAGTCAGTAATAGAGGATTTAACTTGCTCTAAGGCTTGCTTTACAACACCTATTTGTTCTGTGACCAACTTGCTTATTTCTGGAAGAATAGCTTTAACAATAGATTCGACGTTAACAATATTCTCGGCTTTGGGTGCTGTTACGGAAGCGTAAGATTGTGTAAACATCTGCGGCCTAATTCGCATTAATTCAGACTTTGCTTCACCATAATTAATTCTTTTCTCCGTCTTGATGCGTTGAATTTCGGTTTCACGTTTATATATTGGGCAGTTGGTGGATCATGCTGAATGTCCCCCTTGACAGTTAATGCAAACCATGGGAAGTTCACATGGTTGACCATCATGAATAGCTTTGCCACAGATGCAGACTTGGATCTGTCGGCAATTAGCTGACGTATGTCCGAACTTTTGGCAACGGAAACATCTTAACGGTTGAGGCACATACTGACGAACAGGCAGATTGTAAAATGCAATATTGACCTTGTCGGGTAGGTAAGTCGCGGCGAACGTTAACAGAAATGAAGCCGTTCCTATTACACTACCATCTCTCCGTTATAACCTATAAACTGTTTCAGATTTAACAGCGTATTTGTTTGGCGATCGGTAAAAGTTCCGACTAACAAACCTTCCTTTGTTTTATTTACAGAACGAACTTTTCCCACAACGTCTCTAATACCACGCGCTATTAGAAAAGGGTTAACTTTAAAAAAATCACTGTCTAACCGTTTCAGTAAAATAAATTTTGGCTGAGATGCCTTAATACTACCGGGGTTTGAACCAACAGGCCCAATATTTCTTTTGCTAACACCCAACGGGGTATTATGTAAAATTGAGGATGTTTTCGATGTATCCTCAACCATCTCCATAGAGTTTGCCTGTTTTTCGCCGGGTCGTTTATCCTTATCGGTAGTTCTTTCTGGGGAAACTACCAAATCCCTGTTAATAGCTAGTAAATTATCCATAAGATATAAATTAACTTCATTTTTCAAGCTCCCCACCCTCCCCGGAGCATCAAATGGGACGACAACATCGTGAACCGATGTGAACGCCAGGGATACTTGAAAAGTATAGCCTCCCGAGTTGAGATCTAGCGAGCACTACTCTACCTCGCAAAGACTCGCCAACGTCGACTCAAAGAAAGAAGATATAGAAAGATGAAGAAGAAAAACAAAGGAATACTAAAGAGTAAGTATGAAAAAATAGCAAATAGGATAGGAAAGACAGAAAGAAGTAAGCGGCCACAGAGCCGACAAGCCGATGGATCCCCCTTGGCTAGAAGGGGACCGCCCGTCTACAGGGAAGCCAAGGCCAAAGCAGTGTGTTGGGTGGACACTCCTCACCCTCAACTGCCAGGATCCCCTTTTCCCCCTTACGGGATGCCACGCACGGCAAACGCGTGGGTCCATTGATCGCCTCCTACGATCTCCAGGACGGGCGTGAGCCAATTCTTCCCCCGAGCCCACAGGGGACAAAAACAATAGACAAGGACCAAGACAGCCAAATAAGACGAAGACCAACGACATGCGACCAGCGTTAGCGTTACCCGGGGAGTACCACGTGGAGGTGCTGGTTCGACTTTACTCCCCAGTTCTATTATTAGTGCTACTGTTTGGGATTATATTTTATAAAACATCCCTATTGCTTTTAGGTATCCTAATGTGTTTCGTATACTGTTGCTCTGATTCAAATTACTAGCGAGTGTATTTGAGATTGTATAAAGATTGCGGATCGGGGCGTATGTTACACAAGAGCAGAGGATGTGTTCTACAGTCAAGGGTACTAAGCAATGTGCGCAGATTGGATGGGGTTCTCTAGTGATTAAGTATTTATGTGTTATTTTGGTGTGCCCTATTCTAACTCTGCGTGTAACACTACTTTCTTTTCTAGTTAGGCTAGTTGGTACGTTCCATTTTTCAATAGTTGGTTTGATGAGTCTTAAGGTGTTATGTGTTTCTGACCAGTTTTGTTGCCATACGATCTTTAATTTCGTTTTCAGAAAGGTTGCTACGTTATGGTAAATTGCAAGTTCTACTTTTTTAGAATTTTCGTTACTGGATTCTTCTGCCGCTTGACGTGCAGCTTTATCAGCCCTTTCATTCCCTTCTATATTAATATGGCTGGGGACCCAGATAAATTTGACTATGTAACCTGAGTCTTTCATATGTTTTATGGTAGCTAGAATGGGTTGAATTAGAGGGTTTCTAGTGTATGGGTTTTTCATGCCAATCAAGGCGCTGTACGAATCACAAGCTATAATGATTTGCTTTTTTGGCGCTGATAATTCGGAGTAGCGAAGGGCCTGCCATATCGCGTATAATTCTGCGCTGTATACAGATGTATGTGTAGGTAAGCACCATCTGTGCTCTTCGTTATCTACAGAAAAAGCGCACCCTACTCCCTCCTTAGATTTGGAGCCATCCGTGTATAGTATGAGATAATCTTTAAGGTTGCTTGTTATTCTCTTGAGCTCAGTATGATAGATATATGGTGAAGTGTCTTCTTTCACGTATTTGGTCAGGTCGGTGTATATTTCAATGTTAGGTATTTGCCACGGTGGGACTTCAAGTGGTCCTACAGGTAGCATGGTTGAAATTTGTTGGTCAATCAATTCTAGTGCATTCTTTATAAGGCTTCGAAGCGGTTTATGAAGTCTTTGTTCTTCTTGAGGGTTTTCATTATTGTCAAATACAATTTCATGATTAGGATGAAAAGGTTGCGCCTTTATTTTACACGCATACACTAATAGTCTGTACGTTCGATGTAAGTATAGCGAGGTATTCCGGATTCACTAGATAGACTGTCGGCCGGGCTTGTGTAAAATGCCCCTAAACTATACCTAATGGCAGCGTTCTGTATTGCATCTAGTGGTTTCAATGTACTCTTTGATGCAGAAGAGTATGCCTCGCAACCATAGTCTATTTTAGACCGTACAAGAGATATATAGACTCTTAATATCATGCTAGAGTCAGCCCCCCATCTGCATCCAGCTATAGCTCTTATGATATTGAGAGACGCTTTACATCGTGCAACCAACTTGTTAACGTGATGTTTCCAAGTAAGCATTGGGTCTAGAGTTAACCCTAGAAACTTTCCAAAGCTTTTGCATTGTACGTATTTATTCTTTAGTGTAAGAAGGGGACCATAATGTGGCTTCCTTAGTTTGCAGAAGTGCATAGAGTAGGCTTTTTCTGTTGACAATTTAAATCCAACGTTGTCTGAATTGGATGATATTGAGTCAACAGCTGTTTGCATTTTTCTATTTATTTCCCCTATTGTAGATGCACAGTACAGGATTGCAAGGTCATCGACGTACATGTACGTGTTAATGTCTGGTGAGATAGAATTCGTTAAGGAATTTATTGCTATCGCAAATAAAGTTACGCTTAACGTTGAACCTTGTGGAATACCGTTCTCTAAGGTTCGAAGGGATGACAAGGAATTGCCTACCCGAACTCTAAATCGCCTAGTTTGAAGGAAAGAAGATATTAGTCGAGGCAAGTTACCTCTGAAACCCCAGTCATATAGCTTTTTGATTATTCCATACCTCCACGTCATATCAAAAGCCTTTTCTATATCGAAAAACACCGCGACTGCATGTTTTTTCTGCGAAAAGGCCCTTAGTACAGTACCTTGCAGGTGTACTAAGTGGTCTACCGTCGATCTGAATTTTCTAAATCCTGCTTGACAATTTATTAAATACCCTCCTTTTTCTAGAAGCCACATTAATCTCTTCCTTACCATTTTTTCGAATACCTTTGTCATGCAAGAGGTCAAACTAATTGGCCTGTAACTCGTTACAAGATAAGGATTTTCCCGGCCTTCAAAACAGGGACAACTGTTGCTTCTTTCCAGCAAGAAGGATATTCCCCTTCTACCCAGATCTTGTTATATATTTTTAGAAGTAACATTTTGTATGGTTCCGTGAGGTTTCTTAACATCTCGTAAGTTACAAGGTCAATACCAGGAGAGGATGATTTATTGTCGTTAAGGGCGATTTCTAGTTCATTTCTACTAAAGGGAATATTATATACGTAACATACAGAGCTAGAAAATTTAATTCCTTTTCCTTTCATGTTTTGTTCTTAAAAGTTTCTGTCATAGTTATTTGAACTACTAGTATTTTGGAAATGTTTAGCTAATAGTTCAGCTACTTGATAGGGATCATGGATTATTAAATTTTCATTTTGCAGTTGTATTACGTGTCTAATAGTTTTTCCTGCTATTGCCCTAATCTTTTTCCACACATCAGTATTGGGTGTTTCACATGTTATAGTTGACACGAAATTATTCCACGAGTTCCTTTTGTTCTGTAAGATACAGCGACGAGCAACTGCCCTCGCTTTTTTAAACGCTATAAGAGTTTCATTTGTGGGATATCTCTTAAAGGTGTTCAACGCTTGCTTTTTTCTTCTTACCACTTCACTGACTTGTTGGTTCCACCATGGCACTCTGCGTTTGATATGTATTCCACTTGTTTTTGGAATAGCCACGTTAGCGGCATTAATGATAGCGTTGGTTGCCGAGTAGATATTTGGTAAGGTAGAATCCTGTTCCTCGAGTGAGGTCAGATGTGATTGAAATACGTTCCAACGAGCTTCTGAGATTTTCCAGCGAACTGGGCTTACTGTGGGAGTACTGCATTGGCCTGTCTCTACAATAACAGGAAAGTGATCACTGTAGTATAGATCATTTAATAACCTCCACGAAAACAATGTAGCAATACGAGCAGTTACCATAGTGATATCGATAGCAGAGAATGTCCCAGATCGGGCACATAAGTGGGTGTTTTGGCCTGTGTTCAGTAAACATAACTCATTAACATCCATGATGCTCTCTATAGCTTCTCCTCTAATTATTATTATTATTATTATTATTATTATTACTATTATTATTATTATTATTATTATTATTATTATTATTATTATTATTATATTAAACTTGGTTTTCATATATAATTTTTGTAAAGCGTTAAGGTTAATTTTAAAAGGCTATAATTTTGTGTTTACAAGTAGGCCAAATAATTAATAATTTCAAAACTAAAAGCGTCCAACAGGCTTAAAGTTTCAGTTTTTGTTATTGTCGTAATAATTTAGATGGCTTAATTTTAAATTACATAATCAAAAACAGATAATGGAATATGTATATAGAAAAGACATTATGTAAAGTGACGTAATTAGTAAATAGGTTCAAACGGTTAAGAATGTAATTGTGCTAAAATTAAATCAAACGCACAGTAATGTCGATAATTATCTTTAGGAAAAATAATCAATAATTCAAAATTTCTTATTTAATATAAAAGTGTATTATTGAATTTTTTATAATTGTAAAGCAACACTGATTTTACTATTTATTTATTTTTATCTTATATGCATTCATGGCACAAGAAAGTATTATACACATAAAATAAGAATGTAATTTAATTCTAATAATTTAAAGAAGCGTCAGTTAAGTTTTTATTTGTAAAGAATTAATTTATGTACATTTTATGAGATATCGATGGGTACCGGCTGTCAAGTCTAATGGACTTAGCAAGACCCAATAATTGTAGTATATTTCGAAATAAATAATTCAAATTCAAATAATTCAATTCAATTATTATTATTATTATTATTATTATTATTATTATTATTATTATTATTATAGACAACTATTTACTAATTGTGTATAATTACATAAACAGTAGCTTTTTCTAAGTGTGATGCGTTGTTTGTAAAGTAGTGTCCACTGTAGTGGATATTGTGATCGCATGTGTTATCGAAACGTTTAGATTTGTGTAAAACATTAATATATAGATATTTCATTGAAAACCCAAAAAAACTGAGTTTTTTAAATACCGTAAAACGGGGTGTCTTGAAATTGGCGGGTGAAATGAAAAATGTTGTAGCATTTATTTTAAAATATTGGGGACATCTTACGGTTAGTAGCGAAAGTGTGCAATTGTCAAGGGTGAACATTAGAGGTTTCCAGTTATCATTTACAGTTACTAACGACTCTCACGGTTAACACCTGTTGTGTAGAAAAATTCCGAAAAAAGGTAACAAAATGGTGTTTTTTTAAGTGCTGAATACTTCCTATTGCCTATATTCACTTGTAAGAGTTGGAGCACTGAGATATTTATTTCTATGATGGCCATTTGTATGAAAACAACATCCTAACCTCATTTTGATAATGTTGATCTCGGTCTGCCAGTGGCGTACCACTTTATTTTTTTTTGTACTTTTAGGAGCGACTTGAAAAATAAACCTAAACGATGGTTCGCAATTATAAGAGGCTTGTGGGCTCCAGAACCTATAGAAATTATGCAGAGGAGACTGTGAGAAGGGCAATCGAGCAGTATAGCAATGGTAATCGCACTCTAAGTGATATTTCGCAACAATACGGAATTCCCGTGGCCACTTTGTACCGTAAAGTAAAAAAATTACACATGAAAACTCCAGGTGGGCAAACAGTTTTATCACAAAATGATGAACTAGCCATAGTCCATTGCATTTCTCTTGCATTTGAGTGGGGGTTCCCCTTCGAGAGTGAAGACGTAAGAAATTTGGTAAGGGACTATCTAAATCGAAGGGGTATGCGTGTAAATATATTTAAGGACAACAAACCACACAAGGATTGGTACACAACCTTTATGATAAGGCACAAGGACGTGTTGCCACAGAGGACTTCCCAAGCTATTAAAGAGAGTCGAGCCAAAATTAATGCCGAAACCATTAACCGATATTTTGACAATTTAACCACTGCATTGGAAAATGTTCCTCCTGAAGCCACCTCAACTACGACGAAACTAATTTTACGGATGACCCGGGACGTGTTAAGGTTGTAATTCGCAGGACTTGCAAACGATCAGAAAAAGTAATGGACAAGTCTAAAGCGGCAACATCCGTCATGTTTAGCTGCACAGCATTGGGCGTAATGCTTCCTGTTTACGTCGTTTACAAGGCCGAACATCTTTGGGCAAATTGGACAGAAAATGGACCATTTCGTGGAAGATACAATAGAAGTAAAACTGGATGGTTTGATACCGCACTGTTTGAGGAATGGTTTTCTACTATCTCCCTACCATATTTTGTCATTTCTAGATTCACCAAAAATTATTATTGGTGATAACTTAGCTAGCCATATTTCTGTAAATGTGATATCGCTGTGCGAGGAAAATAATATAAGATTTATTCTGCTACCACTTAATAGCACTCATATGACTCAACTGCAGGATGTCAGTTCTTTCCGGCCCATCAAAAATGCTTGGCGTAAAATACTGAGTATTTGGAAGAAAAATAATAAAGGAGTGGTTCGAAAATATGTTTTCCCACCTCTTTTGAAACAAGCATTGAATGAAGTCGACGCAAGTAGTGCCGCAAATATTCGATTAGGGTTTGCAGCTACAGGAATATTTCCTTTGTGCAGAAATAAAATTTTCACTAAATTGCCAAAAGAGGTGGTCCCACTTGCAGATGTAGCAGTTGCGTTTGCCATGTTATGAATGAAATGGTTAAGGAAGCGGGATATGGAAAAGAAGGTACAACTTCAAAAGGTAGACGTAAGAAATTAAATGTCGAACCTGGGAGAAGCGTCTCCCAAGAAGACTTAATAAAGTTGGAACTAGAACCACAAAAAAAGAAACAAAAGGGCGACCTAAGAAGAGAAAAAATGAAAATATTACACTGGATAGTTACGAAGAATCTATTCTGAACGATTATTTATAAGAAACACTCATCGATTCTGAAACAGACGAAAATAATGACACATTTGAGTCAGACAAGAAGAACGAATACGAATATTAACCAGAGGCTGTAGCTCACACCTCTAAAATTAATGAGACTGAAATAGTGCCTTATGAAGAGACCAATATGACGACTGATAAACTGGCTTCTCAGGAGACCACGACTAATAAACAGGCCTCCCAAGATACCAAAAACTACAAACCAAATGACTTTATACTTGTAGAGCTGAGAACAAAAAAAATGTTGCCAAAAGATTTGTCGCTAAAGTAATCTCCAATGTAAACGACTCATATCTTTGTTCTTATACGAGACCACATTCTAAAATAGCCGATGCTTTTATCTTTCCTTGCGTCTGGCGAAGACTGAAATCAAGAAAAGACTAAACCGTCAGGAACTCAGAAGAGGTGCAATTAAATTTCCGGGAATTAAGTTCTGAAGGCAGATTATTGCAGTGCAATTATTTTTTTTAGAGAATATATATTTTTTTATTTTATTTAGTTTATTAAAAGAGTTTTTTGTTCAAGAATTTTTTATTTTGTTATAAATGTGCCAGATTTTAATAAAAAAAGTTTTGTATAATAGCGTAGAGTATTGATTTAATCCCTTTTTTATAGTCAAAATTAAATGCAGACAACTTTTTTTTATATAATAATTTTTCATTTCTCTCCTACATAGTACCGAGTTAAATTTTACATTGAATTTCGCCTGTTTTTTAATTCGCCCTATAATGGGGTGACTTGAAAAATGACGTTTGAATATATTTTTTTTTGAAAATGGTGAAGGATTATGGAATGGCACCTGTGGAAATTTGTACCCAGGGGCCAAAGTTATACACAATATATTTTGTTTGATTTTTGGATTGTTGTTGAAGCGTTGAGCATACAAAGTTGGTCAAAATTTTAATCCCCCGTTTTACGGTATGTGTAATAATGGTGAAAGTTACATTTTCATAAATAAATTAAGCATTACTTTTCTAGCTAATTTAGTTTTTGTATTTAAACTTCATCGGAATGAAAATAAATCCCAATTTATGTCAATACCTCCAGGTTCGCAATCCATAATGAAAATGGCACTTTTAAAATACAGCAAGTCACTTTTAACGATGGCAATATTTTTAGTTAATAATAACGAATACTGTTGTTATTCCTAATGGTAAACTTTACGATGTATCTTCGAAGCAAAATATTCGGTTCAAATGTTGCAAGGACTGTCATCTGCTGCGGAAAACCCATCCCATTCGATAAATAAGTCATGTGTAGTGTTTAGTTTGATTTTAATATTTGACATGTTGACCGCGAATTTTTAAAAACCTGCTTGTGTGTGCCGCGACTGCCTATATGGTTGTGATGTACATCATATAATTAATACCAGTTAGTATTAAGTATATGATGTATACGTATCCAGATGTCATACAATAGATACGCCGCTGTTCGATTGAGTTAAAGAAACATTTTATTTTTGTACAATATAATTTTAGGTACGCCAATGGAAAACCATAGACTACTTTAAGGGTAACCTTGTATATGAGCTGAATTTGAATATTTATAGGTTTGGTTGGCACAACGGGTATAATTTTATAAGTTTTTTAATATATTAAGACAATATCATTAATTATCTATGGAAGAACTGAAAATTAAATTGCTTTGACCTTAATAATAGGATATTGTGGGAGATTTGGCAAAATCGCAGTGTAAAACAATAAATGATGACAAATACTTATAGGGATAGCGACGCATGCGTATTATTCAGTCAAAGTCAGCGATTGGTGATTTCCAGATCTGTAGTGATCTGAAGGTTGTAAAGCACATTATCGTAGGTGGTGGTGGTTTGTATAGCCATTGTGCGTGAAAAGTGATTACGTTTCAGTAAAAAAATTAAATTTTTTCACACCATTAAATCTGAATGGTCATTCATATAGTAATTGTAAAATGTCGTCTCCGAGTGCTGGAAAACGACGTATGGACACAGATGTCATAAAATTGTATCCTTTCTTTGTGTTTATAGAAAATGTAAACAATAACAGAATGCTTTATATCAGCTGATTCTAGATTTTATATAAACATTCGTATTTTAATTGTCATTTAAAATTACCTTCATTATTTGCCATTTTAGTGCTTATTTATATAAAAATTTGTTACATTTGTTTAAAACTAACTTTGGCTATATTTTCCTTAATTTCTTTTACAGGATTGAAAGTAAGCATGAAGTCACAATTTTGGGAGGCCTTAACGAATTTTGTGTCAAATTTTACGGACCTCGGGGAAGTGAGTAATTTTCATTTATTTATTTTTAAATATTTTTAATAAAATTCTAAACCTTGTTTATGTACACTTATCAGGTTTTGTGGTCCATTACTTGAATAACAATTCCTACAATTTTTTTCCCCTTTTGTATGTATGTATTTTAAGAACAATGTGATTTATTTTTAAATTTAGAATTTTAAGTTTGTCTTAAACATTTTAAGCATACATGCATTAATTTACCCTTAATTGATTACATTTCAAAAAGTGTAAAATAGAATTTTCGCTATGCATAGGTTAGCTCGATTCCAAATATTTCATTTTATCCCCCACCTCCCTTCTTTATTAATTTGAATGAGTGTGTGGGCA
This sequence comes from Vesta saturnalis, assembly GCA_036346205.1. Classification (NCBI taxonomy): domain Eukaryota; kingdom Metazoa; phylum Arthropoda; class Insecta; order Coleoptera; family Lampyridae; genus Vesta; species Vesta saturnalis. The sequence continues at coordinate 410,538 of JARFJB010000793.1, forward strand.
GTATATGAATAAGTTTTTAGCACTACCCAAATGTCTTAATGAATCTTTTAATTTAACAGTTTTTACACACTTTCTATTCGAAAAAACATCATTCGTTGCACATTGTCTTTTGATTTCATGAATTTTTCGTCTGTTTCGAAAAACATGAGCAATACGATTAAATATTGTTAAAACATCTACTATTCCGCAATTGCACACAGTAATTTTGGTTAAAAGTTGTTTGACCAATATAAATGAATTGCAAGTTGATCAATTTAAATCGTAAATGCCTGGTTTTGTAATATCCTGTTATCAATCTTAAGCAATAGAGAATATTTTAAATATGTTATTATTATTCTTAAATAGTGTATGTTATGACTATATTTTTAAATTTATGCATTTTACGTAGATAGGTACATCATTTGATATATTTATCTTATATTAATCAATAATGTAGAGATTTCGTTAATACACGTGAGTTGTTTAATGGTAAGTACCTATCTCTTTTTTTGTAGTATATTTGATACTGATGAGACATATATATGTAAATTACTAATTAACATTTCCCCAACCGAACAATATCTCTATTATGTACCTTTCACAGAGAAGCAAAAATAATAAATTATTGGAAATAAGTACACAAGAAACATAACTGCTTTAATCAGATAGTGACGTTGCATCTCGCAATGTGTATTAATTATCAATGCTATCACGTGACTAGCTACTACTCTCGCTATCATGACCAATCTACCATTAAAGCAGCATTTAAAGATGAATTTCTGAGCATAGCGCGGTTATTGGAAGCTGTAACAGCTTGATCTGAACTGACCATTATTGCCTCATAGTGCTCTGTAGTTTGCATTAGCAAAGAAGTGCAGTGTTGTTTTTTCGGCCCTTATTGGAAATATAATCGTTGCACGTTGTTAGTGATTTATAGATTGCATCAGTACGACCGACTGTTTCCGAGAATAGTACACTCTTTTGTAGTACTGACTTCCTACCATTATTGGAGGCACTACCGATGGAACCAGGGCATATCGTTAGTACTGACTTTTTACTTGTATTAGACGCACTAACGACTGGCCCTGTTGATTCAAATTACAAAGCAGTAATAAGCCATTACTGCAAAAAGTGGTGGTAATCTTTTTAAAACCGCTGTTTCTACCAATACACTAAGAGACACTCTAAATAACTTAAAAAACATAAAAAAAAAATTGTAGATATGTTTTCAACCTCTAATTGGGAATGATAGTGGAGGACGTAGAAGAGCCACCTATTTAAAAAAAACATCTAGAATTCTGAATTTAAACTTGGAATTTCTTGTTCAAATTCTTGTTTACACTAAGAACTCTGATTTTAATTTAGGAAGTTCTCATTTAAATTAACAGTTCAGATTTAAACTTCGAATTATATTCAAATTCAAACTGTACAAATTTGAGCTTTTGACCTTAAATTTAGAATTCTGACTTTAACTCAGATTGTGAACTAAAAATATCAAGTTTAAACGCAAAATTATGGCTTTAAATTTCGGTTAAATTCTAAGTTCTGTTTTTGAGCGTGAAATTTTGAGTTTAAACAGAATACTCACATTGAAAAAATGTATTGTTTCAACTCAGTATCATGACTTGAAGATGGAATTTTAAGCTTAATTTGAGAATTTTGACTTTAACTCAGATTGTGAACTAAAAATTTCGGTTAAATTCTAAGTTCTGTTTTTGAACGTGAAATTTTGAGATTAAACAGAATACTCACATTGAAAAAATTTATTGTTTAAACTCAGTATCATGGCTTGAAGATAGAATTTTAAGCTTAATTTGAGAATTCTGACTAACTCAGAGTTTGAACTGAACATTTCAAGTTTAAACTAAGAATTATGGCTTTGAGCTAAGAATTTTGAGTTTCTCAAAATTTTATTGTTTAAACTCAATATTCCGACTTTGAATTTGGAGTTTTGAGCTTAAATTCAGAATTATGGATTTGAAATAAGAATTTTGAGTGTAAATTCCAAATTCTGTGTTTGACCATGGAATTTTGAGTTTAAACTGAGACTGCTCACTTTCAACTCAAAATTTCTTGTTTAAACGCAATATTCCAACTTTTCAGTTGGAATTTTGAGCTTAAATTCACTTGACTTTTTTACTCAGACTTTCAACTTAGAATTTCAAGTTTAAACTCGAAATTAGGACAACTAAGAATTTAGAGTTTAAATTCTAAATTCTGTTTAGAGTGTGAAAGTTTGAGTTTAAACTAAGAATATTCGCTTTAAACTCTAAAGTTTCTTATTTAAACACAGTATTACTGCTTTGAATTAGGAATTTTGAATTTAAATTCAGTATTCTGATTTTTTACTTAGATTTTAAACTTAGAATTTCAAGTTTGAACTCAAAATTTCTTGTTTAAACTCACTTCCGACTCTGAATTTGGAATTTTGGGCTTAAATCCATTTTAACTAGGACTTTGAACTAAACATTTCAAGTTTAAGCGCAGAATTATGGCTTTGAACTAAGAATTTCGAATTTAAAATCTACATTCTGTTTTTGAGCGTGGAATTTTTGAGTTTCAATTAAGAATGCTTACTTTGAACTCAAAATTTCGTGTGTAAACTCAGTATTCGGACTTTGAATTTTATAATTTTAATTTTAAATTCAGAATTCTGACGTTTTCTCAGACTTTAAACTTAGAATTTTAAACTCAAAATTATGAATGAACTAAAAATTTAAAGTTTAAATTCTAAATTTGCGTGGAATTAAGAATATTAACTTTGAACTCATAATTTCTTGTTCAAACTCAATATACCGACTTAGAATTTGGAATTTTGAACTTAATTCAAAATTTTAACTTCTTAACTAAGACTTTAAACTCAGAATTATGGCTTTGAACTAACATCACTCACTCTTAGATACAGTATTACGGTTTTTAATTTGAAATTTTCAGCTTAAATTTAAAAGTCTTACTTTTTAACTCAGCCTTGGAACTAAAAATTTCAAATGCAAATCCAAAATTGTCGTTTTGAACTAAAAAATTCCAATTTAAATTGTAAATTCTGTTTTTTATGCGGGGAATTTTGAGTTTAAACTAAGATTACTCACTTTGAACTAAAAATTTCTTATTTAAACACAGTATTACTGCTTTGAATTAGGAATTTTGTATTTAAATTCAGTATTCTGATTTTTTACTTAGATTTTAAACTTAGTATTTCAAGTTTGAACTCAAAATTTCTCACGTCCGACTCTGAATTTGGAATTTTGTGCTTAAATCCATTTTAACTAGGACTTTGAACTAAACATTTCAAGTTTAAGCGCAGAATTATGGCTTTGAACTAAGAATTTCGAATTTAAAATCTACATTCTGTTTTTGAGCGTGGAATTTTTGAGTTTCAATTAAGAATGCTTACTTTGAACTCAAAATTTCGTGTGTAAACTCAGTATTCGGACTTTGAATTTTATAATTTTAACCTTAAATTCAGAATTCTGACGTTTTCTCAGACTTTAAACTTAGAATTTTAAACTCAAAATGAAGAATGAACTAAAAATTTAAAGTTTAAATTCTAAATTTGCGTGGAATTAAGAATATTAACTTTGAACTCATAATTTCTTGTTCAAACTCAATATACCGACTTAGAATTTGGAATTTTGAACTTAAATTCAGAATTTTAACTTTTTAACTAAGACTTTAAACTCAGAATTATGGCTTTGAACTAACATCACTCACTCTTAGATACAGTATTACGGTTTTTAATTTGGAATTTTAAGCTTAAATTTAAGTCTTACTTTTTAACTCAGCCTTGGTACTAAAAATTTCAAATGCAAATCCAAAATTGTCGTTTTGAACTAAAAAATTCGAATTTAAATTGTAAATTCTGTTTTTTATGCGGGGAATTTTGAGTTTAAACTAAGATTACTCACTTTGAACTAAAAATTTCTTATTTAAACACAGTATTACTGCTTTGAATTAGGAATTTTGAATTTAAATTCAGTATTCTGATTTTTTACTTAGATTTTAAACTTAGAATTTCAAGTTTGAACTCAAAATTTCTTGTTTAAACTCACTTCCGACTCTGAATTTGGAATGTTGGGCTTAAATCCATTTTAACTAGGACTTTGAACTAAACATTTCAAGTTTAAGCGCAGAATTATGGCTTTGAACTAAGAATTTCGAATTTAAAATCTACATTCTGTTTTTGAGCGTGGAATTTTTGAGTTTCAATTAAGAATGCTTACTTTGAACTCAAAATTTCGTGTGTAAACTCAGTATTCGGACTTTGAATTTTATAATTTTAACCTTAAATTCAGAATTCTGACGTTTTCTCAGACTTTAAACTTAGAATTTTAAACTCAAAATTAAGAATGAACTAAAAATTTAAAGTTTAAATTCTAAATTTGCGTGGAATTAAGAATATTAACTTTGAACTCATAATTTCTTGTTCAAACTCAATATACCGACTTAGAATTTGGAATTTTGAACTTAAATTCAGAATTTTAACTTTTTAACTAAGACTTTAAACTCAGAATTATGGCTTTGAACTAACATCACTCACTCTTAGATACAGTATTACGGTTTTTAATTTGGAATTTTAAGCTTAAATTTAAGTCTTACTTTTTAACTCAGCCTTGGAACTAAAAATTTCAAATGCAAATCCAAAATTGTCGTTTTGAACTAAAAATTCAATTTAAATTGTAAATTCTGTTTTTATGGGGAATTTTGAGTTTAAACTAAGATTACTCACTTTGAACTAAAAATTTCTTATTTAAACACAGTATTACTGCTTTGAATTAGGAATTTTGAATTTAAATTCAGTATTCTGATTTTTTACTTAGATTTTAAACTTAGAATTTCAAGTTTGAACTCAAAAGTTCTTGTTGAAACTCACTGCCGACTCTGAATTTGGAATGTTGGGCTTAAATCCATTTTAACTAGGACTTTGAACTAAACATTTCAAGTTTAAGCGCAGAATTATGGCTTTGAACTAAGAATTTCGAATTTAAAATCTACATTCTGTTTTTGAGCGTCGAATTTTTGAGTTTCAATTAAGAATACTTACTTTGAACTCAAAATTTCGTGTGTAAACTCAGTATTCGGACTTTGAATTTTATAATTTTAACCTTAAATTCAGAATTCTGACGTTTTCTCAGACTTTAAACTTAGAATTTTAAACTCAAAATTAAGAATGAACTAAAAATTTAAAGTTTAAATTCTAAATTTGCGTGGAATTAAGAATATTAACTTTGAACTCATAATTTCTTGTTCAAACTCAATATACCGACTTAGAATTTGAATTTTGAACTTAAATTCAGAATTTTAACTTTTAACTAAGACTTTAAACTCAGAATTATGGCTTTGAACTAACATCACTCACTCTTAGATACAGTATTACGGTTTTTAATTTGGAATTTTAAGCTTAAATTTAAGTCTTACTTTTTAACTCAGCCTTGGAACTAAAAATTTCAAATGCAAATCCAAAATTGTCGTTTTGAACTAAAAATTCAATTTAAATTGTAAATTCTGTTTTTATGCGGGAATTTTGAGTTTAAACTAAGATTACTCACTTTGAACTAAAAATTTCTTATTTAAACACAGTATTACTGCTTTGAATTAGGAATTTTGAATTTAAATTCAGTATTCTGATTTTTTACTTAGATTTTAAACTTAGAATTTCAAGTTTGAACTCAAAATTTCTTGTTTAAACTCACTTCCGACTCTGAATTTGGAATGTTGGGCTTAAATCCATTTTAACTAGGACTTTGAACTAAACATTTCAAGTTTAAGCGCAGAATTATGGCTTTGAACTAAGAATTTCGAATTTAAAATCTACATTCTGTTTTTGAGCGTCGAATTTTTGAGTTTCAATTAAGAATACTTACTTTGAACTCAAAATTTCGTGTGTAAACTCAGTATTCGGACTTTGAATTTTATAATTTTAACCTTAAATTCAGAATTCTGACGTTTTCTCAGACTTTAAACTTAGAATTTTAAACTCAAAATTAAGAATGAACTAAAAATTTAAAGTTTAAATTCTAAATTTGCGTGGAATTAAGAATATTAACTTTGAACTCATAATTTCTTGTTCAAACTCAATATACCGACTTAGAATTTGGAATTTTGAACTTAAATTCAGAATTTTAACTTTTTAACTAAGACTTTAAACTCAGAATTATGGCTTTGAACTAACATCACTCACTCTTAGATACAGTATTACGGTTTTTAATTTGGAATTTTAAGCTTAAATTTAAGTCTTACTTTTTAACTCAGCCTTGGAACTAAAAATTTCAAATGCAAATCCAAAATTGTCGTTTTGAACTAAAAAATTCGAATTTAAATTGTAAATTCTGTTTTTTATGCGGGGAATTTTGAGTTTAAGCTAAGATTACTCACTTTGAACTAAAAATTTCTTATTTAAACACAGTATTACTGCTTTGAATTAGGAATTTTGAATTTAAATTCAGTATTCTGATTTTTTACTTAGAATTTCAAGTTTGAACTCAAAATTTCTTGTTTAAATTCACGTCCGACTCTGAATTTGGAATTTTGGGCTTAAATCCATTTTAACTAGGACTTTGAACTAAACATTTCAAGTTTAAGCGCAGAATTATGGCTTTGAACTAAGAATTTCGAATTTGAAATCTACATTCTGTTTTTGAGCGTGGAATTTTTGAGTTTCAATTAAGAATGCTTACTTTGAACTCAAAATTTCGTGTGTAAACTCAGTATTCGGACTTTGAATTTTATAATTTTAACCTTAAATTCAGAATTCTGACATTTTCTCAGACTTTAAACTTAGAATTTTAAACTCAAAATTAAGAATGAACTAAAAATTTAAAGTTTAAATTCTAAATTTGCGTGGAATTAAGAATATTAACTTTGAACTCATAATTTCTTGTTCAAACTCAATATACCGACTTAGAATTTGGAATTTTGAACTTAAATTCAGAATTTTAACTTCTTAACTAAAACTTTAAACTCAGAATTATGGCTTTGAACTAACATCACTCACTCTTAGATACAGTATTACGGTTTTTAATTTGGAATTTTAAGCTTAAATTTAAAAGTCTTACTTTTTAACTCAGCCTTGGAACTAAAAATTTCAAATGCAAATCCAAAATTGTCGTTTTGAACTAAAAATTCAATTTAAATTGTAAATTCTGTTTTTATGCGGAATTTTGAGTTTAAACTAAGATTACTCACTTTGAACTAAAATTTCTTATTTAAACACAGTATTACTGCTTTGAATTAGGAATTTTGAATTTAAATTCAGTATTCTGATTTTTTACTTAGATTTTAAACTTAGAATTTCAAATTTGAACTCAAAATTTCTTGTTTAAACTCACTTCCGACTCTGAATTTGGAATGTGGGGTTTAAATCCATTTTAACTAGGACTTTGAACTAAACATTTCTAGTTTAAGCGCAGAATTATGGCTTTGAACTAAGAATTTCGAATTTAAAATCTACATTCTGTTTTTGAGCGTGGAATTTTTGAGTTTCAATTAAGAATGCTTACTTTGAACTCAAAATTTCGTGTGTAAACTCAGTATTCGGACTTTGAATTTTATAATTTTAACCTTAAATTCAGAATTCTGACGTTTTCTCAGGCTTGAAACTTAGAATTTTAAACTCAAAATTAAGAATGAACTAAAAATTTAAAGTTTAAATTCCAAATTTGCGTGGAATTAAGAATATTAACTTTGAACTCATAATTTCTTGTTCAAACTCAATATACCGACTTAGAATTTGGAATTTTGAACTTCAATTCAGAATTTTAACTTCTTAACTAAGACTTTAAACTCAGAATTATGGCTTTGAACTAACATCACTCACTCTTAGATACAGTATTACGGTTTTAATTTGGAATTTTAAGCTTAAATTTAAAAGTCTTACTTTTTAACTCAGCCATGGAACTAAAATTTCAAATGCAAATCCAAAATTGTCGTTTTGAACTAAAAAATTCAATTTAAATTGTAAATTCTGTTTTTTATGCGGGAATTTTGAGTTTAAGCTAAGATTACTCACTTTGAACTAAAATTTCTTATTTAAACACAGTATTACTGCTTTGAATTAGGAATTTTGAATTTAAATTCAGTATTCTGATTTTTACTTAGAATTTCAAGTTTGAACTCAAAATTTCTTGTTTAAATTCGTCCGACTCTGAATTTGGAATTTTGGGCTTAAATCCATTTTAACTAGGACTTTGAACTAAACATTTCAAGTTTAAGCGCAGAATTATGGCTTTGAACTAAGAATTTCGAATTTGAAATCTACATTCTGTTTTTGAGCGTGGAATTTTTGAGTTTCAATTAAGAATGCTTACTTTGAACTCAAAATTTCGTGTGTAAACTCAGTATTCGGACTTTGAATTTTATAATTTTAACCTTAAATTCAGAATTCTGACATTTTCTCAGACTTTAAACTTAGAATTTTAAACTCAAAATTAAGAATGAACTAAAAATTTAAAGTTTAAATTCTAAATTTGCGTGGAATTAAGAATATTAACTTTGAACTCATAATTTCTTGTTCAAACTCAATATACCGACTTAGAATTTGGAATTTTGAACTTAAATTCAGAATTTTAACTTCTTAACTAAGACTTTAAACTCAGAATTATGGCTTTGAACTAACATCACTCACTCTTAGATACAGTATTACGGTTTTTAATTTGGAATTTTAAGCTTAAATTTAAAAGTCTTACTTTTTAACTCAGCCTTGGAACTAAAATTTCAAATGCAAATCCAAAATTGTCGTTTTGAACTAAAAATTCAATTTAAATTGTAAATTCTGTTTTTATGCGGGAATTTTGAGTTTAAACTAAGATTACTCACTTTGAACTAAAATTTCTTATTTAAACACAGTATTACTGCTTTGAATTAGGAATTTTGAATTTAAATTCAGTATTCTGATTTTTTACTTAGATTTTAAACTTAGAATTTCAAATTTGAACTCAAAATTTCTTGTTTAAACTCACTTCCGACTCTGAATTTGGAATGTGGGTTTAAATCCATTTTAACTAGGACTTTGAACTAAACATTTCAAGTTTAAGCGCAGAATTATGGCTTTGAACTAAAATTTCGAATTTAAAATCTACATTCTGTTTTTGAGCGTGGAATTTTGAGTTTCAATTAAGAATGCTTACTTTGAACTCAAAATTTCTGTGTAAACTCAGTATTCGGACTTTGAATTTTATAATTTTAACCTTAAATTCAGAATTCTGACGTTTTCTCAGGCTTGAAACTTAGAATTTTAAACTCAAAATTAAGAATGAACTAAAAATTTAAAGTTTAAATTCCAAATTTGCGTGGAATTAAGAATATTAACTTTGAACTCATAATTTCTTGTTCAAACTCAATATACCGACTTAGAATTTGGAATTTTGAACTTAAATTCAGAATTTTAACTTCTTAACTAAGACTTTAAACTCAGAATTATGGCTTTGAACTAACATCACTCACTCTTAGATACAGTATTACGGTTTTTAATTTGGAATTTTAAGCTTAAATTTAAAAGTCTTACTTTTTAACTCAGCCTTGGAACTAAAAATTTCAAATGCAAATCCAAAATTGTCGTTTTGAACTAAAAAATTCGAATTTAAATTGTAAATTCTGTTTTTATGCGGGGAATTTTGAGTTTAAACTAAGATTACTCACTTTGAACTAAAAATTTCTTATTTAAACACAGTATTACTGCTTTGAATTAGGAATTTTGAATTTAAATTCAGTATTCTGATTTTTTACTTAGATTTTAAACTTAGAATTTCAAATTTGAACTCAAAATTTCTTGTTTAAACTCACTTCCGACTCTGAATTTGGAATGTGGGGTTTAAACCCATTTTAACTAGGACTTTGAACTAAACATTTCAAGTTTAAGCGCAGAATTATGGCTTTGAACTAAGAATTTCGAATTTAAAATCTACATTCTGTTTTTGAGCGTGGAATTTTTGAGTTTCAATTAAGAATGCTTACTTTGAACTCAAAATTTCGTGTGTAAACTCAGTATTCGGACTTTGAATTTTATAATTTTAACCTTAAATTCAGAATTCTGAAGTTTTCTCAGACTTGAAACTTAGAATTTTAAACTCAAAATTAAGAATGAACTAAAAATTTAAAGTTTAAATTCCAAATTTGCGTGGAATTAAGAATATTAACTTTGAACTCATAATTTCTTGTTCAAACTCAATATACCGACTTAGAATTTGGAATTTTGAACTTAAATTCAGAATTTTAACTTCTTAACTAAGACTTTAAACTCAGAATTATGGCTTTGAACTAACATCACTCACTCTTAGATACAGTATTACGGTTTTTAATTTGGAATTTTAAGCTTAAATTTAAAAGTCTTACTTTTTAACTCAGCCATGGAACTAAAAATTTCAAATGCAAATCCAAAATTGTCGTTTTGAACTAAAAAAATTCGAATTTAAATTGTAAATTCTGTTTTTTATGCGGGGAATTTTGAGTTTAAACTAAGATTACTCACTTTGAACTAAAAATTTCTTATTTAAACACAGTATTACTGCTTTGAATTAGGAATTTTGAGTTTAAAGTCAAAATTATGACTTTTATACTCGGGCTTTGAACTTATAATTTTAATTTTAAAATCAAAATTATGAACTTCAACTTTAGAGATTAAATTCAGTATTCTGACTGAATTCCAACATCTGTCTGAGTGTGGAATTTTGAATTTAAACTCAGAATTCTGACTTGGAACTAAAAGTTTCTTATTTAAACTCAGTATTGTAACTGTAAACTCTGGATCCTGACTTTGAACTTGGAATTTCTGACTTTGAACTAAGTCTAAGTTTACGCGTTGAATTCCGACGGAAGATCATGACTTTGAACGTAGAAGGCTGACGAGTTTAGAGTTCTGAGTTTAAACACGGAATTTTTAAAATGAATTCAAATTTATTACTTTGAACTTAGAATTCAGACTTTGAACTCATAATTCTGTCTTTAAATGAGGAATCATGAGTTTAAAAACAGTATTCCGATTTTCAACTCAAAATTTCTTGTTTAAACTCATTATTTTGTCTTTGAACTAAGAATTCTTTATTTGAACTTAGAACTTCTTGTTTAAATTAGAATTTTGGGTTTAAACTTCCAATTCTGACTTGATTTCTGAAATTCAAGTGTAACCTTTAAATCCTAATTTAATACGCCGAATCCTGACTTTGAACGTATAATTCTGTTTGTTGCAATTGGAATTTCGAATTTGAATTTAGTATTCTATCTTTGAATCCGTAGTTTCGAGTTTGAATCCAGATTTATTGTAACATTGAATTCATAAGTCGGTCTTAGAACTCATTTCGAACTGATTTTGAAATTAAAATTTCTTGTTTTAACTCGGTAATCTGACTCGGGGCCCAAAATTGCAACTTCTAACTTTAAACTTAGAATTTTGAATATAAACTTCCATTTCTGCCTTGGAACTCTGAAATTCAAGTTTAACCTTCTATTTTTAACTTTGTTAATGCCAAATCCTGACTGAATTTATAATTGTGTCGTTGCATTTGGAATTTCGATTTATTATAACACTGAACTCATACTTTGAACTTAGAACTCATAATTCTGTGTAATTTCGAGATTAAACGCAAAATTCGATTTTGAACTTAAAATTTTTGGTTTTGTTAATATTCTGACTCTGGGCCAAAAATTATTTCTTTGAACGTGAAACTTGTATTTTAAATTCACAATTCTGGCGTTGAAGTTAGAATTCGAGTTTGAATTCCGATAACTGCATTCTGAAATTTGAGTTTAAACTTCGCATTCTATCCTGTTATTTGTTTTAATTGGGGGATCTGTGGTTTATGCATTTTTCAAGTTGAGGGGTTCGGGGACTTGATTGTCTCCGTTGTCATGCATTATTTGCAATAAAGGCCACCTAACATAGTCTTTGAAACATAGCATTATGAAAAATGCAGAGAACATCGGAAAGGTCCACTTAGTACAAATAATGAATATTTTAAAATTAGAATTTCGAGTTTAAAATCAGAATTTTGATCGAAAGTTTGAATTCACTCTGAACCCTAGTTTACACTTGAAAATCAAAATGAATTCGAAGTCAGAATTCCAATCCAGAAATCTGGGTTTAAATTAAAAATTACTATTCAGAATTCCGAGTTTAAACTTGAAATTCTAAATTAACAGTTTTAATTTAAATCCAGAATTTTGAGAGAAATTCTGAGAGTAAACTCGCATTTAAGTTGAAATTGAGAATTTTGAGATGACATGCAGAATAATGAATTCAAAATTAGAATTCTGAGTTTAAAAGGAAAACTGTAGATTCACAAAGTCGGAATTTACGAGTTTAAACTAGAGATTCCAAGTAGAATTTTGAGTTTGACTTCCGAGATCAAATTCAGAACTGTGATTTTAAATTCCAAGTTCTAAGTCTGAATTCTGAATTCAAAGTCAAAAATTTGAATCAAATTACAAATTCCAAATTCAAAATCATAATTCTAGTTTAAATTTGAAATTGCGATTATGTGTTTTAATTGCGCTATTCCAACCTTTTTTATGTCGCTACGTTTTGAGGACTTGGTTCTGTCCCTATCTTGAGGCAATACTTATTTTCTATCTGGTGGCACCGAAATGTAAAAATGCACAAAGTATAAGAATAGGAAACGTGAAATGCTCATTCAAAATTCAGAGTTAGAAATTCCGAATCTGAAGTTGGAATTCTGACTTCAAAGTGTTAAAAGTCTTCTATCCTATCGCATTTAAGAGATTCTTTGGAAAGTTTTGGCACTTAGTTTTTGCCCCTAGATGTGCTCTTTGAACTTCAAATGTTTTTAATTGTACCGATCTAATTATTTACATTCACTAACACTGCCTAACGTAAACATTAAAATGGGTGGGAGCTCCACAGTTTTAAACCAGATCGCACTAATTGAAGTGTTAGCTCATTTTGTCATGGATTTCTTAACCTCAATAAGAGACCATCAAACGTTTGTGTCATCTATATACAAAAACTATGTGATGGTAGGTAATTTTTGTTTTAGTAAGGAAACAACTTTATTTTTAAATGGGTTTATCAAACATAACTAGATGTTGCGGCAATGCCTATCCGCAGTTCTTCTCAAACAGTCAACGTATGGAAGAAAACTTAACCTCTTCAATAGTAAAGTTCAACCATTAGGAACCAAATCTGGTAATGTTACAAAGTTTGAAATAAGTCTCTTACAGAACCGTCTAGGTCGTGGCTGCATTTGAAGACTAGTGCCACCTTCAACCACGTGAATTATACAAGTTGCAACAGTACCTATTTGCCCTAATTTTCAGTAATTCCCAAGAACGGTCAAACTTTCGATAGTGTGGTTGGTCGTTTTGATCATTTTGTAAAGTTCAAATTTGAAGCATCAAAATGTCATAAAACACAGCAAGCTGTAGGCTACCTTAAAAAACGAAGACTAACTTAACATTAAAACACATACTAACGAGTAGTTAATGTGTTTTCCACCTATCTGCATAAAAGGACCTTTAGTAACTTTCAAGATGTTGACAATCGATTCCTGAAAAGGTACCGTATAATGAGATATTTCAAATATTATTTATTCCATCTTTTTTTAACCATATCTCTTTAATATTAGCGGGATTAAGCCCGATTTATTTGCATAAATAGATCTTAGTAAATTTCCCAGGTGATAAAATTCAATTCGCTTTTAACGGGACCATACTAAACATAATTCCCATCCGATAAATTGCATATTTTAAGCGAATCTCTTTGATTCTAGCGAGATCCAGCCTGATCAATCTACTTCAGGATATTCCTACTCCATCTGGACCAAGCACTTCGCCTTAACTAACACATCCTGTAAATTTAATCCTGCCAGGTAGCACTTACGTTGAATGTGCTACACAATCCTCGCGTGGGGTGGAGGGTGGCTTACGTTTGACCATTTGTTTGTGTTGTAAGTGTATTATATTAGGAAAGGAAAATTTGTTAAGTGGATCAATCATTATTTATTCTAAAACTTATGTCATCTATTTGGCCATCCAATGCGATCGTCCCGGGCTTAGAAAGGATGAATAAAATGTTAACGATCATGAAATAGTTTATTGTGCCACAATTATAATTCAATGTATTTATAGATGGTACGCACATTTAAAGATAATAATGATCAATACAGTACGTGATAATAATAATAATTAAAAATATAATTATCGTATTACACACTATTATCTCCACGCGGACCATAGTGCATAAACTATAGGCAGTATAGGCAAACGTTTTATCTACTGTTCTAAAGTAACATGAACTGTACAGGGTGTTCCAAAATTGCGGAACCATATTTACTATCGATTATTTAAATATTTTGAATAGCCATATTTTATTTTACTTTTAATAATCGGATAATGCGTTTCCCAGTTATTCAACTTCTAACCAATTTTATTTCACTAGTGCATGATCGAATTTTTTGAAATGGCACTCTGTGTTTTTGTCGCTGCTAAAAGCCTTGTTACATGCGCTTTCAAATGATCTTATTGTTTAGTGTACCTGAATTAGCTGTATCAGGAGATACATATTTACAAAAACAAAAAGAACATTTCAGTTTCACAAATTACAATTAAACCTGGAACCTTATTAATAATAATAATAATGTCTTTATTATTTTGTTTGAATACTAGACAAATGGAACCACATTCGAAGAAAAAGAAAAAAAATATATGTACCGGGTGGCCAACTAAGAACGGCCGTCGGCCATATCTCAGGAATTGATTATTGCGGAGGTTCGGGAAAAATTTTTTTATAACAAAAGTGGCCTCGAGAAACGCCTGGAAATTATTTTCAGAATTGTAGGTCCACCGCTAGAGGGCGTATTTGACAGTTAAAATTTTAAAAAGCAAAATTTACTCAATTAAGGGGCATATTAAATATTATAACCAGATTCCTCAACAAATTCTGCATATTTTTTATTTGACGAGTTTTAGTCTATCTCTTCAAATAAGGGGGGGAGTGGGAACCTTGTTACGAAAAAACGGCTTTAATTCAAGTTATGCTTGACCGATTTTAATAAACTTGATGTTGTTTGAAAGAGCTTTTGTTAAACAATAGAAAATTTGTAAATTTGAAGCAATCTGATTAATAACATAAATGCTAGAGGGCGCTGTTTAATATTTTTTTAATATTGTGTTTTCTCTTTACAATTTTAAATGGAAGCATAAAAATTTAAGTAGGTCTTTAAAAAGTAGATTAAATTAGTAATAAAACAGTGAAAACTGCAAGTCGATATCTTTTTCCTATTCTGAGATGTAAGAAATAGGTAAATGGCGGGAATTGTTCTTCCAACGTCTAGTAGGCTAGTTCGCGTTAACGGAAATTATTAAATTTAGCCTGGATGAAAAGATCTTACATTGGTCTGCAGTAATTTAAACTGTTATCATACTAATGTTATGGTTGCCGCTAGATTACCTAAATGTAATGCTGTCTCTACTAACGTTGAGAACAAATTATAAAATAATAATGTGATAAATCTAACATTTTTTTAATTATATAAGAATGTTATATTTGTTTTCAAGCGATGTGTTAGTAAATCAAAAGCATAAAATATCAATACAAACCCGATATTTGCCCAGCAACAACAAATACAGTTTAAAATATGAATTACGATTTACTGATGATAACAAAATTAGTAAAGAGGGCCATGTAAGATATAAAATAAATTCCCTGTTGAAAACAAGCAAGCTATGATTTTCACGCATATGTCAAAAATTATTCATCGTGTTGCATTTAATAGACTTTCTTTATCTTTTCGTACCAAAATGATTCTTACAAATGAAGAAGCATTTGATATGTTGGCAGTTTATTTTGAATGTATGAGAAATGCAACCGTTGCTGCTAGAGTGTATGCACTGCAGTATCCAAACAGACGGCATCACAGCAGAAGAGTTTTTCTCCGACTCGTACAACGCGTGCGTACTACTGGAAATGTGAATCTTACTGTGTACCGAAGACAACGCAGAGGTAGAACAGAGGAAAATGTTATTGATGTTTTAGCTTATGTAAATGTTAACCCTCATTCAAGCACCAGAGCTATAGCTAGAGACTTGGGTATATGTCGAACCACCGTCCAAAATATTTTAAGAGGACACAGGTGACTACTTATGTATTAATGCATGTTTTATTCGGTATTATAATGATAAAAATGTTTTAATTTTTTTCGTTTGTCGTTATATGTTTATGTCCAGTTTCAATAAAACAACAAATTATTTAATGAAATTATCTTATGCTATGTGAATAGATTTTAACCAACAACATGATAATTAAGTGAGGCAAAGTAAAGTAAAAAGGTACCAATAATAAAAAATAATGAGAGGCCGGGCGAAAAAATTCGTAATAACATTACGAGAGTTAATGCATTTAAAGTCCTTTTTCGTTTACTAACAACGAAGGACTTCAATGTGTCTTATTGATCTGCTTACTTTATAATATATACTATTTTAGATTGCACCCATATCACATGGTCCTACACCATAGTTTGAATGCTCAAGATTTCGATACCAGGTTGGATTTTTGCAACTGGCTCTCAAATATGATACACGACGATCCTGAAATACTTTCACGAATTATGTGGACAGATGAGGCTATTTTTCATAGTGATGGTAGTTAAAATCGACATAATATGCACTACTGGTCTGAAACGAATCCCCACTGGATGCAGGAAGTCCATCATCAGGGTCGTTGGTCTGTAAATGTGTGGTGCGGGATTCTAGGTGGCGAAATAATTGGGCCTTTTTTTTAATGAGACTGTTAATGCAGAACGATATTTAGATTTTTTAAGCAACGAATTGCCACTTCTTTTAGAAGACGTGCCTTTGGCCATTCGTCGTGACATGTTCTTGCAACATGATGGGTGCCCGGCACATTATTCTAGAGATGTTCGGAATTTCTTAGATCAATCATACCCTGAAAGGTGGATAGGACGTGGAAGCTTATTTATTTGGTCACCAAGGTCTCCAGACCTAACTTGTTTAGATTTGTATTTGTGGGGGCGAATAAAAGATCTCGTTTATGCCGATAGACCCACAACAAGAGCTGACATGATTAAAAGAATACGACAGACAATACGAAGTATTTTAAGGGCAGAAATTGAAACTGCTGTTCTCTCCACCCGTCAACGATTGATTTCATGCATTGAAAATGATGGACGACATTTCGAACATCTAGGGCGACACTAATTACGTAGTTATTTATTTAACGTTTTAATTGTTATATTTATTACATTATTATTTTATAATTTGTTCTCATTGTTAGTAGCGACAGCATTACATTTAGGTAATCTAGCGGCAACCATAACATTAGTATGATAACAGTTTAAATTACTGCAGACCAATGTAAGATCTTTTCATCCAGGCTAAATTTAATAATTTCCGTTAACTCGAACTAGCCTACTAGACGGAAGAACAATTCCCGCCATTTACCTGTTTCTTACGATATCTCAGGATAGTAAAAAGATATCGACTTGCAGTTTTCACTGTTTTATTACTAATTTAGTCTACTTTTTAAAGACCTACTTAAATTTTTATGCTTCCATTTAAAATTGTAAAGAGAAAACACAATATTAAAAAAATATTAAACAGCGCCCTCTAGCATTTATGTTATTAATCAGATTGCTTCAAATTTTCTATTGTGTAACAAAAGCTCTTTCAAACAACATCAAGTTTATTAAAATCGGTCAAGCAGAATCTGAATTAAAGGCGTTTTTTCGTAACAAGGTTCCCACTCTCCCCCACCCCTTATTTGAAGAGATAGACTAATTTGTCGAGGAATCTGATTATAATATTTAATATGCCCCTTAATTGAGTAAATTTTGAAAAGTTTTGGCTATAATCCATTTCCTGACATATGGCCGACGGACGTTTTAGTTGGCCACCCTGTATACAGGGTGTATTTTAAAATCACCGACAAACGAAAACTGGAGATTCTATGATACAAAATAAGACAAAAATAATCATAAACGCTTTTCCGAAAATGCTTCCTAACCGAGCTACAGGTTGATTAAAAAATACTTTTTTTAAGGTTTTTTTAAGATTCCTCAAAAGTTACAAAAGATATTACACTGAGATTTGGTACACCTAAATGTCTTAAATACAATTAATCAGGGGAGTTTGAGTCAATTGACTCCATCCATTGGCGTAGAATATTTTAAGTTAATCAGTTTAAGTAAAAAAAAAACGCACGCCCCTGATTTTTTTGAAGAAATATTTTTTGATAGATTCAACATTTAATTCTGCAAATAAAATCATACTTAGTATTTTTTCGATTCGGCACCCCGTTTTTGAAATATTTTGCATTAACATAAACGACCACATTATTCAATAAAAATCAAAATTTGTTTTATTTTACAAAAAAAATAACGCAGTTAACTATTAGGTACATTATTAAAGAGATATTGAAGGAATCAAAAACAAAACAATAATTATTTTTATACACAATGTTCAAAATGTCCTCCTTCCTTTTGAATGCAAGCTTGTAGTATTCTTCTTAACAAATGAAACCTAACACGCTGAAAAATTTGTGGCATAGCCCTAATCTCATCGCATGCCATCCGTATGCGATTCCAAAGTTGCTCTCGATTATCAATTTGAACAGAGTAGACACGAGTTTTCAGATACCCCCACACAAAAAAATCCAATGGGTTTAAATCTGGCGATCGTGCCGGCCACGGTACTTCACTTCCTCGTCCAATCCAGCGTCCAGGAAACCACGCATTTAAAAATTCTCTGACGTTTCGTATAGATTCATGAAACGTGAGTGTCACCATTCATGTCATGAATTGGTGAACATGAAATACATGTTCATTCTAACATCTAAGGGTATGTCCTCAAACAATTCTGGCAAATCTCTCAAAAAATTTAAATAGAATTCGCCAGTAAGTCTTTGGGGAAAACGGATAGGTCCGATTAGGTGATCGTCTAGTATACCTATCCAAATATTTTTTGGCTAAATCTATGTTGGTGAGCTGTAACTACAGTTGGATGCTGATTTTCATCTAACCATTTGTGGGAATTATGCAAGCTTATTATTCCATTTCGGGAAAAAATACACTCATCAAAAACCATTCCTAAAAATTCATTCGACAAGAATGGTCAGCAGGCAATCATGCATGTACTTTTTGTAGGTGAAAGGGATGTAAATTTTGTTTTCGTAAAACTTTCCAAGACTTGCTATGCGACACACCAAATTCTAAACCTAACGCACGCGTACTTATTGATGAATTTTCATAAACTCTATCTAAAATTTGTTCCTCAATTTTAACTGGTATACGAGCATTTCGTCCGGAATTTTTCTTTCCTTTTAAATTTGCATACTCTAACAAGTTACGATAAACGGTTCTAAACGTAGTATGATGTGGATGTCTTCTATTTGGAAATCTTTGTTCATAAAGTCGAGCAGCTGTACGAGCATTGCAATTAGTATTACCATAACATAAACGCATACCGACCAGTTCTCGTTTGGAATAATTCTTTTTTTCACAGTAATTAGACATAAACAATGAATTACAAAACACGCGTAAATGCAACTATTATAGCAAACATAAGATACGTAACTGTCAAATCCAGAACAATCTCTGATTTATTTAATTTCGTTATTACTGAATAATGTAGTCGTTTGTGTTATGCAAAATATTTCAAAAACGGGTGCCGAATCGAAAAAATACTGAGTATGATTTTATTTGCAGAATTAAATGTTGAATTTAACAAAAACATATTTCTTCAAAAGTTAAACTTATTCTACGCCATTGGATGGAGCCAGTTGACTCAAACTCACCTGATTAATTGTACTTAATTAGGCATTTAGGTGTTCCAAATCTCAGTGTAATATCTTTTGGAGTTTTAAAGGAATCTTAAAAAAATTATTTTTTAATCAACCTGTATCTTGGTTAGGAAGCATTTTCGGATAAGCGTTTGTGATAATTTTTGTCTTATTTTGAATCATAGAATCTGCAGTTTTCGTTTGTCGGTGATTTTAAAATACATCCTGTATATACAGGGTGTCCCGTAAGTAAGCAGCCAAACTGAAGGAGGTTATTCCAAAGGTCAAAACTAACAGAAAATGTAATATGAACATAAGGTCTATCTCGCTCCGTTCTCCGTCTTATTTGTCTGTACGTGATTTTTACAAAAAACTTAATATCTCAATAGTGACTTAACTCTTTGAAGCACAAGATATAGGATTTTTTCTAGACCCTTGAAGCACGGATTAAGTTTGAAAAATAAAAACAATTTATTTTTACAAAAAAACATTTATTTCGGTACAAAAATGACGTAATTGATGACATTTTGTTGATTCAATTTTTTTTTATGGTCAAAATCATGAAAATATAAGTGGTTAGCTCAGGTAACCACTGTGCATCTGCAGAAGGCAAAATAAAGATAAGGTGAAATATTAAAACTTATTTTTTGTGAAAATTTTGAAAACAGTCTTTTCCTTTTCGCAAGCACAACGGAACGTTGCATGTGGAACACATCCAAATGGTGCGAATGGGCACTTTTTGGTACTGCATGCTGCACAGCGTTTTGATGTACTTCTCATTGGCTGGTGTCGGGACGATTCTAATCTTATGTTCTTGCTCACGTAAGGTTTATGACTTTTAACTTGAACTGAATTACGTTTAGGACCAGGGGTAGTATCCATTGGACAAAGAATAGATTTTGCTAGCAGTCCTTCATATACAGCTCGACGAAACTCTTTATTAGTTAATTTTTCAGATCCAATTTCCTTGTGAATTATGAATGAGTTAGTAATAGCGGCATCCAAAAAATGAAAAAATAGTCGTAGGTACCATTTCTTACTCTTTCGATCAATTTGGTAGTCGTTTTTTAACCTATCAAAGTTGTCAACGAAGTTTATATTAAGAGTTGTAATCTCTTAAAATTTGAGGACATGGAATATCAGAAATACTACCATCTTTTTCCTTTCTTTGAACAGTAAGAGACTGATTTGTATCATGGAAATAGGACAAAAAATTTACAGCCTTTTTATCTTTCCACTTGAACATCGTTATTCCATCTTCGGAATGCTTCCAATCATATTCACCTCTTTTTAATTTTTTATCATCTAATAAATTTGGTAAATATTTTCGTTGTGGTCGCACTGTACCACAAGCAAAAATTTTATGGTTTTTCAGGGTCAATAAAAGCTCGTATCACTCCTGCCAGTGTAAAGATCAAATTTTAAATTGTATCCAGATGAATCGCATAGCATCCATATTTTGAACCCCCTTTTTATCGGGTTGTCCCGCATAAATTGTTTTAACGATGATCGCCCTTTAAATTTTACCATCGATTCGTCAATTACAAGCTTTTGTCGTGCGTGATAATTCTCCATAAAACACTTTGACATTTCTGTCAAAAATGGACGTAGCTTAAATAATTTGTCATAATTTCGTTCACCACGCTTGGGTTGAATGGAATTGTCATTGAAGTGAGTGTGACTCAACAACCAACCAAATCGATTCACCGTCATCAAGGAAGAAATATAGTAATCATGAAAGTCAGGTTTTGTTGACCAGTAGTCCCGATAGCTAGGTAATCTCTTCATTCCCATATAAATATTTATTCCTAGGAATGTTTTTATCTCTTTGACATCTGTAGGTTTAAAGGGCTTACCTTGCTGAGTAGCTAACAAATTAGTTTGGAAACAAATGTCTTCTAACAAACTAGGGCGAAAAAACATTGATAATATCTCGAATGGAGTCTTCTCCTCTAACTCCATCATATGGACAGCAGGACCATTCTGTTCTCTAAAATCAAGCACTGGTAAGGTATTTCTTGGTGACTTATCCCAATTAGGTTCTGAGGCTAAAGTAAAAATATCCAGTTGATTTTGATTGGCAGGAGTTCCTAATGATGTGGAAGCAGTAGGCGAATTAGGCACTGATGGATTATTATCTTCTGAATTTCTCGATGTTACAAAATTTATTAGTGGAATATTATCATCGTCACTATCGTCAGGATCTTCAGCTTCCGATGCCACAATACACATTGAATTCGCCTTGTCCTGGTAAAATCGATAATGGTGAATCGTCCGAATCATTATCAAACTCAGCTTCGGATCTTAAAGGGAAATCTTCATCGGAAATGGTGAGTAGATTTTCTAGTTCCTTATCTGTTAGTCCTTTAGGCATGTTTTGTACCAGAGTTTTTTATTCAGTTATAAACTAAGCAAAACAAATAAAGCTAGTTCTCAGAGTTTTTGTCTACGACACGAACCTAGCCAATCAAAATTAAGTATTTCAAATTTCCACATTTTGATTGGGTTAGGTTCGTACAATACAAAACTCTGAGAACTATTAATCAAATCACAAATTTTTACTACACTGAATCACAATTGTTACGATAAGGTGTTGTGATTCAATGATTCCTTGAAGAAGTTTATAGAAGTAATTTGCGATGTTTTTTTGTATTTACCATAATCCGGAAATGCCATGTAAAACTAATTACACGGCATTGAAAAAGTAAAAAATTTACTAAAAGGTATTCGGGTATTTGAAAACACTGTACCTTTACACCAGTGTTTTTTTAGTTGTTTTCTCCTATTATAAAAATCCAATCATTCCAGACTATGGCCAAGGACAGAAACATCACAATTTTCCTATTATAAAATTACAGCCACATCCACAATTACTTCATAAAAAATAACAAAACTTATGTAAGATACCAGGAATGCGTCGAATCACTAGTTACCCCATACACACGGTGAACACTACCACTAACCACTTCTTTTTTGTCATATATATCGGTATCCGATTAAATATTCCTCTTATCAACTATGCCCACTTTTTTTAATTCAATCAAACAACCAAACGTCCAAAAAATGTAGGTCCAAATTGCAATATACAATGAAAACTAATAAACACATACACGGAAAAACGACAACGTAATTTTTTAGCGCCTAATCACATTATAATGCCAGTCACGTTAAAACAATAAATTTGCAAACGCTATTTGTGGTGACATCTATGAACTGTTTCTCTAACTACTTTAAGCGGTTTGCAGGATTAACCGCCGTGCATAAGTGCATAGCAATAGTCTGAATTTTGTGGTTGTTTACAGTAATCACCATACTTGAATGGTCATGACACTTGGTGCGAAGCTTGGTCTTAATTGTTCACATACTCCTTATTTTTATTTTTGTACAACAGTCCTTTTCAAAATGGCGGCCATTTTAAATATTTAAAGCCAAATATCTTAAAATTTTTAAATTTTAATAAAAACCCGTCCGGTATAAAAATGTTAAATGATTTAGTCCTACAAATTATGGTATAAAGATTTTTAAAATCGGACAACTATTAACTGAGAAATTAAATTTTAATCGAATAAAAACTTTTTTCTAATTCGTCAGATTTTAGAAATGGCCAAAGTAAAACAAAAACCAAGAATAATATTATTGTCAACGATGCTTTATTGCCTACTTAGATCTAATTACATGTTTTTTCTTTAACTACTGTAAATATTATCTCCCAAATCATTACAGCGTTTTGCAATGAAATGAATTAATTATGTATGGTCTTTAAGGTGATTCCTGCCAAAATAGAATTAAATAATAAATGTGATAAAAAAATTATGTTTATAAATGACGGCCATTTTAATTTCAAACAAAACATGCCATCAACGATATTTTAAAAATATTTTGTAAATTTAATAACGCTACTTTCAATAAGCCCTGATAATAGCATAAATAACTGAGAAATCACATTTATTAGTTGTATCGGTTTGAGGCTGCATCATTGTGGAATAAGCAGTACAGTATTGTACCGGGTAGCCAACTAAGAACGGCCGTCGGCCATGTCTCAGGAACGGATTATAGCACAGGTTCGGGAAAAAATTTGTATAACAAAAGTGACCTCGAGAAACGCCTGGAAATTATTTTCAAAATTTACTCAATTAAGGGCATATTAAATATTATAATCAGATTCCTCGACAAATTCTGCATATTTTTTATTTGACAAGTTTTAGTCTATCTCTTCAAATAAGGGGTGGGGAGAGTGGGAACCTTGTTACGAAAAAACGCCTTTAATTCAGGTTCTGCTTGACCGATTTTAATAAACTTGATGTTGTTTGAAAGAGCTTTTGTTAGACAATAGAAAATTTGTAAATTTGAAGCAATCTGATTAATAACATAAATGCTAGAGGGCGCTGTTTAATATTTTTTTAATATTGTGTTTTCTCTTTACAATTTTAAATGGAAGCATAAAAATTTAAGTAGGTCTTTAAAAAAGTAGACTAAATTAGTAATAAAACAGTGAATACTGCAAGTCGATATCTTTTCCCTATCCTGAGATATCGGAAGAAACAGGTAAATGGCGGGAATTGTTCTTCCAACGTCTAGTAGGCTAGTTCGCGTTAACGGAAATTATTAAATTTAGCCTGGATGAAAAGATCTTACATTGATCTGCAGTAATTTAAAAGTTATCATACTAATGTTATGGTTGCCGCTAGATTACCTAAATGTAATGCTGTCGCTACTAACAATGAGAACAAATTATAAAATAATAATGTGATAAATCTAACAATTAAAACCTTAAATAAATAACTACGTAATTAGTGTCGCCCTAGATGTTCGAAATGTCGTCCATCATTTTCAATGCATGAAATCAATCGCTGACGGGTGAAGAGAACAGCAGTTTCAATTTCTGCCCTTGAAATACTTCGTATTGTCTGTCGTATTCTTTCAATCATGTCAGCTCTTGTTGGTGGGTCTATCGGCATAAACGAGATCTTTTATTCGCCCCCAGAAATAAAAATCTAAACAAGTTAGGTCTGGAGACCTTGGTGGCCAAATAAATAAACTTCCACATCCTATCCACCTTTCAGGGTATGATTGATCTACGAAATTCCGAACATCTCTAGAATAATGTGCCGGGCACCCATCATGTTGCAAGAACATGTCACGACGAATGGTCAAGGGTACGTCTTCTAAAAGAAGTGGCAATTCGTTGCTTAAAAAATCTAAATATCTTTCTCCATTAGCAGTCTCATTAAAAAAAAGGCCCAATTATTTCGCCACCTAGAATCCCGCACCACACATTTACAGACCAACGACCCTGATGATGGGCCTCCTGCATCCAGTGGGGATTCGTTTCAGACCAGTAGTGCATATTATGTCGATTTACACTACCGTCACTATGAAAAGCAGCCTCATCTGTCCACATAATTCGTGAAAGTATTTCAGGATCGTCGTGTATCATATTTGAGAGCCAGTTGCAAAAATCCAACCTGGTATCGAAATCTTGAGCATTCAAACTATGGTGTAGGACCATGTGATACGGGTGCAATCTAAAATAGTATATATTATAAAGTAATCAGGCCAATAAGATACATTGAAGTCCTTCGTTGTTAGTAAACGAAAAAGGACTTTAAATGGATTAACTCTCGTAATGTTATTACGAATTTTTTTCGCCCGGCCGCCTCTCATTATTTTTTATTATTGGTACCTTTTTACTTTACTTTGCCTCACTTAATTATCATGTTGTTAGTTGAAATCTATTCACATAGCATCAGATAATTTCATTAAATAATTTGGTGTTTTATTGAAACTGGACATAAAATGGCGGCAAATACATTAGTCATGTTGTCACAAGTTAACTTTGATGTAATGACATTTTCGGTATGATATAAATGAGTAACATATAACGACAAACGAAAAAAATTAAAACATTTTTATCATTATAATACCGAATAAAACATGCATTAATAAATAAGTAGTCACCTGTGTTCTCTTAAAATATTTTGGACGGTGGTTCGACATATACCCAAGTCTCTGGCTATAGCTGTGGTGCTTGAATGAGGGTTAACATTTACATACGCTAAAACATCAATAACATTTTCCTCTGTTCTACCTCTGCGTTATCCTTGGTACACAGGAAGATTCACATTTCCAGTAGTACGCACACGGTGTGCGAGTCGGAGAAAAACTCTTCTGCTGTGATGCCGTCTGTTTGGGTACTGCAGTGCATACACTCTAGCAGCAACGGTTGCATTTCTTATACATTCAAAATAAACTGCCAACATATCAAATGCTTCTTTATTTGTAAGAATCATTTTGGTACGAAAAGATAAAGAAAGTCTATTAAATGCAACACGATGAATAATTTTTGACATATGCGTGAAAATCATAGCTTGCTTGTTTTCAACAGGGAATTTATTTTATATCTTACATGGCCCTCTTTACTAATTTTGTTGTCATCAGTAAATCGTAATTCATATTTTAAACTGTATTTGTTGTTGCTGGGCAAATATCGGTTTTTATTGATATTTTATGCTTTTGACTTACTAACACATCGCTTGAAAACAAATATAACATTCTTATATAATTAAAAAAATGTTAGATTTATCACATTATTATTTTATAATTTGTTCTCATTGTTAGTAGCGACAGCATTACATTTAGGTAATCTAGCGGCAACCATAACATTAGTATAATAACAGTTTAAATTACTGCAGACCAATGTAAGATCTTTTCATCCAGGCTAAATTTAATAATTTCCGTTAACGCGAACTAGCCTACTAGACGTTGGAAGAACAATTCCCGCCATTTACCTGTTTCTTACGATATCTCAGGATAGGAAAAAGATATCGACTTGCAGTTTTCACTGTTTTATTAATAATTTAGTCTACTTTTTAAAGACCTACTTACATTTTTAAGCTTCCATTTCAAAGAAAACATAATATTAAAAAAATATTAAACCGCGTCCTCTAGCATTTATGTTATTAATCAGATTGCTTCAAATTTACAAATTTTCTATTGTCTAACAAAAGCTCTTTCAAACATCAAGCTTATTAAAATCAGTCAAGCAGAACCTTCATTAAAGGCGTTTTTTCGTAAAGGTTCACTCTCCCCACCTCTTATTTGAAGAGGTAGACTAAAACTTGTCAAATAAAAATATGCAGAATTTGTCGAGGAATCTGATTATAATATTTAATATGCCCTTAATTGAGTAAATTTTGAAAATTTTGCTTTTTAAAATTTTAACTGTCAAATACGCCCTCTAGCGGTGGACCTACAATTCTGAAAATAATTTCCAGGCGTTTCTCGAGGCCACTTTTGTTATAAAATTTTTTTTCCCGAACCTCCGCAATAATCAATTCCTGAGATATGGCCGACGGCCGTTCTTAGTTGGCCACCCGGTACAATCTGAGATTATCATCTGATTGTAATATTGCCGGTGCACAGTTGTAAAGCATATGTTTTTATCTGTTATCGATTATTTATTAAACAAAAACCGTCAGGTTAATATGTTTTTCTAGACATTGTTGTTCTGGTTATATCGTTATTATTTTACTATCATATTTAGTTTATTATACACCGAGATTCCCATTTATTCAAATGAAGAGTTAACAGACATTCATTTTATTTGTGGATTGCCTAATGGAAACGCGCGAGAGGCAGTGCGACTCTATGCGGAAAGATTTCCAAACCGAATAATTTCGTACAGATAAACGTTCGCAAATGTTCATAGGTCTTTGAGGGAACGTGGAACTCTGAGAAACGTTGCGAAGTTCAGTGACAACATTAAGAGCTCAAGAAAGAATACTAAATGCCGTTGAAGAAGACCCTAGTACCAGTGGAAGAAGATTATCACAGGAGAAAGGAATTTCAAAAACTTCTGAGTGGCGTGTTTGGAAATTTCACCAATTACATCCATATCATATACAAAGAGTCTTTCTCAAAGAGACTTCGAGCCTAGAATTAATTTGTGTCAATGGTTTTTGAGAAAAAAATGCTTTGATTCCACTATTTCTGTCAAATGTTTTGTTTACCGATGAGGCAGGATTTTCGAGAGAAGGTATTTTCAATTACCATAATAATCACTGTTGGGCTGATATGAATCCTCATGTTATATCACAATGCAAACACCAAGTACGTTTTTCTCTCAACGTGTGGCTAGGGATTATTGGTAATGAATTGTTAGGACCTATTTTTTTGCCGAATAGACTAAACGGAGCGTCCTATTTGGACTTTTTACAAAACTTGTTACCTGAACTATTAGAAGATATACCTCTACATGAAGGAAATTCAATTTTTAGAAACACACGGATAGCCCGTGGCGGTCCTGTAGCGTGACCTGCCAGGTCTCTTGTCCTAAACACCCTTGATTTTGTTTGGGGTTACCTTAAATCGTTGGTATACCAAACCCCTGTTGAAACTATTGAAATTTTAAGGGAAAGAATACTGAATGGTTGTAATACGATTAGACAGAAACCGGGAGTATTTGAACGAATGAGCAGTTCTATGAGAAATCGACTTGAACGATGCATAGACATGAATGGTGGAGACATTGAGCACATACTGTAAGATCGCTAGTACCTTTTTGTTAATATAACTAAATTTTATAGTCGTTACTTCTTTTATAAGAATACATGTCATTCACGTAAGCTAATCCTAATGTACATATTTTAGATCTAAGTGAGACAATATATAATATATATATATATATATATATATATATATATATATATATATATATATAATATAATATAAGTAGAACAATAATACTATTCGTGGTTTTTGTTTTACTTTGGCCATTTATAAAATCTGACGAATTAGAAAAAAGTTTTTATTCTTTTAAAATTACAATTTCTGAGTTAATAGTTGTCCGATTTTAAAAATCTTTATACCGTAATTTGTAGGACTAAATCATTTAACATTTTTATATCGGATGATTTTTTATTAAAATTTAAGGATTTTTAGATATTTAGCTTTAAACATTTAAAATGGCCGCCATTTTGAAAAGGAATGCTTTACAAAAATGAAATTTATAAGAAATATGTAGACAATTAAGACCAAACGTCTTACCAAGGTTCATGATTTTATCTTAAGTCACTCTTGAGATATTAAGTTTTTTGTAAAAATCACATATAGACAGATAGACGGAAAACGGAGCGAGATAGACCTTATGTTCATATTACATTTTCTGTTAGTTTTGACATTTGGAATAACCTCCTTCAGTTTGGCTGCTTACTTACGGGACACCCTGTATATACATATATACAGGGTGGCACAACGTATACGCCACGGAGTTTTTATAGGAGCCTATTGGAATGTTGTAATTCTTTATTCTTGGAGCATATCCAGGGTGTTTAGGTGCACAATTTAAAAATAATTTCAACTATATGTTTAAAAAAAGATCCATATCAAAGTTATACTTTTTTAATGGAACGCCCTGTATATTATATGTTTTTTGGAATCTATGAATAAAATAAAGGCAAGTTGTAATAGAATTCCCTATACCTAAAACCTACTGTTTCAAAGATATTTAATGATTTTTGGAATTACAGTCTTGAATTCAAAATTTATTTTTGTTACGTTTATTATTATTGAAACAACGTGGCCACTGTCAGTACTTTGCAAAAGGGTTGTTGTGTAAGACAACATGAAATTTTTGTTAAGAAAATATACAGGGCACTCAAAAATCAAATGTCAAAAAGATTGTGAAATTTTAAAACAAATTTTTTTATTCAATACAGGGTGTGCTATTTAAACTAAGGCAGTTATTTGCAATATTAGGTACCTGCAGTTGACATTTGATTTTTGAGTGCCCTGTATATTCTCTTAACAAAAATTTTATGCTGTCTTACACAACAACCCTTTTGCAAAGTACCGACAGGGGCTACGATATTTCAATAAGAATGAACGTACCAAAAATAAATTTTGAATTCAAGCCTGTAATTTCAAACATCATTAAATATCTTTGAAACGGTAGGTTTTAGGTATAGGGCTGCCTTTATTTTATTCGTAGATTCCAAAAAAAATTATAATATACAGGGTGTTCCATTAATAAAAGTATAACTTTGATATGAATCTTTTGTAAACACTATATAGTTGAAATTATTTTTAAATTGTGCACCTAAACACCATGTATGCTCTAGAATAAAATTACAAAATTCAATGTCCTATAGAAACTGTCGTATAGCCACTGTTATATATATATATATATATATATATATATATATATATATATATATATATATATATATATACATACCGTGATTTACAATTCAAAACAACATAGCATTATACTTTTAAGTAATAAGTAGGTAAGAGAAAAAACCCAGTAAATTACATTAAACTAAATGTACATGGGTTATTAAATATATTAATTACATTGCTCAGTTAGTATCTTCCAGTGTAGTAGGTCCTTAAATGAGTTACAGAATATCTTTTTAAAGAGTCAGGCCAGCTGTTATAGATTTTAGCAGTTTGGTATGAGAAGGAGCGTTTGAAAATGGTTGTCTGATAACTAATTACAATTACACCTCTAAAACGAATGTTTACATTATATACGTGACTACGATAAATAATTTTATGAAAAAAATGTTTGTAAAAGCATATTTAACCAGCCAATATCTGTCAACTTATAATAAATATGATCATACTTCCGTATTCCAAAGATAAGTCTGAGACACGAATTTTGTACACGTTGGATTTTGTTAGAAGTATCTTGGTGATAACAAGAATGATATATTTCTGGATAATACGTAAACTGAGATAGCACAAGATCTTCACATAGAGTTTGTTAGTTTTCTGTGAGAGATAATATCTATGAGGATATATGAGTTTTAAGTTTAGGTATGCCTTTCTAATGTAACTATTGATTTGCTTTTCATATCTAAACGTATTATCCATAATTAATCCTAAATTTTTACCTCAAGCGTAAAGGGGAGACTAACATTATTAATTTTTAGATTTACAAATTATTTGACAAAGTTACAATGCGAATTTTTACCAAAAAGTATAGTATTACTCTTGTTAGGATTTATTATCAAATCATGCTCCTGAATGGCGTTTGTTAAACTTTGTAGGTCCGAGTCATAATCTACGAGCGTTTGTGCATAGTTACATGAAAAGAGTAGTATAACATCGTATCCTCAGCGTACATGGAGATTTTACAAAACTTTATATGGGTGTGTAGGAACGAAGTATAAATATTGAAAAGTAGCGGACCTAAAATGGATCCTTGTGGGACTCCTTCATTAATACGTTTATGATCAGATTGTTGACCACCTGAGATTACGAATTGAAATCGATTAGAATGATAACTGGATATTAAGGTGATAGAATCGTAATTAAAACCAATGTAGGTATTTCAAAACTGATAGCAGAAGTTCATGGTTGATAGTACTAAATCCTTTGGAGAGATCTAAAGCGGTTACGATAGTTACTAGGTTATTGTCTATGGCTTTTAACAAATCATCGTTTATATTCAGTGGGGACGTAGTGCAGCTAAAGCCTTCACGAAATCCAGACTACCGCTAGAATTACGTCATATTATTCAATAAAATTATTTTCTAAAACTTTTGATAAGAATGGCAGGATGGTAATTGACCTCAAATCACTAACTTTGATTGGATTATGTATTTTAGGTATAGGTGTTATCGATGCCACTTTCCACACGTCTGGAAATGCATTTTGCAACAGTTAATTAAATGAGTAAAGTACGGCATGATGGTTGGGATACACAAATTGAACATAGTTAAATTTATCCCGTCGTAGCCCATAGCATTAGATTTCAGAGCCTTTACAATACTAAGCAGTTCAGTGGTATTAACGAACGAAAACGAAAATTTACTTGATATAAGGGATCCTTTGGAGAGATCTAAAGCGGTTACGATAGTTACTAGGTTATTGTCTATGGCTTTTAACAAATCATCGTTTATATTCAGTGGGGACGTAGTGCAGCTAAAGCCTTCACGAAATCCAGACTACCGCTACAATTGTCAGAGACAACGTATGAACCTTGTAGAAGCTAGGGAAGTATGCGGAGATAGGAAAGCATGGAGAAAGATTGTGAATGAAAAATAAATACGAGGCAGGGATTGTTTTGCCTACCCCGCAAGGGAATGGCGTGAAGGTTAAGTTAAGTTAAGGAAAATAGAGAATTACAAACAGAGGAAGAGGAGGAAGAAGCGACATTAGAAATAAAAGACAAACAGGTTACAAAACTTCTGAAACATCTTACAAATCGAAAGAGTCCCGGACCGGACGGCATAACCAATGAAATGCTGAAATCTGGGGGACAACAACTCCACAAAGAAATAAGTGTACTCTTCAGAAGTATGATAGAACAAAAGGCTATACCAAGAGAATGGAAAGACAGTATAACGATACCCATATTTAAGAAGGGACAGAAAACATTACCGGAAAACTACCGCAGAATAACACTCCTAAATAGCATCTTGAAAGCATTCACTAAACTCAACTTATGACATATATGATATTGAGATAAGAGAACAGCAGGGGTTTAGAAAAAATAGATCCACAATAGATGCAGTATTTATATTAAAACAAATCACCGAAAAGTCACTGGAATTTAACAAACCAGCTTATACGGGGTGTCCAGAAACTCTACGGACAAACTTTGCGTAGTGATTTTAGACCCAAAATAAGAAAAAGTTCATATGAACCCAGGTCCGGAAACGCTTGTTAGAACCTACATGTGAAAAATTTTATTTTCCTCGGTTGATCTAGAGGCATCGACCAAGTATACCTTTTGCTTAGAACTGAAAGGGAACAACTAATTCAAACGCAATGTCAATATACCGTGGTAAAAAGTTAAGGCCAATTAACTTTTAGCATACCACTGTAGATGCCTGCGATACCTTCAGAAATAATGTGGGAATATGTTCAGGGATTCGCCGCTCATTATCAAAACGAGTGAGATTATGTATCGAAACATTTTCGTTCTTAAATTCAAAGTTAAAATAAAAATGCAAACATACGTTACTTTGATTTTTAATTCCAATTAGCTAAGGATTATAGGGAATTAAATTGAACTGTTCATCAATAAATATCTCGAAAACGGTTGATCTGAGAGGCATCGACCAAGTATACCTGTTTTGCTTAGAACTGAAAAGTGGACAAACTAATTCAAACGGAACGTCAATATACCGGGTGGTAAAAAAGTTAAGGCCAATTAACTTGTAGCATACCACTGTAGATGGCGCCCTCTGCAGGTAGCATCAAAATCAATAAAATATTTAAGTTTCTCGACCACAAAAACTCCAAATTTCAGGACCATATTTAAATTTGTTCGCAAACTATCGCCATAAAACCGAGGAAAATAACATTTTTTCACACCCTGTAGGTTCTAAACGAAGCGTTTCCGGACGTGGGTTTATATGAACTTTTTTTCTTATTTTTGGGTCTAGAATGACTACGCAAAGTTTGTCTGTAGAGTTTCTGGACACCCCGTATATGTTTTGTGGACATGAAGTAAGCATTCGATAGAGTACGCATCACAGATATTATACAGATAATGAAAGAAAACCGTGTATATCAGAGAATAATACAAATAGTATACGAAATGAACAAAAATTGTAAAACAACAATCAAAGTAGGGAATAATACAAGCGAACAAATAAAAATTAACGACGGTATAAGACAAGGAGACTCACTGAGCCCATTTCTCTTTAAGATGATCATGGATAAGATTATAGAACAACTACCAAAAGAAGCAGGATATAAAATAGGAAATACTTACTTTCATACTATATGCTATGCGGACGACGCGGCGCTCATCGCCGACTCAGGACAATTTACAAAGGCTGTTGCATACATTTAACCAGAAAGCTAAACGACTAAACATGATCATCAATACGGAAAAGACACAATGCATGGTAACAGCCAAAGAACCAATTAGGTGTAAACTCGAAATCGATGGGAACA
Source organism: Vesta saturnalis (assembly GCA_036346205.1). Lineage (NCBI taxonomy): Eukaryota > Metazoa > Arthropoda > Insecta > Coleoptera > Lampyridae > Vesta > Vesta saturnalis. The sequence continues at coordinate 444,169 of JARFJB010000793.1, forward strand.
GTATGATGCAGATTATGAAGTTTAATTACTTAGGTTCAGAAGTAACAAGTAAAGGCAACACACAACAAGAACGAAATAGTTAACCATAAAAGCCTCCCGGATATCAGGATGTATGAAAGAAATAATATGGAAGAACAAACATCTTAGAAGCGAAAGCAAAGTAAGAATATATAAGACAGCCATAAGACCAATCCTGACGTACGCGGCCGAAACCAGAGCGGACACCACAAAGACAATGCAAATGATGAGGACAGTAGATATGAAAGTAATAAGGACAATTCATGGCAAAACAATACACGATAGAATAAGAAGTGAGGACCTGAGAGAAATAAGTAATATACAGGATGTAGCAAAACTAGTACGACAAAGAAGAAAACAATGGAACAAACACGTGGACAGGATGGAGAATAACAGATTAGCTAAAAGTGCAAATATTAATAAACCCGTGGGGAAAAGACCACAGAGAAGACCTCCAAAACGATGGCATGAATGTTGGACGTCAACATCAGAAGAGACTTAAATGGAGAAAAAACAGGCATCCACCTACCTATATGGGATTCCATATGTGAAAGAAGAAGTTCGCATCTTGTAAGGATTGAGGTAGTGAATTAGTGCAAGTTACCATATCCAGTTATTTGAGGCTCTTCCACGATTGCTTGGGTGTAAGTTTATTGAAGCAGTAATTAAAATACGCCTTCTTTTCTCTAACGATTCATTGAGATTAAAAATATTGGTAAAGTAAAAACAAAACGTGACAACAGTGTCGGCCAGTGCAGAACGATGCGAGAAAAGAATCCGCGCAGGCGCCACCTTGCTATAACCGACTAGCGATGTCACCGCTAGAACGAAAGACGAGTAACCGGCGTCATAAAGACTTTAAACTATTTAAAACAGAATGTATTTTTAGTTTTAGTACTTGTCGTTATATAACGTTTTGTTTATAAAGTCAATTACAACATTCAAACACCAAGCTTCCATATCAATAACCCAGTCCACTATATCGAAGTTGAAACAAATATGATGGAAAGAATCTTGTTGAAGCTTAACTTGAAACGAGTCGTGATTAAAGTTCTTGAAACATCGATATGTTTTTAACACAGTTTATTAACTCATGATCAGCCAGTGTTACTCCCCCAACTCTACGCGAATAAATAATAGTTAAATCTGATGTAAAAATCAATCAATTAAGGTTTAATAGTTGCCTGTGATACGTGTAGGATCCGAAATAATTTGATGTAGGTTTAAAGGACAGCATGGAGGAAAAATATTTAGTTTCATTAATACTAGGATACCTAGAAAAGAAACAGTTTGGGTGAACCAAACCATACATTATTTGAAAGCATATGTAATAAGTCTTCAAACCGTGACAAAAAATACAGGGTGTGCCATTCGGAAAAATCAGGTTCTTAAAATATAAAATATATTAAGACTGTGAACAGTCTGTACACGCTAGATAGCTTTGGTACAGTTTGCGTATCAGCCCTCTACCATAATTTTCAGAATAAATGTAAAACAAGTTAAACTTTATCAAATATTTCTGCCAGCAGTTTTTTGCCGCATTGATTTTTTATCAAATTTGTTAAAAAATTGGATAATTGCAGTGCAGCATTCGATTTCCAAAAATTAATAAGTTTATACAATCTGTTCAAAACAGAATTCAAAATTTATATAGCGTACAATAAATGACGAATTTACGAAATCGTAAGTAACTGTGCTCCGTAATTTTGGAACACCCTTTACAATTGAATTTACTATCAATAATAATAATTTATTCATGTTAATACAACATGGAGTTGTTTACACGTGTCAGATACATTAATAGAATAAAACATGATATAAAGTTAGAGAACGGAGAGAATTTGGTAGGAAAAGGAAAAGGCAACGTATTTCATTCCTTTCCCAAGGGGGAGGGCGGACGTTTCAGCTTTCCAAGCTCCTTCAGCCACAATCATGAATACATACATTACATATACAGAGTGAGTGTCTACTGCGTGGACGGAGGATTTCGTCTCCTTAACTATTAGAAATATCAAAACCAAATTTGGTGTAGTAATACACGATCATTGGACCTACATTCTAAAAATATTTAGGTATATACAGGATGATTGACAAAAATATGCCAACCCAAACCTGTATATTTTTGCATTTTTTGATTCACTGTTACATTTAGAATAAAAGTATAGAAATTTGTATCTGTATCACTAACCCTTCTGCAGATATCGTCACTTTAGTACCAAAATAGAGTTAACTTTGGAACCACAATGCGAGCATTGTCACCACGATTTTGTAAATCTACCACCGACTATTAATTATAGTCTACTAACAAACAAACTGCGAAATTTTTCGAAAACATGTAAAACTATACAGAATGATTAACTTACACGCAATGTAATTTTTCTCAATTTTTTCAAATTCAACGCCCTGTGTATTTTTTCACATTTCGATTCCCCGTGAAAACTAGATACTAATCGATAATAGGTTTCATAGCCATAAGACGCTTTATTTGAAAATATTGACATTCAGAAGAAATAAAACAAAATCCAGTGCAAATAAGAAAATACGAATGGCAAATAAATTCTTTAACTGGTAGGAAAACTTAATTAATAACTAAGCAATAAAATAATTCTCTACACCTAAAAATAAGTTGAACAAGTAAACATAAACTCAAATTAAATCCTCAAAATGCTGACCACGCCTAGCTAAACACGTTGCAATTCGCTCGGTAAACAAAAGATTCACTCGCAACAACATTAGAGGCGAAATGTATTGAAACGCAGCTCTAATTATATTTTTCATATCTTCGCTTGTGGTTGGAGGATGTTGGCAAACTTTTTCTTTAACGGAGCCCCAAAGGAAGAAATCAAGGAGCGTAAGGTCATGTGATCTGGCTGGCCAGTTTTGCACACCACCTAGTCCTATCCACCTCATCGGATAATTTCTATCGAGATATTGCCTAACGTTGATTGCATAGTGTGGAGGGGCGCCATCCAGTTGAAACCACATCGTACGAATATTATCTACCTCAATATTTTCCAAAAGCTCGGGTAAATCATTTTCCAAAAACTAAATATATTTCTCCAGTAAGACTCCCATCAAAGAAAAAAGGATCAACCACATTAAAATTGATTATACCACATTAACTGGCCATCGATGCTGGTGATCAACAACTCTTAAGATGTGTGGATTAGTATCTGAATAGTGTTGTGTATTAATATTACCATTATTGTGAAAAGTTTCCTCATTCATAAATAGAATGTTATTAACAAAATTGGGTTCTTCATTGACTTTAGTAGTTACCAGTAGAAGACGGGCACCTTCCGCCGCCATCTTGGATTTTGACGTCACAAGACCGCCCACGTGGGAGACCGGATTTTCCACCCTTATTTTTACTCGCTTACGTGTAGGACGTGTTTTTTCACCCCTGTTTTTGCACATCCACGTGTGAGATCGCATTTTCAACCCTTATTTTTATATATCCTCGTGTGAGACCGTATCCTTTCTTTTCGAAGGCCCTTTTCAACCCTAATTGTTTTTTACTTGCGCACGTGCGAGACCGTGTTTTCAACCCTTATTTTTTACACTCTCACGTGTGAGACCGTATTTTGAAACCTTTCTTTTTCATCCCTAATTAAAGTTTTTGATTTTTAATGGCATACGTGAAGGACCGTATTTATTACCCTTATTTTGAGATGGTGATCTTTTAATTATTTTATTAATTAATTATTTTTTAGCCCTGAAATGATGTAAAGAGAGTTTATTTAATTTTGTGTTTTACTATTAACATTTATTAGAACTTGTTTATCAGATATTATTTAAAGAATTGATTAGATAATAATAATCACGTACACATTGACTGTATTTCCCATTTTATTTTATTAGCGTTTTTTTTTTTGATCAAATGAGATTGTTATTACATTTATTTTAATGCCTATCTACAGGTTGTATTTAGAGTGGGGCTGGTCTAGGGTTAATCTTAGGGTTATTCGGTGGTATTAAGGTCCTTCTGGCTATATTAAGAACAGTGCCCCTGGAGGTTAGGCAAATGCACACGCATACAATGTTGGAAATTGCATAATTAATAAGATATTATTATTAAAATTATCGACCCTATTGCTTTAAAATGGCCACATGCTATTGGATGATCTTTTACCTAAAACGTTGTATTTCTAATAAGGAGGTTCTTGTGCGACACGTGTAGGGCTTCGCAACTTGTTCTCAGGCCTTCGGCCCCTGCCTGGAGATGGTGTGGGAACCTAACCTTATAAGACAAGTGTAGAGCTTAGCTCCTATCGTGGCCCCCTTGATGCAATTGTATGTTGTTCTAACTTAATCTTACAGCTGTAGGCCTTCGACCCGTCATACAAAATTGTATTCTAATAAGGAGGTTCTTGTAAGGTAGGACCTGTATCAGGGTCGGCGCCCTGGCCCCCTTGAGTAAAAATTGATTTTAGCGCCATCTAGTGGCCTATAGACTAATGAACATTTTCTGAAGATGATAATGCACACCTCTCTCTAACTCTATCTTGTTTCTTCCTCCCTCCTCTCTCTTTCTCACACACGCACAAACAAATCAATTAATTAATCAATCTCAAACAAATCACGTTCGATCATCAGATAAAACTCAATCAATCAGCCGAAATTATGTCTTACAGTTTGCGGAAATCAGATTACAGATCAAACTGAATGCATTAAAGTCTAATTAAATATGACGTGAAATAATAAATAATTTCTACCCTAATGCAATGATGCTTTATGTATAGGCAGATCCTCTAAACAGTCACCACCTGTACATTAGGAACATCATATCTGATTTATTTGCATGTTTAATTACATCACACAAAACTATTTCATTGTAACGTGTTCATTAACAGCTGTAAAACCCATTAAAAATTAATAATTACTTATATATAACATAGAGTTTAATTAAAATTAACATGTTTTAAGAATATCAAACTGATATAATGGAAATAAAAGGCAAAAGGTTTTAATGGTTTATTATTATATACGCGAATTAACAATAACTATAAGTTTAAAATCCGTGCGTACCTGCTATTTTGTAGAGCTGATCTTATGACGTTAACCTGTAATAATAATATTTAAAATCTTTATCGGCATTTTGTTAGCAATATCAGGTAAAAACATATATATATATATATATATATATATATATATATATATATATATATATATATATATAAAATAATACGCTTACCTTTAGAAGTTTTTCCTTACACGCTACCATATGTTAAACTGAGGTTTTTTTATACAACGTGTCTCACTAAAACACACTTTGTGAATGGATGAATATAAATACTCGATTACATACCTGTCATTAACTATTTTAGAAAGTAATACAGAAAAAACCTGAATTCGTATTTAACAAAACATGTACCTACAAAAAATTTACATTCAAAACAAATATTTTAAAAATTTTGCTAACGCCGAAATTACTTTTTAAATAATTGAATCTTCAGGTAACGTAAAAAACTCATTAAACAGTGATTACACATTAAATACTTAAAATATATAACTTTTATACTACATCTATTATTACATAGAGATGGGATTATTCTTAAATTTAATTGATTTCGATAGAACTCTACTACAACCGTTCGAGATCTTGCTTCTTTTTCTCTCGATATCAAAAAAGCTATACTAGTGGTACATTAAGTAAGCATAATAGCGGATACAGCTACAGTGCTAACGATTATTGATGTTTTTTTTTCTGCATGCATGCGATTTTTTGAATGAGACAGCCTCGCAGGTATTCTTTAAGAAAAACTATACACATCTCATGAGATCAAACGAGATTTTTTGAGATACAATCTCCTCATCGTCTGCACCTTGAACGATTATATTGTAACCTATAAAAGTAGCTAATAACCCTAATAGTTTATCAGACATTATTACATGGACACGAGGTTTGCCCTAAATTAACTGGTTTCAACGCTGCTCTGGGAATGCTGCACACACTTAAAATCTTTAAGGTATGTAATCGAGTGTTTATATTCATCCATTCACAAAGTGTGTTTTAGTGAGACACGTTGTATAAAAAAATCTCAGTTTAACATATGGTAGCGTGGAAGGAAAAACTTCTAAAGGTAAGCGTATTCTTTTAATATATATATATATATATATATATATATATATATATATATATATATATGTTTTTTACCTGATATTGCTAACAAAAATGCTGATAAAGATTTTTAAATATATTATTACACAGGTTAACGTCATAAGATCAGCTCTACAAAATAGCAGGTACGCACGGATTTTAAACTTATAGTTATTGTTAATTCGCGTATATAATAATAAACCATTAAAACCTTTTGCCTTTTATTTCCATTATATCAGTTTGATATTCTTAAAACATGTTAATTTTAATTAAACTCTATGTTATATATAAGTAATTATTAATTTTTAATGGGTTTTTACAGCTGTTAATGAACACGTTACAATGAAATAGTTTTGTGTGTATGTGATTAAACATGCAAATAAATCAGATATGATGTTCCTAATGTACAGGTGGTGACTGTTTAGAGTATCTGCCTATACATAAAGCATCATTGCATTAGGGTAGAAATTATTTATTATTTCACGTCATATTTAATTAGACTTTAATGCATTCAGTTTGATCTGTAATCTGATTTCCGCAAACTGTAAGACATAATTTCGGCTGATTGATTGAGTTTTATCTGATGATCGAACGTGATTTGTTTGAGATTGATTAATTAATTGATTTGTTTGTGCGTGTGTGAGAAAGAGAGAGGGGGGAGGAAGAAACAAGATAGAGTTAGAGAGAGGTGTGCATTATCATCTTCAGAAAATGTTCATTAGTCTATACGCCACTAGATGGCGCTAAAATCAATTTTTACTCAAGGGGCCAGGGCGCCGACCTGATACAAGTCCTACCTTACAAGAACCTCCTTATTAGAATACAATTTTGTATGACGGGTCGAAGGCCTACAGCTGTAGATTAAGTTAGAACAACATACAATTGCATCAAGGGGCCACGATAGAGCTAAGCTCTACACTTGTCTTATAAGGTTAGGTTCCCACACCATCTCCAGGCAGGGCGAAGGCCTGAGAACAAGTTGCGAAGCCCTACACGTGTCGCACAAGAACCTCCTTATTAGAAAGACAACGTTTTAGGTAAAAGATCATCCAATAGCATGTGGCCATTTTAAAGCAATAGGGTCGATAATTTTAATAATAATATCTTATTAATTATGCAATTTTCAACATTGTATGCGTGTGCATTTGCCTAACCTCCAGGGGCACTGTTCTTAATATAGCCAGAAGAACCTTAATACCACCAAATAACCCTAAGATTAACCCTAGACCAGCCCCACCCTAAATACAACCTGTAGATAGGCATTAAAATAAATGTAATAACAATCTCATTTGATAAAAAAAAATACGCTAATAAAATAAAATGGGAAAATACAGTCAATGTATACGTGATTATTATTATCTAATCAATTCTTTAAATAATATCTGATAAACAAGTTCTAATAAATGTTAATAGTAAAACACAAAATTAAATAAACTATCTTTTACATCATTTCAGGGCTAAAATAATTAATTAATAAAAATAATTAAAGATCATAATCATCTTAAAGCTATCAGATTAAGAATTTCCCTAGGATAATTAATTAATAAAAATAATTAAAAGATCACCATCTCAAAATAAGGGTAATAAATACGGTCCTTCACGTATGCCATTCAAATCAAAAACTTTAATTAGGGATGAAAAAGAAAGGTTTCAAAATACGGTCTCACACGTGAGTGTGTAAAAAATAAGGGTTGAAAACACGGTCTCGCACGTCCGCAAGTAAAAAACGATTAGGGTTGAAAAGGGCCTTCGAAAAGAAAGGATACGGTCTCACACGAGGATATATAAAAATAAAGGTTGAAAATGCGATCTCACACGTGGATGTGCACAAATAGGGGTGAAAAAACACGTCCTACACGTAAGCGAGTAAAAATAAGGGTGGAAAATCCGGTCTCCCGCGTGGGCGGTCTTGTGACGTTAATATCCAAGATGGCGGCGGAAGGTGCCCGTCTTCTACTGTTACCCATTGGCAGAAAAATTCACGATTTTGAAAATCTATTTCACTTAAAGCTTGATGTTGCTCGATATGATAAGGATGCAATTTTTTTTTTTTTAATAAAGCTGCGAACTGTATTTCTATGTAGGTCTAGGTGTGTACTTAGCTCTATGGCACTAATTTGCGGATTTTCTATAAGAGATGCCACAACTTGAAACTCAATTTCTTCATTTGGGCTTGTTTTTGCGCGCTTGGGATAACACACACTTCCAGAATGTATAAATCTCTCAGCTACATTCATAAACGATTCTTTCCGCGGCTGTCTTCTCTCTGGTTATCGTTCACAGTACAAACGGGTAGCCAGCAAAGCATTTCTTTGAAGTTCGCCGTAAATAAAGATCATATCGACCATTTCTTCAAAATTGACGAAACGACAATCCAAAAACACACAAACTAATGGAACAATATTTTAATGATTACACAAACGTCAAAACAATAGATGCAATGGTTTTTCTTTATTACGAGCGGCTAGCCTGCCTGATTTGTTTTGTTGAATTCTATTGTCATAGTAAATTTTGTGTTTTAGGATATTTTTACGTAAAAGCGTCAATATCTCAAGAAGGGCTATGAAACTTATTATCAATTAGTATCTACTTTTCACGGGAAATCGAAATGTGAAAAAATATACAGGGTGTTGCATTTGAAAAAATTGAGAAAAATTACATTTCGCGTAAGTCAATCATTCTTTGTAGTTATACATGTTTTCGAAAAATTTCCCAGTTTGCTTGTTAGTAGACTATTATTAATAGTCGGTGGTATACACAGATTTACAAAATCGTGGTGACAACGCTCGCATCATGGTTCCAAATTTCTATACTTTTATTCTAAATGTAATAGTGAATTCAAAAATGCAAAAATATACAGGGTGTTCCATTTAAAAAAATACAGGTTTGGGTTGGCATATTTTTGTCAATCACCCTGTATCTACCTAAGTATTTTTAGAGTGAGGTTCAATAATCGTGTATTACCACACCAAAATTGGTTTTGATATCTAACAGTTAAGGAGCAATCCTCCGTCCACGCAGTAGATTTGAACATTTATTAAAATAAATTTTGTAACTTTTCTGATTCTTATTTGCGATTTCTATAATATTATTTTCATTGTTAACAACTGGTTTATTTCACTGCACTTTTACCCTTACGGATACAAACTTCTTGAAGTTTTCTATAATTCGTTTTACAATTTTTGGTAATGGTTTTTGTTTTTTTGGATATCGAATCGCAAATGTGTCACATGTTCTTGAAATAACTATCTCATTGTCCGTAAATAAAAAATAGGTTTAAATAATCTTCGTTGGTATAATTTAATCTTTTCGGTATGATTATTGACAATTTTTAACAGTGTGACATTTGTTTCCTACCGTTTAACGCAGTCATGGCCCTCTAACAATAATTTATAAAGGCATTCAAGCAATACAAAAATCTTGAATTGCCAATATTTCGAAAACTACAAATTTTAGGTATAGACAACCTTATAAAAATTTAGTCTAGTTATTAAAGCCAAATAAGATAAAATTGTAAAAATAGAGGGTTTCACATTTGAAAAAATTTACTTTTGACAGTTTTTTCAATTTTATTTTTATTGTTATACCCTGTATTATTAACGGTGGAAATATTATGCGAAGTCTGCTAAAGTAAGTCATGTGTTTAATAAGGAAACAAACTCAAATTGGGTAAGAAAAGCAGCCGTATAGGAGAAATGAATAATTATTTACGGGTCTGCAAGCGTCATTTTTGACATAAAATGTATGTCAAAAACGGCTGGACTTAGGTATAGGACATTATACATGAAATGTATTAAGAATTTACCGTAGAATCCGAAAATTTAATAATATACAGGGTGTCCCATTTAAAATAAGCAAGTTACGATCGACTTCCGTTACAACCGAAAGTGCCGCCATCTTGAAAATATTTTCGCCCCAACGACATTAGTACACTACCATAATCGATCGATGTCATTCCCGGTGAACCACCCTATATATAGGGTGAGGCATCTAAGCTCCGTCGGTTTGTATACTAAAAATGGTAAAATATTTTTGAAATCTTTTTTTTAATTATCGTGTAGGTTCATTAGGAGCACGTTTTAAAATTATTTTCGAATATGCAGGGTGGTCCATAAATATTTTACGCATCAAAGTTATGAAAATTTAAATGGAACACCCTATATATGATGGCATATTTCGATTCTGTGGACTAAATAAAGGTCACTTACTGTTATAGTCCCTATACCTAACTTCACCGGTTGCCGAGATATTTCATTATTTGTGAGAATGTAGATAGAAATTCAAAAGAACTTTCTGTTTTACGTACTCGAGAATTTTTTTTCAAATGTTTTTCATTGTTTACTGAAAGCATCAAACTTTAAAATCCACCGAAGTTATTATCACAAATTTATACTGGGTGTATAAAAACTCAGTTACTATTTTGATCAACATTAAAGCCAATTAACTTCCTTATTTTAAATAGAACACCCCGTATTTATCACCATATTTTTATTCTAATTTTAATTCCCTACAAAACTGTATTAGGGTTCCCTATACCTAGCTCTTACAGATTTTTTGTAATTTAGGATTTTCTAATTTAATCATTAGTTTTATGTCATTCTTTACTCGATTTTTTTGAGCAGGTTTTGATGAAATTCTTTTATTGCGCGAGATAATCCAACCGTTTGACTAGGCTTTTCTTAACAATGACTGAAAGACCTTAATAACTGGGTAAATTGCAAATATTATGTTATTGAACAAACACAGCTTAACAATGACTGAAAGACGTTAATTATTGGGTAAATAACAAAAACATTGTTTTATTGAACAAACACAGCCTTGATAAGTGAGCAACTTCAACGTTTCAACAAATGTTCAAAATGATTTCCGTTCCTTTCAATACATAAACGAACTCTCTCTAGGAAAGACTCCTTCACTTTTCTCAACATACTTGGAGTTATTGAATTAAAAGCTGTTTTGATTCGCTCCTTCATGTTGTCGGGTGTGGTTGGTGGTGTATGGTAGACAATATTTTTGATGTATCCCCACAAGAAAAAATCACGACTAGTTAAATCAGGGGATCTTGCCGGTCAATTTTGTGGGCCGCCGCGCCCTATCCACCTGTTGGTAAATTGCCTGTCCAATTCGTCCCTAACATTAGCATGAAAATGCGCCGGCGCTCCCTCTAATTGTAGCCACATTTCCTGCCGAATATCAAGCGGTATGTGTTCCAAATGAACAGGCAAATTTCCTCTTAAAAATTTTAGAAACATATCACCGTTCAAATTGCCATTTAAAAAAACGGACCTACTACATGTGTTCCCATTATACCACTCCACACATTTACGGACCATTTGTGTTGCCTATCGAGAGTTCTAAAAAATTAGGATTCTCGTCAGTATAATAATGAAAGTTATGTCTATTTACTAAACCGTTATTGTGGAACGTTGATTCGTCCGAAAAAAGCACAAAATCAAAAAATTTTCATTATCACCAAATTTTCTAAAACCCATAAACAAAATGCAAGACCTTGATCGTAATCCACTTCTAAAAGTTCTTGGTGTAATTGAATTGATATGGATAAAACTTATTCTTCTTTATTATCCTTCCAACGCTCCGCTGACTTATCTCAAATTCTTCACTTATTCTCCTGACTGGTATGTGGATTTTCTACCAGATATTCCATAACGGCAAATTATTCTCTTCGTTACCCGTAACCGGCCTTTGCTTTTGTCGTGTCTTGTATGATACACTTCCAGTGCTTCGAAAAACTTGATGACGCCTATCAGGATACATTTGTGCGTAAACCCTAGATGCTCGCAAGCAATTATCATTGCATTTCCCAATTACTAAGATCATGTCGCACTTTTCAATTCGAGAATAGCAAGCCATTTTAAATAGTAGGTACCCACCTAATAAAACCTATTCTCAAAGTTGATTAGCTAAAATGATTTAACTTTAACACGAACCATGACTTTTCAATAAATTCGTTTGTTTTATGTGACAGTAAGACCGTCAAAGCCTGCTTTTCAAGAACAAATTGTATGAAATTATTATTGGAATAGAAAATCCTAAATTACAAAAAATCTGTAAGAGATAGGTATAGGGAACCCTAATACAGTTTTTTAGGGAATTAAAATCAAAATAAAAATATGGTGATCAATACGGGGTGTTCCATTTAAAATAAGGAAGTTAACTGGCTTTAATGTTGGTCAAAATAGTAACTGAGTTTTTATACACCCAGTATAAATTTGTGATAATAACTCCGGTGGATTTTAAAGTTTGATGCTTTCAGTAAACAATGAAAAACATTTGAAAAAAATTCCTCGAGTACGTAAAACAGAAAGTTCTTTTGAATTTCGATCTTCATTCTCACAAATAATGAAATATCTCGGCAACAGGTGGAGTTAGGTATAGGGACTATACCAGTAAGTGACCTTTATTTAGTCCACAGAATCGAAATATGCCATCATATATACGGTGTTCCATGTAAATTTTCTTAACTTTGATGCGTAAAATTTTTATGGACCACCCTGCATATTCGAAAATAATTTTAAAATGTGCTCCTAATGAACCTACACGATAATTTAAAACTGATTTCACAAATATTTTACCATTTTTCGTATACAAACCGACGGAGCTTAGATGCCCAACCTGTATATATATATATATATATATATATATATATATATATATATATATTATATATATATATATATATATATATATATATATATATACAGGGTGTTTCATTAAGGCCACCTGGCCATATTTCAGAAACTAGTGGACATAAAAGTGGAGAAAAAATTCATTATAAAAGTCGCCACGAGAAAATCCTGGAAATTATTTTTAAGTTCCGTAATTCATCGCAAGGGGCGCAATTGAAAATTAAAAATAAAATTATAAATTTCTCCGAAAATTCCCACATTAAGGCATACCTTTGGTAACATCGTTAGAAAGCTTAGACAATTCTGCATCATTTTGGTCTAAGGCTCATTGGCGTACCGACCTTAATAAGAGTGGGGGAAGCTATTGAATGTGTAATCATTTAAATCGCTGTTATTTTTAAACGACTTATCCGATTGTAGTAAACCTAGGCTTGTTTAGAAGAAAAAGGTAAGTACTTTTAACTGTCGCATCCATTGGTACGCGATAGCTCATAATAAAATTGTTAGAGGGCGCAATTTGTAATAATACCAGTATTTTTGATTTTATTCAGAAAAATTAAATCATACGGTATAATTATGACATCATAAGCGGAAAGTAGCTTAAATTTGTAACAAAAACGTAAATAACGGAATTTGATATCTTTATTTGTTCCAGAGTTATGGCGAAAAGAAGACTTTTTAACCGTTTAATTTAATAATTGATTGTTGCTATGGTTTCTTAAGGTGTATAGGTTGGATTAGTAATGAGGAATCAGCATTTATCATAGTCTGTGCCTCCCTTCACACTCTATCTAGGCTTAGGACTAGTCCAAACTAAGCAAATTGCAAAATTTGGAGCGTGTTTAGAGGCCAACAACGATATCAAAGTAATGATTGATTTTTTTTTAAGAAACTTTTCAATATAATGGTACAAAATCATGAACAACTGTTAAAAACTAGTGAAAATCTATAAATGTTCAAATTGACGGCCGTTTTGTAAAAACAACTATTAATTCTTCTTCTGTACGTTTATAACATCATATAAAACTTCTAAGGCATAATTCTAATGTGGTGTGTTTTAAAATAATAATCTAATTTGCTGCGGAACAAAGTCGGCTCGTTTCCATGAAGGTAAATAAATTGAAAAAGTTGTCAACTTACTTAATTTTGATTGATGTTGTGTTGTAAAAATTTTTCCTTCATTAGTTTTGGGTTTCATTGTACCTTATCAGAAATTAGTGCTATCCTTCAAAATGTCGTATACCAATGCCGAGGCTTACGACATGCTTGCCGTGTATTATGAATGTTTTCAAAATGCAGCTATTGGGAACGACAATACGCTATCAGATATCCTGATCGAAGGCACTACACTAGAAAAGTGTCTCGGCGAATGGCAACACGTTTAAGACAAACAGGAAATGTACGACTATTCCACTTCCTGTCAGAAGACGTCGCATAAGAAATGAAGACAATAGTATTAATGTTCTTGCGTACGTAGAATCGGAGCCTCACGTAAGCATCAGGAGATTTCCACAGAACTAGGTGTAAGTGTTGCTTCTGGTTCAGAATTTTAAGGATTTAAGCTGCATCCTTATCATCTAGTTTTACATCAGGCTTTATCAGACACTGATTTTGACAGTCGGCTCGACTATTGCTATTGGCTGAGAGACATGTGTAGTGAAAATCTTCGATTCCTTTCCAAAGTTTTATGGACCGATGAGGCTACTTTTACTAGCTGCGGCAGAGTTAATTTGCACAATATGCATTATTGGTCGCAAACAAATCCTCACTGGATGCGCGAAGTGGATCACCAAAACAGATGGAGTGTAAATTTGTGGTGTGGTGTTTTAGGTGACAGAATTATCGGACCATTTGTTTTCATGGACACCTAAATGGTGAATCTTATTTAAACTTTTACAAAATGACTTGCCCAATCTTTTAGAAGACATTCCCTTGACGTGAGAGCATCCCTGTGGTATCAACATGATGGATGACCTTCACACCATTCCCGAAGAGTCCGTGATTTCTTAAATGTTAGATACCCAAATCGCTGGATGGGAAGGGGTAGTTTGTTTCCGTGGCCACCTAGATCCCCGGATTCAACTATTAGATTTCTACTTGTGGGGAAGAATAAAAGATATTGTTTACGAAACGAGACCAACCACCCGAGAGGACATGATTCACCGAAATGAAATTGCAATAAATTCGATTCCACGAGACGAAATCGAAACAGATGTTTCCAGTACAAGAAGAAGAATTAATAGTTGTATTTTACAAAACGGCCGTCAATTTGAACATTTATAGCTTTTCACTTGTTTTTTAACAGTTGTTCATGATTTTTTACCATTCTATTAAAAAGTTTCTTAAACAAAAATCAATCATTACTTTGATATCGTTGTTATGGCCCGTTGGCCTCTAAACACGCTCCAAATTTTGCAATTTGCTTAGTTTGGACTAGTCCTAAGCCTAGATAGAGTGTGAAGGAGGCACAGACTATGATAAATGCAGATTCCTCATTACTAATCCAACCTATACACCTTAAGAAACCATAGCAACAATCAATTATTAAATTAAACGGTTAAAAGTCTTCTTTTCGCCATAACTCTGGAACAAATAAAGATATCAAATTGCGTTATTTACGTTTTTGTTACAAATTTAAGCTACTTTCCGCTTATGATGTCATAATTATACCGTATGATTTAATTTTTCTGAATAAAATCAAAAATACTGGTATTATTACAAATTGCGCCTCTAACAATTTTATTATGAGCTATCGCGTACCAATGGATGCGACAGTTAAAAGTACTTACCTTTTTCTTCTAAACAAGCCTAGGTTTACTACAATCGGATAAGTCGTTTAAAAATAACAGCGATTTAAATGATTACACATTCAATAGCTTCCCCCACTCTTATTAAGGTCGGTACGCCAATGAGCCTTAGACCAAAATGATGCAGAATTGTCTAAGCTTTCTAACGATGTTACCAAAGGTATGCCTTAATGTGGGAATTTTCGGAGAAATTTATAATTTTATTTTTAATTTTCAATTGCGCCCCTTGCGATGAATTACGGAACTTAAAAATAATTTCCAGGATTTTCTCGTGGCGACTTTTATAATGAATTTTTTCTCCACTTTTATGTCCACTAGTTTCTGAAATATGGCCGGTGGCAGCTTAATGAAACACCCTGTATATATATATATATATATATATATATATATATATATATATATATATATATATATATATATATATATATATATATATATATATATATATATATATATATATATATATTAATATATATATAAGTCTGAAACAATTTATCTAAATTTAGTCCAATTGTACAAAGTTTAAGTAATTTTGTGATAAATTCAGATTTGACATTTGTAATGTTCAAATTTGCCTTTCTCTGTTATTATTAGTCACTTTGGTTTTTAAATACATCATGTATATGCAGTCATTATTGGAATCTTTTAAAAATTCAGCCATATGTAACATTATGATTTTCTGTAGTCTAGAAGGTCTTAAATAAATGAAACAGTGCAAAATATGTACATTTGAAGAAATTTAAATTTTTAAGTATAGAATGCTGTGATTTTGACATTTGTTCACCATTTACATTATTAAATAAAACTGACAGTAGTTTGATGTATGTAGAAATTAGTAGTGTTGAGCACTGTATTGTACACATAGTAGTGTTTCTCAGAAATGCAACCATATGGCATGATCTATGTGAAGATAGACCATTATAATTATACAAATATTTACAGGGTTCCCCTTTTTAACTTGATCAGCTGAATATTTTTAACACAAAGAGATATGGACGAAAATATTAAAAATATCATAAAAGAATTAAAGTCTCCTAAAATTATGTTTCCTACAAACGTTTTGTATTTTTTTTTTCGTAGAATACGAATCGGTAATAAAAAATACGGGTTTTCAAAAATCAAAGTTGACCTTGAAATTAGTTTAGCCTTCTCACGCCTGAATTATATTATTCCATTAAAAAAAATATTTGTCTTTCTAACCTAGCGTTAGAACAACTATACATTCGCTACTATAGACATTAGAGTAAATCATATATTAAGATTGTTTAAGTACTTCAAGTAACAATCATTTACCATTTGGCTATGCAGCTAAAATACGGTTGCGAAAACGTCATGGCAGCTTAATTATAGCTGTATTTTAGACTGCTGGCATTTGGCTTCCAAATCAGCACTGCTAACACATTTTCAGCTAAACTTCTAGAGAATATAGCCACTCTGCTATTTGGCTGCCATACGTAATTCATCAAAGCTACAAACGATGACCAAACTGCAACCATTTGGCTTTTAAAGTTATTTCGTTGTTTAGCTGTAAGACGGCTTTTAATGCTATTTAACAGTCAAATGGCTGTATCTGGTGAGAAGTATTAAGTAAGGTTATGTTATATTAAAAATCTCAAAAAAATGTACTTACTATAACAATGGAAAAGTTTAAACTTTCTGTGCAAGCAAAAATAAAAAAATTCAAACAGTACTGTATATTTAATTAAAAATTTATTAAATACATAAAGAAAAAGTTTACTTACCTATTATTATTTACATATAAAGTTTTATGAGAAATGTAGATCATGTGGAAGTGATTCTTTGTTTTAATCCTTAAGGTTAATAAAATGAAGATACATAACCTAACTAAACAAAAGAACAATTGTTTTATTAATAAACAAAGAACACTTCTTCAATATTGCTATTTTACAATTTTATGATCTGTGGTACAGATAATAAATATTTACCTTAAAATCTTTATTAATTTATACCTTCTTTAAACACTTACTCAACACAAGCTCGTGGTCGCCTGCAACGTACGAAATGACAAGATTTGTGAGGGAAAACATCTGACGGCGGTAAGTGGTTCAAATCCCAAAAATAAAAAAATTGTATCTAATACATTACTATAAGAAAATAAAATAAGGTTACGCTTGTATGAATTATGTAACGTGAAAGTAAATCATGCCAAATAAATAATAATTTTATTAGTATTAAATGTTTTGTAATTTTTTTTAAAGCGAGTAGCTCTCAATCAGTTTCTTACTTAGCTGTAATATATCCATCACAAATGCCATGCCATGACGTTATGACAGCCAATAATTGTTGGATGAAAAGTCTTCAATGCAGCGCTTCACCGGCTCTTTCATAACCACAGATTTTGGCTGGAAAATACACATTTAAATGCTATTACAAAGTATTGCCAGCCAGAAAATGATCACCATTTTGACTCCGGGGGCGCTTTCACAACGTTACGAAAACGTTGCACCTGTAGTTGTAACAGCTATAATGTATGCTGCATTGTTTGGCTGCCATGGCGTTTTGAATGCTAAAATCAGCCTGCAATGTTACTTGCGATATAATATATACATACATACATGCACACATACATACATACATATATACATACATATACATACATACATACACTAGCCGTACCTGTCGCGCGTTGCTGCGATATCAGAATGGGGGGGGGGGGCGATATTTAAATTTTTATGATACCCGTGTCTCATAATTTCAATTGAAGAGTATGTGGGTGGAATTTCGAAAACCGCTTTCTTAGACTACACTTTACTTCACTTCACAAAGAACACACCCTTCAAAGTTCATGTCTTAGACAGTTTACTGTCGTTGATATATCAGTAAGTCCTGACTGACTTGCTGATATATAACACAATTAATATAATATATATATATATATATATATATATATATATATATATATATATATATATATATATATATATATATATATATATATATATTATCATATATTTTATATACTTTATTTTGTAATAAACATCTACTTTTTAAAACTTAAAATTAATAATTTACATCAAATAAAAAAACCGATGCAAATTGTATCAATAGTTCCTCATCAAAAAATCTAAATTACTCGAAAACGATTAACTTTACAAAAAAATTACAAGAATGCTTTTCGATCAAAAATTTTATTTTCTATGTAATACCAAAATCTCAAAAAAAAATCGTGTGGGCGGGTTCCAAAATCGAAAATAATTTCCCATCTAATGCTATTTTCACTTTTTGAATATGTTAAATAATATTTAGGAAAAACCGGTTTTTTTAAAGTGACGGTTTTTTGCTAATATCTTGTAAACCGTTTGTTGCACAGAAAAATTGTAGGGACAAAAAATACTCACAATTATATTACTAATCACATATTCAAAGGAAAAAAATAAAAATTTGCAAAAGGGATACTTACCCCCCCCCCCCCCCAATTTTACCCCTTTCCCCATAGCCCACTGACCCCAAAAACAATCAGTCGCTTTCAAGTTGATATGTTAAGTTCTTTGAAAGTTATGCAGTACACACACACACACATACAAGATTTTTTATGCTCAAATTTTGTTTTTGGACGTTTTCGAACATTTTGAAGTAAATAAACAAATAAAAATTTTGAAAATTTTTTTAGCGATACAGTACTTCCCATCCGTTGGATGTGGAAGTAATCAGGTATCTATAAAAATAGCTCGAAATGTTTTCCATCTTTTTCCATACATTGAAACGTCGTTAAAATGGAGTCAATAGATCGAAGGATACTTTCCGGAGAAATTTCGTTTATGCAAGTACGAATTCTCTCTTACATATTTTCAATAGGGCATAATGTGCTGGAGCGCCATCTTGTTGCCACCACAAATTATTTCTGATAT
Organism: Vesta saturnalis; assembly: GCA_036346205.1. Lineage (NCBI taxonomy): Eukaryota > Metazoa > Arthropoda > Insecta > Coleoptera > Lampyridae > Vesta > Vesta saturnalis. The sequence continues at coordinate 463,610 of JARFJB010000793.1, forward strand.
TTTATGGGAGTTCATTTCGATGATTTTGAATTTAATTTTCTAATAAATTGAGGTAATCCTCTCCAGTTAGTCTATTAATAAATATTGGCCCACCAATGTGCTGTCTTATAATTCCACACCACACGTTTAAACTCCATCGATGTTGACAACGTCGCTTACGGGTTCAGTGTGGATTTACATTATCGTAATAATGCATGTTATGTCTTACAATAGCATCATTTCGAAAACTTGCTTCGTCCGAAAATAAAACGTTGTTAAAAAAGTTTCTATTTTGTCCTATCTGTTGCAAACCCTATTGTGCAAAATTAATTCTTAATAGAAAATCATTTTCGGTTAATTCTTGATGAAGAATCATTTTGAATGGGTGAAATTTTTTTTTATTATCATCCAGACCGAACTATGCGATATTCCAACCAAATTTGCTATCTCCCTAGTACTGGATTCTCAATAATGTGTAGCATTTTCGTTGGCGTCATTGCAGGCAGGTGGGTTTTCATGTACCGGTTTCTTATAATCCACAGTTCCCGTTTCACTCGTTCTATTCAATCATTTAGTAAATGTTAACACGATGTTTAGGGTGCCTTCTGTTTGGATATTTATTTCTGTACAATCTGGCTGCTTCATAAGGATCTTCATCTGCTTTTCCAAATATTAGGAGCATATCAATTAACTCGTCTCTCTTATAACTTAACGGAATTTTAAAAACGTATCAATTAATTTTAAATTAACAATTATTATCTTCAATAATAGAATTGTTATTAACAAGCACTGACAACTAAATTGCATTGATTGACGTTTGACTACTAGATTAAAATTTAATTGTTTCTTTTGTGTTGATGTTTGGACAAAAATAACATCGAGTGTAAAACATTTATCCGCTATTAGATTAAAATGTTAGTTTGCATTTTGATAGGGAAAGAAATGAATTTTTAAGAAAAACGAAACACTGTCGCAAAAAGAATGTTCTCAGGATCTCAATAATAAAAAAAATTATTCCATTCCATTTAAAAAAAAAGTTGAAAGCCGCCATTTTGAAATAATTCGTCCAATTGAAAATCTGAAATCACCATCGTGTAGAGAATGCCCTGAAACATATTACTGCCAAATATTTTGAAAGTAGAACCTAGTGTGGCTATCGTCGACCATCTGTTCGAATATGTATACATAGAATTGTTGATGTAGGTCCAATTTTCTTCTTTTTTTTTTCAAATTCCTGCTGCACAGATCCAGATGAAGGTCTTTTGCGTACACCCAAGTCCTTTCTTCCTTACACAACGACTCTACAATCTTTGTTGCGAACGTCGCCAAATCCATTTGCATTTTTTTGCTACTCCTAAAAACTGAAGCCAACTATTTACTATAACAAAGTTAACAACATGGAATGAGCTTTTCGTTTTCTTATCCCATCTTTTTACTAGAGAAGTTGGCTGTGCGCAAGAAAATATAGTAACTAAAAGAACACCCTTGTTGTCAAACCATTTTATAGCTGTTACAGAAATCCCATCAACAAAACCTTCTTTTTCTTCATAGCTATCTTTACCCCTTTTGCAAGTCCGGAAAATCTGTTTATGGGGATTATTCCCATTTTACAAAGTTCGATCGACTAACAGATTCTGCGAAGAAAATCAGTTAACGTAGGTGATTTACATTCTTATTCAAGGTCTGGACTTATCTCAAGACAATGTTAGAATTAGCACCCAACTCAGAACAATTGTGAACCTTTTCAATTTTACCAGTATCAAAAGAATGCACAAGACCTTTAGTGTCCCTTGCAACAAATATTTTATATCCCCACTTATACGGTTTATTTGGTAAATATTGTTTTAATCTTAGGTGGCCTTTGAATGATGCCATTTGTTCATCAATACTTATCGCCGGTTCTTGGGGGATCTCCAAAAACTTCAATAGCAAGTGATCTACTAAAGGTCTGACCTTATATAATTTATCTCAGTATTGAGTATCTGGTTCTGGGACATTTGCATTGTCATGTAAGTGTAAGTTTCTCTTTATTTCTTCCCACGTATCCCTGCTTGGTATCAGCAACTTGAGCAATGCTGCTTCCTGTTACCCCAAACATACGAGAACTTGGAAGTTCAAAAATTTACATGTAAATGATCGTCCCTCCAGTTCAGGCATTTTCAAACCAACTGGTTTATTTGGTTTTTTATTGAAAGCAAATTGTTCTCTTCGACTATATTACTCAGAAGGTCGTTGTCAAAGAAGTATCAAAAATAATCGCCAGGTAATTTTATTTTTTCAGATTGTGGAATAGCACCTTGCTACATAGCTCTTGGTTTATTACATGACGTGAAAGCATTTAGAATCGCATTCATTTTCATCATTCAAATCCCAGTTGTTCGTCACTATCGGAAGATATCTCCAGATTTTGATCGACAATTTCTTGCGCACGTGGCAGTTCATAATCTTCATCATTGCTATCACTGAGGCAGGTGTCACTCGCTATAGCTCTGGGAATTAGTTTTGTTTTCCCTTTTCCAAAAAGCGCACTTGTGCTTATCATCTACAAGAGTATTAAATATTATTTGTTTATAACGTCAAGTAACACTACAATTAGGTATATATGGAAACGATTTGGGATCATTTTATACAATATAACTAACTGTTTATTATTACTATTATTGCCGATTGATACGATAACGTGACAAACTCTTACCCTCACAAAATATACAGATACATATTCCGCCACGAGCCCAGCACCGCCGTTGCTTTATGTACCTATTAGACAGTAACATATATTTTTCCTAAAAAACTTACCTCTTTTTCCTCTAAATACGAAACACTAAACGACTACGACACCGCATGAAATGCATGAAGCAAGTCACTAAAATTACCGTTGTCACAATCGCCAACAGATGGCGACTACCGCAACATATACGAAGTATGGTGTTGTATTAATTCGTGATAGCCGTCAAAGTGAAAATATTCAGCGTGTGCTCCCGTGTAAAAATGAAGACTGGCATGTCGCGAATTAGTAACATTCGGTTAAAAAGGGTTAAAAAACTACTTCAAGGTCACTTCAAAGTTACTGTGGCGTCCTCCTCGAAACCATACCACTCTTTGTATTTTGTCCATATCTCTTTGTTTTAAAAATAGTCAGCTGATCAAGTTAAAATGGACACCTTGTATAATATTATTATTTGGTGTAACTATGCAATTAACACATACAGAAAAACTAGCTCTTACAATATGTACTGTCATCGATAGTGATAGTGATAATAAAAACAATATAATCATACTTAGAGGTTAGACATATTTAATATAACCGCATAAGAAAAATCAGACATTACGAATACAATATGTATCATTATCCAGAGAAAATATATAAGTAAAACAACAAACCAATCGTTATGGTAACAAATCATTAACATCAAACGGTATAAATAATAATTTTATATTTAAAATATCTGTTAAAGGTGAGTTTATAAGATCAACCTGTTCGTTCATTAAGGAGACTTTCTGTTTATATTTATAAATTTCGAGTGCTTCCAAAACATCTAATTTATCTGTTTTATTACGAAACTGTAAAAATTTAATGTTGTTTTGTGAAGTCATCAGGTGATTTTTTACTATTAAATGTTTGGCATAACGTGTTCTTTGTACGAGGATGTAACCTACTATAGAGGCAAACAAAATTTGACAGTCAAAATATTTTAGAGTAAAAAGGAAGAAAACAAAAAGAAACAGGAAGGATATAAAAACGGAAGAAGACGTATGGAAATATTTAAAGAAAGAAAAGTGGAGAAGATCGAATGGGAAAGATACTTCAAGAACGTACTGGACGGGGAACAAATACACGAAGGAGAAGGTAGACAAAATAAGAAAATATACGAAATACATGAAGAAGGAGAAGGAATAAAAGAAGAGGAAGTAATAGAGGCAATGCAGAAGGTGAAAAAGGGTAAAGCTGCGGTAGAAGATGGGACACAAGGTGAGGAGTGGATATATGGAGAAGAAAATGTAGCAAAAATGATAACGAAAATAATAAGCCAAATATGGAGAGGGGAAGGATTCCCGGAGAGGTGGAGATAAGGACATATGCCCAGTGCACAAAAAAGGAGACAAAAAGCAAGTGACAAATTATACAGTATAAACACGGCCTACAAAATGTACGCCACCGCACTGGAGGAAAGACTAAAGAAGGAAACAGAAGAAAAGAATTTGTTACCAGGCAGGATTCAGAACTGGAAGAAAAACGATAGATAACGTGTACATTGTGAAACAAATAGCAAACAAGGAATTAGAAAAGAAAAGGCGGAAAATGGTTGCGGTATTCGTAGACCTAGTAGTGGCTTTCGATAGGGTGAACCGGCAAAAGCTGTGAGAATGCCTGAGAAAAAAAAAAGATAAACGAAAGGCTAATAGGAAGGATGGAAGAAATATACGAAGAAACTAGGAACAGGGTGAGGACGAATGGGGAGCTAAGTGAAGGATTTGTAACAAGGATGGGATTGAGGCAAGGATCTCACTGAGCCCAAGCCTGTTCGCTGTATACACAGGAGACCTGGAGGAGACATTAATGGGGAAACAAGAAGGAGGTCTGGTGGTGGGGAACAGGAAAGTGTGGTCACTGTCATATGCAGATGACAGTGCTAATAGCAAAAGAAGAAAAATAAATGAGGGGGATGTTAAAAACGATGGACATATATTTGAAAAGAAAAGATCTGGGAGTAAATGGACACAAAACTAAGGTAATGGTTGAGGAAAGGAGGAGTGAAAATGGAGGGACGAGGAGATACTGCACGTAAAGCAATCCACATACTTTGGATACACAATGAGGCAAGACAACAAAGATGGGGAACATATAAAACCACGTGTGAGAAAAGGAAACAAATTAATAGGGTAAGTGTGGAGTGTATGGGAAAGACTGCTTGGAATGGACTTAAGGAAAGGGAAACTATTATTTGAGAAACTAATAAAGTGTGATGCACGGGGGGGGGGCGGAAGTGTGGGGGTGTAAAGAGATAGAGGGACTCCAAGAAAAATACTGGAAGTGGGTACTGGGAGTAGAAAGAGAAACGCCGGGATACATTATTAGAGAGGAGGTACAAGAAGAAAAAATAAAGAAGGCGGGAAATAGAGCGATAAAGTACGAGGATGAAATGAGTAGAAAAACGGAATGCAAAATATTAAAAAAATAAAAGCAGGAGAATAAAATATGGACAAGAAACCAGAAAATAATATTATGAAAGAAGAAATGGAGAGACTAAGGAGAGTAGACGTGAGCGTGAGAGAGAACATAATTAGAACGGACAGTGATGTGCAAAAGCAGGGAAGGTGGACGAAGGTGAAAGAAGGAAAATATAATGTAAACTATAGGAACCTTGAGGGAGAAGGGATACCGGGATATTTGAATGGGGAAGGGAGGAGGGAAAGAAAGAAAATGCTAGCGAGATTTAGATGTGGAAACAAAGACAGGGCAAACAAATATTGGGGAAGGGACGAAGATAGAAAATGGAGGCTGTGCGGGTTAGAGATAGAGACGATGAAACATATGCTGAAAGAATGCAGGGAGTTAAATAAAGAGGAGAGCACGGTAGAAGAGATACTAGAGGAAGAAGGAAGGAGCGGATTGGATGGAAGAAACATGGAAAAGAAGACGGTTAAGGGAAGAGAGAAGAAGACAGTCTAGGCTAAGTAAGGAAAGAAGATACTGTAAATAGACAAATGTGTAACATAATTACTTTGCAATATTTGCAAAAAATAAGCAAATAAACATAGTAGTAGTATTTGGATACATTTATTACAACAAACCTGCAACGCCACTAAACCTTTCAAAAAAAATGTTTATCTTGCTCTGCAAACCAGGCCTCCGCAGCTTTTATCATCTCTTCGTTGAAAGAAAATTTACGACGTTTTAGACTTTTTTCAGTTGAGGAACGATATGATAGTCGGACGGAGCCAGATCTGGTGAATAAAGAGGGTGTTCGAGTAATTCGAACCATAAATTACCAATTGTTTGCATGGTAACATACGATTTGTGTGCAGGGGTATTGTCCTGCAAAAACAATACTTTTGGGCAACTTTCCGCGTCTTATCTCCATAATTTCTTTCTCGTAGAGTGGTCAGTAACGTCAAATAGTAATTCCCAGTTATTGTTCTACCCTTATCCAGAAAATCAATCATGATTACTCCTTGGCAATCCCAAAAAAACTGAAGCAAGAACTTTTCGAGCAGAATTTTTGATCAGAAATTTATTAGGCCTTGGATAACCAAAGTGTCTCCATTCCATCGATGGCTGCTTTGTTTCTGGGTCGTAGAAATGTACCCAAGTTTCATCCATTGCAACACGGCTTTTTCAAATCGAGCACAGATCGAACGTGATGCTTCTAGCCTTGCACGCTTCTGGTCAACATTTGGGGATCAATTTTGTAGAAATTTTTCTCATGTCCAAATCTACGTGACCTATATGGTGGACGCGTTCAGTGCCTCAGATATTCGTTTTAACCCAATTCGACGGTCATGAACTAAATCGATATTTACGGTGGTGGGCACAGAAACTGACCTTCCCAATTGGTTTTCATCTTCATTGGAAAATTTACCTCTTTTGAAGCTTGCAATCCAATTTTTCACGGTCGCATACGAAGGACACTGATCGCCAAGGGTATTAAGCATATCTTCGTAAATCTGCTTACCTCTTAACCCCTTCAACTACAGGTACTTGTTGATGGCTCGATACTCAAATTTTTCAATTTTCACAATTTCGGTCGACATTGCGTAACTCTGGTTTGACTTTTTGACGTGAAACTTTACCCTGACACTTCTAATAAGTTATTCTTCGTTGCTATGGTAACGCAATGTTTTCTTTATCCACAGTACCGGTCTTGGTTAACTAGATATCAATACGTCGTCATATGTAATTTCAAAGTTCCTAAGCGTTTGACCAATATAAAAAAATCTGTAGTTCAATTTATAAATACTGAACTTTAAATAAACATTTAAGAACATTGGTATTAGTTTTGAAAGCTGCTTTGTACTTCTTGTTCTTTTCTAATATGTGAGCTACCTTTTCTGATATTTTTGCAAAATATGAAATTGGTATTGATATGTATTTTCTGTCGGTTCTGTGTTAACTGGGTAAATGTTTTTGATAGATAATTTTGAAGGTACGCTTGATTTTTAACTAAAGTGTCGCTTATATTTGAAATGTAACCGTTTGCTTGTGCAATTTGCCTTTTAATTGATATTTCGGTATTGAAATTTGTTTGGTTTAATGGTAATGACATTGCTCTTGTACTAACGATCTGTATGCAGCTAACTTGTGTTTTATGGTGACATGAATCGTTTGGGTTTGTAATATCTGTATGTAGGTTTTCTGAATATGGAGAACTCAAATTAGTTCTGTGAATTAATTTTTATATTTAAACCTAAAAAATTAATGGCTCTGTTTTGTTCTTCCTGTAGTGTAAATTGTTAATATTAATTAAAAACTCATCAATTATATCTGATAAACTATCAAAACATGCTAAAATATTATCAACATGACGAAACCAAAATACAATTTTATCCATAAATATATTAGCTAAAATGGGAGAAATTAGACTTCCCATAGGTAAACCATTTTTTATAGGTAAATCTTGTGGAATGTGAAATAATTTTGATTAACACAGAGATCAAATAATTGAATTAACTTCCATTCTTGTAACTAATTCAACATTATTGAAAAAATTATTTAATAAACGCATACCTTCTTGAGGAGATATTTTAGAAAACATACTAGTAACATCAAAACAAAGCGTATTAGGTAGTTGTAACTGTATATTTTGTAGTTTATTAATTAGAACTAATTAATAAACTGCAAAACAAGAGATGTTACTAGTATGTTTTATAAAATACCTTCTCAAGTATGTATGTAAATCATTTTTATTTCATAATAATGTTGAATTAGTTAGAATAATGGAAGTTAATTCAATTATTCGATCTCTGTGTTATTCAAAATTAATTCACATTCTATCATAAGATCTAAGAAAAAATGATTTACCTATGGGTAGTCCAATTTCGCCCATTTTAGCTAATACCTTTACGGATAATTTTGAAGATCAAGTTTTTAAATTAAAAGTTTCTGATAAGATTGTATTCTGGTTACGTTATGTTGACGATATTTTAGCATGTTTTGATAGTTTATCAGTTTTTATTGATGAGTTTTTAATCAGTATTAACAATTTACATCTTAATATAAAATTTACACAAGAACAAAATAGAGCCATTAATTTTCTAGATTTGAACATAAACATTAATGCTCAGAATAAGTTTGCGTTCTCCATATTCAGAAATTCTACACATACAGGCTTTACAAACCCAAACGATTCATGTCACCATCAAACACATAAGGTTCATATTTTGGAAAAAATCAGAAAAAGTAGCTCACACATTACAAAAGATTCAACTAACGATATTTTGAAGTACGGTACTGATAAATTGAACTACACATTCTGTAATTATGTTTATATTGGACAAACACTTAAGTAACTTTGATATTAGATACAAAGAACACATTAGACATTACAAATATAAACATACAGACAAAGCAAATTATACCAAACATTTAATATTAAAAAGTCACCTTATGAAAATGACAAAACAGCATTAAATTTTTTAACATTTTTGCAATAAAAAAGGAAAATTAGATGTTTTGGAAGCATTCGAAATTTATAAATATCAACAGAAAGCACCTTTAATGAACGAACAGGTTGATCTTATAACTCACCTTTAACAGATATTTTAAATATAAATTTATAATGTACATCAAGTTTGCTATTTTACCTGAACGATTTATTACCATAGCTACTTGTTTGTTATTTTACTTAATATTTTCCCTTAATAATGATAATAATAATAATAATAATATTTATTTAACCACATCAAAAAATTGCAATTTTTTGTGGAATCTCAAAATCCTTAAATACAAAAGCCTTGTATAAACATACAAAAAAACCTAAATATATCACGGTACAATTAGTATTAACCAACATGTAATTAAAAGTGTAAACAGCATTTAAAAATCAACCAATTAAAGAATAAATTTATCTTGAAAATAAGCTTCTACTGTATAGTAACACTTATGAGTAAGGTATGTCTTAATTTGGCTTTTAAAAGATTTATAAGACAGTAGTTTGACTGAATTTGGCAAAATATTGTAATACTTTAACTGTAAAGAATTTTTTTGAGATTTTGATAAATTAAATTTCGGAATATACAAATTTTTACCGTTTCGGGTTTCATAGGTATGTATATCAGAATGTGTGAACATGGTATCTTTCATGGAATTAATCTCTAATAGTGTGTAATAAATGAATAATGATGGTAGTGGCATAATACCCAAGTTGATAAAGGAATTGAAAGTGTTCTCTAAAACCCAGACCTGCTAATAACCTAATCGCACGTTTCTGTAATCTGAAAACTCGGATAACTACAGGTGAATTACCCCACAGCACAACTCCGTAAACAATATTAGAGTGGAAAAGAGAATAATATACGGTTTTTAGTACTGAACCTTCAACAATATTATTCAATCTCCTGTTTAGAACCAGTATGCTAGAGTTACACAGTTTATCGATGTGGCTCGCTAAACCAGGAAAGACGGCAGTCGATATAAATACCTAATATTTTCACACTATTTTGTTGCTCATTACTTTGATTGAAACTTAAGAATTAGTAGTGATTGGGGTTTTTCTTTAATCTGTTTGCCGTAAACCAGCATTCGGCTTTACCAAGGTCGATTTCACAATCCTGCTCCAAATTGTTGTTTATGAAAGTCGTATCGTCAAGGAATTGAATACATTTACTAGCACTAAGAAACCAATTTAAATCATTTACGTAAATAATGAAAAGGAGAGGACCCAAAATGGAACCTTGAGGTACCCCATTTGAAATGTTGTATTGAAAGGCATAGAGAAATAAATAATTATGTAAAAGAAGTTGTGGAATTATATTGTATTTTTAAACATTAGTGCTATTAAATATGGAATTCGGCAAAGTAAGGTGAAACAATATAAATTTAAACAGTTTATGACTTATTATTTAAGTATAAAGTTACACACATTAGAAACAATTAGTTTTTTCATTCATAATAGCGATGTTCACATGCGAAATTCAGATTAATAACTGCACATCCAATTTATGCCCTTAATAAGAAAGATCTGATAGTCAAAATATAATATTTGTTATAAAACTATATTATTATAGTGACAATAATAATATATAATCATGAAGTGATGAAAAAAAAAAAAGGAAAAGGCCAGTATTTCATTCCCTCCCCAAGGGGAAGACCGGGCTGCTCGAGCTTTCCGAGCTCCTTCAGCCACAATCATGGATTCCCAGTAACGGGAAATGAACCCATTACCTCCCGACTACTAAGCAGGCCGTGTCACCACTACGCTACCAGCTCGGTATGAAGTGATGACTATCGTATTTATATTTAAGTATTTATATACAGTTCACACATATTTAAATCGAATTGAATCTGATAATGATAATCATGATATTGTCAGTGATAATAAAAATAATATAATTATCATATAATAATATACGCGGTGTTTCAGGAGGAAATGTGGTTACTCTAGTATGTTATTCTACGTTTAATTTTAAGCAAAACGTGTCTATAAACTTATGTTCTGAAACGCTTCGTAGGATGTACAGGGTGTAAAAGTTATAAAAATAAATCACATTTTTTTAATATCGCTCGATGGCCTCGAGCTAATTTCACGACATTTTGTATCCTGGGGTTCCTTGGGACGAGAAATTCAAATTCATTGACGATTTTGGTGTATCCTCCAGAGGGCGCCACAAGCGACCGTTATGACAGACATAAACCACTATTACTTTTTTGTGCCACATTGTATTCTGTTTAAAAAAAGGTATACCTTATTGAAGTCGCTAGGTAACAACAATAGTACTACAACAAAATAACAACAAGAAAACAACTTAACACTACTAAATTAATTCTCAAAGACTTGGTTCAAAAGTACCACCACCAACTTCAATACATGTTTTAATTCTAGGTAAAATGTTACGTACAGTGTTATTTAATTTTACAGGAAGCTCTTTTATTTGCGTATATGTGGCCTTTATACGACCAATCAACTCATCGCGTGTATTTACTGTTTCACGATAAACATTTTGTTTCATCCATCCCCAAAGCCCATAATCCATGGGGGTTAGGTCCGGAGACCTAGTCGGACAATTGATAGGTCCATCACGACCAATCCATCTCTCTCCAAATTGTTCATTTAGGAAATGGGTTACTTGTCGGTTATAATGGGACGGAGCACCGTCATGCTGAAAAATCATCCTTAGTCGTTTATTCAAGGAACATCCTATAATTGCACTGGAAGATCATTTTGCAAAAACTGTACATACCTGGCCGCTGTTAGGCGATCCGGTAATACAAATGGGCCAATCAATTGATGACCACCAGATATTTACACTAAATCTATGTTGGAAATTTGTTTCAACACTGGCATGTGGATTGTTATCGGACCAACGATGATTGTTGTGCTATTTATTAATACCATTCCGAGTAAAAGTGGCTTCGTCAGTAAAAAGTATCATTGGAGCTAGTTGCCGATTAGTGTTGATCCATTCACAAAATCCCAATCTTTTAGCATAATCTCTTGGTTGAAGGTTTTGTACGGTTTGAATTGTGGAAAGGATACAATCCGTGTTTGTGTAACGTACGCCATACTCTTACATAAGGAATGTTCATTTGTAAGAAAATCCTTCTTGCGCTTGTCGATGGTCTTCATTCTATTGATTCAAGAATATTTTCTGTTTCATTGGCATTTAGGTTATCTGCACGTTCAGAATGATAATGACTACTTGGAAGGACACCGGATTCCCGTATTTTGTCAAATGTGTTAGAAAACACTGTTGCATCTGAAACCGTTCTATTAGGAAATCGCCTCCGATATTCTCTACGGACAGCCCATGAATTTCCATTGGAAAAACGATAACAGAACAACATATCAGCATACTCACTATGGGTAAAAATGCGTGGCATTTTTAATATTTGCATATACTTTTAATTAAGTGTAAGTCTACTAGACGATTTCCTAATAGAACGGTTCCAAATGCAAGAGCGCCTTCTTGAACAATTTAAAATTTTAATATTTTTGAACCAAGTCTTTGAGAATTAATTTAGTAGTGGTAATTTGGTACTTAATGTTAAGTTGTTTTCTTGCTGTTACCGTATTTAACCCTAGAATGGTAACCATCGTGAATTTTGCGACTGCGACTCGGATTAATTCGTGCTGTGACGTAGTTGGTCGGAAATCAGAGTTGAGCTTCTAGTTAGTTTTACCATTGATGAGTACGATTGTAACCTTACACTCGACCTCGCGTTCTTAAAATTGGCTTTTCTAAGTAAGTGATCGTAGTTTTACGACGGTTACCGTTACTGTAACTTTTTGTGAGTATATAGAAATAGTAAAGTGCGGGTTAAATTTAGTATGGCGGGAAAGTGGATAAACAATAGGCCGCTGGCAGCAAAGCAACTACAAAATGAAATAGATAAAGTATATCAGGAAGGATTGAGTGACGTAGAAAGTGACGAAAAGTCGCAGTGAAAATGGATATTGAAAATTCAGAATCAGACTATGTAGTATCAGATGAAGAGGACGACAGCTTTGATGATGAACCGGGTCCAAGTAAGAAAAGAACACGAACAAAATCAAATAGTACTTCAAAACAACACAAAAAAATTGCAAAAGTGACTAATATAAAAGAAAGAGAGATGTCTACAATAGACAATAAAGAACAGTTTGAAACAAGTAGCATATCTCCTCATGCTTCTGACGCGATAATAAATATCATGGGTACAGCTGATGCTATTACAGACATCACTACTATCCATAGGGGTGCTGCAACCAAAAAAACAATATCTCTGGTTAGCCTCAAAGGGGAAAAATGGTCATCGCTGGTCAACAGTGGCGAAGAAAGTAACTAGAACACCTAAGAAAAATATAATCCATATAATGCCAGGTCCAAAGGATGCCGCTAAAACAGCATTCACGCCCTTTAGTGCATTTAAATTATTTATAATAGATTCAATGATCGATACTATTGTTACACATACTAACACAGAAATTCATATTAGATCAGTGAACTATAAAAACCCTAATAAAGCAACTGTTTCGAATACGAATGCTACTGAAATAAAGGCGGTTATATGCCTGTTATATTTTGCGGCAGCTATAAAAAACAATCATTTACCAACTGCGGAGTTATTCGTTGATAAGCTCTGTGGTTCTAACTATAAAGCAGCTATGAGTGAAGCTATATTTCGTTTCTTAATAAATTGTTTGAGATTCGATGATAAAAAGACTAGAGACCAACGAAAACAGTAAGATGTCTTTGCAGCCATTCGTGACATATGGAATGAATTTATACAACGTTGTAGTGATTTATATAAGTCTGGAACACATGTCACCATTGACGAACGGTTAATAGGTTTCAGAGGACGTTGAATGGTACTGAAATAAAGGTGCTTATATGCCTGTTATATTTTGCGGCAGCTATGAAAAACAATCATTTACCAACTGCGGAGTTATTCGTTGATAAGCTCTGTGGTTCTAACTATAAAGCTATGTTTCGTTTCTTAATAAATTGTTTGAGATTCGATGGTAAAAAGACTAGAGACCAACGAAAAGGAATGTATTTATACAACATTGTAGTAATTTATATAAGTCTGGAACATATGTCACCATTGACGAACAGTTAATAGGTTTCAGAGGACGTTGTCCATTTCGTATGTTTATACCCAACAAACCTGCTAAGTATGGACTTAAAATTGTTAAGGTTTGTGCCGTGAGTACTAAATATATGACAGATGCGGCTCCATACTTGGGAAAATCAACCCCTACTAATGGTATGCCACTAGGGGAATGTTTTTTGAAACATCGTGCAACATTTTGGGTCAATTGTCCTACAAATATAAAATAATTACAGGTATTTATGATTAAATCTGTTTAATAAAGCTCATTCTATGAACTTGTGTATTTTTTACCGATTAAAACCGAATCATGAGTTTCATTGGTTACCAAAATGGCGACTCGTAATTTTTAAGATGGTTACCTTTAACGTATATGTAAATAAGGTTACCGTTCTAAGATTAAGTAAATTTTATTAAATTATTTGTATCATCAACTTTAGATGCGTTTTTCTCGGAAACCGTTGGTCCTAGCGACTTCAATAAGGTATACTTTTTTGAACAGGAAAAAGATTTTCCAATCGAAAGTGATACAATGTGGCACAAAAAAAGTTATAGTGGTTGAAGGGTGTCATAATGGTCGCTTGTGGCGCCCTCTAGAAGATATACCGAAATCGTCAATGAATTAGAATTTCTCGTCCCAAGAAACCCCCGGATACAAGATTTCGTGAAATTAGCTCGAGGCGATCGAGAGATAATAAAAATTGATCCATTTTTATAACTTTTACAGCCTGTATATCCTAAACGAAGCGTTTCCGAACATTAGTTTATGGGCACTTTTTACTTAAAATTAAACGTAGAATAACATACTCGAGTAACTACATTTCCTCCTGAAACACCCTGTATATTATAATTAAGTGTAAATATACTAGTTGATTGGCTTAGAGGAAAAAATTAAATATCGTCAGCTCCTATTGTATGGAAGTATCGGACAACTTTTAAACACTTGGTGTAGATTCCCACTATACGACTTCATACGATTTCGTAAGTATGTCGTCAAAAAATGATACAGAGGGGTGGGATAGGGTGATTTACCCTCAAACCTATTGCTAAAATAAGCAATAATCAAGATTATATATCCTGTGGAGTGTCAAATTAGAGGTAATTTAATAAAAAAATATTTGGTATTGATTAGATTACATATTTTTTCCATTAAAATAAACTATTAAATTACGTTAAGTAAATAATAATAAAGTGTGAAATTTTAACAAAAATGAATCATATCCTTGTTATGGTCGTCAGCCCCTTATTACTCATGTTTACTACTTTTTGTCTCAAAATTTTTTATTTTTATAGAATTTACCCGCTTATTACTGTTGACTTGACAGTAGTACTTTCAATTTTGAACAGTTCTCGATCAAACTTGTGTGAAATCTTGCAATACCGTTATAAAAACCTTTCAAAAAGTTTAAAAATTCGAAATAATAATACTAATAATAATAATATTTCTTTAGTTCTTTAATAGGGATTGTTGAACATATTAACCAATAGGCACAAGTTCAGACTTCTCAGGTAGAAAGATTTGTTATTCTACTTGAGTCAACAAACACTTAAGAACTATGCCAAGAAATGATATAAAACCAAGTATACGGAGGAAGAGATTTAAATTAAATTGAATTGAATTAGAAAAGTGTAGTCTGTATTGTAGGTATTTTGTTGCTTCCGCCATCAGACTTGGTCCTGAGCAGGACTGTTTTCGCACTTGAGTCGAATTCATAGTTCTAATTGGATTACTCAGTGGCTCAACGGTCTGAGAGTAGTCAAGTGCTTGAGAAAAAAATCATAACATGAATTCGACTCAATTGCGAAAACAGTCCTTCTCAGGACTAAGCCTGATGGCGGAAGCAGAGTCCGCTTCCGAAACGCCGCGTTCAAAAAGCAAAAACTGTGGAAATAGACCGATCAACTCAACTAATAGAAAAGTGTATTTGTTCATAATTGAGCAAATCATAAAAAAGTTAAAGCGAATTAGAGGCTAGTAGCCATGATCAAATTACGTGTACAGTTAAAACAATTTGATTATTGCAAGGATTTTAAATAAATTTTGAAGTGCTGTTTGGTGGGGGGCATCGTCGAGTAAAAGAAAACCTTTAATAAGACAGACAATTTTTCGCTTTTTAATCCTGACATCTGCGGTAGTGTTCAAACTTTTTAAATAATTTATACAAGTGATTTCTGTAAAACACGCCTGGGATTTCTAATAATAATAATAATAATAATAATAATATATTTCATCTAAAGACCTTTACAGATATAAGATAAATCGGTTACAACAATTTAGTACACATTACAAGATAAAACAATATTTCAGGAGTTAACTGGGCTAAATGAAATGACTTGTAGAATAAAAGCACTCCTCTGTTAATAACTATTTTACTTTACGTTTAAATAAATGAACTGAGTTAATGTTCTTTCATATATTTGGTAATTTATTATAATGTACAGTACCAGCATAATAAGGATTTTTTTTCATACAATTTTAGATTATCTGAACTGTACTCAAGAAGGTGTCCAAAGCGTGTGTTGTATGAGTGCATACAGTTGAGCGTCTGAAACTTGTTTTACATTAGTATGTACAAATACTACTACTTCCAAGATGTAAAGAGATGGTAAGGTTAATAGCCCATATTCTTTAAAGAATGATTTACATGAATCAGACTGTTGTAACGCAAATAAAGACCTTATTGCTATTTTTTGCATAGCAAATAAACGATTCACACGGGAGCTATTTTCCCAAAAAATAATACCATATCTCAAACAAGCTTCAAAGTTTGCATGATAAAAACATAATCATGCGTTTAAATCTACAGTTTGTCTTAGATGTTTTAAAGTAAAGCAGTAGCTGGATAGTTTATTACTTAAAATTTGAATATATTGACCAAACGTAAGTGAACAATCAAGTTTAATACCTAAACGTTTGAAACACGCAACTTTTTCAACAGTTTTCTTATTTAATTTTATTAAGGGACTGTAAGAATATTGACTAGCCGTTCAAAAAATTGCATAATGTTAGTTTTTCCTTGATTGAGGGCAATATTGTTAACATTTAAATAATTCGCGCTATTTTGTATTGGCTTACCATGTCAAAAATTATCTGCGGCAGTTATATAATCGGCAAAACATATAAATTCATTGCTCATTACATCAGCAATATCATTAAGATAGATTATAAACAGTAGTGGTCCCAGCACACTTCCTTGAGGAGCACCAATATCCGTACTCTGTAGGTCCGAATTTGTATTTTGATACTTACAAACTGCCTGCGTTCACTTAAATACGATTTTAATAATTGATTACACTTAATTTAACCTTCACGCCATTCCCTTGCGGGGGTAGACAAAACAATCCCTGCCTCTTATCTATTTTTCATTCACAATCTTTCTCCATGCTTTCCTATCTCCGCATACCTCGCTAGCTTCCGCAAGATTCATACATAGTGTCTGACATGCCCTTTTGTTTTTAAAACTCTTTTTCTTTCTTTCCTTTATCATAGATTCTACTACATTCAGCCAAGTTTTACGCGGCCTACCAGACCCGGCCTTTCCCCTAACCTCACCCACATATATTTGTTTCGTTAATCTTGCGTTGTTCATTCTCTCAATGTGACCAAACCAACGTAATGTACAACTTTTATATCTATCCATCATCGTCTTTTCCTCACCACACTCCGTCATAATGCATTCATTTTTTATCTTGTCCCTTCTCGTTTTACCACATGCGCTTCTCAGGAATCTCATACACACGGCATTTATTTTTTTTTTCGTGCTTTTTTTGACATACCCATGTCTCACTTCCATACAGTACTGACGGGACGAATACGCCATTATAGATTGCTCGTTTCGCAGCTAGGCTCATGCTTTCATTTCTCATTATCGTCCACATACTTCCAATCACTTTCCTTCCAGCATTGACCCTTCGTCCAATCTCGCTCTCAATTGTACCATCTGCTGTGAACATTCTACCGAGATATACCAGCTCGTCCACTTGCTCCACAATTTCATCTTGCAGAGTAAATACTCTACTCTCCTTTCCACCTACCCGATTGAACACCACAATCTTAGTTCTGTTAACATTTACCTTTAGGTCCATGCTAGAATGTCAAACTTCGTCAGAGCGGTTTGTAGCTCATCCGCACTGTCACTTAATAAGACTGTGTCATCTGCACACACCAGAAGTCGTACATTTACGTCACCAACCATTACACCATTTGTATCGGTACATGCTTGTCTAAGACATTTATCCATGTATACATTGAACAACCACGGTGACATCACACAGCCTTGTCGCACTCCTTGCTCAATATTAAAGTATTCACTCACACCTCCTCTCACCCTAACACATGCCCGACTACCGTTGTATACTGCCCTTATTCCATTTATTAGACCTTTATTTACGCCATATTCATTTAATATTTCCCACAGCTTCTCCTATTCACTCTGTCATATGCTTTCTCCAGATCTACAAACGCACAGTACAACTTCCTTTTTACCTTTAAACACTTTTCGATCACCTGCTGGAGAGCAACCATCTGATCGACACATCCTCTCCCTGGCATGAAGCCACCTTGCACATCCCACATCTTAGTTTGTGTAGTTTCTCGTACTCTATCAATCAGTATTCTTCCAAACACTTTACCAGGCACGCTGAGCAAGCTTATTCCTCTGTAGTTCTTACAATCACTCTTGTTCCCCATACCTTTATACAATGGTGCAATGATCGCGCTCTTCCAATCACTCGGCACTTTTCCACACATAAGGCATACATTGAATAATTCACACAATCTTCGTATAAGCTTTGCACCACCATACTTGAGCATTTCACCAGTGATTTCATTTACTCCTGCTCCCTTGCCTTCCTACCGTTTTCTCTAATTCATTTATTCCAATATCCTTCTCAGTTTTATCCATCATTTCTTCTATATTCTCCTTATTTAACTCTTCACTCTTACTTTCCTCACTACTTCCGAAATATTCTTGCCAGCATTTCCTCACTTCACAATCGTCCCATACTATTTCGTTTCTAGCATTCATCACTCCTGCAGCGTTCTGTTTTGGGCCACATTTTGTATTTTTGACCCATTTCCAGAAGAGTTTTTTGTTTCCCTCAAAATCATTCTGCATTTTCTCTCCTTCCACAGCCATCACTTCCTCTTTACTTATTCTCACTGCGTCCTTCGCTTCTTTGTTTCTTAATCTGTACACCTCATACAATCGCTTCTTCTCAGTCTCATTTTTTGCAGCAATCATTGCCATGTACGCATCTTTTTTCTTACATACTGCCTTTTTTACCGACTCATTCTACCAAGCACATTTTTTCTGTCTACCTACAGTCACTCTTCCACATATTCGCACGGCACAATTGACAACAGAGTTTTCCAAGCTTAACTATGCACATTCAACTCTTTATTTACAGCATCTGCGTATTTCATTCTCGCACCATTATCCACTAGTTTGTCAACCCTAATTCTGGACGTTCGCATTCCTTCTCCAGACCCACTTTTGTCCCAAACACACTCTCGATACAACCAAAAAGTGGTCCGATCCACACTCCGCACCGTGCATTACTTTTGTGTCTTTCACCAGGTTTCTAAGCCGTTCATCATACACTGTCAAGTCTATCATACTTTTAGATTCACCTCTTTGCCATGTATACATATGCACATTTTTATGTTTAAACCACGTATTGGATACAAACAGGCTTCTGTCCACACATATGTTCAGCAGGTGTTCACCGTTCTCATTGACTCTTTGGTCTCCGAACTTTCCTAGAACGCGTTCACTATGTTCTCTCTGTACACCCACCCATCCGTTCATATCCCCCACTATAATCACTCTTTCGTTTGGCTTACATACGTTCAACACGTTCTCTACTTCATTCCAGAAGTTCTCATGCTCCTGGTCTCTTTCTCTATTCACCGGTGCATAGCATGCAAGAAAAATTCTTCGAAACTCCACTTTCATTCCAACCCATATTACCCGGGGAGATACCAATTCGTACTGTTTAACACATCTTTTCACTCTTTCACTTATGATCATCCCAACTCCTTTTGCGCCATGCACTTCCGTCTCAACTCCTGACCATAGTGCCAGGCCGCCATCCTCCATCTCCACAGCACCCTTTCCTTTGCGCTTTGTCTCCGATACACACAGAATATCAAGTTGTCTTTCGTAGATTACATTCTCAATTTCAAATTCTTTACCATGCATACCTCTAACATTCCACGTACCGACTCGCCATTCATTCCTTGTACAGTCGTCAGCAACGGGGCCTGTCTGTTTCGACCTTGACCGCCCCTTGTAGCCAGGTCGATCCGAGGCAATTGTATTGTTTTTTTGAGTAATACCATAGTTAGCAGACCGGTTACTGGCCAAATCGTGCCCCGGACGATGTAGCATTCCCTACTAACGGTATCGTCCTACAACCGGACAGTTATTTGTCTGTCATGACGTAATAGATAGATATAAATAATAGATCGTATACTTACTGTATGAATCTGAAAATGTGCATATATACATGTACATTTTTTTTTCTTACCTATCCTTCAATCACACCACGCGTTTCGACCATACTACTCTACACGCGATTCCTGGTTCCGCGCCCCTCACCGGACTTGCTGGTATTTATTAGCGACCAAATGTTATTGTTATTTCGCGCGTATTTCAACTAAAGAGCCTTTTACTGGTTAGATTATCATTATCTTTGTTTATTATTAATATTCAAACCTCTGGGTATAAAAACCTGTTCAAACGCTTACCCTTATTTGATTGATTTCATTTAACATGTATTTAACTGAAAGCATCGAAATAAAGCTAATTATTTAACTTAAAAAGTACGATAATCTTTTATGTTAAAATTTTTATTACAAAAAATTTACACTTCCCTCTAATTCCAAAAGATTCTAATTTAGATAGTAAGATTTTATGTTGTACACAGTCAAAAGCTTTGGTTAAATCAACGTATAGAACCATAACTTTTTCACGTTTGTCGAAGTTTTTGTCAATGGAATCCAAAATACTTGCAAACGCTGTTATTGTCGATTTATCACGCCTAAATCCATGCTGTTGATTTATTAAGATACTAACGGAATTCAGAAAAGATATAATTCGATTTGCTATTACTTTTTCAATTATTTTAGAACAAACTGACAATAATGCTATTGGTTTGTAATTATTTAATACTTTAACAAAAATTATTTCACATGGTATATGCGCCATAGGAACTCTAATAAGCCTAAAAGTAGTAATGATAACGGTCTAATTAGTGCTAATTAGATGTTTGGTAATATATCCATATGGTTACATTGAGCGATAAAGGGTAGGGGTTCTGAAAGACATAATTTTAATTTTTTATGTAAATTTTATAGAAACTATTACAAAACATACACAAAAAGGCACATAGAAATTTACTGAACAATTATTTATTAGGAAACTTCCAAACAAAACGCATTTATGCAAAAAACAAAGTGCAAAATTAATCTGTGTTATGAAAATCTTGGAAACAGTTTTTTGATTCCGTCAAACAAAGTCTGGTATCACACTTTTCTCACTTCAAACGACTTGTTCCCTTTTTACAATTTCTACACCTTCCTTGGATGTGTAGGCATAATAGCATAACAATCTTTCCTAGAAAGATCGTCAGGTCTTGTGACTACCGGAAACTTAATTTTTCGAAATTATTTACTGATTTACTTGGTCTTCCTCTCCTAACACTTTTGCCAGTACAAGCTAAGGACTGCATAATTTGTAGCCTGAATTTCTTTAGAGGTGTGTGTTTTCCATTTATAGCATCACAGTCTTGCCTATATACCAACCAAGCGTTTACTACGCTAATATCTAGAAGATAAGTAAAAACTGGAAAGTACCAGCGTTTCGCTTTACTTGGGGTTTTGTAAAAGCCCATCAAAGCATTTGCTCTATCTACGCCACCCATGTGTTTATTGTACTGGTTTACTAAATTTGGGCAAACGACGTCTATTTTTTTACCAGCATGTTTGCTATATCTTTTCAGGTTACAGGTAGGATTTATTCCATAAAGCGTGCTTCCAAGCAAAACGCATTTATTGTCTACCCATTTGACAACAATAACGCCTTTCTGAATATCTGTTTTGAAGTCAAAGTACTCTTCCTTGTTTCGTAAGGACCTTATCAGTTTCAATAGGACATCCTGCAATTCTATTTGAACGTAAAGTTCCCAAACTGCGAATATGCATATTTTTTTTCAAATAGGTAAACAATGGGAGACTTGAAAAGTAATTGTCAAAATATACCACCGAGTTTTCTGGATCAGAAAGAGATTTACAAAGGGAAATAACAACAGAAGCACCCACACCTAGTGAGCTTTCAGTTTCTGAGATTTCATTCTTGGTTCCTTGTAGTTCGCAAAAAGTGACTAAGATTAGTCCTGAAACTACAGCAATCACAAAAAATTTGTATCCCCACTTATGAGGTTTGTTTCGTCATCTGAGCTTTCAATACTTTCTAGGTCCACTGGTTCTAGAACATTTTGGAGATGTAACTACAGTTACAGCTTCTGTATACTGAGATATAATTATCTATGCAAAATTAGCTAAAAAATAAGTATCTACCAGTCAGCACTTGACTTGCGTTCTAATACTTTGATAACTCTTCTTCGTCACTTGATGTATCAGAAGCATCGAAACGTGCGGACTTGGTAATGTACATTTTTTCTTGCCATAAAAGGATGTATTGCGATATTGCCCATTTCCTATATTTAAAAAAAACAGTCGTAAACGGGCAATGTTATGGTTATGATAAATATCAAGCTAAGCTATTCTAAGAACAATAGTATTTCAGAGTTTATTATTAGCCACATATGCAGTCTATAATCTACACAAACTGAAAACAGTAAATATGGAGAAATCTTAAGTGTTTCACTTACCGAAAATGCAATTGTCCGTTCACCATGCAGGGTCTAGTCGTTCACAACTCAACACGCACTCTAGAAATGGCGGCGAAATAAAATTTCAAAGTTAGATTGTGATCCTGCGTTTGCGCGCCCCACCATCTATAGGTTGTAACCACATGGTAACGAAGACTGGCGTGCGTAGAATAATAGGGAACAGAGTTATAAGTGTACTTAGGTCGATGTAACCATATGGTTACATGAACCCATAAAGGGTTAAATAGTGCAACAACTTTGGCGGTTTTTCGCATATCAGGAAAATGTGCACTGGTAAGACAAGCATTTATAATATGATACAGTATTGTATTGGTGAGATGTAATACGCACTCTGTTTGATAATTGTTGACGGTATAGAATCTGGTCCACAAGCGTTAGAATTTTTCAATGTCATAATAATGTTATAAATCTCAAGCTCAGTGGCAGGCGACAAAAAAATTGTTTTATCAACAATCTTTTTAGCAATGGAACTGAAATGTACTATTGCAACTTATTGTTGGTATGATAGATTTAAACTAAATAAATTACAAAAAAAAATCAAAAACATAGTTATAATAAATTTTATGTGGGTGCAAAGTCTAAAATTGTTGGTATGCCATAAGAGTAATTTACAGTCGATTGCAGTATTTCAAAAGTAAAGTACATTAATTCAATTTCAGAAAGTTCAGTAAGTTTATGCCCAAATATTGTTCTTTTTTCTCTAAATTATCGATTGCTGTTTCATTTAAAGCACTGATCAGACTTTTCTGAATGTGAATATAGGGATACTTTAATAAAATACATTTATTTTCCAGTTTTTCTCATGATACTTAACATAACTTAACCTTCACGCCATTCCCTTGCGGGGTAGGCAAAACAATCCCAGTCTCTTACTTATTTTTCATTCAGAATCTTTCTCGATGCTTTCCTATCTCCACATACCTCCCTAGCTTCCGCAAGATGCATACATTGTCTCTGACATGCCCTTTTATTTTTAAAACTCCTTATCTTTCTTTCCTTTATCATACATTCTACTACATTCAGCCAAGTTTTACGCGGCTTACCAGACCCGTCCTTACCTCTAACTCACCCACATATATTTGCTTCGTTAATCTTGCGTTATTCATTCTTTCAATGTGACCAAACCTCCGTAATGTACTACTTTTATATCTATCCATCATCGTCGTTTCCTCGCTACACTCCTTCATTCTTTATCTTATCCCTTCTCGTTTTACCACATGCGCTTCTCAGGAATCTCATACCCACGGCATTTATTTTTCTTTCGTGTTTTTTTTTGACATACCAATCTCTCACTTCCATACAGTACTGATGGGACAAACACGCCATTATAGATTGCTCGTTTTGGTTTCTCATTGTCGTCCACATACTTCCAATCACTTTCCTTCCAGCATTGACCCTTCGTCCAATGTCGCCCTCCATTGTACCGCCTGCATTAAACATTCTACTCCGAAATACCCGCTCCACCACTTGCTTCACAATTTCATTTTGCAGAGTCAATATTCTACTCTCCTTTCCGCCTTCCCGATTGAACATCACAATCTTAGTTTTTTTCACGTTTACCTTTAGGTCCATGCTCTCACAGACTGTATCAAACTTCCTCAGAGCAGTTTGTAGCTCATCCGCACTGTCACTTAATAAGACTGTGTCGTCTACATATACCAGAAGTCGTACATTTACGTCACCAACTACTTCACCATTTATATCGGTACACATGCTTGTCTAACACATTTATCCATGTATACATTGAACAACCACGGTGACATCACACAGTCTGGTCGCACTCCTTGCTCAATATTAAAGTATCCACTCACACCTCCTCTCACCCTAACACATGCCCGACTACCGTTGTATACTGCCCTTATTCTGTTTATTAGACCTTTATTTATTTACGCCATATTCATTTAATATTTCCCACAGCCTCTCGCTATTCATTCTGTCGTATGCTTTCTCCAGATCTACAAACGCACAGTACAGCTTCCTTTTTACACTTAACCACTTTTCGATCACCTGCTAGAGAGAAACCGTCTGAAAACGATCTACCATCAAGTATGTATTTAGGTAACTCTAATGCTCATAATGGGCAAAATATTATAAATTTGTTTGCACCGCACTTCAGTTCTGCCTATTCAAATGTTACCCTTAATTGTGTAAGTAATATAGGCTGTTCGAATAACTACATAAATATCAGCAATGTAACCATCACACTGCATTCAATTTTAACCAAAATCAATAACCTCAAGGATAGTGTAACTGTGGGGCCTGACGGTGTCTCGCCGTTTTTGTTAAAACAATTCCGCTTTATTTTATCATTCCCTCTGCTTATTCTGTTCAACAAATCTCTTAATGAAGGAATCTTTCCAGAACTTTGGAAACTTAACTCCATCACTCCTATTTTCAAGGCTAATGATAAGGTCGATATTTCTAACTATCGCGCAATTTCTAAGCTGTTTGAGAGTTTTATCACTGATGAACTGTTCCGTTCTCTACGTTATTGTATAATTGACGAGCAGCATGGATTTCTACCAAATCGCTCAACCATCACTAACCTCTTAACCTATGAAAATCATATTGCCCAATACCTAGAAGATAATTTACAACTTGATTCATTATATGCAGACTTTACTAAAGCCTTTGATAGGGTTAAACACAAAATGCTTGTTATAAAATTAAGTCAACTGGGTCTGTGTGATCCATTGTTATCATGGATTAACTCTTACCTTACTGGCCGCACTCAAATAATGAAACTTTTTCTCTGTCCCTATCTCTGTAACATCAGGTGTTCCTCAAGGTGCGCATCTAGCACCGTTACTTTTTCTCTTATATATTAATGATGTTAAGCTTATACTTAAGCATTCAAAATTTCTACTATTTGCTGACGATATTAAAATATTTAAACCCATTAAATCAATGCGGGATTGTGTTGAACTCCAAAATGATATAAATGCATTATGCTCGTGGTGCTCAATGAATGGTATGGAACTAAATCTATCTAAATGTTTCAGTATCACATTCTTCCGTATTAAACAAGCAGTCCGATTTAATTATACCATCAACCACATTCCTATTGAATCTAGGAATTCTGTTACAGACTTGGGAGTCATTTTTTCATATGACCTTTCTTTTAGTCAACATATTCGTTGGATATGTAATAAATCACTGAAATAATTGCGATTTCTAAATCGCTGCGCTAAACATTTTCGTAATCAAATGATTTTAAAAACTATATACTTTTCATTCGTGCGCTTCACTCTCGAATACTGCTCTCAAGTATGGTACCTTATCGTTCCTCATGGATTGTTAAAGTCGAAAAAGTTCAGCATAAGTTTTTACGATTCTTTTGGTACAAATCAGGTTCACATGCGAGTAACTTTTCCCATATGAGTGCTCTTATCTCTATAAAAAGCAATACTTTATTTGCCAAACGAAAACTCTTGGATCTGTCATTTCTCTTTAAATTACTAAATGGCTTACTTGACTGTCCCGTCCCTCTTCAATTAATCACATTTAATATTCTTGGAAAAATGGTAAGATATATTAATCTCTTTTGTGTTAACCATTACAAAACGAATCATCTCCGTAACGAGTCTCCCATGCGCTTAACAAATTCCTGTCCAACCCTCGATTTTTTTTGCACAATCTCTCGATACATTCAAACTAAAGGTTAAATTTCTGATTTCTAATGACGATGCTTCCTTTTATACTCAATATTACAGTTAAATGAATTGTATCTTGTATCTTTTGTTTTTGGGGTTTTCCTGTTAATAAACATTATTATTATTATTATTTGATCGATACATCCTCCCCCTGGCATGAAGCCACCCGACACATCCCAAATCTTAGTTTTTGTAGTTTCTCTTACTCTATCAATCACTATTCTTCTAAATACTTTACCAGGCACGCTGAGCAAACTTATTCCTCTGTAGTTCTTGCAATCATTCGTGTTCCCCTTGCCCTTATACAGTGGTACAATGATCGCGCTCTTCCAATCCCTCGGCATTTTTCCACACAAGGTATACATTGAATAATTCACACATTCTTCGTATATGTTTGCATCCCCATACATTAGCATTTCACCAGTGATTTCATCTACGCCTACTCCCTTGCCGTTTTTCGACCTTCCTACCATTTTCTCTACCTCATTTATCCCAATATACTTCTCAGTTTTATTCACCATTCCTTCTACATTCTCCTTATTTAACCCTTCACGTTTTCTATTTTTGACCCATTTCCAAAATAATTCTGCATCTTCTCTCCTTCCACAGCCATTACTTCCTCTTTACTTATTCGTATATGATAAAGCTATGCAGCTACATAGCGCCGACGCCCCCCCCCCACAGTTTTGTGGTAAGCTCAGATGGAAGTTCATTTAAGAGTTTACAAGCTCTTGGTATCTAAAGGATATTTTCAAAAAAGTTGTTTTGTGTAGTGGTATTGAAAACATATATTTGCTCTTCCACTTCATATTCAGATTATGAACGTCTGTTCTGGACCTTAATTATTTTTGGAGGTATGGTAGAAATTGTCTATCTATCATTTTTTTAAAGGTACAAACTGCATGTAGGCGTCACCTATTTGACGTATTATGGTCACACTGCTTTATTCCGTAGACTAACCTTAAATAGAAGTTTTGAACGGTTTGTATTCGTTTCTGTGTTAAACTATCGAAGCATAAACTATAAATGTATCACAGTGGTCAAATAAACTTAAAATTCAAGAATTGCATAACGTAACCTTTAGATCTTTGTTAAGTGTGTGTCTGCATGGATAGAACATGTTTAAGCACATGTGTGAGTTTCCAACTACTCTGTTTATATGATGTCTAAATCTAAGTTTAGAGTCAATAATAACACCTACATTTTTTACCTCCGATTTCGTTTGTAACTGAATCCTGAGGGGTGTGTCACTTACTAAAAAAGTGAACATGTACTTCCAAAATGCGATGTTTTTAAGGGACTGCTTGAGACTGGCAAGAAACTTCAGGGACTGCCAACGACTGCTTGAGAATGCCAACCAATTTCATGAACTGCCAATAAATCTGTGATTGCCTAAGATGGCCACCGACTACTACCAACTGGCAATGAATTTTTCAGACTGCCATTGACTCCCTGGAGTCCCCGACGGATTGTCAACTATATTGTCGAATATCTGACAACTAAATGATTAAATTTACATCCTTTGCGATTCTGTGGTTTATCAAAGGCGAATTTTGGTTTAATGATGGATTATCGCAGTATAAATATTCTTTTTCTAAGGGGAAAAATGGTCGTAAGATCAAAACCACATGTTAATAAAGGCCCATTCCATAATTCTAATATTTTATCCATGGTTTCGGTTTTGGGCTCATATGTATACAGTTATACATTATATAATATGATACTACATAATCTAATGGCAAAACCGCAACCGTGGTTAAAATGTTGGAATTACGGAATACGCCTTAAGAAAAGGCTATGGTTGTTGTAGATTAAATGAATAGGACACATTAGAAAAATAATACACTTTTAATTAAGTAATCCTTTTATATTAAAATTAACTAAAACAAATTTTTCTTCATGCTCTTATATTTAGTTTCCTTATTTATTTAAGTTGTTGGGATCGATGCCCTCTTCAAAATCCCAAAAGTCCCCACCCCTCCGCCGTGTGCGTCACGATGAAATGCCGTCACAAATATGGCGACGGCAGTGTTTTAGAAAAACACTCATATCTCGAAAACTATTCAACCGATTTTCAAGAATTAGCACTCATATGAACTTTGCCACAATTAATGTTCTATTACTTTTTTTAACATACCTTATAGAGTTTTAGCTATGGCCAGTTTTGTTAAATAATTGTCAAAATTGTAGGATTAATTTTTGACTGATTTCTACGTATACATAACAAAACGGTTAGAGAAGTCTAATAAAAATATAGAACATAAGATGCAGAGCTCTTTTTCGTCTATCCAAAAAGCCTTTTAGCACTTACAGAGTTATTGGTGTAATATTGCACATACCGTAATTATTTTCTTAATACCGCACAGTTCTCTATTCTAAATCATAATGCAACATATCCATTACTTGTGTATTAGCACAACCAGTACCGTGGCATTCAGTGCACATCTGACTGCAACTAAATCCTGATCTTCTGCAAGAACATCGAGCACCACAGTTTTTATTGCATGTGCACCTCACAATGTTCAATAAACTGTCCGGCGCGACAGGTGAACCGGTTGGATTTGATTCGAGTGATGGTCCAGTGCACTTCCATCCCCACTGCGTGGCGGTTAGGTTGTTTCCAAGCCATAACTGAACCTAGAAAGAAAGTTTTAATTAACTAATTTTGCTAGACTTATCACGAACAGATTACCCACCTGGTGATAAACTCTATTTGAATGTTATCTAGCAGCGCTTCTTGTAGGAGGCAAACTTGATAGCTTGAATTCGTCTGACAGAGACTGTTCTGCCACCAAGCGATGAAAAAAACTTATTCTCATTTCGTTCAATGAAGTTTCTCTTGATTTGTTATAAGTCATCAGCATCATTGACTTTCCGGCCTTGGCAATTTCGTCTGATCGACTTCTGAAGAATAGAAAATCTGAATTTCGTCGCGCAGTTTCGGATTTGATTCAATGATCTTGCACGCCTTCTTTTTACCTTTATTATAGGCAGCCGAGGTAGTATCGCATCCAGACATAGCATGAATGAAGAGAAGTGACTTTTTCATGTTTCCCAAATCATCTTGCATCTTGCCAATGTTGAAAATTTGAAGAGGCTTTGAACCACATGGTTTCACATTGTACAAGCGATGAGATGTTTAAGTTGGAGATACAGCAGTTAAAATGACCAAGATGCCCGTATCATTGGCTACCACGGCTGTTGGTCCCCTCTGGGATATATCAATCCCAGTTCTTGCAATCAAGACATCTGCATCATTTTCTGCTTAATATGTGGTAAGGCTAGCATCCTTAAATGCACCAGTGAGCAAAGTTATCAGCATTTCTTTGTTTATTACATTTCCAATAAATTGCGCTGATGAAGTTGTTGTAGGTAAGTTGGGGCACACATCGAGATCCGTAGTGACTTTCTACATAGTTTACATGGCACTGACATACTTCCTTGTACGTCGATGGTTTCTGCCACACAACAGTATGGAGAAGCAAGCCACCGTCTATCACGTACAATACATCTGGAGGGATATGTTTCTCGGAAGAAGAGTATGTTGCGAGCAATACTGCGAGAGCCGATTTTTTAGTTTTACGCATTAAACCGTTTTCAAACAGAGAGAGGTTTGGGCGCAAGTGTTATCAGTTACACCTCTGCCTCTGGTCAGTCTACCGGAAGTTTTCATTACTCTCATGAGTCCTTGCTCAATTTCTAGGTCTGTAAACAGTATTAAGATATAACAAGTCAGAATTTATGTTCATACATAGCCGTTTACTTGTTGATACACCGCTCCAGAATCTGTCTGTACGGCGGACAGTGAAGTACCCTCTGGTAGTGAATTTTTCCAGCTCATCCTTAGGAACACGACTCGGCAAGTCGTCCATTTGTTAAAGGTACAGTCTAGTAGATTTAGCATATGCGATGTGACTTGTAACAAGTTAATATGAAGTTTAGTAGAACAATAAACGGAATGCAGATTCAAATTTTTTACCTGCTGCATGGAATATGGGTAATATTTGTCGAGTTGCGTGAAGGTGCAGTTACCTGTCTCCACTTCTGTCAGCACGAACTAAGAGTCGCATGAGTTCAACTAACCGGATGTACTGTATTCATAACTTCGCTGTTCGGTTGACTGATTCCACCTCAGTGCACTTCTACTCCAGGACATTTAGAAATTCGATGATTTCGGGTTTATCTTCGAGCTCGCGCGGCATAATGTCTTTACTTTTCACTTTTTCGTAAACGTCCTCAATCTCCTTTTCATTACGTCTAACTACATGTAGAAAAAGGATGCAAAGAACAAGCTGTGTTAGAAAATGGGCTCGAAGACCTCGACCAAACGCATGTCCTGACATCATAGACAGTAGACTATAATTCCTCTTCCAGCCATGATGTTTCCTACTGATCCCATCATAGACATCATGAGGTGAAATCCTCCAAGTCTGACTATTACCCCATTCAGCTCTCCATTCGTGCCATTAGCTGCTACAATTTCAACGGCCTTCGAATACGGTGGCTGATCAAAAGTAACGAAACAAGATTTCTGGTTTTGTTTTCGGCATTCCTTGGCAGCAAATGAAAGAGCAGTGTATATAGCTGACGGATTTCCAGAATCCCATGTTAATGAACGCCAATATCTGAACACCGCTAACTTCATATGCAGAACTCATACTTGTCTACATATACCCGTTCCAACTGGGTTTGAATGGGTCACCGCTGAGATAGCTACTTATCCACAGCACATCTGTACAGTACGGCACATAACCAGGAGAAGACTTTCCAAGCAAAGATTCTTTTTCAACATTCTTGATTAATTTTAGCCAGACCTTCAGTCGCAGGTTTTACGTATGTAGAAATGTTCATTCTTCCACGTAATCTCAGCTCTGTAGAATTCGAAAAATGCGCTTTGGGAACTCGTGGGGGTGATCCTTCCCTTATCTTTCGTGATGTAACTTTGATGCCAGCCAAATTATGTAGGGTACCTTTTCCGTCGAAGGTTCGAATGTTTATATACCCTTTGTCAAACGCTAATTGGAGATATCCTGCTGTAGATGAATCTTGTTCGTCATCTGCAACCATGAATGAATGCTCGCATTTTCTCACTTCTTGATACGACGAAGAGAATCCCAAAGCATGTAGTATGTGTATGAGATCCCTCGACTCATTGTGTCGGTGGAGGCCTGCAAGCTGATATCAGGACTTCCTTTGTAATTTTTTTGCCTCAGTTTTTCTTTTGGTGAGTTTCTTGATGAACGTCATTAAGGAGACGGGATGTTCTCGGTGTCTCCAATCTTTGGCCCCTGGGTTGAGTAAGTAGTTAGGTCATACATGGTACTTTGTATGTCTTGTCTGATACTTGCTGCTGCTGCCGCATCCACGATCCTCAAACGCTCCTGAATCTTGTAATAATAATAAAAGTTGGGTGTAGAGGTTGTTATATAATTTCACCCCTAATGTTACTTATACTTCTAATAATAAATAGATTTTGTGCCTTCAGCTGTCGGCGATTAAACGGGCCATGTTCTTAAAATTTGATTTGCTTTAATTAGAAAATGTATGTGTGTCGTTAGATATGTTCGCTTCACAAAAAAAGGTGTAACTTCAACCTGTAAATAAATGTTAAAATACCTCGGACGCCAACTTATTTTATGGAAAACAAGTAAACGGTAAATGTAATAAATGTAAAATTGGAAACAATGACAAGGTTTATTAAAAAATCTTTAACTCAAGTTATAAAGTAGCAAATCTAAATACTAATGTTAGTAAATCTGAATTAACTTAAAAATACCTTATGAACAAATGATTAGAAATGAAATATCTGTAGTACTTTTAAATTTTGGTTATCACTGGTATACTGTTACTGACAACAAAATGCTGACGAATGCACGCTTTCAAATTTGGTTGTGCAATTAATCTTGAAATGGAAATATAACAGGGTTTTGATATTCGTTGATCCCAAATAAGTAAATTTCTTTAAAAAACGTCCAAACTTGGTTGATTTAAACGGGTTAATGTACCATTTATTTATAATTCTTCTGCATAGCAATAAACTTCTGCATAGCAACAAACTTCTACTGCGTCATCCTCGTTAAATTGAAACGTAATAGTACAATGAAATTACGTAAAAGGAAAATTTAACGTTATAAAAAAGAAAAATAAAAGTGCCTAAAAATGGATAAATATATCAAACAATGAAACATAAGTTTAATTCGCTCTTACCGTAAAAATATACGACACCTTTGATAAAAATATTCAAGAGCTAATATGGATGCTTCTTGCTTTCATTATCGTACAACAACGACCTCCAAAAGGTGTCTGCGCACGAAGTCAATGTGCAAACGAAATGCGCGTACAAGCTCCACTTTAAAATATCTAAACGCATGCTTTTCAACCACTAAGGTATGCAATTCACATGACACGAAAATGAACGAAGTTACCTAAATTATTGCAAATTTCAACACAACTTAAAATGTTTGTTATACGCCCCCCTAAAATTTGGACTCGGAGATCACCAAAGCGCAGATTCCAAACTCTAAGCTAATAAATTATTTTATCAAAATCTGATGAAATATAAAAAAAATGTTAAGCTAATTAAAATTCAAGCAAAAATTTAAATAGTAATACCTAAAATTTAAATAAAATGCAAGTAGAAATCACATGGGTAATATCAAAATGCTAAATAAAGGATTAAATAGAGCAAAATCCTATTATAAGTGTACGAAGAAGTACGGAAAATGCGGTGATGTTGGTCAGGAAAGACCCCACGCAACACCATAAAAAGCTAATGACGCGCTACCACCCGCACACGCCACTAGTCGAAACTAAAGGACCCGAAACCTTAAATAAAGTTATACAAAACTTTATACTGGTGGGGTTTGTGAATCAAACCACCATCAGAGGAACAAAAACAAAAATTGAAGTTAACGTAAAGGGAACAAAAACCAACCATGACCTGAAGGGGCAGAGGGCGGGGAACACGGGAACAGTTTTCCTGTGCAACGATAAAAATCACGGCAAAATGCCACTCCACTCATGAGTCAAACTTCTTCCACACAAACCATAAATCGCGAGAATTGAGACCGAGAGAGAGAGAGCGGTTCCATTACCCTTCTCCGGTGGTCTCAAACCAAGCCCCCTAGGTACCTCAATACAAGACACCCACAGTCACGTTCGGTTGAATAAGTCAAAATCGGTAAATTAAAGTCTGCGCCAGGTCACGGTATATAAATGGATTGGATTGTGCACTCTTCCGAACACATTCACATCCCCTCCCCCCAAATACCCAAGTGTCATAATCAGGAAGTCATAGTTGGGATGTGAACTAGTAATGATGTTGACACGATGTGAATCGAAGAACACAAAGCACCGTCAAGTCTAGAACACCAGACAAATCAGGAATCATCAAAAGCTAGAATTTCGAAACAATTTTCGGTAAATAAATTAATTCGAATCAAAACAAATAAGTATTTAAGCATTTCTAGTATTCTTACCAACGGTTAAGAGTTTGAAAGTTTCACGTCAAATAACGATCAGAGGTAAACTCAAAGAGGTTATTTCAACTTTCGAGGACCTCATTACCCCAATCATCACCCCTCTGCTGAGCAGTATATTGAATAGGCGTAATTGTATTTAGTTGTGCACAGAGGAAGATGTCTCTCCGGTATTGTTTAGCCCTTTTCTTTTCCTTTTGAAGATTTGCATATTCTCCGCAAAAAATGCAGCGTAATTTAAATTTGAATCCGTCCTTTCGAGATCTCAAAACTGAAGCAGCCTCTTCGCGATCGATATAAGAAGTGGAATATATTATATTACTAAATTTTCTTCATTAATGAACTTAATAAGTTATTGTTTCGCGGTGTGCAGAATTCGTATATATATCGTATATATGCGGCGGTTTCGATAAATGTAAAAATATACAACCCCTTGATATTCCCGGTATATTGTGCCAATTTCTGTCGCAAGCGTTTGTTTACTGTGCTCGAACGTGAGTAAGTTTTCCGACAGGAAACCTGTACGTTGTAAGTTTTCCAACATTCCAGGTTGGAGTTACTTCGCACCACAGAATATAATCGTTGTAAGCTGAAACGTCCATGATATTATAAAAGATAGTCATTGGCCATATTTTAGTTTGCCGTCTGCATGTGTATGTTATATTAACTTGTCTAACGCGTCTACAACACCTTTACTTTTGTTGTAATCTAAAATCATGAACGGCTTTTTATGATCTTGGTTACACACTGCGTTATCGTGGTGCATGGTGCTCATGCGCGTAATATTTTTATTCGGTTTCGGAACATAGGGAACTTTTTCTTTTCAATAGCATCTGCCCCAGATCGTACGAGGTAAAGAAATTATCACACGTTACGTTGTAACCTTTTAGACCATAAGTAAAATCTAGCACAACTCTTTTACCTTGACCTCTCTCTGGAGGTTCACCTTCCTTTTTCCCGAGGTAAACTTGCATGTTATATGCATAAGCAGTTACAGAATCGCGTAAAGTCCAAACCTTGACTCGGTATTTAGCAGGTTTATTCGCGATGTACTGTCTAAAAGAACAACGGCCTCTGAAAGGTACCAGTTGCTCATCTACTGTTCCATTTTCGTGAACATTATAGAGCTTAGGTAGAATTGCAACCCATTCATCCCACAAGTCCCGTATGGGAGCTAATTTATCAGTTTGGCGTCGTGGTCGAGTTTTTTTATCGTCAAAGAGAATTATTCGTGTAATCGTTGTAGGGACATCGTTGCTCTGAATATTGGACGACCTACATTTCCATCCCACAGACTGGCTGTTGCCTCTCCATGAGATTTATACACTCCAGCTAGAAACAGTAAGCCAAAATATGCTATTAGTTCAACTAATGTTAGTTCTTGAAACGTGTCGCCACATAGTCTTTTGCCTTCCATATTTGACATTTTCAAAATTAAGTTTACAACTTTGGGGGTGAAATATAAGAAGTACGTGGATTTTATATCAATTATTCGCGACGTAGCATACCTTGTTGGTCCAGGAATCAACGAAATATTTGCTTCTGATAACCTTCCCGATTGATATGTTTTTTCATTTCATACTACGAGGTGTGGCAGAAAAGTAATGAGACTGGCAACACTGCAAGCGATCTGGCAACGCTGCGCTGTTGTACTTCATAGAGAACGTGTATCAGTACCTTCCCATAGCTCAGTGCGAGTTCTCCTTCCGTTAACTACGTGATTTTTGTGACTGCTATTAGTGAAGTTGTGTTTTGGTTGTGCGTCACAGAAAATGGAACAGCGGAATTTGGAGCAAAGTTGTGCCATTACATGTTATGTTAAGCTTGGAGAATCGGCAAGTGTGACGTTTAAAAAGTTAAAACAGGCCTATGGGGAACATTCTTTATCCCGAGCTCAAGTTTTTCGCTGGCACAAATCATTTTTGGAAAGCAGAGAACATGTTGAATATGAACACCGTTCAGGGAGGCCTTCAATTTCGAAAAGCGACGAAAACGCGGAACGTGTGAACACTCTTGTGAGATCAGACCGTCGTTTAACATTAAACCATTGCCTGCCATGAGCCCCATTTGGGGATTTTGTGTTTCAAAGAGTATGGGTTGGCAATACTTATAGGCACGTAACACCTGTTTACAGACACTATTAGACTGTTCGACGTTATGTTGATGCACATTAGAAGTTATTTTGATGCCTTTATGTTGTAGTTTTTTGAATTAATTCATGCTGTGTCAGGTATATTGCTTACTTTTATAAGTATGAGTTTTTTTGCTAATTTGTGTATTATGCTGAGGGATGTTTATATCAATTTAGCTCGATATATTATGTTTATTGGTATTCCTCTAACATGTAAACATGGTCGGTAACCTCTATTCAATTGTCATTTACCAGTTACGGTTGTTTGAAGAGTGATACCCATTTGGGGATCATGGCACATCCAATGTATTTCGATTAGGTGCATGCTACATTGTTTATTACGATTGCGGCAGTTTTTATCTCTAAACCAGCTAGAATCTCTACTAAATGACTCAGAATTTTTAGACCCCCTCGACGATGATAGCGAAATACATCTTGTTCAACTACCACCAGATAATGTTGACAATCTTTCTGATTTGGAAGAGATCGATGAAAACATTCTAGATGATACAATGCCTCGCGATGTTCCAGGAAAAATAGAGTTCCACTACATTCCAGCAGAATCACATTCAGATGAAGGCGATAACCACTTGAATTCATCTAATCTAGCTCGAAGACACTTCTGGCGATGTTATTGGAGAAGTCTCCTCAGAGAAAAACATTGAGCCTAAAACCGAAAACAACGCTAAAAAGAGAAGGTTATCGGTTCCTAAAGCTAAACTAATAAACGACAAAAAAAAAATTAAAACTGCATTTAAACCTAAAAAAAAAGGCCAATGAGAAGAAAAACCAGAGAAGTGGTCTGAGTCAGATTCTGTATTTAGCTTATTACCTCCTTCTGATGAAAACGAAAGAGAAAAGAAAAAATATAGCTGTCCTAAAAGATAAGAACCCTGTAGAGCTTTTTGAAAGTCTCTTTGATAAAAATGTGTGCGATTACGTAGTAAGACAAAGTGTAATTTATGCTGCACAGAATAACCGCCACACATTTACTTTCTCAAATGAGTGCCTAAAGAAGTTCATTGGGTTCCTTCTTTTCACAGGGTACCACTCTCTTCCTCACGAACAATTATATTGGAGCGAGGATGAGGATATATCCATTGATTGTTTGAGGAAGTGTTTTTCAAAGAACAGATTTGTAGAAATAAAACGTAATCTTCACTTCAACGACAATTCCCAAATACCCACTAATCCCAAAAAGTCTTACA
Organism: Vesta saturnalis; assembly: GCA_036346205.1. NCBI lineage: Eukaryota > Metazoa > Arthropoda > Insecta > Coleoptera > Lampyridae > Vesta > Vesta saturnalis. Next base: position 500,722 of record JARFJB010000793.1, read on the forward strand.
AAGTACAGCCACTAATTGATAAGCTAAATAGTAACTTTGTGAAATTTCGAGTATTTTCTACAAATTTAAGCATTAACGAACAAATGGTTCAATACTACGGTCACCATTTCCTGAAGCATTTTATCCGTGGAATGCCTATACGGTTTGGCTTCAAGCAGTGGTGGTTACTCTGCTGTGGGGAAACAGGATACTGTTTTCATGCCGATCTTTATGAAGGTAAAAAAGTGCAGGTAGAGAATGCTGATACGACGTCTGTGGGTTCATCCGTTGTGCTGTCCAAAGTCTCTGTACCTGAGACTCCCAAAAAACATGTTTTTTATTTTGATAACTTTTTTACAAGTTTTGACTTGATGAACTACTTGTCAGAAAAAAATGTTTATACTACTGGGTCGATCCGCTACAATAGAATGAATTTCTTGTCTTATACAGTATGACGGCAAAGAAACGAAAAAAGTAGAAGGTGGTGTAAGTGACTTATCGATTTGTTGAAAAGAACAAACTATTTGCTATTACTTGGATAGATAACAACAATATAAAAGTTTTGTCTAACCACGAAGCAATCGAACCACAGTCAACGGTCACTCGGTGGTCTAAACTTGGAAAAGAGAAGGTAAAGGTTCCTCAGCCAAAATGCATCACCACCTACAATAAGTGGATGGGTGGAGTTGATAGAATGGACTGGTTTATCAACAAATACAGGACAAAAATAAAAGCTAAAAGATGGTACTTCCCTATCGTCACCAATCTTCTTAATATGACCTTAGTCAATGCTCACATTCTCTCGTGCATAGCAAGACAAAAAATGCCACTGCTTGATTTTAGAAGAACAATTTCAAGAACTTACCTGGCATTGACATCTCTGTCCAATCCAAGAAAGATCGGAAGACCTGCTCTACCTAAACCTTCTAATCAAAGAGTTCTGGAAACTGTGAGGTTTGATCCTGTGGGCCACTTCATAGAAAGAACCACTGATGGCAAGCAGCGAAAATGCGGAATATGTAAGACAAACGTAAGGAAGCAATGCTCCAAGTGTAATGAGGGCCTCCATGTTGAATGTTTCCAGACGTGGCACAAATGAATCTAATGTATCATGAAGAAATGTATCCTATAAAAAACAATAAATATGTGTCCATTTGATAATTTGTAATTTTTTAAACCATTCGTGTCATAATCCCCATTTGGGACTTTTTTTAAAAAATGATATAAAAGGCGTAAACATCAAAAGAAATTTTTTTAAATATTTTTCGGGGTTTCCTTGATTAAACTAAAAAATCAAATTTTAAAAATTTGGCAGGTAATGGGTTAAGAATGTTGAGTGAACAATTAAATTTGAACAGATTTGCCGTTCATCAAATTTTGACTGGACATTTGCACATGCGAAAGGTCTGGGCCAAAATGGTACCGAAAAACCTCACAATTGAGCAGAACGACATTCGAAAAAACAAGTGGCTTGATCTTCTTGAAAGAATCGCTAATGAGCAAGATTTCTTTAGTCGTGTGATCACAGGTGATAAATCATGGATTTTTAAATACGATCCTGAGACCAAGAGACAAAGTGAGGAGTGGCACACTGCAACCTCTCCTCGACCAAAGAAAGCTCGAATGACCAAATCGAAGATCAAATCAATGCTGATTTGTTTTTTTGACAGAAGGGGAAGCGTCCACAAAGAATTTGTTCCTACAGGACAAACTGTAAACCAAGTTTTTTATACAGACGTCCTTGAAAGGCTCAGAAAAAGGGTCATTCGCGTGAGACCAGACAATGCGGATAAATGGATGCTCCATCACGACAACGCCCCATGTCACACTGCCCTCTCCATAACAGAAGTTTTGACGTCAAAAGGCATTCATGTGGTTCCCCAGCTCCCCTATTCACCTGACCTCAGTCCCTGTAACTTTTTCCTAAATTAAAAAATGTCCTCAAAGGACGTCATTTCGGGACTTTAGAAAACATCCAAAAGTGTAACGGACATGCTGAAGACCATACCGGTTGAAGACTTCCAGCGTTCTACCAATAGTGGGAACACCGTCTCCATCGGTGTGTAACTGCCCAAGAGAACTACTTTGAAGGCGATAACATTGGTGTTTGAAAAAAAATAAAAACTTTGGTAAATAAAAAATGAGTCTCATTACTTTTCTGCCACACTTCGTATATTACCACCTTTTGAAGTTACGTGATTATCCGTATCGGCTTCATCTCAAAACATAGCTTCCACTTCATCATCCGATTCGTTATTATATATCTCAGTTTCGGACAAATGGTCTTCTTCTTCAGAAGCATTAGGATCACTATCAGAAACACACAAAAGTTTCTCAAGTTCGTATGCACTCTCTCACTACACATTGTCAATAATAAATTTCAATTGTGACGTATTTTGATATTTACTACAAGACCAACACACAGATGCTCACTGGCTGCATTTATACGCGGAGCCACAGACAAGTCTCAACAGGAATAAACTTGTTTACCGGTACGCAAATAACGCATGCAATATGCGCAGTAATGTGGCAATATTATGTAAGTTATTTATATTTATGAAAATAAAACAAAACTAATAAAATCCATTCGTCTATGATAATAATCTGCTTCTCGTTCTTCTAATTTGAACCACACAAATCACCAGGTCATATAGACCCAAACACATTGAGTGTAACAAATGCATTAAAAAAAATTATTATAATTTTCAATCTAGATACACCGTTATTAGAGTAATGAAATAAAAGTGCAGTGGCAACGAACTATTTAAATACATTAAGGAGTTATGCACATTAGAAGAACGCGATTAGGTCATATTGACCCGAACACAATAGGAGGGCTAAAAAGCGAGTAAGCCACTGGACTTGTAAGGATGCAAAAGAACTCTAGCCAACATTTTGTAAAAAAAAATAATTGTTATTAAAAAAGTTATAGCAAGTTTAAAATTTATACACCGATTTCAACAATTTTTTAGAGTGATGTGGAGAATGCCAAGTCCTACTAATTCACAAAGTTTCGTGACTGAAAATCCATTTTCAGAAGGAGGTCGTCCATATGTCAAAGTGGTTCAAAAGCATTACTTACAACTGGGGTTACTGTCTCTGTCAGGGTAGTATTTAGCAAAACTAGCATAAGGATTATACCAACACCTGATTACGATATTAAGAACTAAGTTTATTTTAACATTAGTTTAAGTGTAAGTTTAATCTTCTCTTTTTGTTATATTGTATATAAGCATTTTAGAAAGCGTTTGTTTAAATTTCTAGTAGGGTCTACATACAATTTTCAGATCTCTGTTGTTTTTCGTTTTTGAAATATTTGCACCCCCTCCAAAATAGAACCACCCCTATTTCTCGCTCTCTAAACAAACTTTCAAAAAACGGAGAATCGTGTTTGCTTATTTCATTTAGTAGGCTACGGGTAAATTTTCAAACCTCTGTTGTTTTTCGTTTTTTGGGATATTCGAACCCCGTCCAAAAATAGAACCACCCCTGTATACAATCTTATCTTAAAATGTGTAAAAAAATACATATTTTAGCGTTTTTTCAAAAAATACACCTTTTTTAAATAAAAAATATTGTAATTCTTAAGGGGCGGTTTGACCCCCTTAAAATTTGGCTTTTGAAAAATCCCTTGTTATCGAATCTCTACACCATACAATCAACTTGTATCCCAAAATTCAACTTTTTACGTCAATTAAGGGTTTTATATATACATGGTGTCCCGCAGTTCTGGTCTCGCACCATTACGAAGTTATGGTAGAAGATAGAATTCTCAAAACTTGGTGAAAGTTGTACTTTGAATGAGCATATATTTTCTAATTATTTTCGTTTCTGCGGGATGATCTAGAAATGTGTGACTATACAAAGTTATGTTGTTTTAAATGCAATGCCCTCTATTATATTCTTGGATTCTTCTTGAAGGGCTGATTTCTTCGTTCTATCACACTGGGGTTCTAACATGAATAGTTACGAATTTTTTTAATTTTAGAAATTTTTTGTGTGAAAAGTATTCACTATTGGTCAAAACGGCTTACATGTCCCTATCCTAACTTTTTATTTACTATATATTAATATTTAATCAAAACAAATGAGGGGTGGTAAAAAATTTTGAATTGTTGACCACGTTGTATCTCTTAATTAAATATCACTAGATAGTAAATAAATAATTAGGGTAGGAACACACACACGCGCACGCACGCACCCACGCACGCGCGCGCACGCACGCTCGCACATACGCACACACACCTGTTGGTCATTAGCTGCATCATTATGAACCCAGTTACTATCACATGTACAATGTGTGTAGTACCAACGCCTTTAATATTGGTTACTATCCTCTCAGTTTTCATATAACTAATGACGTCATAAACTGCCAATTAGTTGAGAACGGATAATTTGTGTGAGGTGAAAACAAAACAAAAAGAAGTGATAAATACTTAACACTCTCGTCTGAGGTCAGAGGTTGTGCAAGTAAAAATAGATCATGTTAGTGCCATTTATCATTAAAGCCATTGATTGATTTCACTTTAAAATCATCTCATGTTTTTCAAACTAATGTTAACAAAAATTTGTAAATGGACGCTCACGGCGAGTAGACCGAACTCAATAGACCGAAAGCAGTTGACCGAACTCAATGAAACTCACTGACGAATGCAGCAGTAGACGAAACTCACTTGGTCGAAAATATGTTACGGTTAAAGTACACTTCGCTAAATGTGCACATTAAATATGCCGAAAAATTACATTTATTAACAATAGCATCAACTTCCCTTCACACTTTATTCAGGCTTAGGACTGACAACATAAACTGCTGGCGTGTTTAGAAGTTTTTTTTGTTTTTGATGCTGTTTTGAGTTAGTTCTAATATAATTACTTATGAAGTTATTGTTAGTTAGAATCTTTTTGTTAATCACTAAGGCATTATTATTTTGTTTTTTTTTGTTTTTGATTCTATTTTAAGTTTATTCTAGTAAATCATACGATTAACAAAAGGTTCTAACTAACAATAACTTCATTAGTAATTATATTAGAACAACTTAAAACAGCATCAAAACAAAAAAACTTCTAAACACGCCAGCAGTTTATGTTGTCAGTCCTAAGCCTGAATAAAGTGTGAAGGGAAGTTGATGCTATTGTTAATAAATGTAATTTTTCGAGATATTTAATGTGCACATTTAGCGAATGTGTACTTTAACCGTAACATATTTTCGACCAAGTGAGTTTCGGTCTACTGCTGCTTCGGTCTAGTGAGGTTTCGGTCTATTGCTTTTCGGTCTATTGAGTTCGGTCAACTGCTTTTCGGTCTATTGAGTTCGGTCTATTTACCTAGAACCGTAAATGGAGAAGGGTGCTTCTTGATACTCACATCATAGTCGAGAATACTGTTAACAGTAACGTTTAGCAAATATTCATCTGCGAGAATCGACTGTATTTTGTTGTATAGTATTCTCTGTTTAAGTAAAAAATCATGTAAGTTAATTTGGTATTGATATTTCACATAGTTTGATTTTTGGACCTACTCTATTGTCGTAAAATGGTGTACAATGGTTTGGATAGTAATAATAGGTTTTTTTTTACTAGTGGTATGTTTTATTTATAATGTATACGTTTTTGTAATTTATAGCTCCATACGAAGGAGGAGTTTGGAAAGTTAGAGTGCATCTACCTGAACACTATCCATTTAAATCACCTAGTATTGGTTTTATGAACCGAGTATATCATCCTAACATCGATGAAATCTCAGGAACTGTATGTTTAGATGTAATTAATCAAGCATGGACTGCTTTATATGGTAAGTTTTATTATGTGTTAGCGTTATAAAGTGTAATATCGTTTTTAGATTTATCAAATATATTTGAGTCCTTTTTACCACAATTGCTGACTTATCCAAACCCTATTGACCCTTTAAATGGTGACGCTGCAGCAATGTACCTTCATAAACCTGAAGAATATAAGAAAAAAGTGTCAGGTAAGGTTCGTCAGAATCATTTGATAAAATCATTTTGTATTATTAATAAAGTTTAAAATAATTCAGCCATAGTCATTCACTTTCAAAAGGAGTATAAAAGTTCTAATATGAGAATCTCGTTACTGCTATTAAATGTTTTAGGAAACTATATACTGGAATATTCTAATTTGAATTATGTTAATGATATGTAACACTTGTCGGTGTGTTAGCTATACAACGGATTTTGTTAGCAAGATGTGAGGTTAGATCCTTACACCTCCCATTTGAAATTTAAACACACTTGATAATACAATTCGCTTCTATTATTTAACAGAAGTATTATTCGGTATCTGATCGCTCTGGGTGATTCTCTCTAGGGACACCAATAGAAGAAAACAAACAGTTTCACTGCAGCTGGCATCTGTTCACTACTGCGGAGGATGAAGCATACTCAGGACCGACGTTGCACGATCTACAGCTAGCGTTTGCGGTGCTCATTTGGTCGGATCCACAATTAGAATGTCTACTCTGGCAGAACTGAATTCCATTGGACTTATTGTGAACAACTCCATTGGACCTTTACTTGGGTTTTGTAAACGAAGTTGCTGCGCTACCCATGGGCATACGTTGAAAAATTATATCAACATCATCAAAATAATGTGTTAATTACCGAGTGCAATATAACCTGAGGTAATTTTAAGGATGGTAAACTATAGTACATTATTCATAAATTTTTTCTAAATGCTCCCCCGGGATACCAGATTTTATCTCCTTAACACGTCATTTATTTACATATAAACACATCCACCATATCAATTTTAACTGGGAGGTCATTACGACAAAACTTTACTTAAAGAGAGTTTTGTGGCTCGGTGTAATGTTTGTGTCTGCAAACCTGACAATTCAAAGTACAATAGGATAAAGTGATAATGCTAAAGTCACTAAGTGTTGGTCGATCAAACGATGCACAGCAGCAAATACAAACTCGGTTTTATATACATGCAATGAAGATATAAGTTGTCATTGGTAACGCTATAATCAATTCGGTATTTCACGTCCATCAACATTATACTACACGTTTTGTAAATAATGCTGAAATTAAAATAACCATTGAGGTAGATATGTGCATTTTACCAGCAGAAAGCTTAGTTTATGTAGAATAATTATTAAATAAGGTGGTACTGCTTCAAACACTACTTGTATTGGTGATAATGGTATTGCATTTCTGTTGAGTGAAATTTAGTAGGAAATAAACGGAATAGTAACTAAAGTTGAACTAATAAATTTTAGACCTCGCTATCTCGATATATTTTACGAAAACAGTGTTGCACAAAATACGCGCTTGCACATACCTATGTTACCGTAAAATTCTGAATATTAAGTTATTTCGCATTTATCGTATTGCGTCGATGCACTATGTCGCACAATAGCGAGGATGATTTGGAGGGCCAGTAAAATGGTATCGGCATCAAATCCAACTTTTGGCGACGATATATTGTTAATAACAATGTCATGTATTTCACTTAATAAATATATTTCAAATTGTTTTCTTCATACTGCCTCAATTCTGAAAAAAACGTATGGAACGACATAGTGCTTATCAACATACCGATGTAGTAATCACTGAGTTTTATAAATATTTGATTATGTACGCTACGTTTAGGTTTGCATTTTTCATTATTAAATTATGAAATATTTGGAACCAAATGATGACTAATTTTTAGTCAGGGTTACTTGCTACCATACATACTGTATGGTAATAACTTGCTAGAAGAATAAGTAGGTAATAATTAGTATAAAACAACTAAAATTACGCGTTTATTACATTTTAGTATACTAAGTATTGCATTTTCATTCTCACAAAGTATGTGTGTGTATATATATATATATATATATATATATATATATATATATATATAGACACACACACGTCACGCACACACACACACACACACACACACACACACACACACACAGGGTGTTCCAGTTTTTTGTAGTAGGACTTTAATAGTCGATAGAGCTTTCAAAATTAAGACAAAAAGTTCATATAAACATAGGTTGCCAAACGCTTAGTTTTGGAGATACAGGGTTTCAAAGTTTTAATTTTTTTTCAGTTCAATATCTACAGGGTAGTACATTTTATGGGGTGGTACACCCGTTATCCCCCCCCCCCCCCGAACTTTTCATGCGACTCCTCTAACTCTTAAAAACCAAAAATTTAGCTTGCCCATTTGATTTGGGAACTTTTTTGTCTTCTGCTTTTTTTTCGAAAAATGCATAGCTTTTGAGATAAATTAGCTGTAATCCATGAACAGCTTCCAAACGGTAAGTAAAGAACGTCTGATGCTCCCGCAAAAAAATAGTGTGCCATGAAAAGAACAATAAAAAAAAGAATCAAATTATGTCAAATCTCACGTTTTATTTTAAATACGGCTTGTGTATAAGAAAGAATGTAATTTATTTACATATTTTATTGTGTTAATTTTTATTGCAAAAGTGATCTTTTAAAATGCCATTTTTGTTTTCTAATCAAGAAATAGCGGATATCCATTTTATTTATAGCTTTGTAAATGGAAGTTCAGCAGCAGCAGCCCGTGAATATAGGCGAAGATTTCCTTTTAGAAGAGCTCCGCTTCCTTCAGTATTTGTAAGAGTTCACCATCAAATTATAAGTCAGGGGTTAAATAATGTGCATGGTCGTCAAAATAATAATTATAGGCCGCAAAGAAATATTGCACGACGAATTTTCGTGGATTCGACAGAGATCCCACAACTAGCATTAGAAGAGTGTCCCTAGTTTTAGGTGGAGTCTCAAATACTACTATTCACCGAACATTAAGACGGGATCACCGATATCCTTACCATCTACAACCTGTTCAAGGACTACAACCAGGGGATGCAGAACGTAGAGTTGCGTATTGTCGAAGGATTCTTGCTGAAAATAATAACAATCCAGGTTTTTTAAATAATGTTTTATGGACCGATGAATCCTCCTTCACTCGCCGTGGTGTAAATTTTCACAACCAGCACGTTTGGGCACATGAAAATCTACATGTAGTTCGCCCGATACATTTCCAACAAGAATTTAGTGTGAACGTCTGGATAGGTATTTACAATAATCACCTTTTTGGGCCCTACTTTTTACCACCTCGGATGAATGCTGCGGCTTTCTTGGAATTCTTAGAGAATGAACATGGGAATATGTGGGAACATATTCCCTTAAATTTACGAAGAACGGCTTGGTTCCAGCTTGATGGTTGTCCAGCTCATTATAGCAGAAACGTTATAAACTGGCTGGACAACCATTATCCAGGAAGATGAATCGGTCGTGCAGGCCCAGTTTCCTGGCCGCCAAGGTCTCCAGACCTAAATCCCTTAGATTTTTTTGTGTGGGGGTATTTAAAAGAAAGGGTGTATGCAACTCCTGTGACAGCAAGAGATTTACTCATTAATAGGATTAGGGATGCTTGTAATGAAAGAAGACAATTTTTAGTTAATATTCCACGTGCAATTATTCGTCGGTGTGAATTATGTATCAACAAAATGGTTCACATTTTGAACAGTTTCTTTAAATTTATGTACTATTACGATAGCGTTTTTGTTTTGTTGCTATAGGTTAAGTTTATTTGTTTAATTTATTTATTTCGTTCGTTTCGTTCTTGTTAAAATCTTAAATAGAAATTCTTTCCAATTTTTCCCAATAAATACGTATTTTTTTAATATTTATTTTGTTGTTTTACTTTTATTTTCCTTTATTTAATTCAACTGAAAAGTTAGGAAAAATCAGTGAGTACTACTTTTATTAAGAAACAAAAAAACGTGAGAATTGACATAATTTGATTCTTTTTTTTTATTGTTCTTTTCATGGCACACTATTTTTTGCGGGAGCATCAGACGTTCTGTACTTACCATTTGGAAGCTGTTCATGGATTACAGCTAATTTATCTCAAAAACTATGCATTTTTCGAAAAAATAGCATAAGACAAAAAAGTTCCTAAATTAAATGGGCAATCTAAATTTTTGGTTTTTAAGAGTTAGAGGCGTCGCATGAAAAAGTTCGGGGGGGATAAATGGTGTACCACCCCAGAAAATGTACTACCCTATAGATATTGATAAACGTTAAACTACTCTTAATATTGTGTTTAAGAAGTGTAATAATATGTGTACTAAATTTGGATTTATTATTTTAAATAGTTTTGAAGATAAATTAAAAGAACTGAAAAAAAATTAAAACTTTGAAACCCTGTATCTCCAAAACTAAGCGTTTGGCAACCTATGTTTATATGAACTTTTTGTCTTAATTTTGAAAGCTCTATCGACTATTAAAGTCCTGCTAAAAAACTGGAACACCTATATATATATATATATATATATATATATATATATATATATATATATATATATATATATATACAGGGTGTTTAAAATATCCGGCAATATTAAAAGGGGTGATTGCCCATGTCATTTTATACAATAAAGTTCCTATAAACGTAGGTCCGCAAACGCTTCGTTACCGATCTACAGCGTGTTGAAGTTTAATTTAAAAAAACAGTAAAAATTAGATTTTTCCAAAACGGCTTGAGATATCATAATGAAATTTTACGCGTGTTAAAATAGCTGTGGGAGACGCATACTAGGCAATACAACACGATGTTTCAGTCGTACCAATGGCGCGCGTATTGGCACGTCACATGCTATTTTTCAAGGAAAAAGTAGGATGCCGCTGATTTCTCTAAAAACAAAAAAATATTTTCTAATTCTTTGTTCAATTGTGGAGAAAAAAGCTCTCTTGACTTTTTATCGTACGACGTACCGTTTTTGAGTAAAAAAACCATTTTAGTGCATGTCCATTTATTACAGAAAAAAAGTTTTAAAAATCAAGGGTTGCATTCAAGGGCAAAAACAAATATTTCACCAAACCAAAAATTTTACCAACCAAAAATTACAAAACTGTTCAACGTGACCACCTCGAGCTCGGATGCAAGAATCCAATCTTCTCCTCATTGACTGGCGAACTCTCTCAAAAACACCAGGATCTGTTTTAATTGAGTTGGACCCAGCAATGATTCGATTTCTTAAGCCTTCTACGTTTTCCAATGGAGTAGCGTACACCAAGGACTTCAAATGGCCCCACAGGAAAAGTCCGGGGATCGTGGAGGCTATAAGTGAGGTCTACCCCGGCCAATCCAACGATTTCCGTATTTTTGTGTTAAGAAATCACGAGCTACTTGTCTAAAGTGGGCTGGTGCGCCATCGTGCATATACCACATTGCATCTCTAATTGCTAATGGTACGTCCTCCAGAAATCCAGGGAGCGTGTTTTCCAAAAAGTTGCGATACACCTCTCCGGTGTAGAAATACCGGTCCAATTAGGCAATCACCCACAATCCCAATCCAAACGTTCAAAGAAAACTGATGTTGAAAACGATCTTCAACAATTTCATTTGGATTTTCTTCACACCATACATGGTTATTATGGAAATTCCGTATTGCATTTCTTGAAAAACTCGCTTCATCGATGAACAGAATCAACATCAGGAGTTGAGGGATTTGAACCATTTTGTGCAAAAGCCATTGACAGAATGCAATGCGAGGAGGAAAATCGGCAGGAAGAAGTGCTTGAACGCGTTGTATATGGAATGGATACAACAAATTTTCCTTAAGAATGTGCCAAATAGTCCCATTACTTACATCCAAATCGTCAGCAATTTTTCGAGTAGAAGTACCTCGATCTTCTTCAATCGTGTCCAGCACATCCTCTTCCAGCTCTACCGTTCTTGCTGTCCTTGGCCTTCCTGCTCCTCCATTTCGTCTTAATGTGCCTGTTTCATAAAGACGCCGATGAATACATTCCAAAGTTTTTCTATCAGGAGCAATACGGCCCGGAAATCTTTCAGTATACAACCGCCTAGCTTCTAATGCATTTCCATCAGCAAGTCCATAAATGTAGTGCATGTCGGTCACCTCGGCATTCGTATAGCGATTCATGATAAGGAACTTCAACAAATTCGACACATACAAAATTATTAATCACGAGACTCATTCAATATGTCAGTGATATGTCAGTAAATAATACATGCATGTTTAAAAATATTTTTGTACGCATGATAAATGAGCATGCACTAAAATGTTTTTGTTACTCAAAAACGGTACGTCGTACGATAAAAAGTCAAAAGAGCTTTTTTCTTCACAATTGAACAAAGAATTAAAAAATACTTTTTGTTTTTAGAGAAATCAGGGGCATCCTACTTTTTCCTTGAAAAATAGCATGTGACGTGCCAATACGCGCGCCAATGGTACGACTGAAACATCGTGTTGTATTGCAAAGTATGCGTCTCCCTCAGCTATTGACACGCGTAATATTTCATTATGATATCTCAAGCCGTTTTGGAAAAATGTAATTTTGACTGTTTTTTTAAATTAAACTTCAACACAATGTAGATCGGTAACGAAGCGTTTGCGGACCTATGTTTATAGGAACTTTATTGTATAAAATGACCTGGGCAATCACCCCTTTAATATTGCCGCATCTTTTTAAACACCTATATATATATATATATATATATATATATATATATATATATATATATATATATATATATATATATATATATAGACACACACACACACACACACACACACACATATATATATATATATATATATATATATATATATATATATATATATATATACATACATATCATACATACATACATACATACATACATACATACATACATACATACATACATACATACATACAGGGTGTCCCAAATAGAGTAGGATAGTATGAGTGTCTTTCTTATTATTAAAGATAGAGATTTGGTTAAATGGGCAATATTGTGCCATTTTTTGGGCGGAGTTCGATTCCGTTGATTTCCGAACAGTTTCAAAATTATTTAAAAATAAAAAAAAATCGCCTATTTCTAAAAACTCAAATATCTCCATAATTATAAAAGATATGAAAAAAAGTTTCAGATCAAAGTTACTTACTTCGATCAAGCACACATAAAAATAATGTCCAAATAAAATTAAAGATGGCGATTTCCAAGATATTAATAGCAACTTTCTTATTTTAAATGGGCGCCATATTGCATTTTTACATAATTAAATGGGATTTTTTTCTCTTTTAAATGATGTATAATAACCTATGTATGAATAAAAAGTTATGGGAAATATTACTTGTTTTCATTTTAAATCAAGTAGCCATGATTAACAATAAAACAAAATTTATTATAATACAACTAACTGTCAAGTTGTATTAATTTATTGATTGTGTAAATAATTAGTATTGCTGTGTTGTATTATTAAGTGATAAATTTATAATAATTGTTTTTAATTTAATTATTTCTAATGGCAACCTTTCCAACAACTGAACAATACGATATGTTTTATACATACATAAAGTGCTACAAAAACTCTCGTTTTGCTGCTCAAGAATATCTAACAAATTTTCCAAAGAGTACCGTAGGTAACCGGACATGAAAATATTTGCAAGATTAGATTCAAATATGCAGCATTATGGATGTCTTAAAAAGCCCAATAGGAACATAAACGTGCTGAAGATGAGGATTTAACTTTAGCTTGTGTGCAAGTAAATCCGAATATTTCGACTCGAGAAATTGAAGCTCAAGTTAGTGTCTAAGACTAAATAATCGAAAATTTTAAAAAAACAATTTCCACGCATGTAAATTACAATTGCGCAGACTTTGCGACCAAATGATAATATCCGTAGAACAGCATCTTGTAGATGGTTTTTAAATAAAATTGCAGAAAATGGTGATTATGTAAATCAAGTTTTATGGACTGACGAGATTCTACTTCCCCAATTGTGGATGATTTAATCGCCATAATGAGCACCATTGGGCACAGGAAAATCCACACATAGTGGTTCGTTTCGGCTTGAATGTTTTTTGTGGCATATTGGGAAATCATTTAGTTGGTCCTATTTTTTTTTATGGAACCTTAACAGCGCAGCATTACATGGAAATTCTGCAAACATCTTGAAGATTTATTAGAGGATCTACCTTTGGCACAAAATGTTCAAATATATCAGCAGGATGGCGCTCCCGCATATAATTCTGGCAATGTAAGTATATGGTAGTAATTTCCATTACAATAATGCAGAAGAACTACGTGAAGGAGTGGTGGCGGCCTTTAACGGTGTTCATCGAAATACATTGCGAACAGTTACTAACAGTGTTGTAAAACGGTATCGCTCGTGTGTACATGAAAACGGCCTGCATTGAACATTTATTGTAATGTATTATGGTTTTAGCATTTACTAATATCACAGTGCATCGTTGTGTTTAATTTGTTTAATAAATAATTTTTACTTGCAAATTGTTAATCATGGCTACTTGATTTAAAATGAAGGCAATTAATATTTCCCATAATTTTTTCGTACATAGGTTGTTATACATCGTTGAAAAGTGAAAAAAAATCCCATTTAATTGTGTAAAAATCCAATATGGCGCCCATTTAAAATTAGATAGTTGCTATAAATATCTTGGAAACCGCCATCTTGAATTTTATTTTTACATAATTTTTAAGTGTGCCTCATCGAAGTAAGTAAATTTGATCTGAAACCTTTTTTTCATAGCTTTTATAATTACGGAGATTGAGGTTTTAGAAATCGGCGATTTTTTTTTTTTTTTTAATATTCGGAAATTGAAATGTTTCTCAATGGAATCGATATGTGTATATATATATATATATATATATATATATATATATATATATATATATATATATATATATATATATAATTGCATATGTGCGTTGGTACATGACATGACAATAATAATTATGGTAATAGTTATTAAAATTTTATAATACTTATAGTCCAGGAAGTTGAGTGATGACTTTTCCAGAATAACTCCCTAAGTCTATTGTGGTTCGGTTTAGTGAAGAAACATTTAACACGTGCGTCACATAAAAGTTACATATTGGCGAAAAGAACTGCAACTGTTGTCGTCTTTTATACCTGTATGGACGTCCTAAACCTTTACGCGGGCAAATAAAATAAAAATACAGTAGCTATATCGAGATGGAAGTTCGGTATGGAAAAAGTACGCGCGATGATTAAAAGTTACGAAACTTGGATGTTTATAGAAGCTACGTGTGAATAAACACCATATACCAGCTTTGATGTAGTCTCAACAAACAATAACGAAATTGTTTACATAATGTAGAGTACACTATTCTTCAAGTTCTTAACCATTTCGCTCCAGATAAACATTATGAGGAGTACAAACGTAGCAACACTTTCTATTTATATCGTAACGTGATGCCAAATCTACACCGCCCATTATTTGATTGTAAAATTTAATTACCTGTCGACAGTCAAGCTCTGACACTGATCTTTCTCTTTTCTTTCTTGATAACTGGCCCATGACAGTTCGGTAAGACGATAAAATCTTTTGCATCCTGCCACCTAACAGCCAGATTTCCTTGTTAATTTCCAAGCATCTGAGATTCCCCTCTATTTAGCTTTCCTTAAAATTTGGGGATAAACACTGCTATGTAGATGGGAGGTATGTGTATCCCATTTTGGAGAGATACCACCACTCATCATGGATTCCTTAATATTGGGTCTCCGATTTTCTGAGCTCGGTAAGGGCTGCCTGTCACCCTTTTCGTTGTCCTTAATCTATTCTCATCTTACTCTTCCTCTCGCCCTCACTGTCTTCCTATCGGATTTCCAAAAATTAAAAAAATAGATGATTGGTTTCTAAGATAATAAATGCAGGACGTAAAATCCTGCACAGTTCAGATGCCCGGGAAGACAGGGTCGAAGCGATCTCGATCATTGAAAGTTCTTTTTCTGATCCATTATTGAAATATCCACGGTATCAGGTCTAATCTTAATGCTGTTCACCAACATGTTGAACAATTACAACGTGACATTTTGTTTCTATTTGAAACACAAGTTTCCTCTGAAAGCTCCAATTCACCTGACTACTGGTTATAGTGCAGAAACATCTGCTATTTCATGTGATCTCACGCAAATTCTTTCTTAACCCACAAGAATTCCTGATAACCCTAACCATACTCTACATCTTTTAGATCTTTTTCTTACATCAAACCCACTTCTTTATAAAAGTTTAGTTCTTTCACCACTAGGTATATCTGACCATTGTCTAATAGAAATAACTTCTATTGTCTCTAATTTCTCTGTTCGCAACACTGTTAGAACTTGTGATGTTTTAAGTCAGCTAAATTTAAGGAGATTTATTTGTAACATTTCCATGGCGTGAATATTGTTTTAAGTAGTCCTCATATCCGGACATTGCTCTTTCAGTATCTGAAGTCATCCTCATAGGCATGGAGTTATACATTCTCAAAAAACATAATCGTATGTCATTCTCGTTCCCAACCTTGGTTAAATAAGGCTTGTTCAGATGAAATATATTTAAAAAATTAATTGTATTCTAAATGGAAATCTAATAAAACGATCAAGAGCCATGAACCGTAGGTTGGTGCTAAAAATACCTGCAAAAGTATCATCAGTAAAGCTAAAAAGTTTGAACAACAAAAGTGCAATGAACTAGCTATATCTCCTTTGGGCAGTCGTAAATTTTGGCCTTTAGCTAAAGCCATCAGTAAAAATTTTGGTACATCTTCATTCCCCCATGACATTTTTTGACGGATCTATAGTTGCCGATTCTGTACACCTTTTTGTGGCTTTATTTTCATCAAACTCGTATCTTAATGATTCTGGAAAAGATGTGTCCCTAGTCATCTCTTCCTCATACACTATGAAACCAATTAATTTTCGGCACAAGCTACTAGAATGTTAGAATCCATCATCAGTAGACTTAACCTCAATAAGGCGACTGGCGCAGACGGTATCCCAGCTATTATCTTAATGAAATGCTCCCCCCGAACTAGTACAAGAAGCTCTATTCGATCTCTATGTCTTCTGAGGAATTTCCCTCATAATAGAAGTTAGAAAATGTTCAACTTATTCCCAAAAAAAGGGATAAGACCGATCCCTCTAACTACCGACCAGTTGCCATCAGTTCCATTTTGTCTAAAATCATGGAAAAAGTCATTAATCGTTCAACAGATGATCTTTCATATGTGACCTAAGTCTGGAACAATACATTAGAACAATCCGTTGAAACAGTTGAAGTCGCTTTAGGTGTCTAAACATTTGACCAAGTTTGGCATAAGTGCTTACTTGCCAAACTAACCTCGTTTGAGTGACATACGTTCATCAATTTGGGTTCTAGTTGACAAAACGCGAATACGCGTCGTAGTTGATGGCTTCTTTTCCAAAAATTTGACATTAATCAACGACTAACCCGGTCCATTGCTTTGCTGACGACAACACCCTTTGTAGTTCAACTCAGTCTACTCATGGCAATCCACGTTCAATCTCAAGTCAGGATCTTAAAGCTGAAATGGCAATTTCATTCAACGTTCAACATATCTTTGAATGCGGAAGTAATAATCTAGTTAAATATAATGCTAATAAAACTCGGTGTTGCCTTATGTCCGCCAAAAAAGATCGATCATTTCCTGTTGTAAGTGTGAATTACTCAGTTCTCAAGTCCTCAGACCGTTACTATGTTGGGAATGAACGTATCTTCAAGTCTGTCTTGGGTTGACCATCTTCTTTCAGCTATTAAAGCAGCTGCTCGTAGAATAGGCTTTTCCTACAAATCTGTAATTTACCTCCTGACAACCCTTTGCTGTATATGGTATAAGGTCGACCTCATGTAGAATATAATTCTCACTTCTTAGTTGGCGCTCCCCAATACGCTCTCGATTTCGTTGATCGTATTCACATTCCCTTGAGCATAGAAGAATCGTTTCAGTGCTTTCTTTGTATTATCTGTATTACTATGACTATTGTTCCTGGTGAATTACATTATTTGATACCATCTCGGCCCACCTTTTCTAATTCACATCATCAATATGCTGTACAAATCTCAACTGTTCGTACCAAACGGGCCCTATCCACATTCTTCTACACACGGCTTCTAAGTTCTGAAATTATTCTCCTGTTTTCTTCCCAATTATATCAAAATTTAAGGTAGCCGTTCATAGGCATCTCTTGACAATTCAGTATCTCACTATCCATACTTCTTCGTGTTCCTGAGTGCCTTGGCTCGTTAGGCTAAACTTAGCCTTTTCAGGACCACAATTATTAAAAAAAAGCTGTTACTGTTTACATAAAGTTAAAGGCCACATGTCCGCCGATGATATTCAAATTTATCATACTTTCAATCTCTTAAATGCTGATACTAAAATAAACAGTTTGAATAAAGATTTATCAGGTCTTCTATCTTCCTAGTTCCTGCTTTCCTCCTACTTATATGAAAAAATATTAGGTAGCCGTTCAAGGCATCTTTTGGCAATTCAATAACCCCCTATCCAGCTTCTTAAGTGTCCCTTAGTGCTTTATCACGGTAGGCCAAACTTAGCCTGTTCAGGGTCACAATTATTTATAAACATATTATTTATATGTTTGATGAGGTTAGTGATCGTGGACGCTACGACCCAAAATGGCAGCACTAGGCAGCATTTTGGGTTAGCTCAATGGTATGAGTCAATGTTTTTACCAATTATAGGCCATATTACCACTTAACAATAAATGTCAAAATCGAGATAAATAATGTCAAGACTTCATCCATTTTTAGATTTTTCGAGTAAACGGACAGGGATAGAGATGTAAAATAGGGCCTATGTAATATCTGAATAGAAACAGTTCACTTGTGTAAAGCTGTCTACTCAACTCATTTATTGAAATAAATATTTTAAGCGTTAAGGCAGGTGGAGCTTTCAAATTATTTTAAATCAACCCCCTGAGCTCAGCTTGGCAAACACTTTCGTGGTAAATTGTTGTATTAAGGCACAAGTTAAGATCCCTAGAAACACGTGATAAGGTGATAGATGAATCGATTAAATTAGTTCATTTCAATATGAGCAGATTTACAACCTCGGGGAGTATTACTTGAGAAAATAGAGACACTGATAAAAATATGACACAGCTGTAAAAACTAAAAGTGTATCAGGCAAGATACACCCAACAACTTAAAATAATCACGTTGACAAAAAAAGACAGAAGAGGAGTGGGAACACTAAAACGATTTTTTTTCAATCTAAGGCTAAGCTAAACAGTTATTAGTGTGTAATATTTACCATAAGCGGACGAGATTTCGAAAATGTGCAAACAAGAGAAAGTCCTAATGATCGCTTAGTTATTAGAGCAACCGCTGTAATAAACCTTAAAGCAAATCAATCTTCCTGATAATACCTACCTTTTGATTCAAGAAGTAGGGACTTCCAGGTACGGTCAGAAGAGGTCGAACCTGAAGCGGATTAAAAAAAGTAATCTTAAGAGATGTGTCATTAAAGTAATGAGACTGATAGCGTAGTGTTTGATCTGGCAATACTGGTGACTTAGAACTTGGAGGTGAGATGTGAACATGTCGTACACTTGCAGTGCGAGTTTCACCTCGTTAGGTCGTATGTTGTTTGTAGCGCTTGCTTTGGTGAAACTGGTTTTTTGTGGACGTTCTGACAATAAGTGACACGAATTTCGAGCAGCAGTGTGAGATCAGGTTTTTCTTCAGACTTAGACTCTGTGCAACGGAAACGTTTACCAAGCTTCAGCAGACGTACGAAGACAGTGTTTCGGTGGTTTAAGAGTCAATAGAAAATGAACCTCGTAGCGAAAGGCGGGGGTTAATAAACATTTTTACCCAGAGGTTCTTGGAAGTCTTCGTAAAATGGTTATACGCATCAAAAACAACTGGGTGTTGCATAATGACAATGCCCGTGCTCACACAGCAATTTCAATAAACCATTTTCTGGCCAGTAAAAACATTTCTGTGGCTCCTCTTTCTCCTTATTCCCCAGATTTGAGTCCTTGTGACCTTTACCTCTTCCCGAAATTGAAAACGCATCAAGGGACGTCGTTTTGGGACCCTGAACAAAAGGTCGTAACCGACCAGCTGAACGCCGTTCCTATTTCCGAGTTTCAGCACTGCTATGGGGAGTGGAAGAACGGTCTCCGGCGCTTTGTGTCTTCCCAAGGCACTTACTGTGAAGGGGATAATGTTCAATTGTAACTATTGGAATAAAAGTGGTTGAAAAAATCAGTCTCATGATTTTAATGATACACCTCGTATAATCTTAAAACAGTCACTGACTTATAATAATCATAGTTATGAATATTATAATAATAAATACAAAATACTGCACTAACTTACTCATTTGGTCAGACAGATTTGACATTAATTTCAGGATAAACGTTAGTTATGAATTCATTCTATCCCCCGTGTTTATGACTAATATTTTCTGATTTTTCGCTTTAGCATTTGCTAATTACTACTAATTATCTCTTCATTGGCCCTTGTTGCTATTTGCTGTCTGAATACATATTTGTTATAGGTTATAGCAGTCTCCTTTGGTTTATTGCTATCGTATTTTCTTGTTTTTTTTTTTTAAGTAAGCTTTAACCCATTCAAACAATTATGATATTTCAATTTTGTCATCTACTTTTGATCAACATCTAGAGGTTGTAGAAAAAATTCTTCACTGTTTGAAGTATTTCAGGTTATGTTGTTAATAAGGATAGTCTTTTGGTTGACTGATATTCGCCGTGTTGTCTAGCGTCTTGGTACCATAGGTATCTTTTCTCTCTGCTCACTTTGCTTACCAAGAATAATACTTCTTCTGAGTGAGTTAGCTTTTACGTCTTTGTCTCTTCATCAATCGTGTGTTGTCACGATATTTCTCACCTTTTTGTCATATAATAGGATGCTTCTAATTTTTGAGAAAATAAGAAAAATTTTCTCTTTCCGAATCCTCTGATGGCTGGCGTATGCTTGTTTCTAAGGAACGTCATCTTTTCTCTCTGCTCACTTTGCTTACCAAGAGTAATACTTCTTCTGAGTGAGTTAGCTTTTACGTCTTTGTCTCTTCATCAATCGTGTGTTGTCACGATATTTCTCACCTTTTTGTCATATAATAGGATGCTTCTAATTTTTGGGAAAATAAGAAAAATTTTCTCTCTTTCCGAATCCTCTGATGGCTGGCGTATGCTTGTTTCTAAAGAACGTCGTCCAGTGATCTCTGAACATCATGAATCTCCTACCTCTGATAATTTTGGTGTGGAGAAAACAGTTGCTAAAATTTCTTTGAGTGATTCTAGACTTCCCTGCGTGCAGGTGTCGCTCGCTATCTTCGTCAATGTGCCATTTATTCAACAATTTGCTTCTGATTTTCTATCTCTTATGTTTGGTACTCCTCAGTTCAATCATTAGTGATTATGGCATAAAATTTCGCAGCAAAGAATTCACTTAACTTTATGTCAAATATTGCTAATGCTAAATACCATCCGCAAGTAAATACTGTTGAACGAATCAATCGAGTTCTTATAACGATAACTTCTCGTATCACTTAAAATCATTGCAGGTAGGATATGAACTTGGCAAAGTTGTTGCACAATTAGATCGGCTAAACATGAAACAATTGGTTGTTCTGTTTATTTGAACGTGATCATGTATTTTTTGAGATCTTTTAGGTCTTTCTTTTCCTGACACTACTCTTCCTGATCCAGATCGTACAATATATTCTAATACTCAACTTTCTCATCAATTTGAGTATAGGCCGGAACATCAGTAAAGCTAGTTAATGTTGTGTGACTCGTTACGAATATAAGTCAAATTTTCCTTGAATGATCGTGTATGGAAGCGTAACTATGTACATTCGGACAATTATCGCAACTAGCTCCCAAATCTGTAAGAAACTCAACTATCCCTGGACTTAAGAATTAAAAGATTATTTTGGTAAATCATAGTTCACCATGTCAAAGATTCAAAATCTAATCGTTCTTTTGATGATTCTCCTACTGGCTCAGATCTTGCTATTCGTGATCTGCATCGTACTCTTAACTTGTCTCTTCGCTATCCTCGGTGTTGTAAACTTTGCAGATTGTCTGAACATGTGTGATTGTCTTTTTATAGATCTTTCCTTTAGTTTTCTTGTTCAATACGTTTGGATTTCTTGATATATGTATTAAGTATCTATTGTACCATGTCGGTCTTGTTTTGCTAACCTTTGTAAATCGCCTGTGTCACAATTTTTTCTCTGGGCTTTTCATTTTGCTACGGGAAAATTGTGTGACATGCGTTATTCATCGTTTCACTAAGAAGTTTGCATAAATAGACATAAAAATTTCGTCTTAGGTAAAATCCTGTTGTCATTCATAAGTATTTTCTATTTAAATTAACAATTTTTTGATTTACTAGGATAAATAATTATTTAGCTCATCTTTATAACCATTTATTTATTTAAAATGTGTTATAAATTCTACCTTACAAATTTAATTACTCATAACTATAACAACGCCATGGCAACACAGGTAATAGAACCTCAACTTTGCTTTGATAACTACTTTTGCAAAAAAATCAGTCAATTCTTTAATTATTTATTTAATTTAGTTAAATTATTTATTCATGGTAACCAGGCTATACCCTGCCTAACTTTGGTATTTATTACTTAGTTGGCACAAAAATTATTTTGCGGGTTTATTAACATTCAAATTTACATATTATTTGTATATCCTTGAGTATTGAAAAGTTTGCGGATACCTACAAGTAAGCGACGGAATAGAATTGTGCAGTAATCATATAAAAATGTGAGGCTATTCTGCATACGACGCTCTTTCATTGAAAAAAAGATAAATAGTGAAAAAGCAATTCGTTTGGATATCCTCTTTCTGGATATGAACCGTCAGCATTAAATACTACGTGTTTTAAGAACTTATGCTGTACCCTTTCTATAGCATTAGTTTGAGTTTCATAGATTGGATACCACACTAAGTCACAGTACTCTAGCTTTGGTCTTATCAGAGCATCATAAAGACAGAATAGTATATTGGGATTATTGAAAGATTTGCAGTTTCTAATAACAAAACCCAGTGTTTTAGATGCGGAAGAACAAATGTTTTGGACGTCTTCAGTAAATTGAAGTATGTGGTTTTTTATACACCTAAGTCTTTTATAGTAATGGTACGATTTAAAGTTACTGCATTTATAGAGTAATTGAACAAAACAACGTCGCGTTTTTTGCTGTAAGAAACAACTTTACATTTGTTCATGTATAACTGCAAACAGTTTCTACTACACCAAGATTCAATGAAATTTATTTGATCCTGGAAGATACGACAATCTTGTAGTAAACAGATTTCACTATAAGGTTTGAGATTGTCGACAAACAGTAGATGGTAAGATGATGTTACAGTTGAGATATCGCTAATAAATATCAGAAAGAGTAGTGGGCCTAAGTTGGACCCCTGGGGTACGCCCGATGTGGCAACAAAAAAATCAGAGGTAAAATCGTTAAATGTAACGTATTGTGGACGATTGGATACGTATGATGATGAAAAAAAAGTAAGAAGTGAATTAGCGAATCTAAACACTTTTAACGCCTTTGAAAAATCCATATAAATTACGTCTACCTGACCTGAGTTATCTATAAATTTACATGAGTCATCCATGAAGCAAGCTAAATTTGTTACTATAGATTGCTTTTGCTTAAAACCATGTTGGTTAGGTGAGATGTGGTTTTTAACAATTGCGTAAATCTGATTATACAGAATAATAGCAAACGTGGATAAAATACTAATTGGTCTGTAATTTGATATTGACACAGAATCGTTCGATTTGTGTTTGGACATACGTGCAAGGTTATGAAGATGGTGCACAGTGGGGAGGTAAAAACACATTTGAAGGATTTTATAGAAATAATGGAATTTCATCGTAACCAGCAGTATACTTGTTCTTCATGCAACTAATTGTATTTTCAACCATGGATTCGTCAATACAGCTTACATTAATAGGTGGTAGGATATTACCGTCCGGAGTGTTTGAACTAATGTTACCAGGCGTGAGACAAACTGAGGCGAAGTAATCTTTAAAAGCATTTAAGATTTGCTGAGGTGTAGTGAAAGTATTATTGTGGACGGTCATTTTGCCAGGTTTTATGTTACTCCTAGCGTTTGATCTTATAAATGACCAAATTTGCTTGGGATCGTCAATTAATGAGTTTTCAACATTTATGATGTACCTACTGTTGGTAGGCAACGTTTTTATCGACGTTCTCAGCCTTTTAAATTCGTTACAGATTTATATTTTTTGTGACGGATAAAACAGTTATATTTTAATCGAATCTCTTTGATGGTTTGAGATGTGAACCATTTGGGGTACCCAGTTTTCCCTTTACGATAACGAGGAACAATGTCTATATATTAAATGAGTTTTATTTAGTTTAATATTTCTAATAATTTTTTTATTGTAGAGTATGTTCGCAAGTATGCAACGGAAGAGGCTTTAAGAGGTCAAGAACGTAATTTAAGTTCAGACAGTGAATCAAGTATGTCTGACTTTTCAGAAAATGAAGCAGAGGATATGGAGTTATAACGTAGGTTTTTTTATAACTCATTGTATTCGCTCAATCTCATCTATTAAAATTTGTTTTGTGTTTTAGATTTAGCTGGTATTTTCCAATTATCTATAAAATTGTGATGTGCTTAATATTTCCTTCAATATTTTTGTTGGAAAGTTTTTTTTTTTTTTGGTTTCAGAGTTTATTGTTATGTTATTTTGTTCTTGGGACTTAAAAACTGCTACTGGTAACATAAACAACGATAATGTTAATAGTGAATATTTCTTTAATTAGAAATATAAATTTTCCAACTATCACTTGTGTGTTTAAGTAGTATTTTATTTAAAGAAATAATAAGCAAGTCTAATATTTTATGATCATTTACTAAAATCTTATTTAGTTGTAATGATAGGAGACGTGTACAGATTTTTCTCTTAATTCCTGTAACAATTAATGTATATAGAATTTACTTATTTTTACACACGAGTACACTTTGCTATGATAGTTTGGATAGAGCTGTGAAATTATAGAGTATTTATTTAAAACTTTTAATTATAATGATAAAAACAAAAGTGGCATATAAACTAAATATTTATAATTGTGGTAAAGTGTGTCCCAGAAACTTCACTAATTGAAAATTATCTATAAGCAATAAAGTTGATTTTGATAATTGTACTTTGGTGTATGAAAATACAATTTTTATATAAACTTTCTGCGACACATTTGATATTACACATAATTACTTATCAAATCAGGTATAATACAAATCACTTTTTATAGATAAAGTATATATGTACCTATATATGTATGAAGAGCTTTTTGTTTTCTAATATAAAAGTTTTTTGAAATTTATCTTTTAAGATTTAAATTCGATACAATTTTAAATTCGTCTAATAACAATAAAAACCATATTATGGTTTTCTAAAACATTGAACACAGTTTGTATTCGGACCATTATGTAAAGACACACACGGAATTGGAATTGTATAGCGTTTTATGTTCCAATTCTGTGTTCTCTTAATATAGTCTCGAATATTTAACTACTTTAATAAATTGTCGATATATATATTTATTTAGTTTAATTAGGTAATAGTGCAATAGAAATAACTCATCACATACTTGAGTAGACGCTATGACCAAATTACAATATTTTTAAATCTTACAGTATATGGTTATTAAGTTTTATTTTATTATGTTTTGTAATTTTTCTACTCTTTTAAAAATTATCTATGATTAGCAAAACGTGCATTGAGAAACATTAGTATAACAAATTGACACTAACGTCTTATTTATTATAAATTTAATTATATTTTATATTAACTTATTTTACAAATCTTCAAATTGTAATTAATTTACTTGATCTCTCAGAAATTGTTATAAAGGATGTGTAATTGTATGACATTCATAAAATGAAATCATGGCAAAATTGTTTTATAAATCATTGACAGAATTTCGTTTTTAACATTCATTATATTTAAAAACGTATTGTATTTAAATATATAAATTGTGTATAAGTTGTAAATACAAATACGATTTTTTATCATTTTAATTTTTTTTTTATTCTTTTTTAAATTGTTCTAGTCTTTTTCTTTTTATTAGTTTAGTGAAGTAAAACATTTATGTTAATATTGAATAATAATGTAGGGGCCAAATGAGTTTAACAACTTTCATCAATATGTGGTTTAAGAATTTGCAATAATATCAACATGTTTGT
Organism: Vesta saturnalis; assembly: GCA_036346205.1. NCBI lineage: Eukaryota > Metazoa > Arthropoda > Insecta > Coleoptera > Lampyridae > Vesta > Vesta saturnalis. The sequence goes on from JARFJB010000793.1 coordinate 526,770, forward strand.
TAAAAAAAAATTAGAGACATATTTTTTTCTATAACTTAACTGTCACAATTGTTATAACATTTTTGTAGACTAAATATGCATGTTATATACCCGTTTGCCTTTTCCAAGCTATACGTTTGAGTACTGATTTTTATTACTGCATTTCTTTTTATTAAAATCAAATATTTGTTATGGGAAATTTACGACGATGAATCACACAAGAATAATAATAACATAACCTTCATGCCATTCCCTTGCGGGGTAGGCAAGTTGCTGTATTAATAGCATTTGCTGTGTTAACCGAATTTTGTGTATAGACGATCAGGTTAAAATGTAATACTGTTATGTAATCCTAAATGTGATTGAATTGTACACTTAACACATTCGACATGAAGCGTTCTAACAGTTTGTCGCCAGTTGTATTGATATGCACACCATTGGGTTCTTCCTCGCAGTAATTGTGTATGGCATTGCAGACACTACAAATCTGGTATATTCAATCATGGATTTGATAATAAAATGGAAGTATGCTCATATAAATCAGTATCGACTAGCAAAAAAGCTAAAGAAATTGCAATAGTCTTATGATCGCAATACACAGATGGATTGTTCCGTAAATGTGTAACTAAAGTTAGCTACATTATCAAAGCAGGAACAAAATGTAAGTTCTATAAGCACAACAGATGTAGAATCTTAACTCCTCTGGTCCAATCCCTTATAACAGAAGTTTTCTTTTAGTATCAAGACTGTTGAAATATGTAATTAAATAGGTTGAAATCAAAATTTTATCATCGCTTTAAAAATATACGATTTTAGTTATTGTTTTTATTAGTAAATTACCACTATTACGTTAAGGTACATTTAGGAAGCTGCGTTACAATTGACGAATGGTAGATATAGAAAACTGTATTTACTGCCTTTCCCAGCTTTCACCATGTCAAATTTGGATTACAAATTTTTGTGTTTCTCAATGTTACAACTGTTAGTATGGTATGTTGCACCCGCACACATATACGACACCGTTCTGAAAGCATTCAAACACTCCAACCCAGTTGATTGTTCCCGATATATCATATGATTTATTAAAATATGACGAGCGACCCACAAATATGTCCCTGCTATCTTTTTTGGGAAATAAAATTATCTTGTCCTAATTCCCATATAGTAATTTGTATGGAATGTACTGTAAAAAATGGTAAAACGACATGTACGCGAGATTGAGAATCAGTATATGAGTAGCAGGGCAATACACTATAGTGTATTTATGAAGGTGTAGAAGGGCCACACAAACAATGTTTTTATAACTCCGACTCAATCTCGGACATCCTGACATAAACTCGGAATTTTCGAGTTTAAGTTGTAAGTGCAACTTGCACTCGGAAATTCTGATTTAAACTCGAACATTCCGACTAACTCGAAATTTCTGAATTTGTTGGAAAAATTGTATGGCCCTTCTACTCATTCATATTGTGTGAGATATTTCTACAAACTATAACCAACTTAATAAACTGCCAATATAGACTGAAGCAGTAATATTTCTTATGCCATATAAGAACATATGTGAAATCAGTTTATAATGGGAAACTACCTGTCCACATATGTAACGGTTGATACCACATGTGTTGATTCACCGTCCTGAAAAGTACCTACAAAGTAAATACGCATAATTAAATATTTTCTAATCGTGCAAGGTAATGTTACAAATATCTCTTACAGTTGAAAATTATTTCAATTGATAATTCCAACATTTGATTGTGTTACATACAAATATTCATACTAGAAACAGCAAGAATACACTGACACACTGTTAGAGTTAAATATTAAATTTTTTGTGTAAACTTTTTGTAATTTTCATTATTGTCATAAATTTTGTGCACAAATTCATTTTTGAAATCTGTTAGATTTTATTTGCGAGATTGCATTATACTTGTAAAATCTAGGATATCTAAAACTTTATGTGTACAACTATAACTTGCGTGTGATTTACTTCAATAACATGAGAATTTACATAGCAGTTTTGCCGCAGACATCACAATGTGTTATTTTTGGAGTGATATTTAGATATGCAACCAACCATACATTGTAAATTTTTTAAAATCGCGTGAAACAGTCGCTGAGTACTTAGTATTATTCCTACAGTTGAACGTATTTTATTAAATTACACGGAGGGTAATACCATGTATTCACTTTCAAGATTATATCCATTAAATCTTACCAATTGCATACTTGTTGCTATGAAAATGACGTAATTATCAATACTTTTATTTGTGTAGTCTTATGGCAAAAGTTGGTAAAAATGTAGTGAAATAAAAGTTGAGTCTATGATTGTGAATCGGTTATGCAACAATTTGATCAGATGCTTTTTTTTATTATCACGACAACAGTTTGATATACGGGTGATAAAATAGCTTTAATAATATTTTACAAAAAAGCTCTGATACTAAATCATTTAATCATTTGAAGTGATTTATGAGAAATTCTCCAATCATGTATTTAGTGTAAACACAACTGCAACACCATTTTATTATACGTATCAAAACATACATTTGCAGTTGGGTAAAATCGTAATTCGATTAACATTTATTTTTAAGTGTTTCCAGAGTTTATTAAAACTAGCGTCGTAATGATTCTTCTTTAATTATAAATGTATAACTGCAAACTTTAAAAATGAATTGGAAGCAAATGGTTCTATTTTACTAGCCTTTTTATTGGTGAGATTAATTTGTTGTACTAAAAGCAATTTTATAATTCTGAAAGTTGATTAATATTAAAATTAGTGCTTTTAGATTGTTGGTTAGCAAGATTTTTATTTTAACTAAAACAAGAAATTGTAATTTGTTTGTTTGTTATCATAAAGACTTATTTTTGTAAAAAAAAACTAAAATTTATTAATTTCAGTGTATTATAATCTTTATAGTGATAAGAGAGACTAAATGTACCATTATGATTCACTGTTTTTAATAAGATAAGAGGTATATTAAAAAACTACGCTCGATTTATATTTATTTTAATTGTGTTAACAGTATCAACTGTTTTTTACACATGAACTTATTTAAAGTATGTTACTTTTGATATATTTGGTGTTGATGTCTGGTGTTTGCACTCCCTTTACTTTATGTAGTTAAGGCATATTTTATTTAGATATAAGCTGCTGTTTTCATAAAAATACAAACTTGTTTGGTGGCGTAGCTACTATGAGATGATGGAAGTAAATCTTTCTTTATCTTCTACTTCTGGAGGTTCCTCAAATAATTTCTTTAAAATAATGTATTTTTAAAAATTTTAGTCAAATAGAGGTGTTTATTTTATTCACAAAGTGAAACGCTTCTTCTGATCACAAACTCTACTGTTTGAATGCTGTGATTTCACAATCCTCCAAGGCATGGCTGTGTGTATGTATAAAATATTTATTTATATTTGAGGGATCCACCATTGAAGTCCTGCCTTCTTGCTGCCAATTTCAAGCTACGTCACTGAAGTGCTTAAAATTATAATATAATTTCAAAATAACGCTATAATAAAGTGACGTCGTCCATATGTTAACTCATATTTGTAAATTTAACTAAACCAGTTGTTAGTAGGGGGTGTCTTGGTAGTGTTTAACAATAAATATATCATTTCATTAACGATGTTTAATTTTTTCATACTTTGTTTACACATGATTCAATAAAGAGCTATTTAAGTTTATCTGTTTGTTCTTTACTTATGATTCGTATTCATGCACATCCACAGAAGCAGGGCCGCGTCTATCTTTTTTCGGGCCCTAGCCACAGAAGTAGTCTAGGGGCCAGATCTGCATTTTTATAACCAACAAGAATACGGTTTCAACTTCGTAAAATTCATGCAATTGTAACAATAAATGTAAATGTAACAAGGATAATTTGAGCATACCGTTACATAGAACATCTATGTCTAAGGTCCTTATTATTCGTGCATTAAAGCATTTAATTTGTTACCGCAGTCTATAAACAGTATTCCGTCAGAGATACAATTTAAACAAACTCTCAATCTAATTTCATTATCGTTGTATAATTCATATGATTACTCTACCTAACTCTGTAATTGGCTATGCCGATGTTCGTTCTTTTTGTACGAATTGCAATGGCAATAAATTATTATTACTATTATAGATAAACGGTAAATAAAAATAACATAAATTCGGTAAAACTGCTTTCAGCGTCACTGAACTGTTGTGAGGGCATCGGGCACAGGTCTATGTTAGAAGACACGGTATGTACTTAGACCACCAGAGCAAATTCTCATTTCCGAGGGGGTTTATTTTATTTTTAATGTATAGGATGATTCCATGTGACCCTTTGTTGCAACGTATGAAGGTATTCTTGATTCCAACTATGGCAGCAGCCAACATTCTTGCGTTGAAATAATTGCCACCTATCCAATCGATTTAATTTTATATGAGACAAATAGGCTGTCATAGAGAAGGACTTAGAGGTTCCAATTTGAGAAAGTGATTGAAAATTAAAAGCAACAAACTGTTGGAATACGAATTTAGTTTGGTTAATGGTCTCATTAACAGCGACCCAATTTGCGTTGAAAGAGTGTGAAACTGTTCGTAGATGAGAACCTGATGTCCAATAACTCGAGATACAGGAGTTTTAACGGATTTACAGCCCCTTCACTAATCTCCAAGTGTACAGCTTTAGTTATGCTATGCAGCAACACAAATATGCCGAAATAAGCGATTGTGGTTTTTGGTCCACGATATTTACCCATGATTAGTTAAACTGGATCTGTGTAATCTAAGGCAACCACTCGAATCACGGAAATGGTGAGTAAGAGAGTCATTAAATATGATTTGAGTTTACATTGAAAACAACCAATGCACTTACTATGGTTGCTATGGATTGCATTTCGAGGCCATAGTACCCAGTAACGTAATAAGGGTATGTAATCCATGGTTCGATAACAAATTATTAAATTTGTCAATCTATGTGCACCTGGGAATAATTCTCTGTCGAGAAATGGTGCCAACTTACGGAAGAGTTTGAACATATAATGGGTTTAATTACATCGGAAAAATAAGTTTCTTGTACATTTCTGATAATTATTAATAAGTCGTCTACGATCTCCTTGATAGAAGGATTGGAAGGCAGCGATTTGCACTTTTTTCGACATACAGAAATAAAACACATAATAATTGTATTTTTAAAAGTGACGGAAATTGTTGTAATAGCAGATCATTTGGCGTGATGTTATCGATTAACATTAAAACCCTGGCGGATTTGTTGTTGTGGTGAACCAGTTAGTAGGGGGTGTCTTGGTAGTGTTTAACAATAAATATATCATTTCATTAACGATGTTTAATTTTTTCATATTTTATTTACACGTGATTCAATAAAGAGCTATTTAAGTTTATCTGTTTGTTCTTTACTTATGATTTGTATTCATGCACATCCACAGAAGCAGGGCCGCGTCTACCTTTTTTCGGGCCCTAGCCACAGAAGTAGTCTAGGGGCCCCACCACTTCTATAACCAAGAAGAATATGGTTTCAACTTCGTTTATTTAACGTAAGTACTAATATAACTAAATATAAATGACTTAGAGTAAGTGCGCCATATATGGACCACCGTAAGGATTTTCTCAAATAAAACTCCGAATTTTAAAATGTAATAAGCCTTATTTATTTTAAACAGTTCTATAATTGTTTGCTACCAAACATTACTAATAAAATTCTTGAAAAAAAAAACATCTTAGAAAATAAAGAGTTTCTAAAATAAGCATGCCATTTTTATAACTTGCAAAAAGTGAACATAATATGGACCACATGGTTTCAAATATGGACCATGGTCAATTTGGTTCAGAATAATAGAAAAATGGTTAGTCGTATTATGCGTAAAATTAAATCAGTCAATTAGTAGTGCTTAGATTAATCATTGGTATATAATTCGCACACAAAGGCAGCCATTCCTTCTATGCCAGCACACTCTTCATGAGCCCATTGCCTACAAAGTACACATTGGATCCATTTCTCTCCATGAATATCTTCAGAGAAAAGTCCATTACAATACAAGCATTTACCATTTTCATTTTGGGAACGATCCGGACTTTCATCTGTACTATCATTGACTGAATAGTCACTCTCACTAGAACTTACAGGAGATTCTCTATTTTTTGAGATCTTTCTTTTCTTCTGGGCTATTTTCTTTGGCGTTTGCTTTGATTTATTTTTTATGTTTAACGGTCTCTTCTTCAGTTTATCTATTTCTTCTTTCCTTTTCATCGATGTTTCTAAATCTTGCTTGTAAGGTGAAGATGTCAAAATCATAGATTTGATGGCCCTTTTTCCTCTGTTACTGACAGTTTTCTTCAAACGTGGTACGGGCTGCAACACCTTTGGCGACAAATATTTAGATGGTGTGGAAGGACCAGCCAATGAATCCTCCGTAGTGGTAGTCGGCTCTTTGGTTTGTAAGTTTGCATGGTGATTTATATCAGCCCTCGGAGTAGAAAGAGGTTCATTCACAGATTTATGTTCCGGAGTTTCAACAGCTCCTGCCTCAGGTAAGCAGTTATCGTGATTATCATTGACAGGTGTCATTATATCGCGTGATGGGTCATTAGAAGATTCTTCTACTGGAAGATATTCGTCAATAAAGTCATGATCTTGAAAGATATTTCTGTTAACGGGATATATCCCAGTTGTACGAAAACCATTAATGGCCAGTTCTGCGCGCTGAGCTCTTATATAGGCTAGACCAAATAATTCCGCTATGTCATAATGGGTCACGGCTTGAGTTTGCATTCGTATCCGTTTGCGAGTTTCTTCAGCCAAGTATTTTTTCAATGGACCCATAAATGTTTTATCAAGGGGCTGTATTTTGTGACTTGAGTGTGGAGGCAGTGGCAGCAAACGAACGTGATTTTCTCAAGCTAAATCCACTACCTTGATATTTCGGGTGTGGCTTGCATGTCCATCCAAAATCAGGAGAACCGGCGATGCAGCAGTTGGTTTCACGTGCTGTAAAAAGTGTTCGAACCACTGAGTAAATACTTCAAGTTGTATCCAACCTGATGGATGACAAGCATGAATGGCACCAGGCAGCCTTTCATCAGTAATGGATTGTCCCGTTTTCTCGGGAATATCATCATTGGAGGGACAAATGTGCCTCCTGCACTCATACATATCACACAAGTGATTGTTGATCCACGCTCTGCGTTTACATTTATTCGGTTAAAACCTTTCATTCTTGCGATTGATGTGACTGTTGGACGGCGAAATGATAGGTTAGGATGGTGCTTAAGAAATAACCTCAACCATGTTCTGCCCGCAGATTCATTTTCTTGTGAAAACGAGTGCTCTATATTATTTCTTTCCGCTAGCTGGTAAGCCAAAGATCTTATATCCCTGCGTATTAGACCAAATCCAGATTTTTCCATTTCAAGAATATAATCGGCTAATTCATCTTCCAGTTCACTTGGTAACGTCGATTTTCTCCCAAGTTTATGATTAGTAATGTCACTAAGTGATTGGTGTTCTATTTTTGAAAAACGTATAAGCGTAGTTTTCGGTACACCGTATGTTTTGGATGCTTTCCAAAAGCCCCTTTTCTTTTCTCGTACAGCTTTTATTGCGCCTACCATTGCATTTTTGTCCCACGCTTGTCTGGTCTTCTCTTTTGTTATAGATGCCATCCTGAAACATAAAAATTAAACATAAGTGACTGTTTGTAATATGGACCACTAGTCCAAATTTAACACATGCCGATGGTCCATATTGCAATACTGATATATTTCGAGGTTAATATTTTTGTTCAGGAAATTGTAATAACTATAGGATGTTACAACTTAATATCAATAATTGTAAAATAACTCACCTTTCATTTGGTTTAATACACTTTCACATCGAATAATATTTATTAAAGTGATGAGCTTACGTATTTATCTAAAAAATTACATCGGTACTTGACGAAAACGAAAAATGGCTCCCTATGTTTGTGCACAATAGCTTACAGCAAACGACTGGCGGACTGTTGGAGGGGTGAGGTTTAATATACGCTGACCTTCGACTCGATACAACGGACGTTGTTTGCGAAACGCCAGTGGTCCATATTATGGGACTGGTCTATATATGGCGCACTTACTCTAGTTATTTCGAAAGAAAATAAAAACTAAAATTATAAACCTTGAAATTAAAATGAAGAAATTAATATTTTTTGTTTTCTAATTTTAGTGTCAGAAAAATGTATTATTGATATCATCGTAACACAACGTGTTGAGTATATCTTTTTCAATATAGAACATGTACAGATCATTAAGTTTTTGTTCTGAAAGAGTGCTCCGTAAATAATTCTTTACCAATTTCAATACCGAAAAAGAGCGCTCTCCTTGGGCATTGCTGATTGGTAGTGTTAAGTAAAGTCTCAGTATAGTTTCAACGTTTGGAAATGTTGTTCTCAATTATAAAGCTAAGTTTATCAGATGCACTAAGTAAGTTCTCGGTTTGACTTAACATACTAAACTGTTCCATTTCTACTTCCAGTTCCTCAACATCCACATCCTGACTATAAAATGCATTTATGTAATCTTTACATTGTACAAATGTTGCATCACTGTAATTACCAATAAATTTAAACGTATTTATATTTCCATACAAGTCACATCTTTTATACAAATTGGGATTATTGCATCACACACGTTCAAAAATACATTCACTCTAAAAACTTCCCTTCCGTCTAATTGCAAATTGTTGTCATTATTCTCATCAAAGAATATTTTTCGGCTAATCCGTCGTTTCTTTGTATACTCTATTGGAATAATTTTCAAAGTCAGTAAAATGGTTGCGCATATTTGGGATAAAGTTGCTTATGCTATCATACAGTACTACTACAGTAGGTATATAATCCTTAGAGGACTGCAGTGATTTACTAACAGAGTTCATTCTGCTTAAAATACTGTCCCAATTACACATTAATAGCACAAATTCGAATCCGTCAATTTTATTTGAATAATGCGCCTGCTTCGACTCGAGAAATTGATTTTTCGGTTGGAGTTGTGGCAAGTTCCTTCAACGCTGTTTTAATGTCAGTTAAATTTTCTTTTAGTGTTTTTCGTCATGCAGCTTTCAAGCATATTCCACCTGTGAGCGGATGCGGAGAAAAAAAGATAGAGTTCTTAAATAATATTGAAAAACGCAGTTACCTCCATACTGCTTTCCGCTGCTGCATTTTCAACCAAATTTAACGAGTGGGCTGCACATGGATCAAATTCTGCAGAAGGACACTGTTCTTTAATTAAGTTTTCAAGTCCATTATAACAACAGGCCATATTCGCCGTGTTGTCGTAACTCTGACATCGACAATTTTGAATATCAATTTTTATTTCGCTAAAGTAGCTTGAAATTACCTGTTCCAAATTTATTACTGTATGGAATGTGATGGGAATAAAGTTAAGGAAACGTTCGATAATTTTACCCTTCAATACATATCGCACAATAAAGGTTAATTAATCTATGTGTGCAATGTCAGGCGTAGAGTCTACAATCAAAGCAAAATATTTTGCTTCTTTTAGTTCTTCCAGTATTTTATTTCTTATATGATCGCCAATGAGAGTAATAAACTCATCGCAAATAGTAGATGACAAATATTGGACATGTTCCTTTCCCAAGTTTACGTATTTGTTTAGGTGATTTCGTAAAAGAGGATCAAACTTAGCCAGATACTGTAGTGCGCCAATATAGTTGCCGCTGTCTTCTTTGTTGAACGTTTGACTTTTTCTCCGAAATGCCAATCCATGGGATGCTAAATACTTCACGGTAGCAACAACTCGCTTCAAAATTTGTCTCCAAAACAATCGCTTCGACTTTACGGCTTCAATAACAGATGTATCTTTACGTCCTTCACTACTGCTTCTTGAAATAAATACACGTATCGATGAAATGTGATCTACAGAATTTTCATGTTCTGCTAATATTTTTGAAATACTTTTCCAGTCATTTGTGCCTTTTGATAATTTCGTTTCTTTTCGTGAAAATAGTTTGCAAATGTAGCAATATGCCATTTTATTGGTTTCTGTATAAATAAACCATTCTCGAGGCAATTTTTCTCCATTCTTATTCACCCTAATAAATGCGTTCGTGGTTAAGGACTTATGCACTATTCGTGATCCTTCTTTGTATGTCGTTCTTGAGGATTCCAATGACGCAAATACTGCCGGTGGTTTACATCGTACATAGTACTTTTCCATGACTGCGGTGATTGTTAGGGGCCAAAGAGCAATGTCTCTAGTGAACACACAAACGCTATCCGTGGTATCGTTATGGGTATGAACCTCTTCTTGTATTTCGCTAATAACTGAGGTATCATACGTCTCTGTAGTACACGTATTATGTATGGATGCATCAGTATTTGAACCACAAATACTTTCGTCACCCGCAAAATTTTTTTTAGAAGTTTCTGAATCACAATTACGCGCAACAGAAAATAAGTTAGAAATACCCGCATTTTCGTTATCCGCACATTGTTGTTTAGATGTTAGCAAAAATGATGAGAGGGCTAATTTCATCTTCTTCTGTTCAAATTCTCGTTTCTCCCGTCTTCTTCGTTTTTCGCAACCACTGGCGTGTATATACGACATTACTATTTACTTGGTACCAGTAGATGTAATCTAATACCAATTATCTATTGTAACATCAACTTATTTACGTGATTATTTATACCAGATTTATTTATAACAGTTCGGATTTATTTATTACGTAATCGCAATTACATTTATAACACTTAAAACCGAGTGCGAAATTCATTACAAATTTATTACAACATCGATATCAAGACTACCTCCTCAACACATTTCACATTCCGATTATAAAGCAAATGTAAAACGTCATGAAGAGTCGGTTTTCTCTAGGTCAGCGGATCGTCATCGTATTTCATAGAAGGATCGAGACTTCCGCTTGTAATGTAATCCTTATCGCCGGTGACTAATTCTTTCTAGACTTTTCCGGCGCTTTTGTTTTATCCAGATTTGCTTTTTCTTAGAATAAGTAATTACCTTAAATTGCAAGTGCAAGCGAGCTAATTCAAATATACGAGTAGCAGCGCTACATTTGCTTTTGAGTTTTGAATGTAAAGTTGTTTTAAATCAACAAATCTAACTTTTCAGTTCGGAAATCCATGAAAATATTTTGTTTATTTATCTAATCTTATAGCCAATAGAAGTCTTTTACGGGCCCCTATTGTCAGCGGGCCCTATGGCATGTGCCTATTGTACCTAGGCGAAAACGCGGCCCTGCACAGAAGAGACAATTGCACATCTTGGGACAGAGGTTGGTAAGGAACAAAAAATTTAACGTTTACAGTTATAACAACAAATATACAGGGTTTGGAAAAAGTACCGGAACGCTTAAATATCTATAAAATCGCTAAAGTTACGATTACAAAATTCAGCATTTGGGGGTTTCGGGGCGTGCAGGATTGGAAAATGATATCGGCACTGTTGCCAGATTTCCTAATTTTTCGCTAGACGTAGTCATTTTGTTTTCTTAAATAGAATGCCCTATTTATTTTTATTGCAATCAATTGGGCGTCTCACACATATTAAGATCTCAAATTTTCAAAATTTTATCTCTACTAGTTGCCGAGATAAGACAACACCGCGTTTTCAGTAACAAGTATCGAAACGCTTAAATATCTGCAAAACCGCTAAAGCTATGATTACAAAATTCGGCATTTGGGGGTTCCTAGGCATGCGGAATTGGAAAATGATATCGGCACTGTTGTCAGATTTCCCAGTCTTGCGCTACACATAGTCTTTTTGTTATCTTAAATGGAATGTCCCATTTATTTTTATTGAAATAAATGACTTGAGTTATGAAGGTTATTTTTTTATTTGTGATTGGCCACTTTCCCTTGCACTTTAACTAATAGCAATAATGCTAAGACAAGAAGGAGATTAAAAGCCAATTGACTAAAACAACAATGACTTAATTAATTAATTAACAATAGAATTAATAATTAATGACACTAACTTTTAATTAAATGCTCAAAATGGGCTCCATTATTTGCCAGACAGTATCCAAGTCAATCATAAAATTCTCGCAATGTGTTGCTCAACATATCCATAAGTACAATTTCGATGCGGATTCTTTCGCAGAGTTCGTTCAAATTTTCTGGACGATTTCTGTAAACACGGTTCTTCAAATGACCCCACAAGAAGAAGTCCAGTTCAAGAGATCGAGGTGGCCATTCTTATGCTCCACGTCTTCCAATCAGCCTCGCTGGGAATTGATTGTTTAGAAATTGCATGGCTTCTCTTGGATAATGTGGCGGAGCACCATCATGTTGGTGCCAGATTTCACCTATATTTCTATTTTGTTGAATGGCAGGAACTATACTTTCTGTAAGGAGCTCCAAATACTTTCGCCCTGTTAATTCACCTTCTATGAAAAAAGGTCCGATAATATTGTTTCTCAGGATATTGGGTATGAAGTTCTTCCATCCAATGGGGGTTATCTCTAGACCAAATTCGGCAACTGTGCCTATTAACTTGACCGTTCAAGCAAAAAGTAGCTTCGTCACAGAATACAATTTTGTGTTCAAAATAAGGATCTTGGTTGATATTTTCTATCATGATTTCGGCGAATTCATTGTGGCGGTCAGGATCATTCTCTAAAAGCTCTTGAATGTAATGGATCATGTACAGCTTTAATTTATTTTCCTTCAAAATAGTCCTTACAGATTTTTGACAGATTTCGGTATTTATAGCTAACTGGTTGGTGCTTACTTTTGGATTTTCCTCTATTTGTAATAAAACGTTTAATTTACTTTCAGCACCTGTAGCAGTTCTTGGGCGTCCGGTTTTAGGTAAACATTTATGGACCCTGTTTCTTCGTAACGTCGACAAGTTCTGTGTACGGTAGACTTTTTAATGGGTTTATTAGGATAACGATCATTAAACAAGTTGCAGAATCCTTGATATGTCCTTGTTTTATTTCCATATCCACGAAAAATCAAAATATCAATACGTTGGGTTTCTGATAGAACAAAAGCCATAATCAAATTATAATTTTGTAATCGAAGCAATATTCAGCGGCTTAACTGACAATGATGTGTTTAATTTGCCATTGTTGTAACATGGCGACGGCTAGAGTGTTGAAAACAATAGAAGCAGTGCTTACTTATTCCTAGGGTATTCATATTTTCGGGCATCTCCGATAAATTTAATGCATGCTCATTATAAAATAAGTAACTATCCCATAATATTTCTCACTATATCTAATAGTATAAACAGAATTTTGAGAATTTGGGATCTTCCATTTAAGATAACAAAAAGACTAAGTAGTGAGATCTTAATAAGTTTGAGACGTCCAATTGATTGCAATAAAAATAAATAGAGCATTCTATTTAAGAAAACGAAATGACTACGTGTAGCGCAAGGCTGGGAAATCTGACTACAGTGCCGATATCATTTTCCAATTCCGCATGCCTAGGAACCCCCAAATGCCGTATTTTGTAATCGTAACTTTAGCGGTTTTGCAGATATTCAAGCGTTCCGGTACTTTTTACTGAAAATACGGTGTCGTCATATCTCAGCAACTAGTAGATCTAAAAGTTTGAAAATTTGAGATCTTACTAAGTTTGAGACGCCCAATTGACTGCAATAAAAATAAATAGGGCATTCTATTTAAGATAACAAAACGACTACGTGTATCGCAAAACTGGGAAATCTGGCAACAGTGCCTATATCATTTTCCAATTCCGCGCGCCCCGAAACCCCCAAATGCCGAATTTTGTAATCGTAACTTTCGCGATTTTGTAGATATTTAAGCGTTCCGGTACTTTTTCCTAACTCTGCATGGTGAATTCAAAATAACGTTCACTTATTTAAAATTACATTAACCTTCAAGTAGTTGCAGGTGTTGGCCAACAAAAATGGTCGCAGATGTATCTGACAGATACATAACTTTAATTATTAAAATACCATTCCAATTTTTGAAATTGTTAATTTTGTGGGCTAATGGCTGATAGAGAGCAGTGATTAAATACATTGATTCTTGAAATATTTCAAAAATTTGCTCATATTTGCTTATGTTACAAATTGTAAGCCATTAATCCACATATCCCTACTTTTCTTGGTAGGCAATCCACAATCGTCTAGACAAACGACATGAGAGTGTTGGAGACATGTTTTCGATAGGAGGAGCATTGAAATTTTGTTAACCTGGTGCGTTTGTCTTGTTGACATGGCACACAATGTTTATGTTGTTGCTCATTTGGTTGCTGCAGTTTTTCTTCTTGTCCGACTACTTCTTTCGGTCTGGTTGATAGCTTACGAGGTAGACCAGTCTTGGGGTATTATGTCTTTAGAGGTGTGGTTTGATTCATTCAGTTCGCAGAAAATGTCACCGATTTTACGTTCGCAATATGAATAACGAATAACTTGGGAGTTTAGCGAAATCTTGCAGTAATGAAACATCGCTGAACCCATCGTCCATGGTGACGTTATGTGCATGGGTGAAATCATCCTTTTTACAATATCAACCCTTTTGTTGTTGATAGAATAGGGACCATCTGGTTGATCGATCTGATCGGTCTGATCGATCTGATTGATCTGATCGATCTGACCGATCTGATCGAACTGATCGATCTGATCGATCTGATTGATCTGATTGATCTGATTGATCAGATTGATCTGATTGGTCTGCTTGTTCTAATCGATCTGATCGATTTGATCGATTCGATTGATTCGATTGATTTGATTGATCTTGTGTTTTGTGTTTTGTTGATGTTTTGATTGGTTTGATTTTGGTTTTTGATTGTTGTTTTGATTGATTTTGATTTTGTTGATTGATTTTGATTTGATTGCTTTAATTGCTGTTGATAGTTTTTGATTGATTTTGATTGTTTTTGATTGTTTTTTATTGGTTTTGATTGTTTCTGATTGTTTTCGATTGTTTTTGATTGTCTTTGATTGGTATTGATTGTTTTTTATTGGTTTTGATTGTTTTTGATTGTTTTGAAAAACAAAAAAAAAATATAAAACGACCAAAAGCAATCAAAAGCGATGAAAAACCATCAAAAGCAATCTAAAGCATTCAAAAGCAATCAAAAGCAATTAAAAGCAATCAAAAGCACTCAAATGCAATCAAAAGCAATCAAAAGCAAACAAAACAATCAAAACCAATCAAAAACAATCAGAAACGATCAAAACCTATCAAAAACAATCAAAACCATTAAAAACCAATCAAAAACAGTCAAAACCCATCAATAACAATCAAAACCAGTAAAAAAAAAATCAGAAACAATCAATACCAATCAAAACGAATCAAAACCAATCAAAAACAATCAAAACCAATCAAAACAATCAAAATCTATTAAAAACAATCAAAACATATCAATAACAATCAAAAACAATCAAAAACCATAAAAAACAATCAAAACCCAACAATAACAATCAAACCCAAACAAAAACAATCAAAATCAATCAAAACCAATCAAAACAATCCAAACCAATCCAAACAATCAAAAACAATCAGAAACAATCAAATCCAATCAAAAAAATCAGAAACAATCAAAAACGAACAAAACCAATAAAAAAAATCAGAAACAATCAAAAACGATCAAAACCAATGAAAAACAATAAAAAAATAAAAAACAATCATAAACAATCAAACACAATCAAAATCAATCAAAACCAATCAAAAATAATCAAAAACAATTAAAAACAATCAAAAGCAATCAAAAGCACTCAAAACCAATCAAAAGAAATGAAAACTTATAAATAATAATCAAAACCAATCAAAAAAAAGTCAGAAACAATCAAAACCAATCAAAAACAATCAACATCATCAAAAACTAACAAAAACAATCATAACCCATCAATAACAATCAAAACCAATCAAAACAATCAAAAACAATCGAAAAGAACACAAAGCAATTAAAACAATCAAAAATCAGAAACAATCAAAAACACTCGAAAATAATCAGAACAATCAAAAACAATCAGAACAATCAAAAACAATCATAACTAATCAATACCAATAAGAAACAATCAAAAACAATCAATACCAATAAAAAACTGTCAAAACTCATCAATAACAATCAATACCAGTCAAAAACAATCAAAAAACAATAAAAAAAACAATCAAAAACAATCAAAACAATCAAAAGTAATCAAAAGCAATCAGAAACTATCAAAAACAATCCAAAACTATCAGACACCGTCAAACGCAATCAAATACAATCTAAAACAATCAAAACCAATCAACAACAATCAAAAACAATCAAAACAAATCAAAAACAATCAAAACTAATCAATACCAATAAAAAAAACCAATCAAAAACAATAAAAAAAATCAAATACAATCAAAAACAGTCAAAACCAATCCAAAACAATCAATAACAATCAAAAAGAATCAAAAACAATCAAAAGCAAACAAAACCAATCAAAATCAATAAAATACAATCAAAACCAATCGGAAACTATAAAAACAATCAAAACAATAAAACACAATCAATACCAATCAAAACCAATCAAAAACTATCAAAAACAATCGAAATCACTCGAAACAATCAAAACCAATCAATACAATCAAAATCTATCAATAACAATCAAAAACAATAAAAAAGAATAAAAAACAAGCAAAAGCAGTCAAAAGCAATCAAAAGCAATCAAAGCCAATAAAAAACAATAAAAACCAATCAAAATCAATCAAATTCAATCAATACCAATCAAAACCAATCAAACGTCATCAAAAACTATCAAAAACAATCAAAAGCAATCAAAAGCAATTAAAACAATCAAAAGCAATAAAAACCAATCAAAAACTATGAAAAACAATCAAAAACAATCAAAACCAATCAAAACAATAAAAAACAATCGAAAAGAATAAAAAGCAATTAAAACAATCAAAAATCAGAAACAATCAAAAACACTCGAAAATAATCAGAACAATCAAAAACAATCATAACTAATCAATACCAATAAGAAACAATCAAAAACAATCAATACCAATAAAAAACTATCAAAACTCATCAATAACAATCAATACCAGTCAAAAACAATCAAAAACTATCAAAAACAATCAAAACCAATCAACAACAATCAAAAACAATCAAAACCAATCAAAAACGATCATAACTAATCAATACCAATAAGAAACAATCAAAAACAATCAATACTAATAAAAACTATCAAAACTCATCAATAACAATCAATACCAGTCAAAAACAATCAAAAACAATCAAAAACTATCAAAAACAATCCAAAAAAATCAGACACCATCAAAAGCAATCAAATACAATCAAAAACAATCAAAACCAATCAACAACAATCAAAACCAATTAAAACTAATCAATACCAATAAAAAAACCAATCAAAACCAATAAAAAAAATCAAATACAATCAAAACCAATCCAAAACAATCAATAACAATCAAAAAGAATCAAACACAATTAAAAACAATCAAAAGCAAACAAAACCAATAAAATACAATCAAAACCAATCGGAAACTATAAAAATAATCAAAAACAATCAAAACAATAAAACACAATCAATACCAATCAAAACCAATCAAAAACTATCAAAACCAATCGAAATCACTCAAAACAATCAAAACCAATCAAAAACAATCAAAACCAATCAATACAATAAAAATCTATCAATACCAATCAAAAACAATAAAAAACAATCAAAAGCACTCAAAAGCAATCAAAAGCAATCAAAACCATTAAAAAACAATAAAAACCAATCAAAATCAATCAAATCCAATCAATACCAATCAAAATCAATCAAACATCATCAAAAACTATAAAAAACAATCAAAAGCAATCAAAACAATCAAAAGCAATAAAAAACAATCAAAAACTATGAAAAACAATCAGAAACCATCAAAAGCAATCAAATAC
The DNA here is from genome assembly GCA_036346205.1 of Vesta saturnalis. Lineage (NCBI taxonomy): Eukaryota > Metazoa > Arthropoda > Insecta > Coleoptera > Lampyridae > Vesta > Vesta saturnalis. The sequence continues at coordinate 544,611 of JARFJB010000793.1, forward strand.
AATTAAAAACAATCATAACCAATCAACAACAATCAAAACTAATCAATATAAAAAGAAATCAAAAACAATTAAAACAATCAAAAGCACTCAAAACATTCCAAATCTATCAAAAACGATAAAAAACGATCAAAACCCATCAAAACCAATCATAAACAATAAAAAACAATAAAAACCATCATAAACAATCAAAACCAATCAAAAACAATCAGAACCAATCAAACTCAATTAAAAACAATCCAAACAATCAAAATCTCTCAAAAACAATCCAATACAATCAATAACAATCAAGCCAATAAAAAAAAATCAAACAAAAACATTCAAAAGCAATCAAAAACAATCAAAACCAATAAAAAACAATCAATACCAATTAAAGACAATCAAAAACAATCATAAAAAATCAAAATCAATCAAAACAATAAAAATCAATCAAAAGCTATCAACAGCAATTAAAAGCAATCAAAAGCAGTCAAAACCATCAAAATCCATCAAGAGCAATCAAAAATAATCAAAAGCATTCAAAACCAATCAAAACAATCAAAAACAATAAAAAACACAAAAACAAACAAAAATCAATCAAATCAATCGAATCAATTGAATCAATCAAATCGATCAGAACAAGCAGACCAATCAGATCAATTACAGCAATCAGATCAACCAGATCAATTGGTTCAATCAGATCGATCTGATTGATCTGATTGATCTGATTGATCTGGTTGATCTGATTGATCTGATTGATCTGATTGATCTAATTGTTCTGATTGATCTGATTGGTCTGCTTGTTCTGATCGATCTGATCGATTTGATTGATTTGATCGATTCGATGAATTCAATTGATTCGATTGATTCGATTGATTTGATTGATTTTTGTTTTTGTTTTGTTGGTTTTGATTGGTTTTGAGTGTTTTTGATTGTCTTTGATTGGTTTTGATTGTTTTTGAATGCATTTGGTTGCTTTTGATGGTTTTTGATTCCCGTTGATTGCTTTTGAATGTTTCTGATTTTTGTTGTATGTTTTTGATTGTTTTTTTATTGTTTTTGATTTATTTTTATTGTTTTTGATTATTTGTTGGTTTTGATTGTTTCTGATTGTTTTTGATTGATTTTAATTGGTTTTGATTATTATTGATTGTAATTGATTGTTTTTATTGTGTTTATTGTTTCTATTATGATTAGTTTTGATTGTTTTTGATTTTTTTTTGATAGTTTTGATTGTTTTTATTGTTCTTTAATGTTTTAGAGTGTTTTGATTCTTTTTGATTGTTTTGGATTGTTTTTGATGGGTTTTGATCGTTTTTTATCGGTTTTGATTGGTTTTTATTGGTTTTGATGGTTTTTGATTGGTTTTGATTGTTTTTGATTGTTTATGATTGGTTTTTATTGTGTTTAATTAGTAAGCAGTAAATATCATAGACAGTGATCGACCCAAATTGGTAAATCGAAGTATAAAGTACAATAACTCGAATTTATTGTTGGGAAAAAGGGAACATTCGCGGTTTGTAAATAGCTTGCATCTTGTTGCTCAGGCTATTTGCAGTTAAAAGTGAACAATTAAATAAAAACTATAGTGTAAATATATCGAACAATTATTGACTAAAATCATTAACCGATGGAAGAAAATTAGAAGCGTATTCAACTACATAAAAGTATAAGAAAAGATAAGGACAACAATAGAGAAACGATTCTAGAGTGCTAGCTTTGAGCTAGCCTTTGCAATAAATTAAGAAAGGAGTTAGAAAACGTAAAACTTAAAATTCATTTACGCAAACCGAAATTAATTAGCAAGCAAAGTAAAATTTAGCTAGTAAATGATACCTTTGTAAATTGAACCCATTCAATTTTAATAAGACGTAATAAAAAATAATCTTTTCAGTTTCACAATAACAATAATCAATTTTATTCAAAAATGTTGGAATTATAAAAAAAAGTTAAAAGAACTCAAATCTTATTCTTTGGGGAACGTTAAATAAACAAAAGTAGTATCTAAGGGTACTACGCCCGTTGCATAGAGACTGTCATTTTTTTTGTTATAGGTTCTGTCACATATGGATTGTTCTAGATTTTTATATATAACTCTTCTTTGCCGACAAGTGGTTTGCGTCTCGAATACAGTGTTCCTTTGAGATATGGATTAAAAAACAAGAAAATAGCGGACGATAAAAACCGTCAAGGAGCTGAAACCAACTGTACCCTTTCGACATATGTATATCCCGCTGAGATGGACATACAGTAGAGGGGGGGGGTGAAAATCTGATTTTAAAATGAGATGATAACTATGGGTTGGAAATGGATCGGAAAGTTGCTTAAGAGTAGGGATTTGAGAAAGCCGTTGCAAAAAAATCCGATTCAAAATGGTCGTTAAAAGGCAATTAAGTGGAAAAGTAATTAAACTAGCAATTAGAGCATTTCATTACAATATGGGGAAGCGCAAGAAGTCATTGAAAAACAATTACATCCTGGTTTAAGTGTCTCACACCTACTGTTACAGTAATATTAATGGACATAATTAGCTTTCTCATTTTGGAGTCCATTCTCTTTCATTGACCGGCTTTCATAAGTGTTAAGAATGAATTTGAAGGCTTATAGTACCGCGCCCATGTGCTGTCTCTCTCTCTTTCTCTACCCCCCTTCTGGCTTAGGATTGGGGGGGGGCTGGTTATTTCAAAATGTACCTGGCCCACCTATGGTACGTCCCTGAGTGCTTGAAAAGTCTCTGTGTATAAATTTTAGATGGGAATCGGATGAGATAGACACTTCAGCACAAATTCGTACATCTTATAATTCTAAAATCTGTTCTCAAACTTGGTTCAAAAATGGCTGACAATGGTATAATACCTGTCTTACGCACAAGTGTACTTTTGTTCACGTAGAATATAATTTTTTTAAGTATGTAATGAAACAACTAATTAGTTTAAGCAGTTAATTAAACCTTTGTAGTATATCTAAATAACTAAGATAATGAATTGGCACTGTGATTATGAATAACCACTACTTTGATTAGATTTGTGTTCATTATATGTTTAAATTAGAACGTAATTTATTTTTGTACACTGTGTTTTCTCTCCTGTATTTAAAATAGCTGCAGTAAGCCCTTACCTACATTTGAATACTAGTTAACTTTTATGTGTGTGTATGTGTTTTACTTTTTAAAGGTAGTAGATTTAATTATGCTATTTCAATACCTACATATCTTTTCTTTAAAAAAATATTTTACTTGTAAGCATCCGTGTCGATTACTGCTCAAACAAATTAAGCATTATAACTTAATGCAAGTTTCTGATTCAGTCGGTTGTACTTTGTATGCTTAGCTTGTACCTTGCTATTAGTTATGCCAGAATCCATCGGTAATAAAACCATCTTAGTCAAATGATGGAAACCATTTTAAGTGAAATTAGGTTTTTTACCTTAGCACTACGGGATGTATTTTGGAATCAGGTATTCATATAAAATTAGTAGAGACAAATTGGGCTTATTGAAGCATTCTGTAGCATCTTTTATTAAACGAGAAGTACCATTAATTACATCGTAATAACATACATTCTCCTTTTTTTTTCATGTTAGTATAAAACTATTACTGATAGAGCGTGTAGTGCCAAATCAAAATTGTATTTTTTTTTTAAATAAAGCAGCTTATACATTTTTGATTTCTCTTTTAGTAGGTAATTATAACAAATTATTAATTATTGAAATTGTGTAGTTACTCCCTTTACTGTTAGGGTAACGATTTTTTGTGTTTAACACCAAGGGCCAAATAACGCAACCACTCCCACTATATTTTCACGTATTATTGACAATAATTTAAAGAATCTGTTTTAAATAATACATTTAGATTGAATAAACTTTTTTAATTTTTTCATCTGAAGAAAAGTTATTGTTGTGAGTCAAAAAATTGTAAATTGAACTGACACGGGAAATATATATTTTTATTTCAAAAATGTGGTTTTTGAAAATTACGCCAGTAATCTTGGGTGAAAATGTCTCATGGAGGGCGAAGGGAATAAGGGGTAGGGCATTTCCTTTCGCCCGCAGTAAGTAAAAACGACGTAAACCATAACTAATGTACCTAACATTTGTGTATGAAATCGTGTACTTTTTATTAAATTTTTATAAATTTAAAGGTTTCGATAACAATTAAGGTGAGTGTACCAATAGTTGACAATATAACAGAACAATGTTATTAAAAAATTATTTGCGTAGAAAGCATTAAAGTTAGATCTATTTTGAACATACCAAATGAAATCAATAAGGTCTTTGAACATGTATACAACATTTCTTGCGTTACTTACCCATGCAATTTGTTTTAGAAAATTGTAAAGATGGTGGTCATACTGTACCTTTAGTTGACAAGAAATTTTTAGCAAAATCCTGTAGTTGACATCAATAGTACCCAATAGTTGACAAGATCGACTTTAAAAAAACTGTTTATTAATTTATGAAGTATTAAACAAATGAATGCAACTTATAATAATTTTAAAAATCAATACATTTCGGAATAATATTTTTTCATTTCCGGTACAGAGAACTTTTCTGTTGAGTTTTTTTGACATGGCTGATGTATTTTTTCAAGTACGTCATCTTTGTGGTACCACGTAATATCCTCATAGTTAGGCCATTTCCAATCCCTTTCTCCGCCCCTTGTCATGGCCGAAACTTTATATTCATTTAGTTTTTTATTTGTTTCAATCACATTTCCTAAAAATTAAATTTCTTAAGTAATAGTTCAATTTATTACATTTATATCATTACCTGGGTAATAATCATTCTCGTATCGGATGATTACAAAATCATTGGGTGATATTATATCTTTCAAACCGTTCTGCTCCTCTTCTTGACCAACATGGACATTGGTTTCATCATCGGACTTATGATTCCAATCATCTCCTTCTCCTTCAGATTCAAGATTTATTTCAATTGAAGACTCTGAAGAAGAGTCATGTTTTTCTGTATGAGGCCTCATCTTCTATTTGGAGTTGACTTTATTTTCTTTTTCAATTTTTGCCAATTCCCTTTTCCTCTTGTGTTCTTCTTTTTCTTGCTCTTTTCTTTGTTTCTCTAATTCTTTTTTTTTTGTAATAATCTCGCTACTGGTCAGACGTTGCTACCGACGGTATCTTTTCTTTAATTTTCCTTACACTCTTCTTAATAACCGGTTTTGGCCAAAAGAGTGCTGCTTTAAATGGTGATGGAATATATTCATCTTTGGTGGTGCTGGGAGTAGAATTATCTTTGGAGGTGCTGGGAGTAGAATTATCTTTGGACGTGCTGGGAGTAGAATCATTTATTTTATTGGACGTATTTCTTGTTGGTGAAGACTCAGTATTATCTATTTCAGGAGGCTGAGTTATTGGTTGATTTGGTGAGTTAAGTGAATATAGCCATTGTCACCATCGTTTTCATTCACTTCAACATTTTTTTCTAAATCATTAGGATGATTTTGGAGGTCTTGTTCACGTTGGCAACGTAATTTATTAGTATCTGCTCTGGAATTACTTTCAACTTCTTCAGACTGCGTCTTCCAAAGATAAAATAAGGCAATATCCCCTATTTTTCCTTCCCAAATATTACCAGATTCTTTGAACTTAGCCATTTTGTCGGATCCCACTTTATATTCAAAAAAGTTTATTTCTTTCTTCGTTGTCTCGTAAATATTTATTTGTGGATTGATATGCTCAAAATTATCTTTAGTTTTAAAGAATTTACTATACAGAACACTGTTTTGGTCAAAGGGAAACAAGTCGCATGTTCTAAACCCATTTTTAATCATGCTAGGTGTTATTGTCTGATCAATAACTTTTTTTAGTAGGGGCCCAAAATTTTCCTTTTTGATTTTACCGGCATCGTTGTCAACTTTATATTGTTGCACACCAATTTTCCACCCACTTTTTAATGTATGGAAAACCGCGACATCCATAGGCTGAAGAATGTGGGTCAAATTCGGGAAGAGAGCTACAAGTTCTATCTTTTTTTCCACACAAAAGTCATTCAACTCCAACGTAAGATGAGAAACGTGCCCATCTACAAATAATGCGATAGGGAATTCAATTTTGTTTTCAATCAGCCAAGGATAAAAGCAGTTCGCTATATATTCAAAGAAAGTCTGTCGAGTCATCCATCCGGATTCCGATTTGCCCATACCTCATGTCATGGTCGAAACTTTATATTCATTTAGTTTTTTATTTGTTTCAATCACATTTCCTAAAAATTAAATTTCTTAAGTAGTAGTTCAATTTATTACATTTATATCATTACCTGGGTAATAATCATTCTCGTATCGGATTATTACAAAATCATTGGGTGATATTATATCTTTCAAAACGTTCTGCTCCTCTTCTTGACCAACATGGACATTGGTTTCATCATCGGACTTATGATTCCAATCATCTCCTTCTCCTTCAGATTCAAGATTTATTTCAATTGAAGGCTCTGAAGAAGAGTCATGTTTTTCTGTATGAGGCCTCATCTTCTATTTGGAGTTGACTTTATTTTCTTTTTCAATTTTTGCCAATTCCCTTTTCCTCTTGTGTTCTTCTTTTTCTTGCTCTTTTCTTTGTTTCTCTAATTCTTTTTTTTTGTAATAATCTCGCCACTGGTCAGACGTTGCTACCGACGGTATCTTTTCTTTAATTTTCCTTACACTCTTCTTAATAACCGGTTTTGGCCAAAAGAGTGCTGCTTTAAATGGTGATGGAATATATTCATCTTTGGTGGTTCTGGGAGTAGAATTATCTTTGGAGGTGCTGGAAGTAGAATTATCTTTGGATGTGCTGGGAGTAGAATCATTTATTTTATTGGGCGTATCTCTTGTTGGTGAAGACTCAGTATTATCTATTTCAGGAGGCTGAGTTATTGGTTGATTTGGTGAGTTAAGTGAATATAGCCATTGTCACCATCGTTTTCATTCACTTCAACATTTTTTTCTAAATCATTAGGATGATTTTGGAGGTCTTGTTCACGTTGGCAACGTAATTTATTAGTATCTGCTCTGGAATTACTTTCAACTTCTTCAGACTGCGTCTTCCAAAGATAAAATAAGGCAATATCCTCTATTTTTCCTTCCCAAATATTACCAGATTCTTTGAACTTAGCCATTTTGTCGGATCCCACTTTATATTCAAAAAAGTTTATTTCTTTCTTCGTTGTCTCGTATATATTTATTTGTGGATTGATATGCTCAAAATTATCTTTAGTTTTAAAGAATTTACTATATGGAACACTGTTTTGGTCAAAGGGAAACAAACCGCATGTTCTAAACCCATTTTTAATCATGCTAGGTGTTATTGTCTGATCAATAACATTTTTAGTAAGGGTCCAAAATTTTCCTTTTTGATTTTACCGCCATCGTTGTCAACTTTATATTGTTGGACACCAATTTTCCACCTACTTTTTAATGGATGGAAAACCGCGACATCCATAGGCTGAAGAATGTGGGTTGAATTCGGAAAGAGAAGTTCTATCTTTTTTTCCACACAAAAGTCACTCAACTCCAACGTAAGATGAGAAACGTGTCCATCTACAAATAATGCCGTTTTCAACCAGCCAAGGATAAAAGCAGTTCGCTATATATTCAAAGAAAGTCTGTCCAGTCATCCATCCGGATTCCGATTTGCCCATACCCCATCCTTTAGGCATTAAACTTGATACTGATGATGGAATTCTTTCGTAACTGAACATAATCATGGGTGAGAAAATAGTACCATTTGCACAAACTGTAATGAGGGAAGTTGTGCATTCTTTATCATCGTTACTGATAAAGTTGTAAGCGAGTTTTTCGCCTTTCCTCATTAAACATTTAATACCTTTAGGGGCCATGAAAAACGCTGTCTCGTCTAGGTTAAAAATTCTGTTTGGATCTCTAAGAACGTCTTCAATATTTTTGGCTCTAAAATGATCAATAACTTCATTAAACCAGTTACGGATTTTTTGTTCTGTAACTTCAGAACGAGCCTTTGTCAAATTTTGAGTCAAACGTTCTGAAATAATAAGATGCCGGCGCAAAAAACACTCATACCATTTTCTGCCTGGTCGATTATTGGTAAACTTATTAGGCCTATTTAATTTTTTTATTAGCATTTGAACAGAATCTAGAAGTTGGAGTCTGGTTACAGGAAATCTAGCATCAGCCACTGAGCATATCCATCTTAGTAAGACTTCCTCCTCGTCCTTTTTAAGTGTTGTTTCGGGGCCCATGCGGCAATCCAGTTCATATTTTCCTTCTAATTTGTATTTAATTGTGGTTCGAGGAACTGTAAATTCTTTACTTGCAGCGTTTACTGATGAACCACGTTTTACGGCTGCAATAGCGTTTTGCAAATCTTCTAGAGAATATTGTTTTAATTTTTTAGTTTGTCGCGGCATTATTCTAAAAGAAAAACTCGAAATAAATAAAAAATATGAAAGTTACGTGTTTTATACATTTTTTAATTAGTCGAATTTAACGTTTCTGAAGTTGACATGTCACGTTCCTATAGTTGACATTCATGTCAATTATTGGAACCGACCATCTGACACAACTCATTTATCGATATGATATAATATACCCTCTAACTAAATAGTTCTTTCATAAAAATATGTATTTTTCAGAAAAGTGATAGTGCTCCTTTAGTTGACACAGATGACAACTATAGGAACTTGCCTGGAAACAACAGTTCCAATGGTTGACAACCCCCCTACTCTAACGTTAAAACTGTGAATTAATTAATATTTCAATAAAAATATTCACGTTGGTCCTTTTAAACTGCCATAGAATAATGGACTTTATAGAAATAATCAAGATAACTTTAATATAAACAATTTTTAGGTGGCACTTACCTTAAGAAAAAAGCCAAATTCGGGCACCACTTATCATGCACACGTGTCTTCAAGAACTAAAACGCGCCAATTGTATCTGTATTAACCGATGTTGCCAAGTGTTCTATTTTTCATGGAAGATTGTGCTATAGAGGACTACGTAGGGCCGGATACGTTAACCTATCTTAAATATCACCCTTAGTACACCATATATAAAAAAAATGTCAACTATTGGATCACTGTCAACAGTTGGTACATTCACCTTAGTGAATAATGATAGTTTTTAGAAATTATGCAAGGTGTCAAATATGTGAAATCTGAAAGCATAAATGTAAGCCTGCTACAATAGTTAAGGAAACGTACATGAAAAAGCCAACTACGGAATATAATTTTATTTTAGTAAAGATTACTAGATCTGTAGATTAAATATTATTAAACCGCCTTGAAAATGACAAATCAGAACACCCTCTAACGGATTGAAAACTAACAATGAAAAATGTCATAATCAAACAACAAACTTAATAACATTTAATCAAATTATAATGTATGTCCAAAGTTGTGAAAAACTTGAATTTTAAAGTGGTAGAAGCAGTTAAAGCACAAATTCAACAAATAAATAATTTTCGGTTACTATTTAAGGACTGTAATCGTTATTATACGATGTAAACATAATGTGTATGTTTAATCTTATCTTATTTTTAACTACGTTAAATTAATGCAATGCTAGGATAACTTAACATACTCAATTGGCAATGCATTTACTTCGAGGTGTAGGAAAAACACAGCAAAAAAAACTTGACAAACATTATTAACCAACAGTTAAAATTAAAATTGAGGCACGCTATTTTGTCTTTTTTTAATTACAAGATGCCGTAACCTATTTAATTTGAGTTAAATTACTATGATGTTCATATATTTCATTAACTTCTCGTACACAGGCATAATAATGAGTTTCCCTTGATAAAATTTCCATATTACCAAGTTGAATGTTACGATTTAAATTATTTAAAGCATTTTTAGGTGATATCTCTTTGTAGGTCTAAAAATAGCTCTAAATCCATGGTTAATTAACACTTTTAAATTCATCCGTGGTGTTAGTTATGAAAGAAAAAAAATCTCTACCGACAATAAATGGTAATAGTTCTTTACGGGTACGTCTAATAAGTTTGATTATATTATTAATTTTTTAATGGAATAACCATTAGGTTGTAGTGATGTTTTTAAATGATCAAATTCGTCTTCTAAACATTCTGGATCACAAATTCGTTTAGCTCGATCCACTAGAGCTTTGATTACTCTAAGTTATTGACGTAGAGGATGATTTGATAGCTTAAGAAGATATCTTTCAGTGTGTCGGTTTCCGCTAAACTCTAAAAAACAAAATGAATTATTTATTTTTGAAATTAATGTGTCTAAAAATGATAAACTTCCATTAGATTCTTTTTCCTTTTATCTTTCTAGTAAACTGAATGCTTGAATAAATACCATTTATGAAATCTAATAACTAATTTAGAGCTGTTTCTTCATGCTATAATGTGTGTTTGAATGTCCTGTATATATACGTATTTTTTTCTTTTCGTATCTTTTTCTATTTACTCAGTTCTCACTTTCACGCTAACCAAAATTGTTGTTTTTCTGTGTCTTCATAAAGTTAAATTAAATTGATATATGGTTTACTTTATATTGTATTTCAGATTAGAATTTATCGTAATTAGTTTAAAATGAATTTTTTTGTTGGTATTAATTTACATTAGGATTGACATTATATAAGTTGGTTTTCATATTAAGTTTCTGGTGCCAAGATTTTTTTTGCAGTGCAGTTTACCGATTTACTTTCAATAAAAAATTATCAGTATAGTAGTGAGGCAACATTTAGTTGGATTACAATATGAAGTCATTAAACTTGTGCATATGTTTACCGTTTACCCTGCGATTTGTGTATTTGGTTTTATAGTGTTTTTAGTCTGCGGTTATTGGTTGAATGTCTGCGTGTTGTATGGTAATTGGTTAGGGTGTCTGTGGTGTAGTTTGTGTATGGTGCGTAGTATTGTCTTTTCGCAGGAGGCGAGGGATTGGAGTTGGTTGGTTTTTAGGGTTGCGTACAATGAAGCACGGTAGTCGAGCATTGTTCGGATGTAAGTTTTTTATGTGTGTTGTAGGGTTTTGGGGTGACAACCTCTGACGTGTCCTCGCAGCATTTTCAATAGTGATGCGCTGTTGCGTATTTTATTGAGAGTTATGTTTGGGTTCGTAGTTTGGGGAATATCGTAGGCATAGATGTTATATAAAATAGGTGCCAGTGATGATCCTTGTGGAACTCCGGCGGTGGGATGAAAAGTCGGGGAAGTAGAGGAACCTACTCGTACCTTCACTCATCTGCCAGTCAGATATGAGAGGAGTCAGACGAATACGCTCGAGAAGCCTAATTGTCGTAGTTTGTGTATTAGCCCTGCGTGCCATACCTTGTCGAAGGCCTGTTTAATGTCAAGGAAGACTGTATGGCAACAGTCACCGTGGTTCAAGGCTTTGGAGGATTCCGTATATAGTTTCACTAAGGGGTCTTGGCAAGAACGGTTCGGTCTGAAGCCGAACTGGCTGTTTGATATGATGTCGCTGGCTTCGAGATGATCTCTTAGCCTTTGGGACAGGATGGTCTCTAGACATTTGCCTATACAACTTAAAAGGGATTTTGCTCGAGCTGAGCTTTAAAATCGTTGTCAAACGATGGATTGTCGGGGGTGGCGAGAACGGATTGCAGGTGAAGGCCAAACAGGTCGGCTCTCTCCTGGTCTGAAACTACGAGGTTAACTTGAGGGTTGATTAGGAGACATTTTTGTTTGGGTTTTTGTTTTGTTAGGACCTTAAATTTGTGCCAAAATTTAGGGCCTTCTCGGTAATCCAGTTTAGCTGTTTCTTTAATCCAGTTTTCCTGGGTGTATTTGTTGGTCTGTAGTCGGATTATTGCGTTTAGTATGTCGTACTCGGTTTTTAGTCTGTGTCCCTGGTTTTCAGAAATCGACGGTATATCCGTCGCTTTTCCTTAATCAGGAGAACTATAGGGGGGGGGGTTCGGGTGATGTCTATTACTTTTGTGGGGATTACTGCATTGGCTGTGTCGGAGATGAATTAGGTCAGTCCTTGTACGGCTCTGTCTATGTCGTCGATGGTGTTAAGGGGCAGATCTGTGAGGTTATTGGAGATATTTTTTAGAAAGCATTCTAATCGACATTATGAAAGTTTCTACGTGTGACATTGGTTCGTGTTGGGGCAGGTGGGGGCCTAGGAATGTCTTGACTAGTAGCGGAAGGTGGTCTGATGTTATTATTGTGCCGAGGTGGCAGTTGTTGTGGAAATATTGAGATATTTGTTCGGATCATATTATGTGGTCAGGTATGGCGCAGCCGTTTTCTCCGATAAACGTGGGGGATATTCCTTATTCTTACTATTGGTAGGCTGAGTAGTTTGTCAGTTAGTATTTGTCCGTTCGGGTTGTCTGTCGTGTCTCCGAATTGTGGGTGTCTAGCGTTAAGGTCTCCGAGTAGTACTGAATTGGGGATGTTGGCAATACAGTGTAGTAGTGGAGAGGAAAGGGTGTTGTGTCCGGGAGGATTATAATAGCAAAATACTATTCTAGGGAATGAGGGAAGGTGCACCGTTGCAGCTACACATGCAAGGTGTTGAAGGTTCGGCGGTAAGGTGTAAGGAACGGATGGGTATTGGAAGTGTATCAGGAGTGCAGTACCTCGCATGCCTCTGTCGGAGTTGTTGCAAAGGTAGGTGTTGTAATTGGTTTATGTTGAGGGTGCTTCGGTTGGTTAGCTTTGTTTCTGTTATGGCTAATACTTGTATGTGGTCTTTGTCCAAGTAGGTTTTTGGTCAGGTGGAGTTTTCGTCAAACGCCACCCGCGTTAACGGTTCCTATCGTTAGGTCCATTGCTGCGGGAAGTAAGGAGGGGAAGTTAGGGGGTGTAGGGAAGGAGTTTAGGAGCGTACTCCTATCGGTAGTAGGGAGTGCTAAAACCGACCGTTGTACAATCGCCTGTCTAAGAATTCCCTGGCTCTCTTCGTGATAGGCTCCTGCCTATCGGGGAAGGTAGTAAACATAGTGATGGTTAGGGTACGTAGGAGGTGGTGGAAGCTGTTTCCAGCTTGGAGAGAGGGGTTACCTGGGTAGGAGAGGATGGGATCTTCCGCCGTTTCTCACAGTGTAAACTGGGAGCTGCCGCAGTTGTTATACTGTTAGGCGAGGGTATGGAAGGGCAGGTTTGGGATTTGTGGCTTCTGTTACAGAAGGGGCACTTGAGGGATGGGGTAGGACACTCGACTGCTAGGTGGCCCACCTGGGTACAGGTGGAGCAGTACCTGCGAACGGGATTGGGGTGTGTGGAGGCTCACATTGGTAGCGTCTGACGAACATACAGACGCCGTTGTGCAAGAGGACGTCGATTAAGGATTTGGAGGGGGTGAGGATGCGAACGAAGGAAGTGGGACGATTGGTGGCTCTGGAGACAATACGGGCGGCCTTAGTAACGTGGGGTAGCTCGATGGCCTGTGCAATCCCCTCGGGGGTTATGTCACGGTCAACCTCGCGGATAATATTAATTAATTCAATTTTTTAACACGTGTCGTTTATTCAATTTCGGTAATGTTCCATGTATGTAAGTGAAAAGCGGACAAACCTACATCAGTAAAATTAAAGCAAAGGATTGCTGTTGTAATTAACTAGTTTGAGTATTTAGTTATTCATACTCCGATACGTTAATAAATTATACAATAATTTTACAATAAAATTATAAAGTGAAACTTTATTATTCGCATGCTCTCGAAATACATACAAGTTTTTATTAAAATAGCTACATCGCTTAACCCTTGATCACTCTCGCTGTTGTGTTTTAGACCAACCGCTTACATGATTTCTTATAATTGTCGAAATGAGCAGGGCTGCACTTCACCCTTCCATCACAATTCCTAAAACGGATTTGACCGTATACGTATGAAAAATATTCTGTTTATTCCAGCATAGACGTGAGCGTTAGAAATACTTCTTCGGTAAATTTACTCTTTAGTATCCATATAGTATACAGAACTAATAAACCTCACACAACACTTAAAAAATAGAACTGTGTTTATTAGTCGTAATTGATTAGAGAATGATGCGTACTTATTGCAGGAGTAATGATCTTCACATTTGTCCAAATTAAAATTAAACATTATTGTTTCATAGCAGATTATTAAAATTATATCACAAGTATAATATAATGTTCCCTGTAGGAACACGGTCTAGCGCAATAGATATCGGGGCAGCCGCAGTTATTTGTATTGTGTTTTTAGAATGAATGGCTACGAGAGAGAGAGAGAGAGGGAGAGAGAGCAATCTCGCTTGCAAGCATTGCACGATGAGGCTAACCTTGAAGAATAATTAATTGGTGGCGAGGCTGAAGATAGCGAACAAGACAATGTGTCCGAAAGGAACCACAATTCAAATTCCGAGCAATCTGATGAGGATTATACCAATGGAGCTGAAGAGGAGTCTGGTGAAGTACGTAGTTTTGCTGATGACGCTAATGAAACTGACGAAAGTGACAACTCAGCTTATGATATTTCCTTGACACACATAATGAATCCTTATGTTGGTAAAGACAAAACAATCTGGAGAAGAGTTCCACCAATAACTTTGGAAAGAAAAAAGCCAAAAAATGTTGTTAGTTTTCATGAGAGCCCGGCCGATCAAGCTAAATCAGCAACATCTGTAGTTTCTTCCCGAACACTCTTCAAGAAATTGTATCAAACACTAACGTTTTTATTCAATCCGTTTGCTGCAAGTATTCACGAGAACAGGATGCTAGAGATACTGATGTAATAGAAATAAGAGCCCTATTTGGTGTCTTGTACAAGGCTGGTGTGTTACGCTTACAGCACATAAACATTACAGACTTGTGGGAAAACGATGGCACATGTGTTGAATTTTTTTCCATCTGTAATGTCAAAAAGTCAGCTCTCGTTTCTACTACTATGCTTGAGATTTGATAACATCCATGACAGAGTTTTGAGAAAAACCACTGACAAACTTGCACCTATAAGGCAATTTTTTTATGGATTTGTTCAACACAATTACGTCATTGGTGTGAATGCAACGTTAGATGAAATGTTAGCCATTTAGGGCGGCTTTCGCAAATACATGAAAAGTAAGGCAGCCTATTATGGCATTAAGATATTTTCCCTTGTTGATTCATAGACTTATACGTTAAATATGGAACTTTATTCTGGTAAACAACCAAACGGTCCATATCAAGTTGTCAATACCGCCGCAAGTGTTGCCAATAATGGTAAAACCTCTTTGGAAGTCAGGACGTAACTTTACCATGGTCAACTAGTTCACCTCAATACCAGTTGCCACTGATTTGGTGAAAGAAAAATTGACAGGGGCGGGAACAATAAAAAAATAAGAGTGAAATTCCATTAGAATTAAGGCAGAGAAGCTTTCCTCAACTTTATTTGCATACAAAACAGACGTAACGCTGTTTTTTTACATCCCACGGGTAAATAAAAATGTATTACTGATATCGATAATGCATCAAGTTGGTGAGGTAAACGAAGATACAGGTTATGTAAAACAAACTATTACTTACTATAACTCAACCAAGGACGGAGTCGATCTAGTCGACCAAATGAAAGAAACCTATTCCCGAAAATCTGCATGATGGCCCTTAACGGTATTTTTTCCTAAATATAGCAGCAATAAATAGTCTGCACATCAGCTAAAAATAGAAAAACTAAAGCCCAATGCCATCCGTCTTCGAAACATATTTGTGAGGAATATTTAGAAAATAACATTTTGTTCATTTTTGAAACTGTAAATTTATATTTAAGTTTTTATTATATGTTGTTATATTGCCTATAATGTACGTGTTACATATTAAAATCATCTTATTTTGCTTGAAACTGTTCAAACTCGACAGTTGGTCGAAAGGACTGCGGCGCGAGTGTTAACGTTTACAGAGGGAACCCGAGTGTTCTAGGGTTAACTCACACTAATATCTAAACACTGGAATTAAATACAAATAAAAATACTTTGTATTAAAAATGAAACGCTTACTCTTACAGAATATTAGTTTTAAGTACACAAAATAGCGGGGAAGTAAAAGTATTTTGTTCTGGGTCGTAAGAGCTTGGTAGTATTTTTAATATTATATTTCAATTCGTTCATTTCTTAGTAAGTAATAATAAAAATTAAAAAAATATAAAAGGTACTCTAAAATGCTGGCACAATAACTTTTTATTTTCCTTTGTTTTTTGGCATCAACTCATCTTAAGAGTGCATAACACGCTGCCATGATCCTCTTACACTTTTCAAGATAATCGATGTGAATTATACCGCTCGCATCTCAAAAAACTGTAACTGGAATCTGCTTGGTTGACAATGACCTTCCTTTTCAGGTTTTGGGTTTGAATATTGTCACATTGGGAGACAATCGCGTTTGTTGTCTGCAGGTAGCAAATCCTCCTCTGGCAGAGAGCTTCCAAACTTCCAAATATTTGTGTAAAATATTGATGTTAGCGTTCAGTAGGGACGCCAATACTTCAGGTATCTCGCACTTAGTCACCCGATAATCGATTATTTGTGGAGTGATGATCTCATTTGGACGCCTGGACGCTCATCATCAAAAATTCCCGAACCAACACTTTACTATTTATCTGTTTAATATTTTATCGTAGATACCGAAGGCAGAGACTGAAAGTTTCACAGTAGTCATTTGAGGGTTTGTATTTACGAATAACAACGTTATTGTGATACCAAAGTAATTTCTTGCTTTGATTATTTATCAACCTCGCTTCGTAGTGTAGAACTAGGCACTTATGTAACATTTTTCGATTCAACCATTTTGGGTTTGGGGGAGGGGGTTGATGACAGTTTGAAATTGGACCAGATTAGCTTGATAGGTCTTCTCTTTTAAAGAATTCTAGTGGTCGATAAATAAGAGTTCATTTAATACTTTTCACATCAGTCTGGGATATAGAATTGGACTGAATGTGCAGAGCTCAATGGGGGCAAGCTTATCTGAGCGATTATCTTGAATAAACCGTTTTTATCAATTATTTGGTCGGAGATTTTTCACATACGATCTTCTAAAGGTCAATGTGGATTGGGACCACTGCGAATCGAGCAGTAATCGGCTTTTTTACAATAATCATCAGTTAAGTGCAGGTCATTTCCTTTGCTACAACTTATTGATTAGAAATGAAACTTCCGCCGTATATCAAGATTACTTGAATGCTTGTCCTATATGTACCTATGTTATATACCACACAATAGTGAATATTTCATTTTCGTTCTGGTGAGCTGCCTGGAAGCTCTTTTTATCCCCACACATTTAATTTTATGATTGAATCTGCTCCACCTTCTCCTTGGATCATTACGCTTTCACGGCAAAGGCACAAATGGTGGACTGTATCAAAATCAATGTATCAATACTATGTCTCCTGGTACTCGATAGAAACCATTTGCAAACAACCAACATATAGTCAAACCGCTTTTTGGCACGATTATGTATTATACGAGGGCTGTCCAGAAAGTTTTAAATAACACGTTAACAATGTGAAAGAAACAATTTTTATTATATACCTACATTTTGAAAGTAAACTCAGGCTATTTTTTTACATAATCGCCATTTAAATTAAGGCGTTTATCACAACGTGGTACAAGCTTTTCAATAACCTCTCTGTACAAATCTGCCACCTGCCAGTTCAACCACTGGTTTATGCGGGCATGCAGTGTCAGTGTCAAAACGTTGCCTAGCGAGCCACGTCTTCATCGCTAGAAACAGGTGGTAGTCGCTTGGCGCCAAATCCGGACTGTACGGCGGATGATTGAAAACTTCCCATCCAAAACCATCCAAGAGCTCTTGGGTACGATTGGCCGTGTGTGAACGAGCATTGTCATGGAAAAACAAAACTTTGTTGCTAAGTTTTCCGCGACGCTTGTTTTATATTGCGCGTCTTAGTTTTCAATTGATTTGTGATTTTTCGCCAGCCCGCACTTCAACTGGCGGGATTTTCAATTGCAGCGTTCATTTCAACACTGTAAACAAAGTACGATAGGCACGATGTGCAGGCTACCGCGGCTGGTTGCGTAGTGAGTGTAGGAACACTCTGTCGCCAAGATGGCGGCACTAGTCCGGCCCACTGCCGCGCAAGCGCAAAAAGTCTGTTACTTTTTGGACAGCCCTCGTAGCTTGGATTACATTACTCGTTTTGTGGAAAACAAAAGGTAGGATGAAACGAAAATTAATGACAATGCTACGAAATAAAGAACACAACAAATGAATTGTAGTTTGGACTTTTGACTGACAAACCATAGAAAAATTAACATTTAATAGTTAAATAAATTTAATCATTATGCACCATGTAATTAAATTTTATTGGTATAATCTTTATTTAATTAGTCTATATTAAACAATCTGAAGGTTACTTATTAATTATAGTTTGTACTATTATTCAAAGTTTTGTGAATTGTTTTAATGGTTAACAGGTAATTAGATATTTCACTTTACTGATAATAATCATACTATCAATGAGTTACATTTTTTTAATGAAATACATAAATTTGATCAATACAGTTGGTCAATGGTCAACGAAAGCAGTAAATATCTAAATACCTAATTAGTTAAATATATGCGTGAATGCAAAAAATTGCAATTAAATAACTTATTTTTAAAATCACATTATGACAGAGGTGGGTAACTGTTGTCTCGTAATAAGTGTTTAAATATAAAACATATTTTTATTTCAGAAGTTGGTTAAACTGTGATTGTCATTATCTGTTTAAAACCATATGTAACTTTCTAGACACTTTTGGTGAGTTTTTCGTTAATGTAAATGTCTATGTTATCGTCTAATTTCTAGTTATGTTAAAAATGTAAAGCCCAGGGCCAAATTAAGCTTTCTATAGGCCAGTGGTAAAACACATTACAGGGGCCCAGGCCCTATACAAACTAAGCTATATCAAGCCCCGTTAAATCTAGCCCGAAAAAGTTTCATTTAGTTCCAAGGCAGACACGACCAACAAAACACGTTAATTTTTAAAAGTACCACCTATGGTATAAAATATTACGCGAAAATCTTCACTATTGTGGCGCGAGCGACAGCAATAACATACTGCAACGGGTCGTCTGAGAAACTAAGACTTAATGTGTTAATTCATTTTTTGACGTAGGAAGAAACATTTGTAAAGAAACAGCTAATCTATTCCGGGACGTTGGGAGACAAATTTGCGATGAAACAAGCCCCGCAATAGAGAGCCATATTTGTAATGATACTTCCTCGTTAAAATAAAGTAAATTATACTTAGTGTTCGTTTCCTAAATTTTATTGAAAGAAAATATTTATTAAATTGAAATAAGTAGTCTATACTGCAATTTATTAGAATGATAAATTATAATAATTATTTACCCAGGCTAGCTCTTTAATATACAACCATCGTGTAATTATAACTTACATTCAATATAATTTGTTTAACTTTGACAAATAACAATAATTCAGTGGTCCTGAATTTATTACTCAGCAGGCTCAAAACTTATTTCTAAATACAGTTATTGAATGATCAGATGTGAATGGAAATACAGTTTAATATTCAACGCTTTAGGTAAGATGTCTAATTATGAATCGAACTATCTTAATATTACTTTATGTAAACTTACATAAATTATAAAGCCATTAATCTAAATCGCTACACGCATTTAATATTTTAAACTAAATGTAAAAATAAAACGTTCCTTTTAAATATCGTCAGTATACAAATCAGGTCACTTGAGCTATCGGTTCCTTTGAGGTTGTGTTTTACCCTTTAAGTTCAATAATATAATAATCATATGTAGGTCACAATTAATTTAAATACAGTTAGAACATTCTGCAACGATTATGTCATCTAGTTTAATCTGTAGTTGGTGAGTGAACGATCACTAGGGTAAATTCAAATCACTGAATTTTTTTTCAAAATTCAAGTATGAGTACAAGTTTATTAATTGTTGTCATAGACATACGTATAATTTTAAATGCTTCCTATCTTCCTTGCACAGCTACATAAACTAAGTACATATAAAGTCAATCATCGGGGTCCGGATACATAAAATTAATTATCTGGCAAAATTCTCATGTAGATGTGGTGCAATAATGTTTCAATTTCTTTGAACTTTAATTATTTTCTTGGCAAACTAATTTATTTTTTCTTTCGATAAGCAAGGTACGCTACTGTCTTTAACACTAATCTCAAACAGCTGATTTTCTTGTAGTTGTAAATGACCTTACATTAATATTTAATTTAGAATTTATTAGCAACTATAAATTTTTATTGAACAACCGTCAAAATGTTCTCACTTATTTAAATCATGAACAATCCGTTGTTGATGTTAACTTAAGACTTTCAGACGCGACCGTCTCGCGTTAATATAGACTGCAGGACTAACCCTCGTTCTCTAGTCCTATTTATAACTTTTCATCTCTTTAACAGGAGGGATAGTTAAATTAGCCAATGAAAATTCGTGAAACCAACTTTCTAGAACGTCCTGATTAAATTGCTACATATGTTCTATTTTACTACGTAAAATATAAGAAACTTTCAAATAATTTGCTATGGCAACCGTGAAATTCCATTTTTATCATTTTTCTATGTTTTCAAAGCCCTGATACAACTGAACTACGTTTTTTCACGGCCAAAATCAATTACAATATTAATTTTTAATTGATTTTGTATGAAATTTTCTAGCATCCACACTGAAAAGTGACGGGATCGAAGTTATTTTTGTTAAAATCAAACTAGTAAATGTTATGTGTAAAATTAATATGCAATTCTATTTGACCAAAACGTGATCTTTCAAACGCTGATTAATTTGTTTTATTTATTAACAATTTTTGTTGAATTTAGTGAAAATGTTACCGATAAGTGGCGTCTTTATATTTTCCCCTTAACCCATTTATGCCTCAATTATTATTCTTTGAATTACCCAATTTTTTGTGGTGAAATTTTAAAGAAAACACATAATAAATTAGCCTATGTGGAAATTTATTGAAAAATACATTCCGAACATACTTTTTTATCGTGTGCTAAATAAGGACAATAGGAAAATGTGTATACAACATTCAAAACATTCAGTATTTTTGCAGCACTTACATACGGAACGTAATTTGTTTATAACCTTCAATGATAGGAAGCGAAACATTCCATATGTAGTGCGACATTTTTTTAGTACCTTTTGATGGCACTGGCGATAACGCGTTTGTTTGTCTTGTCGCACTAAGTAATGATCATTATTGTGAAACCTGAATTCTATATTTTCGAACTGAGACGGTCTACCTCTTTTTTGGGCTACTCTGCTTGTTTCAAGAAGACTTAGTGCCAATTGTCAGCGAAAAGTAGATCTAAGGAACCGCCTTGAAGTTCTGAACTGAAACGTCAATGTAGTATGCAATCAAACAGAAATACCACTTTTTGCCCCTAATTGAGGTTCTGTAGTAACTAATCTCTACGTCGCGCCGATCAACACTTCACATAAAAGAGTTATATGCATTTATGACATGAGGCTGTTGTACAGTTACACGCTTCTTCTTTGAAACTCTTGACACCTGATGGAGAGGAGTGATTTTCAAATTTTGTCGTCGTTCCATTTAACTACTAGTAATTTATTTTATGTAAATCTGAATTCATATGCTCCTCTCGCGGTAGTTTTTTTCATTGAAGTTTTCGGTATCATAGGACATTGTAAGATTCTGTCTTCACTTATTGTGCCTGTGGCTTTAATATTTCTCATCAGAAGAGCGTCTAAAAGGGGTATGGTGGTGAAAAAATGATCAAAGAATAGATTATATGGCAGAAGTTGCAATTTTTGTAACACGTCACAGTATTACAATACAACTGAAGGTCCAAGGCCATAACATTTATATTTTCCCGAAAATTTTATTTTGGCGCCTTGATATGGCTCGAACCAAACACAGTAACCATTACAATTCTTCCCTGATGTATCTCCCATCCACAACTTGAAGCCGTAACGGATAGGCTTTCCTTTTATGAACTGCCTCCCATAATATGAAACCATTGACTCGTCAACGCTGTGAGTTTCACTGAGAGGCATGAAAGCTTGGAAATTATCATTTATTTTGTCAAAGAGCGGCCAAACTTTTGAGAATCGATCTTCTTGGTTTAGTGCATTATTGTCACAACAATGAAGATTTGACATTATAAATTCAAACTTATATCTGGATATGGCATTTGCCACTATATCAATATGTGTATCTTTTTTCCCAGAACATCCTCCGACGGGGAACTTGAACGTATCCATTGAGCAATAGAACTCCAAAAAAAGCTCGCATTTCAGGCATGGTAACACGACCAGATCGATTACGCTTGGCTGCATACATGCTGGTATATGTTGTAAACATTTCAATTATTCTATCGTTAAGCGTTTGATAAAATAATTGAATAGGCGTAAAATTAGGTTTCACATCAAACACAACTGGCCAGTCGGCGACTTGAGGAGCTAAGCCAACATTTTCCCATTTGTATTTGCTTTTCCCAGCCAGTTTCCAATAAGCTAGTGGAAGGTCATCATCTTCAGTCCAATCATTATTTGCACTATCAGCTATTATTTCAGCTTCAGCTCTCAGTTGTGACCCAGGTAGATTGTACAAGGTAAACATGTCTTCTTCACCGGAGTCCTCGTCTGTAATATCGTTGATAGCGTTTGTGGGAGGCAGGAGTGTTACTTGGATCCCATTATTAGTCCTATTTTCGACATAATCATCGTCTTCCTCCAATAAACGTAGAATTTCATCTAAGCCTCTATAAAATAAGAAAATAATACATGTACTATGTCGATTTGCCTAATGTCCTATTTAAAGGACAGTGGCGTATTTCATAATCTTATAATTTTGCTCTATATAATTTTTAGACTAAACTATTATAAATGTGAATAATGATGTTTACCAGATTGGTGTTACATTAAAGAAGAAAATAGTACATGTACTATGCCGATCTGCCTAATCTCCTATTTAAAGGACGGTGGCGTATTTCATAACCTTATAACTTTTCTGTATATAATTTTTGGACTAAACTATTATAAATGTGAATGATGATGTTTACCAGATTGGTGTTACAGTGAAAATATGAAATTAAATGTTTTGTCTTACCCTTGCAGACGCAAATTTGAGGCATACTTCTCGTTCATTTGATACATGATTTTAACACTCACTCAAATATTCACAAACGACTAAAGTATCGAACTACAACAAGTTGTCAACTCTCTTGACATTATATTTTAGTACTATGAGCGCCACTTATCGGAAAAAGCCACCACTAATTTGTTATAAGGTAATACAGAAATCTAAGACAGTTGTCCTTTTTTAAGGACATGGGTCACAGTTTGATTAGTGACGGTTCGTTATCGTTTATATATTCTGAATTGAATGTTAATTTATTTTTAATATGAACATTAATTTATACGTCTCTTTAAAATGCATTTAATAGTTTTGAATGCTAATTTCAAACTTATTTTGAACTGGAATATACGATTTATGTTATATTTCTACAAAATGCTTTAATGTATTTTCAATTTATTTTCAACTCCTACCAGTGGCGTATCTTAGTTCTTAAATATCTGAATTTCTGTTACGAGACACATATGCATGCATGAATATTGTTTACTAATTTAATGAATCGTACACCTTTTCAGTTAACAGCAATAGTACTGAATTTATTGGAAGCATTTCAATCAATATTGCATAACGTCCGCTCCGATCATGAAACGTACACAAAAATACACTCCCACAAGCACAATAAATTAATACTTAATTCAGACTAAGAAAAATAAAAAAAAATGTGACCAATCAAAATGTTTCACCTCAATACCCACTAGCAAGTTGCTGTATCACCACTAAACCCGATAAGGCGTTTTTCAATAGCGAACATTTTTCTGGATACAAAGCACCTAATAGTAGTAAATCCCATTTTATTACTTTATATAGTGTTTTTCTAGGTTTAGCTATCGAAAATTATTCAATCAAATCCTTAAGGTCAATGGATTGCATCAATTCAATGATAATGCACACAATCTATATTTCCTCATTATAGATCTATACTTATTTTTAATAAACGTTAAAGTACTAAAAGATCGCTCACCCTCACAGTTTGTGATTGGAATGGTTAATTATATTCTTAAAATTACGTATAAATTCGGAAAAACTTGCCATAGGTCCATATTTTTCATCAATTTTAAAGTCATTTACCGTACTCTCACGTTTTTCCAAAATGTTTTCTTTTTTTTTCACATTTACGCACATATTCAGTAAATTGCACTAACTTATCCGTAAGACTCTCTGGCAAATCTTCGTTTGAAATACTAGTCATTCTCGCTAAGAATCCAAATAAGTGGCAAACCTCATTGTAGGCTGGACACCGCTTTTCAAATCCTTGAATCAATTTAACTTAAAATTATATTGAAGGTTTTTGTTCGAAATTTGTCTCGTCATCGTAACAAAATGTCATTTTTACTGCCGTCGCTATATTTGGGTTTTAAAGGTCGTTTAATATTGTCACTATACTATTATTTTCAGTTTCAGCCATATAGTTAAGGTTATCAATTTTTATGCGTATTGATTTTCTATATTCAAAAAGCGACTTTTGTAATTCATTTTCCGTTATGCGTCCAAGCCTAATTTTTTTCAATAATTGGCTGGTTGAATGAAACTGTTTTAAAATAATGTGTCGAAAAAAACGGCCATTCACGCAGTTTCCAATATCCATATTTTTGTTGTTAAGGTATTGGCTTCCAATTGAGTTTCCTTTTTTTCTACTAGTGCTTCATTTATTAGTAATATCCTAAAACGTACTTTACAAGTGTCTTCTCGACAAGACCATCGAGTTTTTGAAAGTGATTTAACCATGTGTACGTCTTTCTTTTCTTGACATTTTTTCAAGAAAAGCCCAGTTTAGACTTTAAAACATCCATCTATTAGTTGATACAGCGAACAATGCATGTAGTTTTTGTAAAAACCCAAAATGGTTGGTTGGTTTTACGCATTCGTCAACACTACACTGCCCGACAAGATTTAACGAATGTACTGCGTGTGGAACATATAGTGCTAAAGGGTTTTTTTTAATCGGCTTGTACGCTCTTGTAATTTCCGGATATGTTAATAGCGTTGTAATAAGTTTGCCCTCTACAGCCCTGTAATTTAACGAAGTCGGTGTCTAATACAGATTTTATTTCTTCACACAAAGATTTGCCCGCTGTGCATAGGTACAAAACAAAGGAATCTCATTAACAGAAAATTAAGGGCTGTGTATGCTTAACATAAGGTTAGTACAGCCAATGTACAAGTACTTAGCTGATAACTGTATCGAAATCATTTATGTGCCATAATTTCGTGCTACTGTGCTACCCTAAACTGAAATTTGTTATTCGAATTTTATATATAGCTTCAGCTTTTATGAAAATCATAATTTAATATTATTTTGGTGTAATTTTGCTACCTCAAAATACAATTTTTTACCCATATTTTTCATAAATCTTTTGGGCTAAAACGTAATGGAGGTCATCAAAGCCTATAATTTTTTATAAAATTTTTGGTTCAAAACGTTATGGAAATTATGAAAATCTCATAAAAAAACATAGTATCAGGGTGATTCACCTGTTACTTTGTGCTAAATTGGTACTACTTTGTTATACAATTTGTTGCTCGTATTTTAACGTTTTGGACCCAAAACGTTATGAAAATGATGAAAACCTTATAATAAATCATGGCATCAGAATAATAAATATAATTTGGTGCTAGTGTGGTGCTGTTTGGTTATCCTAAATCAAAGCTTGTTGCTCGTATTTTTCCTAATTATTGGGCTAAAACGTCATGGAAATCACGAAACGTATCAACCCAAGAGCTTTATAAGAAAATGCGAGCAACAAATTTTATTTTATGGTTGCAAAAGTTTAAAGTTAAAAATAGCAGCAAATTATGGTATATCAGTCGTACTGATACCCTGCTTAGTCATTAGGTTTTCGTGATTTCTATGACATTTCAGCCCAAGAACATTATGAAAAATACCAGCAAATGAGTAACAAAGTAGCACCAAATTAAAACAAAATTATAATATATCATCATCCTGATACTATGTTTTGTTATAAGGTTTTCATGATTTTGTAACGGGTTCAAATGGCATTAGAACATCGAACGGGCAAACAACTGAAAGGGCCAACTAGCTCGTTGTGGATTTTATTAAAATTTTGTAATGGCGAAAAAACGGTAAGTCTGGTCGGATAATGTTTTGAACGCCACCCTATCTTAATTTGGGTAAATTGTATACAAGCAGAAGGGGGTACACTAGCATAAAAAGGAAAAAATACTTGAACCTGCTTTTTTGCTCGCCACCAACGGTTTTCTGGGTCAATTCTGAAACGTAATGTTCCAAAATACCACAATATAGCTCTTACTATACGGCACTTCCACTCTTAAATTTTTACTGAATTTCACCTTGAATATTGTTACCAAATTAAAATACAGGCATCTCGCCACCATTGAAATCAACTTTAGTTTACTCTCTAATTCAAATAAAACTGCCCCCGTCCCTATATTATTTTACATGAAATATGCGTGAACAACACACATACATATTACAGACAAAGAAAAGATTAACGCCCTTTAGCATCGGTATACTGTTGCTTTACAAAAGAAATCCAACACTTAAAAGAAACTCCAGAATTCAATTTTAGCAAAGTCTATTAAATTAATTAATAACAAATAAACGTTCAAGCACACAATCAATGTCAACGTATCAAACAAAAACTTTTATCGCCGGATACGGTTTGAGAGTACATCACTCCTTAAGACTTTAAAATTTCACAAACTTAATATTCCCTTCTCTTGTTACCACAAAAGCGCTTTCGAGAGCTCAAGATTGGCGAAATATGCCATTTTTATTCAAATTTAAATATTAAATTACACGTTAAAAAGAAATAATCTCATACCATACGAACACTGTCACCAGAATTCAATATTAAACAAAAGAAAAGTTAATAACACGTGAATCAATGGGTAACTAATTTCATAAATATGTCTATATCAAATAAACATGTACCTTCACAAATCCTATAAAACTGGTAACGTGTATTTCATGACATTTGAATAACATAGTCAATAATCTTCTTTTAAACCAACACGTTTACATTTAAAATAACCCAAAAAAATTTAAACAATAAGCATTTGACCAGGCCGTCAAAGTAAAAACAGTAAAGGAAGCACCAGGGCGCAGGCTCTCCTGTCGACACGATAGATGGCCGCTCTCCAATGGATAAAACTGCCGTCACAAAGGCTCTACGTAATTTCTTTGAGCATTAAAGATACATCCAATAATCGCCACCAACACGTGTACTCAGCTGTTACTCCGCAACACTCACGTTCATTAAACCTACCCTCTCAACTACAGAAGTCTTTAACAAAGTCGTTCACGGTCATTTTCTCCTGGGCGATACTAGTGCTCGGGGAAAGCAAAATTACTAAAATACGGTATGTTCTGAAAACTCTTTATTACAATAAGCTTGGCGAAACGGTATAACAGCCACTCTAAACTTCACCACTTTACATGTTATTCAGATACACACGTGCATAATGGAGGTTTAACTTAATGCCAACGCTCTACCACCAACTAAAACCGTACGCGCGCTAAAACCGAAACAGGTTTCGTGGACACGATCTAGAAAATATGTCAACTGCACCAACTTGCAACATTGGGCCATCACACAAAAAAATTGTAACCTGATTTATTTCCATATCCCGTCGTTACATTATCCCGACTCGACTTTGCACAATTACCTGCAGTAATATTAATTACAAACACTTTCCCATGACGTAATTTCCACTCAAAATGATTAACGATTACCTAAAAATAGGATTATCCGATATTTACCATAATAAAATATATTTGCTTTACTTGTTTCTGCTACACGGATTAAACGTAAGCAACTATACCTATAATATGCGACAATTAAAAAAAAATTAAATAGCGTACAATAAATCACGCAAACAAGACTAAATCAGTGCTTTCCAAACTTCATAACTAAATATACCTAAATTTCCAATATAATAATACACCAAAACTAAGAATATCTACTGCAATTTCTACATATGGCGGCAATTTTGATAACGCTCTAACCAAAACAGATTATGAAAAATAAAGGTAATAAATTTTATTTTAGGGTAGCAAAATGGCACCAAACTAGCACCAAATTATAATATATCAATAATCCTGACAGCATGCTTCGTTATAGGGTTCGCGTGATTTTCACAAAGTTTAAGCCCAAAAATATTATTAAAAATACGAGCAATAAATTTCAGTTTAGGGTAGCAAAGTAGCACCAAATTATGACACAAATCATTTCGTTACAACTGATAGCGAAGAACTTATACATTGGCTGTGCTAAGATTATGTTAAATAGACACATCCGGTAATTTATTGTGAATGGTAGGCGCACCGAAACTGTTTTGTGGTAACAAATTAGCACCAAATTATGGTATATGTTTCAAACGATTGCGCTGCAATGGCTGTGCTAGCTTTAGTGTGTATGATTTGCTCGGAAATACAGTACACAGTCGGATGCTTCTTCTTGAAGTGACTGTTTAAATTCTTGGTTGCACCACCTTTATATGAGAGAGTGTTTTATTTGTTTAAAGTTAAGCTATTGATTAACAAACTTGTTAATCAATGGTTAAACTAAGCAGAATGTAATAACTACAACATCAATAACGTATTAAGCACTTACTTAGCACGCTGATAATGAAATCTTCTTTCCAGTAATTAATGCAATATGCAATACGTATTAAACGTCTATATTTCTTATTTTTTTACTCCTTGTTTTCTTAAAAACGGTAGAGTGAGAATGAAGATTAAAATTTGTAGTTTAAGGTTTTATTTTAGCTGGCTTATGCTCACAATGCAATCACTCAAAACGCAAGTACGGTGAACACCTGCTGAACATCTGTGTGGAGAGAATCCTGTTTGTATCCAATACGTGGTTTAAATGTGCATATGTATACATGGCAAAGAGGTGAATCTAAAAGTATGATAGACTTGATAGTGTATGATGAACGGCTTAGAAACCTGCTGAAAGACACAAAAGTAATGCGCGGAGCGGAGTGTGGAAAGGACCACTTTTAGGTTATATCGAGAGTGTGTTTAGGGCAAACGTGGGTCTAGAGAAGGAAAGCAAACGTAGTGCGAACGTCCAGAATTAGGGTTGACAAACTAGTGGATAATGGTGCGAGAATGAAATACGCAGATGATGTGAGTAAAGAGTTGAATGTGAATGAAACAGTGTGGAACGAACAAATAAAAGACACTGACGTTGAAAGTGCATGGATAAGCTTGAAAAACTCTGTTGTCAATTGTACCGTGCGAATATGTGGAAGAGCGACTGTAAAAAATGTGCTTGGTGGAATGAGTCGGTAAAAAAGGTAGTATGTAAGAAAAAGATGCGTACATGGCAATGATTGCTGCAAAAAATGAGACTGAGAAGAAGCGATTGTATGAGGTGTACAGATTAGCAAACTAAGAAGCGAAGGAGGCAGTGAGAATAAGTAAAGAGGAAGTGATGGCTGTGGAAGGAGAGAAAATGCAGAATGATTTTGAGGGAAACAAAAAACTCTTCTGGAAATGGGTGAAAAATACAAAACGTGGGCCAAAACAGAACGCTACAGGAGTGATGAATGCTAGAAACGGAGTAATATGGGACGATTGTGAAGTGAGGAGATGCTGGCAAGAATATTTCGGAAAGGTGTACAGTAGTGAGGAAAGTAAGACTGAAGGGTTAAATAAGGAGAATATAGAAGAAATGATGAATGAAACTGAGAAGGATGTTGGAATAAATGAGGTAGAGAAAACGGTAGGAAGGTTGAAAAATGGCAAGGGTGCAGGCGTAGATGAAATCACTGGTGAAATGCTCAAGTATAGTGGTGCAAAGCTTATACGAAGATTGTGAGAATTATTCAAGATGCAAGATGAAATTGTGGAGCAAGTGGACGAGCTGGTATATCTCGGTAGAATGTTTACCGCAGATGGTACAATTGAGAGCGAGAGTGGACGAAGGGTCAATGCTGGAAGGAAAGTGATTGGAAGTATGTGGGCGATAATGAGAAATGAAAGCATGGGTCTAGCTGCGAAACGAGCAATCTATAATGGCGTATTCGTCCCGTCAGTACTGTATTGAAGTGAGACATGGGTATGACAAAAAAATACGAAGGAAAAATAAATGCCGTGGGTATGAGATTCCTGAGAGCGCATGTGGTAAAACGAGAAGGGACAAAATAAAAAATGAATGCATAATGACGAAGTGTGGTGAGCAAATGACGATGATGGATAGATATAAAAGTTGTACATTACGTTGGTTTGGTCATATTGAGAGAATGAACAACGCAAGATTAACAAAACAAATATATGTGGGTGAGGTTAGGGGAAAGGCCGGGCCTGGTAGGCCGCGTAAAACTTGTAGTAGAATCTATGATAAAGGAAAGAAAGATAAGGAGTTTTAAAAACAAAAGGGCATGTCAGAGACTGTATGAATCTTGCGGAAGCTAGGGATGTATGCGGAGATAGGAAAGCATGGAGAAAGGTTGTGAATGAAAAATAAATAAGAGACAGGGTTTGTTTTGCCAACCCCGCAAGGGAGGTTAAGTTAAGTTACGTTAAGCAAATATAATTTACTACGATAACACTTGCAAACTGGTCAAGGATTTTTCCCGCCTTTCAAATTTTCAATAAACAAAGAAATGATTAAAGGTCGCTATTTATCTTTATTTATTAGAAATAAAAAATCCAACTATAGAAATGCAAATAAACAAAAATAAGGCGGCTCCAATAATAAACGCCAATATCGGTAAAAATAAAAATGCCCCCCCCCCCCCCCGTCTGTATTTCTGCTTACAGTTCCTACATAAATCCCTACTTCACAAAATGTCACATTTAAAAGCATGATTTATGGTGAATGTTAAAATTAAACTTGTTCAGTAATAATAATACTACCCCTACACGTAATTTACAAATCTCCCTTATCCCGTTCTTTTACTTCTCTATGTATGCGCGTGCTGCCGTTTCGTTCCTTTTTAACTGCATCACTTTTTAACTGCATCCTTTGATTTGAGCTTTTGAATTGTGTCATTCCTCGATTGCTCATTGTTCATAGGAACAAATCCGTTTAGGACCCGAATGCAGCCGGATTGACACTATTGATGATATTTTATATTTTATTAATGGCGGCGTTTAAATATGCGTTACGCCACTGTATTTATTTCTAAATAAAAAAATGTAATTTTAGTTGAGGAATTATTAAAAAAAGATAGAGGGATCACGATGTAATTGTTAGGTATAAGTAGGTCAGTAAGTGCAACAAAGATATCCACATTACTTGTAGAGTAACTTAACCACAAAATTTGCTAATTATTTTGACTGATGTTTGTCAGTATTTGTTTATTATATTTTGCAAATTTAAGGATATTTTGCAATGTTAAAAAGGCCAACTGTAAATAAATATCTTGATGTATTACAGTATTTTACTGTGACAATTTTTTAATAAGTCATATAAATGTTATTTTAGATTGTAAGTAGATCAATTTATTTTTCTAACCTAAATTTATTCAAATTTTGTATAATTATGATTTTTACCGTGTATTTTATACATACTTAAGTTGCCTATCCGGTCATTTGTTCTTTATTATTAATTTATGTCGTAATTATGTATTACTGTTGCCTAAAGCAATTTTTTTCATTTTAGATTATTGATGAATGGTGATGCATAGGAAGAATATCTAAGTTAATTTCATTTAAATATTAACATAATCAAGAACAATGGTTGAGATTGGTTCTTCAAGTCTTTTGCATCTTGGTGACATTGTCTCATTATATGCCGAAGGAAATGTCTGCGGTTTTTTGAGTACTTTGGGGTAAGCTGTTTTACTCACCTACCTATTTACTATATAAATTAGGGATTACCTATATCGTAATTTCGTTTATATTCAATTTATCTAAGCTCGTGCTTACATTGCTATATTAAAGCGATTATGTGTTTGTAATGAAGTGGTGATGCTTTATCATTCATACTTGAGAGCTCTTAATGTGTTCAAGATGATATTAAGTATTTTGGATTACTTAATCTTAAGTGTGTTATGCTACTTAATGGTGATATCAGCATCCTTGATTTGATTCTAACTGTAAATAAATAGCATTTCATTTATAAAATAAAAACGTTTAGATTTGTGATATTAATAGAACAATTACAAACACAAATCCATTTAATAACACCTTGTTCTATTTTTGCTGTATTCTCCAAATGTATACTTTTCACGTATATTTATCTGGGTGAAAATTAGTTTCAAATAATAAATCGGTACCCTATTAATTGAAATCAATCGATAATCAAGTTGGCATATTGGGATTAGAATTTTTATTGTTTAGCAGGACGTATTTGTTAAAACTTGTAATATTTATAATAAAGTTATAATTAAGCCATGTGTTTGATTTTATTTAGAATTAGTTTTATTGTGTATATTTTAATTGTAACATGCAAAACTCAACAGAAGTCATGTTGCTTGGTTCTTGTGTCAACCTAATCTCATCGAACAAAGATATAACACAAATTTTGAAACAATCACATTTCAATTACTTGGTACATGTTACGTAACATTTATCATTTTTGTGTTACCAAAAAAGCGCAGGAAACTACAAAAAATGAATTATTTATTAAAATTAAATATACACTTATTATAATATACTTAATAGAGAGGATTAATTTTTTACACAGTTTTCGTTATTAAACTTATGGAATAGTCAAGTAAAATGTATTTTGTGCATATTTCCTTTGCTTCGATAATACTGGCTAAGGGTGTATTCAAGCTTGTTGCTTGAGAAAATTTTCGGCACAACAAGTGCTCATGCAACCCATTGACCAGTATTATCGGCAAGTCACTATGTGCTTAATATAGGGTAAGGTGACCAGTGCCCAGCCACCTAACACATCATTTGAGTTTGTTCTACCTTAACACGTTGACTGCCACGTCTAAAACATGGTTTACACGCCCACGCCAAACAATTTTTTTTCAATATTTGCCTTTTTATTTTTATAACTTGGTTGGTTGTGTGAATCAAAATTATACATGTGGCCTGGGAGTAACATTTTTTGGGCCCATATCACATGTATTAATTTGATACACAGCCAAAACACAAAAAATAACTAAGCTTCTATCGGTAACTTTGCTATTATAACAGCTACAGAGTCGGTTAAATTAGAAGCACTGGGCAGAATTTCAAGACCAATCAAATGTAGTTTTGAGATTTGACCAGCGTTGCCAACTTTCGTAGTTATTTGGAAAAAAACTAAAAATGAGCCGAATTTTCAAACTCAAATATCTTTGAAACCGTTGCAAATAAGGCTAAAATACAAGAGAAGTAATTGATAGATATTTTTGCGAACTTTAAGATAAGCCTATTTTTAAATTTAATTTGCATTTCATTTTTGAGATATAACACAGTTACTTTTTTTTGAATGGAATGTATAGTTTATTAAATAGCATATTTTTTACTGATTTCAAAAATGTATGGTTTACCTTATTTATAACAAGTAATTTTCTTGTAATTTAATAAAAACTTTAAAGTTAAAATCGAGTATCAGTTTTAAAAAATAGAGCGCCTTGGAATGAAATAAAACAAAACAAATTTGACACTTTGCATTTTTATTTATGTTTATTTTTATTAAATTAAAATTTTAATAGTATTCCTTATTTAAAAAAGGTGATTTTCTAAAAAATAAATATGGAGTATTCCTGTGAAGAAAAGAACGATATGTTATTTTGCTATTATATTTCTAATCGTGATGAAAATGCAGCATCGGAAACGTATTTACAGAGGTACATGGAAAGAAGGCAACCTGCTAAAAGATTACTTCGTAAACTGGAAACTAATTTAAAGCAATACGGGTCTTTCAAAGAACCGAAACATGCAAACAAAATTTAATGAAGAAACCGAAGTAAATGTTCTGGCTTATAATAATGTCAAAACGACTGCATCTGTACGGGAAATTGGACTCGAATGTAATACGTCAAGAGAAGAAGCACGCATAATCTTGAAACAAAATAACTTCAAAGCTTACCGTCACCACGTTGGAATCCTGCAGATTTTGAAATACGTTTAAATTACGCTACCTGGTTTATTGAAGAGCATCGAAGAAACAGTGACTTCTAAATCAATTTTGTTTACGGACGAAGCCAGTTTACCAACAATGGTTTATTTAATAGAAAAATCACATTTACTGGGCTCAACAAAATCCTCATTTAACTGTAGAGAGACGAGATCAACATGTTTTCTCAATAAACGTATGGTGCGGTATTTTAGGTACTAAAATCTTTGGTCCATATTTTTTTGAACAACATTTAAATGCTGAACGCTACTTAATGTTTTTAAGAAATGAATTTGAAAATATGATGGATGAAGTTCCATTAAATTTAATACACGCTTTTCGTTATTTTCAACAAGATGTAGCTCCTGCTCACAATGCAAATGTTGTTTCAAACGTTTTAACAGAAAGATTTAATAATTGGATTGGTACTCGTGGTACTATTCCATGGACTCCTAGCTCTCCAGATTTAACCCCTCTGCATTTCTTTTTGTAGGGAACAGTTAAAGACAGCATTTATAAAACTAAACCACATAATGTCGAAGACCTAAAAGATAAAATAAGAACAGCTATTGCAGCAATTAGACCTAATACCTTGTTAAAAGTGCAAAATAATATATTACAAAGATGTCGTATGTGTAGAAAACCATGGTGGCCATTTTGAAATCTTGTTGTAATTTAGTCGTAATGTAGTACTTAGGTATTTCTTTTGTTTATAAATATTTATGATTGGTTGAAATTTTATAAACTTCAGCATTAATAAAGTTCGTACTCGTAAGTTTTTCACAACTGACGATTATTGTGTTATAGATTTATTTTGTTTTATTTCATTCCAAGGCGCTCTATTTATTAAAACTGATACTCGATTTTAACTTTACAGTTTTTATTAAATTACAAGAAAACCACTTGTTATAAATAAGGTAAACTATACATTTTTGAAATCAGTAAAAAATATGCTATTTAATAGGACTAAAATGAACTATTCGTTCCATTTAAAAAAAAGGTACTTTGTGTTATATCTCAAAAATGAAATTCAAAATAAATTTAAAAATAGGTGTATCTTAAAGTTCGTAAAAATATCTATCTTGTATTTTAGCTTTATTTGCAACGGTTTCAAAGATATTTGAGTTTGAAAATTCGGCTCATTTTTAGTTTTTTCTAAATAACTACGAAAGTTGGCAACACTGATCAAAACTCAAAACGTCATTTGATTGGTCTTGAAATTCTGCCCAATATTGCTAATTTAACCGACTCTGTGGCTATTATAATAACAAAGTTACCCATAGAAGCTTAGTTAAAAATTGTCACCTTGTATATATATATATATATATATATATATATATATATATATATATATATATATATATATATATATATATATATATATATATATATATATATATATATATATATATATATACTAATTGGAATTAAAAATCAAAGTAACGTATGTTTGCATTTTATTTTAACTTTGAATTTAAGAACGAAAATGAAGAAATAAATAATAAAACTAAAAAAATAAATGTTACAAAAGGTGTTCCACATATTGACCATTTGTTTCGATACATAATCTCACTCGTTTTGATAATGAGCGGGAATTAAATTGAACTGTTCATCAACCAATATCTCGAAAACGGTTGATCTGAGAGGCATCGACCAAGTATACCTGTTTTGCTTAAAACTGAAAAGGGAACAAACTAATTCAAACGGAACGTCAATATACCGGGTGGTAAAGAAGTTAAGGCCAATTAACGTTTAGCATACCACTGTAGATGGCGCCATCTGCAGGCAGCATCAAAATCAATAAAAATCAATAAAAGTTTCTCGACCACAAAAACCCCCGTGCTCCAAATTTCAGGACCATATTCAAATTTGTTCGCAAAATATCGCCATAAAACCGAGGGAAATAAAATTTTTTTACACCCTGTAGGTCCTAAATGAAGCGTTTCCGGACCTGGGTTTATGTGAACTTTTTTTCTAATTTTTGGGTCTAGAATCACTACGAAAAGCTTGTCCCTAGAGTTTCTGGACACCCTGTATATATACAGGTTTTTTTAATTATTCCATTTCATTTTGTAATTTAGCTCGTAATTTTGTTTTTGTGTTTATGTGTTTTTCTACTTAATAAATAATGTTTTATAATGTGAATAGTGTTTTGTTTATTTTCCACGGGTTACTAGATAATACAAAATAAAAATTGAAAAATACAGCAAATTAATCAGAAATTGTGAAATTAAAAGAAATCCAACGAAGATAGATAACGACTAATTTATATCGTTAGAAAGGTAACAAAATTTCGCATTGACTGTAAAAATGAAAAAATGGCCGTTCTATTTGAAAAAATCAAGTTACCATTGATTGAAATTGACAAAGTAATTTTTCTACACACAAGAAGAATTCGAATTTGGCCATCCGGTTTACGCTAGTACATTTCATGTCTAGTAACATCGCAGAGTCAAGTTTTGTGATCACAGGGACTTTCTGACATCTACTTCTTGTAAAAATGACGAATTGCGGCTAAACGATTCGTTTTAGGTACTATCTGTGATACATAAAGTCGCAGTAGAATTGACCAAGGAATCCAAATGTGCTATAACATACAGGGGGTTATATTTAAAAAAATGCAACTTTGATATAAATCGCCCTGTATAAACTTCGGTTTGTAGTCTTAAGGATACCCTACCACATCCCATCAACAAACTTTATAAATATTCCTTAATGAACCCACAATCTTCCCCGCACGCACTATTGGCCCACCCTGTATTATGCACGTATACAAGGTGATTCATTCAAGTGCGCACTATTGGTATCTTTTTTTATTGGTACAACATCGGTTAAATTAGCAAACATGTATAATTTTTTCCGCTGATTGTAATAGTGGAATTAAAAAACAATTGAACATCGCGTTTTTGAGTTTTTAGACAAAATAACATTTTTTTGAATAGAATACCATGTAATTATATTCTATTAAGAATCTCCATGAAATTTTGGAATAAAAATGGTTATTATAAACCTTTTGCTAGGATTATAAATAACTGAGTTATAACCACCTAAACCTAAACTAATTTAGGAGGCTATGGAAACACATCACGATTTTTATAATTAAGTTATGAGGATATAAAAAAAGACTAAATTAAAAAAATACTGAAAACCCTTAATTTGATAATCAAACACCGTTTTGTTCTAGGTTCTAGCTCTACAACTCTATTTAAGATGTTCAAAAATTCCACCTCATTCCTGAAGACATTTGTCAACTCGTTTATGAATATCTTTTACATTTTTTAAAACGGCCCTGCCATCTATTTGACAAAATTCTTTTCGAACTGCATTTTTGAGAGCATCAATATTATTGTATATCTTAAATAAATACGATTTTTCAGATAGCTCAACAAGAAAACGTCGAGTGGAGTCAAATCAGATTATCTTGGAGGCCATGAAATCGGTCTATTAGTTCCAATCCACCTGCCATTAAAAAGGTTCTTCAGTGGATGACTAGTGTCTCGATAGTTGTGAGCAGGTGCTCCATTCTGCTGAAAAATGACATTTTGTCTGTTTACAAGATCTATTTCATCTAAAAAATTGTCCAAAATCTCTTGCATAAATTCCTCCATACCTTTCGCCGCTGAGAGAACTTTCATAAATAAAAGTTCCAGTAAGTCTAGATGAAATTATCCTACACCATACGTTCAAACTGAAACAAATCTGAGGAGCTTTAGGATGTGCTTGCAAGGGGTTTTCTTTTGACCAGTAATGATGGTTTTTTTTGTTAAATATTCCACACTTTGAAGAGTTTGACTCTTTATTCCATAGAATATTTCGATAATTATTGGTGTTTTGTTGGCACTAGTTAATATACCAATAGCAAAAAACCATTCTTCTTTCAGGATCTCCCGGGTGTAATGTTTGAACAGGTTTTAACTTATATTTATGTTTCTTCAGAATTCTATGAATTGTACCATAAGTCAAATTTGTTGTAGCTTTAACAGTTACAGAAGTTAACCAATGGTGCGCACCTGATTTGGATCACCTTGTGTGTGTGTCTATATATATATATATATATATATATATATATATATATATATATATATATATATATATATATATATATATATATATATATATATATATATATATATATATATATATATATATATATATATACACATAATACATACATACAGGGTGTTCCTTAAAGACATGGTAATATTTAAGGAAGCCCTTCTTGGACTCATTTTAAGAAAAAACCTCATATGAACGAATGTCGTAAACGTCCTAACTTTTGAAATACAGGATGATAGTTTCCAGAAAACAATATTTTTTTTATAACGACAGTGATGCTATTGTAGATATCTTTATAAAATTTGGTACACGTCTTCAATGCATCAAGATGAATTTTCTGATGTACAAATAATTTTATTATTTTTACCGGTGGCGTCAGTACGGGTTTTGTATTGAATATTTTTGGAGAAAAAAATGGTACGCCACTGCTTTCTCTTAAAATAAAAATTATTTTTTGAATTCTCATTCATTTGTGAGCAAATTTGGTCTCTTGATTTTATTTCGTCCGATGCATGGTTTTCGCTTAAAAAAATAAAAATCGTTTTAGAGTATAATTTTTATGAGAACGACATGGCATTGCTAATAATTTCCTGACCTTTCACACCATAAGTGGACTTGGATGTTGATGATTTGGCAGGATTCATATCTGTAGGTTTTAACGTACTAATAATATTTGTATTATCGTTGTAACAACAATTCTTACCTTACGTTGCAAATAAATTATTATTTGTAGTCTTAAAAAAGGCTTTGTTTATTATAAATCGATCAAAACAAGCAAATTCAACCACAAAAACTTCGTACGCGCGAAAACAAACTAAATTTGTCAAATTATTGTACTCCACTACAATTTCAAGAATGAGATCGTCGAACGAATGTTGGTATCTGCGCGTTATGATGTCATGGCGTTCTCATAAAAATTATGTATACTTTACTTCAGGGTTCAGGAGAAAATTTAAATTGCCTCATATTGCAATACCGACTAATAATTTTTTAACACATCTAGTTACATAAATCTAGCTATCCTGGAATAAATTATGTTTTTACAAACGCCAATGTCAAAAAGAATAGTTGTTGACTACAGTAAGTTGTTGGTGTTCAAAACCATCTCAGTGCATCATTTCTTAGATTTTTAGTGTATCATTGAAGTTATTTACTTTTTCGCTGTTTTTTCAAATATCAGTAAATAATGGTAAATTATACGAATGCGGAAATGGCGGGAATGCATTACGTGTATGGCCGCGCGGATGGTCATGCGACAGAAGCCAGACGCATTTATTTTGAAAAATATCCTAATCGTGCCTTGTCAGATAGTCGAACTTTTTCAAATATTCATCGTCGACTTAGCGAAACTGGTACTCCGGAAGGTAGACCTCGAATTGTCAGAACACCTGAAATTGAGGAAGCGGTGCTGCAAGAAATCGACGAACATCACGAGACGAGTACGAGAAAGATCGCTAGAGCTCTGAATATTTGTCACCAAATAGTTTGGCGTATGTTAGTTGACAGGGATTTCCCACAGCGTGGGAACTTCTGTCAGTGTATTACACTAAATCCGTAGTTTGAGTCACAAATTTTGTTCACAGACGAAGCAAATTTTTCTCGGAATGCTATTCAAAATTTCCATAACAACCATGTGTGGGCGGAAGAAAACCCATTTTCAAGAACAATTTTCGTTTAATGTATGGACATGAATTATTGGTAATCATGTAATAGGCCCATTTTTCCTACCAGGACACCCTGATGGACGGTCTTATTTGCAGTTTCACGAAGAAGGACTACCTGAGTTGCTTGAAGATGTACCAATTGCGTTAAAGGAATCGAATGTGGTACATGCACGATGGGGCTCCTGCTCTTTTTAGTGTAATTGTCCGAAATCATTTAGATTCAGTTAATCCTGGTAGTTGGTTAGGTCGCGGAGGACCTCAGCAATGGCCAGCAAGATCCCCCTATCTCAATAGTTTGAATTACTTTTTATAGGGGCACCTTAAGGCTCTAGTGTATAAAACTCCCGTTAACACTTTAGAAGATTTACTTGCCTCGTGTGAAACTATACGGAATACGCCAGGAACGAGTGCGCAATTCCATGCGTAGTCGAGCGGAAGCATGCCTATTAAGTGAAGGCTCCCACTTTCCACAATTTTTATAATCAATGTTAGTATTGTTAATAATTAATAAATTTAAGCCTGTCATGTAAACTTACTTTATTAAAATAAAATAAAACTCATTTTTCTACAAGTTGAAATCCCCGCTAAACGTCTAATGTAATGATTGGCAATTGGAAGTTTTTTTTAGTTTTTCCTAAAGTAAAATCAGTTACTTATTTCTGAATTAATTCACATTTAATATTAAACGAACTCAATAGCATGAAAAAAGAAAACAAACAAAAAACGATTTCCATACAAGTCACTTTAGCGATTTGACCCTGAAGTAAAACGATTTTTATTTTTTTAAGCGAAAACCATGCATCGGACGAAATAAAATTAAGATCAAATTTGCTCACAAATGAATGAGAATTCCAAAAATAATTTTCATTTTAAGAGAAAGCAGTGGCGTACCATTTTTTTCTCCAAAAATATTCAATGCAAACCCGTACGGGCGCCGCTGGTAAAAATAATAAAATTGTTTGTACATCAGAAAATGCATCTTGATGCATTGAAGACGTGTACAAGATTTTATAAAGATATCTACAATAATATCACAGTCGTTATAAAAAAAAGATTTTTTTCTGCAAACTTTATCACCCTGTATTTCAAAAGTTAGGACGTTTACGATATTCGTTCTTATGAAGTTTTTTCTTTGGGTCCAAAATCCAAAATTACCATGTCTTTAAAACACCCTGTGTGTGTGTGTGTGTGTGTGTGTGTGTGTGTGTGTGTGTGTGTGTGTGTGTGTGTGTGTGTGTGTGTGTGTGTGTGTGTGTGTGTGTGTGTGTGTGTGTGTGTGTGTGTGTGTGTGTGTGTGTGTGTGTGTGTGTGTGTGTGTGTGTGTGTGTGTGTGTGTGTGTGTGTGTGTGTGTGTGTGTGTGTGTGTGTGTGTGTGTGTGTGTGTGTGTGTGTGTGTGTGTGTGTGTGTGTGTGTGTGTGTGTGTGTGTGTGTGTGTGTGTGTGTGTGTGTGTGTGTGTGTGTGTGTGTGTGTGTGTGTGTGTGTGTGTGTGTGTGTGTGTGTGTGTGTGTGTGTGTGTGTGTGTGTGTGTGTGTGTGTGTGTGTGTGTGTGTGTGTGTGTGTGTGTGTGTGTGTGTGTGTGTGTGTGTGTGTGTGTGTGTGTGTGTGTGTGTGTGTGTGTGTGTGTGTGTGTGTGTGTGTGTGTGTGTGTGTGTGTGTGTGTGTGTGTGTGTGTGTGTGTGTGTGTGTGTGTGTGTGTGTGTGTGTGTGTGTGTGTGTGTGTGTGTGTGTGTGTGTGTGTGTGTGTGTGTGTGTGTGTGTGTGTGTGTGTGTGTGTGTGTGTGTGTGTGTGTGTGTGTGTGTGTGTGTGTGTGTGTGTGTGTGTGTGTGTGTGTGTGTGTGTGTGTGTGTGTGTGTGTGTGTGTGTGTGTGTGTGTGTGTGTGTTGTTGTTTTTGTGTTGTGTGTGTGTGTGTGTGTGTGTTTTTGTTGTGTTTTTTTGTTTTTTTTTTTTTTTTTTTTGTTGTGTTTTTATTTTTTTTTTTTTATATTTTTTTTGTGTTTTTGTTTTTTGTTTTGTGTGTGTTGTGTGTTGTTTTTTTGTTTTTTTGTGTGTGTGTGTGTTGTTTTTGTGTTTTTTTATATTTTTTTTTTTGTGTGTTGTGTGTGTGTGTGTTGTGTGTTGTTGTTTTTTGTGTGTGTGTGTGTGTGTTGTTGTGTGTGTTTTTTTTTATATTATATATTTTATTATTTGTTTGTTTATTTTTTATTGTTTTCTCTTTTTTTTTTTTTTGTTTGTGTGTGTGTGTGTGTGTTTATATATATATATATATATATATATATATATATATATGCGGTTTGTAATATTTAGATAGTGACACTGAGTAAAACGATCTAAAAAAAGTTTGATATGATCAGTGTTCTAGGAGGTATCATCTAAAGTGTACATGCTTTCAAGGATATTATTTTGATATTGAAGACTGTGAATTTATCAGCGATTTTTGTAACCAGCAAAGCACTCTTTTTTTGTATTTATTTGGTTTAAGTTTATGTGTAAGATAAATATTTTTGCTAATGGAGAATATACTTAAATTTATTTTTTATTGTTTTCTATCGTATTAAATAAAATCACATCAATTGCAGTAAACAACTATTTTAGTATTATTTACCTTATAAAAGCATTTCCTGTGGCTGATTATGGGAACACATATAGCTAATATTAGGAGCAAATGTCTGACAACAGGTAATTTTGACATATTAATTCATAAAAATTTAAAACTAACCAGATTGATTTTAGAACGCTTTAATACATTCATATGTAAATTGGTGAACCTAAGTAGTAGTGATTTACGTTACTTGACCATAGCTTTAACATAATTAACATGACTGTCATGTGTATCAAATTAATTAATTTTGATCCTCGACCCCACGACATAAGTATAGGTTTGATACAAAATTAGTGTTCTGTTTCTAGATCTGTGGATCGTATTCATTTGCATTTTATATTGGATTCAAGCGCATGGATGACCTCTGGTGGCCTGTAGGTAAAGATTTCTTGCTTTGGCGGTTAAAAAAATTCTAATAGATGGTGCTGCTATAAAGTTTTTAAGTGGTGCAATCAAGCTGTTAGCTGGTATTATCTTTCGATGTTATCAATGTTTTTCTCACAGATGAGCGTGTTAAAAACCATAACAACTTGTGTGATGGCGAAGATGATTTGATTATTCTAATAATACCCATAGACTTGAAGTATTTTATTAATTTAATGCACCAATAGGTATAACAAAAATATAACATCCGTTGTTTGAAAATAAAAAATGAGGATATAAATGGATAGAGGATAAAAAAGTAGGATTGGATAGTGAAAGTCTTATGATTGTAAGTTATACCGTTATCACACAAAAATCGATGAAAATTTTAAAATCGTGATACCGAAAATATCGATTTTTGAAAATTGTTAACTTCATTTTTTTTATTCTGCCATCCTAGAGAGTAAAAATTGCACCATTTGTTTTGGGTCGTAGCGCAGTTCGTTTTTTTGAAAAATTCAAATAAATGCCAAAATAGGTTAAATTTTAGAGCTCCATAAGTTAAAATCTATTCAGTTTAAGTATAGGACATGCTACATAAAAAATGTTTAGAATTTCTCGTAGAATTCAAATATGAAAGAATGTACTAGGGTTGCCATTTAAAATAGCAAAATTTTAATCCTTTCCGGTGCAATAGGAAGTGATTGTCATTTGTTTTTTTGCTTAAAATATGCATATTACTCAAACCAATCGTCGACCAAAATTTCAAATTTTTATCTAAAGCCATTTTAAAATGCTAACCTGGGTAGTACTTCGTTGTCATCCGATATATATATATATATATATATATATATATATATATATATATATATATATATATATATATATATATATATATATATACATACAGGGTGATTCAAATTCGAGGCTAACCATGGGGATTTCGAAAATGGTAAGAGATAGAGGGGTGGTTTAAATTTGGCAAAGTTGCGAAATTTTGGGAACAACATGCTGCCGAGAAACCAAAAAAATTTTATTTCGTTTTCGAGATTTTTTAAAAAAACCAAAATCTCTTTTTCGTTTTTATTTTTTCCTGACCTTATTTACAAAGATATTCAAAATTAAACAATCCATTTTTAAGACAACTTTTTCTTGCCTACAAAATGGCGGCATCAAAATTTTAATACGACGTTTCGTCTTCGGCCGACCATCATCAACTTTTTTATTTCTTATGGCCACCATCTTGAATTCTTAGGCCACTAAATAGAGCTTTTTTTTTGTGATTTCAAAAATGTATAATTTGCCTATCTTATGTTGAACCGTTTAGCTAATATTATCAAAAAACCACGATGCGAATTTTGTTGAAAAAATAATTTGGACTGATGAATGTCGCTTCTCCAATTTAGGCGGTTTTAATCGCAATAATGAACTCATCTGGGCAACTGAAAATCCTAGAGAGAACAGGCAAGTCCGAGATCAAATTCGCTTTGGGTTTAACGTCTGGATCGGTTTAACTAAGATACTAGGCCCTTTTATTTATGAGGATACGTTCAATTCAGTTAGATATCTAGAGTTCTTAAGAGGACCAATGCTGGGGTATTTGGAAGAAATGCCACTTAACGAATTAAGAGAACTTTGGTGGCACTAAGATGGTTCCCCACCACATAACACTGTTTTAGTTCGTAATTATCTAAACGAAATTTTTCCAAACGCATGGATAGGTAACACAGGTGTTATCGAATGGCCAGTGCGTAGTCCCGACCTTACTCCGCTAGATTTTTTTTTATGGGGAACCTTAAAAATATTATTTATAAGCAGCGCTACGAAAACATCCAAGAACTTCGAAATAGCGTTATAACTGCCTGCCAAAATATTCCCCGAAGAAGTATTCAACGAGCAATACGTAGTGTAATCAAAAGAACTAATATGTGTGTACAACAAAATGTTTTTCTTTTTGAACACCTATTGTAATCCTAAACGTTTAAAACTAGTAATTTATTGTTATTTTTCTTGCTT
The DNA here is from genome assembly GCA_036346205.1 of Vesta saturnalis. NCBI lineage: Eukaryota > Metazoa > Arthropoda > Insecta > Coleoptera > Lampyridae > Vesta > Vesta saturnalis. The sequence goes on from JARFJB010000793.1 coordinate 589,296, forward strand.
TACTTGTTCCTTTTCATTTACTTGTGTATATATATATATATATATATATATATATATATATATATATATACATAGTTTTTTTTATAAGTCAAAAGTACATTATGTGTTAATAGTAATTTTATTTTTTATTTTTGTAAATTTAGGTATCTTGATAATAAAAAACAATATGTACACGCATCTACAGTGCAATGGTATCTAGATCGTTTTTTAAAATCAACAATAATTTTACTTTTTTGATAATATTAGCTAAACGGTTCAACATAAGGTAGGCAAATTATACATTTTTGAAATCACAAAAAAAAAGCTCTATTTAGTGACCTAAGAATTCAAGATGGTGGCCATAAGAAATAAAAAAGTTGATGATGGTCGGCAGAAGACGAAACATCGTATTAAAATTTTGATGCCGCCATTCTGTAGGCAAGAAAAAGTTGTCTTAGGAATGTATTGTTTAATTTTAAATATCTTTGTAAATAAGGTCAGGAAAAAATAAAAACGAAATAAAATTTTTTTGGTTTCTCGGCAGCATGTTGTTCCCAAATTTAAACCACCCCTCTATCTCTTACCGTTTTCGAAATCCCCATGGTTAGCCTCGAATTTGAATCACCCTGTATATGTATATATATATATATATATATATATATATATATCGGGTGACAACGGAAGTACTACTCAGGCTAGCGCGCGCGCACGCACGCACACACGCGCACGCACGCACGCACACTCACGCTCCCCCCCCTCTCTCTCGTTTCAGAGATAAAAAAAATGATTTTTGGGGCCACTTTTACAGGGCCGTATCTTCTTAAGGAGGCATTTTCGGACATATGTTTATTAACCTAACTAACGTTATTTATATATGTATATATATATATATATATATATATATATATATATATATCGATAAATCTCCCTTTTTTTTTGTTGCCCATCGTAGATTCACTTGTCTCATCAATATCAGCTTTCCGTCTTTCTTTAACACTGCCTTTTTACCTCTCAGCAGCCCTTTTCAAACGTTGTTCTTTTTTCTCCTTCGTACGTTCAATTTCTTTCTTTTCATCTATTTTTTCTTGCAAAATTCTTCGGACGAAATTGCAGATGGCATATTTTCTTTTCTTCTCTTTCCATTACTTTTCACTGGTGTAGGAAAGAAAAGATTTGTTTAAGGCGCCTTCACTGGTTTTTGAAATTTTTGCTACGTCATTGATTACATTGACTTCATTGTTTCTAAAGTTTGGCATTGCAGGTGGCTCTTAGTTTATTTGGTTTTTCTTTCATTATAGTTTTATTTAATGTAACCTTTTGTAAAATATTAATGTTTTTAATTGGATGATTTTTTTTTAAATCTCTTGATTTATTTTATTTTCATTACTCCATATCACCTCGCCTGTTGCTTCAGTTTTATGGTTGTTGCCAGAATTTGAATGTGAATCTTGATTTTCTCATACCTTGTCTGCTTCAAAGTTATCTTCTGCTGTATTTTTATTATTACTAGTTATGTCTTCAAAAGCTACTATTGGTTTATTTGTGATTGTAACACTATTGGTTTCTTTATTAATACCTATGCTGGCATACTCATCTTTTTTCAGATATTCATGGAACTCAAATATGAAGACATCCCTTTCAGGTAAATGGTTAACCTGTTCTAAAGTTCCATCAGGTAAAACTTCGAAAATCTGCTTCTTCAGTAATTTATTCCCTAATACCTCTTAGTTTCTTCAAAATGTCATCTAAATTGGTAATGCCTTCGGCACTAAACGTACCCTGTAACTTTGTTAAAACGATTTTGGTGATATCTAATTCATTCTTGGTAATCTCTACTTTCTGTCGAATCTCAGCTTGCAGGTCTTCATTTGTATTCTGTATACACTTGGAATAATGTACGGCTTCCGGGTTGGAAGAGAAAAGCTCACATTTTCTAAAGCCGTACCTAATCGTTTTCCGTTGTAGCTTGCCAGACCTTAACAATCTTTTGCAATCTGTTTTAAGTGGCTTGAAGACACTCACATCAGCGGACTGCATCAAATGGCTAATGTTCGGTGGAAGTGTGTACAATATAATTCCATGAGTATGACAATATTGGCTCGGCTCCATAGGTAAGTGTGATTTATGTCTGTCTACAAACAACAGCACAAGCCTGGGAATGTTGTCTTCAAGCTACTTATTGACACCATTGGCCAAATACTCAGAAAAATTTCTGTTTTCATCTGGCCGGTGTCCGAACTCCCTAAGAACCATTCACGGGGCACACTCGCTACAATGGATTTGTTGGGCCTAGTAAATGGAAATACCATCATTGGTGGGAGTGTTTTTCCATCGGGTGACAACACCAGCAGCACTGATGGTTTCTTTTTCATTGCCCTTTTTCAGCTCGTAAATGTTTTTGTATCCTTTAGGTGCCAAGATCTTTCCACTTTTGGGACACATGGAGAAACTTCACGTCTTCATTTAAAATACGGGATGGTTTCTCCAAAATATCCAGAGCTTCATGTTTTACTAATAATGTATGTAAGTCCCTGAACCATCTTTTATATACTCTGTTGGTGTTTTTCGTCCGCTGTCTGCTATAATTGATTGCATGGTGTTTAGAAAATCGCATCGCTTTTGTGGGAAACCAGTTTAGCCAGTTTAATTTGCTAATTTTCTTCTTCATTGCTGAGAACAGTCGCTGGCCCCATTTTCCTAGGACCAACTTTGACTCGACCGTGAATACGGTCTTGAAGTGTTCCTCTGGGAACGCCAAATATTCTGCTTGCTTCTGTTATATGTACATTTTCATTTTTAATGGCGTTCAGAACACTTGCCAAAGCTTCCGAGTATTCATGTATTTCGTGATATATCTACCCACCACTTTTTAAGGATTCTTTCTTTTTCCAAATGTAATTTCGCGTTCACTGTCAAAATCTTTAATGTATTTGTTAAAAGAAAACTGTTTCGGCGTCCGCATCTGACTACCTGGCCGCATTGCCATCTTGGCCCGAGTCTTCGTAGCGCTATTTGGAGGAAGAAGGACGACTGCAACCGGTATTTCATCACTTTCAATATTTTAGAGTTTGTGTTAAAGCCGTTAACGGTCTTCGTAACTCATCTGAAAGTATAACAACAAAATTGATGATAGAGCCGTAGTCCACTATCCTTTTAAAAGGACAATAAGATATACTTTGTGATAAAAATTATTACTAATGACCTTGGTAAATATTGGCCACTGTAACATGAAATGGAATGTGTAGAGTCGATTACAAAGACATCATGCACTATTTACATAATATATTTCTAAAACACTTACCTACTTAGTTGCATGTTTTACTCTATAAATAGTCGTTCTATATCGTATCTCTTATTACAGAACACAGCATGTACTAATGTCAATCCGTTATTCTCAACTATCAATTATACAACTAGCGCACTCTATGCATTTGAAGCTAAACTTTCAATATAAAAGAAAGCTACCAGTGTCCGTTTAAAAGGACAATGACGTAATCTGCATTAATGTCAATCCGTGGAAGCACCAATTGACCAACTGCACCAGTGACAAACTGGAAGGATAATTTATTCTTTGTTGATAGATTGCTCTTGTGAACCAAGTGTGTAGTAGTTTGAAAGGGGTCATTTTGTGAGTATATCATGTATTTCTTAGAAATTTTAGTCGCAATTAAAGCAGTTAATTATGTGGTACTTTTTATATTCAAAATGTTTTGGCATATTGATTTTTTAATTGGGGGACCCACCTTAATGTTAAGTTAGCCCAATCCAAATTAAATTTAGTTTTACGTCAAACGGCTGAAGCACAAAATAATCTATTTTATTAATATATAAAAAAGTATTTTTGTTTGTATTTTATGCGCTGCCGTATAGGTCATCCAATTGCTTAAAACTTTGACAAATGTTTGCTTGCACTTGTGCGAAGGATATAGGCATTGAAAAATTTTAAATATCTGTCCCTCAGGGGCGTACTACACCATTCATCTGATCGCCATAAAAATTTGGAAAGTTGTTGAATACACTCCCGCAAAGTTTCTGGCATAAGAATTTTTAGAGATCAGCCCCCTAAGGGACCCCTACTGTGCATACTAATTCATCCGATCGCCATAAAAGGGGGAGAGAGAATGTGTTTTATATTTGAGCGCGTCAAAGCACGACGGGTACTGGTAGTTATGAATAATAATAATTATGAATTAGGTTACCAGAAATTGCGTAATGGCAAAGGGGAGGTAACTTGTTGAGCGTTTTATAAATACTTGTTGCTTTCAACATAACTCAAACATGTACGCGAATAATACCGGAAGAAATACATTCCAGATGTTTTTAAAATAACCATGTTGTGTGATTCTTAGTGTGCATATATACGATGATATAACCAATTACCCGCATTAAAATTATGATTGCGTTTTACTGTATACGAATATACGAATATACAAATATACGAATATACGGATATACGAATATACGAATATGCGAATACAAGAATACACGAATATACAAATATACGTATATACAAATATACGTATATACGAATATCCGAATATACGACTATACGGATACACGGATGTACGAGTGCACGAACGAGCGTATGTGCGAATATACCAATATCCGAATGCTCGGACACGCGGGCTCGCGGACACGCTGACACGGACTTACGGATATGCGAATACACGCATACACCCATAAACGCATACACGCATAGTCGCATACACACATACGGATACACGGATGTACGAATGTACGAATGGTCGGATACGCGGGCTCTCGGACACACGGACTTACGGACCTGCGAATAGACGAATATAAAACGAGTATACGCATATACGGATATACGAATATACTAATACACGAATATACTAATACGCTAATACACGAATGTGTGAATGCGCGAACTTGCAAACATTAGAGTACATCATAGTCATATAGTCATAGTCATATAGTCATAGTCATATAGTCATAGTCATATAGTCATAGTCATATAGTCATAGTACATCATAGTCATAGTCTATAGTCAGTCATATGTATAGTCATGTCTAGTATGTCATGTCTATAGTCATAGCATATAGTCATAGTCATATACGTCATATGTCATATGAGTCATATGTCATGCATATAGTCTAGTCATATAGTCATGTCATATATATGTCTATATGACTCATAGTCTATATGTCATAGTCATGTCTATAGTCATATGAGTCATATGTCATATAGTCATAGCATATGAGTCATAGTCATATAGTCTATAGTCATATAGTCATGATCATGATAGTCATGACGTCTATATGTCATAGACATATATGATCTATAGTACATATAGTCATGCTATCATGCTATAGTCTATATGTCTATAGTCATATGTCATATGTCTATATGTCTATAGTCATAGTCATAGTCATGTCATATACTATCATGTCTATATCATATGATCATATAGTCATGTCTATGTCTAGTCTATATGATCATAGTCATGACTCATGATCATATAGTCATAGTCATATAGTCTAGTCATATAGTCATAGTCTATATGTCTATAGTCATCATCATGAGTCATAGTCATATACTCATGACGTCATATAGTGACTATATGTCTATGACTAGTCATATAGTCATATGATCTATAGTCATATGATCATGATAGTCATAGTCATATGTCAGTCATATAGTCATAGTGATAGTGACTATGACTCATATGACTATGTCTATATGTCATGTCATATAGTCTATCATATAGTCATATGACTATAGTCATAATGACATAGTCATAGACTATAGTCATGTCATATATGTCATGTACTAGTGACTCATGACTATATGACTGTGACATATAGCATGACTATATCTGACTATGATCTATGACTACTATATAGCTATATGACTATACTAGTATGACTATATGTATATGCTATATGATGACTATAGTCACTATATGACTATATGAGCTATGTATAATACTATATGACTATGACTATACTATGACTATGACATATATGACTATCATGACTATGACATGACTATATGACTATATGATCATGACTATATCATATATGACTATACTATAGTGACTATATGTGACTATGTGACTATATGACTATGACTGACTGACTATGACTATATGACATGACTGACTATATGACTACTATGACTTATGACTTGACTATATGACTGATATGACTATATGACTATTGACTATATGACTGTAGACTTATGACTATATGACTATATTGACTATGACTATATGACTATATGACTACTATGACTATATGACTTTATGACTATATGACTATGACTATTGACTGTACTATTGACTATACGACTATATGACTATATGACTATTGACTATTGACTATATGACTATGCTATTGACTATATGACTATATGACTTATGACTATATGACTATGACTATGACTATGACTATGATGACTATGACTATGACTATATGACTATATGACTATCACATGACTATGACATCATTGACTATAGACTATGACTAATGACTAATGACAATGACTATATGACTAACTGACTATACTGACTATACTGACCATATACCATATGACACTATACATGACTCACATGACATGACCAATGACTATGCACATGTCATACTATGACTATACTGACCATGACTATGACTGACTATGACCTATATGACTGACATATGGACTATACTGATGTGACTTTATGACTACTGTATGACTGACTATATGACTATTGACTATGCTCATATGACTACATACTGTTATATGACACTATATGACTGTAACTATATGACTTTACTATATACTGTGACTATATGACTATGACTTGACTATTGACTATATGACTATGACTATATGACTGTAGGCATTATGATATGACTGACTATGATGGACTGCATATGACTATTATGACTAACTGTATGACTGACATGACTGACATATCGACTATACCGACTACTATACATATACTGACTACTACTGATGACTAGATGTATGATGCCATATGACCATACTGACTAACTCACTATATGACTCTGATCTGACATGACATGCTACTGTGACTTATTTACATGACAATCGACTGACCTTTAACCATGCACTATGACTATATGACTATATGCACATTAATATGACTATACTTGCTATATGCTATGACTATTTACGCTATATGACTGACTATGACTGGACTTTACGATTGTGACTTTATGACGTTGACTGTATGACTGACTATATGACTGACTATATGACTGACTATATGACTGACTATATGACTGACTATATGACTGATTATATGACTGACTATATGACTGTAACTATATGACTGTTACTATATTACTGTGACTATATGACTATGACTCTGACTATGTGACTATATATGACTGACTATATGACTGTATGGCCGACTGTATGAGTATGACTGTCTATGTGGCTGGCTATGGCTCTAAATGTATAACTACACTTGTACGACTGCAGGACTGCACGATTTCGACTATACCGTACTATACAAGTATACTGCATAACTAACATTAGATGACTAGGATGTTATGGGTTTATGCCGATATGACCATATGACTAACTCACTGTATGACTCTGATCGTGACTGACTGCGGCTGTGATTTTGTTACTGACAAATCGATGTCCGCTTGTTTTTTAACCATGCTGTCTAATAGAACGTAAGTGCATTTTAAAAAATGTTCTAAGTTTTTATTTTATAATTGACATTTTCATTATCTTATTGCACTTAAATATGCGCCCTTTTCATATTTATGACTGAGATTTTAGCTTCTATAATTAAAAAAAATATGATTGAAAAAATGTACTAAAATGTATTAGAATATTATATATTAGTTTCTATATTTTAAATTTGTATCGAAACGTAGGGTGATTTGGACTTGGTTATACAATTTTTTTGCAACTTTTTTAATGAATAAGAATTTTGAGAAGAATGTGTCCTTTTGGGCAGTCTGTGATATACTTGTTTCTATGGTTGTATTTTGAGCGTTGTCACTGACATCCTGCTTCATCTATTTCTAAGTGAATCATAACGTAACGCTTTTACGAGTTGTTGCAAAATAAAGTACCTATAAATAATCATTTGTTAAATTAAGTACTAATCTATGTAAAATGGGTTAAACAAGGTGAATTAAAATACTTAGCTTTTTGGTTTAAATGGTGTATTTTTGTATTTATATAAGTCTATACGTTTCCATAATAATTACAGTTATTGTCCTCAGTAGTGGTAAAATCTTTAAGAATAGTTTAAGATGTTAGAACTAACTAGTTTATGAAATATGAAAAGTGAAAAAGGTGAAAAGGCAAGCATTTTTCTGCTATTAATATAACAGTTTGATAAACGTATAAAGTTAACTATGGAATACAATTTTAGTAAAGAATAACTAGATCCTTAATAAATTAAATATGATTAAACTGCCTTGAAGATTACAAATCAGATCACCCTCTAACGGTCGATGGCTAACAGTGAAAAATTTCATTATCAAAGGGCAAATTTAACAAAATTTAATCAAATTATGATGTTTTAATTTTAATTTTAGCTTTTGGTATGTTTAGGATTTTTGCTTTATTTTTTCCTAGACCTTGAAGTAGATGCTTTTCCAATTATATGCTAAGTTACCACAACACTATAATAATTTAACATATGTAGTTGAAATTAACATTAAAATTAAAAATTATATTAAATTTTGTGTTGTTGTGTTTTCACTGTAAAATATTAATTACAATTATTAACAAATAACTATCTCCTTGTTATACTTGACTAAATCCATAATTGGTATGTCAAGTTTTTATTTGTGAATGCTTTTGTCAATTTCAAATTAAAGTTTTTCTCCACTTTACAGTTACAGCATAATTTGATTAAATTTTGATAAATTTGCTCTTTGATTATGACATTTTTCACTGTTAGCCTTCTACCGTTAGAAGGTGTTTTGGTGTGTCATCTTCAAGGCAGTTTAACAATATCATAATTTATTTATGATCTAGTTATTCTTTACTAAAATTGTATTCCATAGTTGGCTTTATACGTTTATCAAACTGTTATCTTAATGGCAGGCATATATTTGCGTTTTCATTTTTTATATTTTATAAATTAGTTCTAACATCTTAAACTATTCTTGAATATTCTATCACTACTGAAGACGCTAGCTGTAATTGTTATCGAAAAAATATAAATATAAAAATACACCATTTAAATCCAAAAGCTGAGTATTTAATTAAGTTTGATAATGATAAAAGTTTACATTTTCATGAACAAGATGAATAATTATGTACTAACTGATAAATGCTATAAAGTTATACCTTGTTACCTACATTGTACTAAATATACCGTTACCTAGCACTATTTTTATTGCTATTGAGGATGGTTTATAAATATTACATACATTACATAAATATTACGTACAGGGCGTTCTCAAGTATTCTGTACAAAATGTTAATTTCATTCAGATAATCGAGTGGTAAATGACGAGAATTATTTTTAGGTTGGTTGATGATAGATGTGTCGTTTGTCCGGAAGCAGGAGATTTGAATAACCCACCAAAGAAGTTTCGAGGTGAGATTATACAAATTTTGGTTTGTTGTTAATTATGTTTTAAAACTAGATTGCCTGTTTAAAATATGTCCTATGAATCGATATTCCGCCCAAAAACAGTTTTGGAAAGCCGCAAAACAAAGTATGGGTTCCAATACAGATACAAGTCTATTAAAACGTTTACATGTAAGCATATTATTTTAAGTAAATGCTTTTTAAATCATTTATACCTTTTAAAGCATGCGGCAGAAATAGAAAAGAAACAAAATGAAGGAGAAAATAAAAAGTTATTGGGTTCTAACGTGCAGTACGGAAGCGTTGTACAGGTAAAACGACAAATTTACATTTTTGTGGGTTTTAGTTTTGTTATTGATAGCTTCTACACTTAAAATCTAATAAGTACTTAACGGTAAATAAACGACTTCCGGCACTGCTTGAAAAAAATGCAATGCGGGTTTATTTAGATGGAAACGGAAATGAAGGTTCTTGGTTTTACATAATGCCGTTTTACAAGTTGCGCGCAACCGGTGATAACATTGTCTTGGGAGACAAGGTTATATTAAACCCGGTGAACGCTGGTCAACAAGTTTTGCATGTAGCAGCAAATCATGAGCTCCTTGATAATCCTGGTTGTAAAGAAGTAAATGTGGTTAACGGCAGTACATCGTGGAAAGTCACCTTATTCATGGAACATCGTGAAAACGCCGAAGATGTGTTAAAAGGGGGAGATGTGGTTCGCTTATTTCATGCCGAACAAGAAAAGTTTTTAACAATGGATGAATATAAGAAAACCCAAAATGTATTTCTACGCACTACAGGGAGAACTAGTGCAACTGCAGCAACTAGCAGTAAGGCATTGTGGGAGATAGAAGTGGTACAACACGATCCTTGCCGGGGTGGAGCCGGGCACTGGAACTCCTTATTTCGTTTTAAACATCTTGCTACCGGACGTTATTTAGCAGCAGATGTTGACTCTGATCAAACAATGGACCAAATGCGAGCCAAACTTAGAATTGATGGTTCAGGAGATTCAAATTTATATCATTTGGTACCTGTTGTGTATTCGAACGAAATTGCTTCTCTGTTTGAATTGGACCCAACTACTTTAACTAGAGCAGATTCTTTAGTTCCTCAATCAAGTTATGTACGCTTGCATCATTTATTTACTAATTCATGGGTACATTCCACTTCAATTCCTATTGATAAAGACGAAGATAAACCTGTGATGTCAAAAGTTGGATGTGCACCAATTAAAGAAGACAAAGAAGCTTTTGCTATAATATCTGTTTCTCCGGTTGAAGTTCGAGATTTAGATTTTGCTAATGATGCCTGTAAAGTTTTGTCAGCGTTATCATCTACGTTAGAACGTGGCACTATATCACATAATGAACGCAGGTATAGTATATAGATGATTGGTGTATATTGATCTTATTTTATATCCTGTATGCAATGATTAAGTACTGCTGTTTTGTTATATACTTATCGTGAATAATTTAAGTGAGGTAAATGTAAGATTTACGTGGGAAGGTTTTAAATCCAACAGAAGATTTCAATAGTGGGTTACATCATAATAAAAACAAAAATAAAATATATAGTAATACAGTAAATTAGGACAGATTCTACATTGCAATCGTAGTTATTACTATGCCCTTAATTGTAAATAAAATTTCGAATATTACCGGATTAATCTATTCAAATTATGTAACGATTGATTATGCATTTAGTATGCGTATTTCAACGTATAACGCATTTGGGGGTAATGCAGAAAATATTAAGTAACAGACGGGTTTATACGTGAATCTGTTTTTAACACATTTTTTATTGTACTTCATGAAATATGAAATTTTGTACGTTACGCCACTGGTTGTAATTTAAAAACAGTGAATAATATGCGAATATAATAGGAGCAAAGTATTCATATTAAAGTAACATATTGACTTATTCAATAAGTTCTTTCGTAAATGTAAACCCTATCATTGTTTTGCATAGTTTACGTTTGATGACGTTTGAGTAAAATAATAGGTAGCAGATTTCAAACTAATATGAAAGGTTTGGCAATAATCTGTGGTCAATGTGGAGCTTTTTATTTTAATGCATAATCATAATTTTATAGATATTCGAAAATTTAAAAATATGGCCAACATGTAAAAAGATGTAACATTTCATTACGGATTTCTTAAAGAAGATGCTAAATCAATTATTTCGAGCTAAAATTAAATGTAAATTGAGAATTTAAATCCCGTAGAAACTTGTAGTACTAATAGATTCTCAATTTAAACTATTCGTTATATAGAAAATGAAGTTCTAATTAAAAATTTGTCAAAGATTAACGAATTATCGATCGCGCACAAAAGCACAAAAAAGGTGAGAAAACCCGATAGGGATCAAATAAAACGTCAACCTTGTCGATTAAAATTATTTACTAAATTCAAATTTAGGTATGAAAGAGTTCCTTTGTAACTGTCATCGGGTCTAATATTTCCTTGTAATTATACGTAACTGACTTCGTTTGGAGATTTATATTTTGACTGAACAAAGTCTATTTGAATATGGATTAAAGTTAATACACTACCGTATACTCATAAATTAATTGCGAGTTTTAAATCTAGGTAATTTGATTTAGTAGCACATTTTGGACAATTTATTAATTGCTAAGTACCTTTTCATTTATGTTAAGCAAATACCAAAAGTTTATATCTTGATTAAAGACTTCCAAATTCAGTTCAAGAGATTTTAACACAACATATTGCAGACTTTATTCTAATGAAATAAAGTTGTACTAAATGATAACCAATGTATTTTACGTACATAAATGTATGAAAGCATAAGAACAAAGGAAAAAAGAAGGAAAGATAAGACGGGAAATTGAATTAAATTAAGTGACAAGTGCCTGAGTGTTAATATAATATACGTACGTTATGGTGTAAGTTTTAAATGCGTATTTTAAAATTTGTTTCCATGTTTAGGTCATGTAATAATTTAAGATTTAGTACGAATAATGTAAAGGGAACTATTACAGATAGTCTGCGTTTTCCTAACGAAATTATCTAGTGGTGTTTGGCTGAAGTGACAAGTTGACAACTCTGTCTATGTGACTGCAAAAAGTTTTCTTTCATGTTATAGCAATAAATTTGAATAATTGACACATTTGGGTAATTTCTTGATTAACACTAGAAACGATGGAGGACCCAAATTGTATCCTTGTAGTGTACCTAAGGAAGCACTGTTTTTTTAAATACCTTACTGTTCCCCACCTGCTATGTAGGAAAACGTTAATTTAATTGAATTAGCTGAAAAATTTCTTTTTAATTTATTTAATAATTCAATGTGAGGGACCTAGTTGAACACTGCCTAAATTGTATAAATTTCATGCCAGTCTTAAGCGTTTGTACTACAGTATTAGTAATGAGCTCAGATTTGTTATGTAGATTACGCAGGTTGGATTTTATAGATAATTATATATTTAATTATTAATAAAAATTAATACAAAATATTTGTAATAATTAGTCATTTGGCGTGAATAAGCTAAATATTGCACCAATATTAAAGTAGCAACACTAAAAATAATTAAAATATCAACAAATTACTGCTGTTGATTTGATTAAAGATGAACAGGCAGAACGTGACATTACACTATTACAAGAGCAAACACAACTTAAGACTGAAGTAAGAAATGAAGAAACTAACTTTCAAACTATGGGTAAAAGTAGACTTAAATGTTGGAAAGTAAAATGAGGCGGAGATCTAAAGGGGCTTATGCAAACACAAGAAGAAATAATTAGTTCAAGAATAACCATTGCTTGATACTAAAGTCTTGAATATCATTCCAGCAGAGCTAGGATGATTTCTAGAAGTAATAATTGCTCTATTCTAACAAAGTAAATTAAGTCTTTCCAAAGGAGTGACTGGTGGTTATTACATGTAGGGACTTCAGACCATTATTATTATACAAGAACAGTGTTCTTTAATTCCGGTGCTGAATTTCCTACCTTTTTGACCAATGTAAAAGGCATCACAATCCGAATAGCTTAAGCTCCACAGACCTGTCCAGCTTGCCGATACTACCCTTGGCAAAAACTGGCATGGATCTTAAGTTGATGTTATTTGAAGAGGAAATATTTATACTTACCCGTTTAAAAATGTGAGTGTTGGCCAATGTAAGAACCCATTTAGAGGTAGAACTGTCAGGACACTGTACAGGCTGTTGACTTAGGAAGAATTCACCCTTGACTTTGCTTTGTAAATGTTGGATAGTTTTTACAGGGTAAACGTTACTGGAGACAAAAGAGTAAATCATAGACAATTCCCTCCCAAAAGTGGTTTTGCCCAAAGACAAGACAATAAATGATGAAAGGCTGCTAGTTTATAGGAAATTAATCTTTTATAATAAATGAAGTGTTTCTTGATTACGTCATTTATGAACAGGATCTTTGATTCAAGATTTATAAAAAGATTTCAGAAAGGAGGGCGAGAGGTTGTTTCCTGTGGACAGACTTGATTTTTGGTAGCTCTTTTCATTTTAAAGTTTTCAATAACATCAAGCGCAAATTAAAACTCAACAACCTTGTTTTCACTAAAGCAAATAATGGTAATGCTGTAGTTATTATAGACAAAGCCAGTTATATTGCCGAAGTTAAAGATATTTTTATACAATGGTGATTTCTCTAACTCCACCATTAACTTCAATTATGTTTGTTTCTAATTTCCTTTTGCTTCATAAATACCTTACATCGTAGGAACCTGTACATCCCTAGGCATTATGCTCTTCCAAAGATCCACAAATTAACCAATCCAGTTCGTCTGATGGTTCAACACCACAATTTCCCAACTTTCAGTTTGACTAAATGATTTTCTCAGGTCCAACATTGATTTCAATTCTGAATACTTTTATTAAAAATTCCAACGCTCTAGTTGATATCTCGAAAGTAACAGTTGATCCTTCTTAAGGATTGGTGTTATTTGATGTATTTAGTTTCTTCCCAAGCATCCCTTCTGAGGATTGCTTAATTACCAACTTACCTTAAGAACGCCAATCTAGACCCTTTAGAACTCAACTGTTCAAATTTTGCTGCAGCCAAAACTTTTTCAAATTTGATAATATTTAATTCTATACCGAAATCAGGTCTCCCATGCCCAACAACTTCCCACCCTTTTGGAAATCTTTTTATACAATCTTGAGTCAGAGATGCTTTATAAGAATGACAATCAAAACCATCATTTATTATAAAAGATACGTGGATGACATATTTGTTGATTTCAGTTTCTAAATAATTTACATCATAATTTAAAACTTATTTATAAAATAGAAAAAAGAAACACCATTCGCTTAATTTTAGTATTTTTAGAATATCTACTACTGTTAACTATGTCATTCTTTTTGATTCATTTCGTCCTATTTCCTATTATAGCCTTTAACCATTTATTTGGAACCCTTTATACCTTACCCTAAAGTAAAACTAATTTTCAGAGGGAATTTTCTAGCATTTACTCCATTGCTTCCTCTAACAGTTATTGTGTAAAAACTATCCTGCATTTACAAAGCAAAGTTAAAAAGAAATTCCTTCCAAGTTAACAGACTACTCTACTCCAATAGCCTGTGAGGTGTTCAGACAGTTGTACTTTTAAATGTGCTTCCAGTTTTTACATTTGCCAACATTCTTGTTTTATCAAAAACATTACAGTAACTTAAAATACATGTTTTTACCAAGGATAGTATCGACAAGCTGGACAGGTTTGGAGTTTATAAACTAAGCTGTTTGGATGTGATGCTTTTTACATTGGTCAAACAAATTCAGCACCAGAATTAAATTTTTTTTTGTATAAAATATAACAATAGCGTCAAGTCCTCCTTTGTTAATCATGTAATGTAAAGGCTTAAATTTTGAAATTCATTTCTGCTATAAAACATAAACCTGCTTTTTTATGACCAAGAGAAATTATTATTGCCTCTAGAAATCACTCTGAACTCTGACTGAATTAAATTTACGACTTTAATATCAACCAATTATTATTATTTTTCTGTGTTGGCATAAACATTTCTAAATGTATAATATTTGATATGCTACCTGTTCATCCTTAACCTGATGAACAACAAATATATATTTTTTTTAAGGTGTGTGTTAATTTTATTGTAATATTTAG
This sequence comes from Vesta saturnalis, assembly GCA_036346205.1. Classification (NCBI taxonomy): domain Eukaryota; kingdom Metazoa; phylum Arthropoda; class Insecta; order Coleoptera; family Lampyridae; genus Vesta; species Vesta saturnalis. The sequence continues at coordinate 604,936 of JARFJB010000793.1, forward strand.
TTTGAAAGTGCAAACTTTAACGTTTAATAATTAAAATACTTATCTTTTGGGTATGTAATTGTGTATTTTTATTAATTTTTTTTTACAAATTTAAATGTTTCGGTAATAATTACGGTTAACGTATTCAGTAAATGATAGCAGTTTTTAAATATTTAATTAAGATGATACATAAATATATGAAATCTGAAAACGCAACTATAAGACTGATATAATAGTTAAAGAACGTATATGAAATCTAAGGTTATTATAAACTGCCGTGAACTGTCAGAACACCCTCCAATAGACGTAGGTTAACGAAAAATGTCACAATCAAAAAACAAATTTAACAAAATCTAATCAAATTATTATGTAAGTCTAGAGTTGTGAAAAGTAACACTCATTACTTTAATAAGCTAATGTTTTTGAATATATGTTTAAAAAAGCCGAAACGTTGAAATGAATTTCAATCTTCATACTATATATAAACATAATCATAGCTTGAAGATGCCACCCAGGCTTATTACCGTAGAAAAACAGCGCTTTTTATAAAATTAACTCTTTTCCCACCAGTACATTTAGCCACTAATTCCATATTTTTACGAAACAGTGTTGATTACAAATTTATTTGTTTTATTTACATATTACCTCTCCGCCTGTTTAGTCGTTTGGTTGGCATAACCCCTATTCAGCGGCCCCCTATACAGCTGTCCCCGTTTCAGCGGTCCCGTTTCGGCGATGTCCCATTTTGGCGGTGCCCCGTTTCAGCGGTCCCAGTTTCGGGGGTGCCCCGTTTTAGCGGTCCCTGTTACAGCGCACCCCGTTTTAGCAGGAAAATGGACCTAGCTGCGTTAGCAAAAAATGAATTAACTTATCAAGAATTTTGGTTGTTCAGAAAAAAAGAATAAAAAATACAGTTGTCACAAAATGTGATTATTGGTTGTATTTAAAATGGCAGTATCATTTACCTATGTATCTGTTTTATTACCAACTTAAAGTAAATTATGGAAAACGAGAAAAACGTAATGTTTGAAAATATAATTTCAAACTGAGCACCCCATGCTTTCACCCTTACCAAATAGGCAAAGTAGCTAAGGAAAAGGTATACCGCGGAAACAAGGGCAGCTCAATCGGGTGACCGCTATAACGGGAACCGCTGTAACGGGTCGCCGCTGAAATGGGGGCTGCTGAAACGGGACCGCTAAAACGGGGACCGCTGAATTGGGAACCGCTGAATCGGGGTGTAACCGTTTGGTGGTAGGACAATCGGTCACCCTTGTTTACCATTGGTTCGATTTCCAAGAGGAAATTTGCGTTTAATACACTTGTTAGGTCATCTTCACCAACGTCTTTCCACCTGCAGAAAGTATCGCTGTAAAGCCCAAATGTAATTAACTATGAGTAGAGTAGATATAATATGGATAATCATATACCTAACGGTAGCTGTACATACCTGCAGTTGTTGTGGGTACCGACAACGTGATTAGAAGAATTTCGTAACTCTTCTTAATTTATTTGGATCGTTTTTATTATTTTTCACAGCAGTACGTACGTCTTATACCAACCTTTCTAATATTGAAATATCACTTTCTACTTTTTTGATGTTAAAAGTATTCTGTCGGATATGTACGTACGTCTTGTACCAGCCTTTCTAATATTGAAATATCACTTTTTATTTTTGATGTTAAAAGTATTCTGTTGGATATGTTATAACATCTGTTATTAGACAGTTTATAGTTGACATTCATTTTTGCCACTTGTCCATAATCAACTTGTTTCACAATTCGTGCGTACACGCTGGAGTCACCATCACCTAATAACTACCTATAAGTAAATAACTCCATGCTGTTCAATGCTTTTCAAAAATCCTTCCAAATAATATCCTCTTTCAAAGCAGTAGATGGCCCGCAAAAATTTAATGCACATGTATGGTTTCTCGTATAGTCCATAAGTAGCTTTGTAATGGTATTGTTGAACTAAATGGTTGAATGTAGTAATAAATTACTAGTAAGTATGATGTAACCTTTCAGTGAAGACCCAATAGGCCTTACCCTATGGACCTATATATGGTAGTACAATGGGGAAGTATAATGATACACAATAGCACCTCAGTTACTACACCGCGGCCCTGATACTGCACGGCGATTGTGATACCACACTCGGAAATTTTATAATACGCACACAAGGAGGTTTTGATACCTATTATAATTCCCTATAGATAAAATGATTATAATTTGATAGAAAGCGTAAGTATATACGAACTTACTACACTGATTAGATTACCAAAAAGGATAATAAAGTACCAGGTTACATTCTTTACTTTTAACTATACCTCGCAAAGGTATGGAATTTTAGTTACTGGAAAGTGTTCCCACTGACTACGACCGATGCCAAACAGTCCCACACTATGGCATAGTTTAAATTTTTTGTTTTTAGGTGTAGTGGTTGAGAACTAATAACAAATGCTCACTCACAATTGTCACAAAAAAAGTGCCACTTTGAAATTATTTTGTCCTTTTTTAATTACAAAATACCGAAACCTATTTAATCTGTTTTCTTCTTGTCTGTTTAAGGTTTTTTTTTTATGATTGTGGACCTGAACATACTAAATTTGGCCTATCGTGCTAAAGCACTCAGGAACTCTTAGGAGGATGGATAGAGGATAATGAATTGCGTTATTGGTATATAATATATATATATATATATATATATATATATATATATATATATATATATATATATATATATATATATATATATATATATATTGTAACGTGTAAAAATCGATATCGGATACTTTCTGATCGATTCTATAAATTTTCTCTGATTATTACTGTTTGAAAAAACAAAATTTATCTGTAGCCTGAATCGTTAGGGTTGTTATTTACTTAAGTTTAATCGTTAATTATTTCCACCACCCGATAGATGGTGATACCATTAAATAATTGCATATTACTGATCAGGTTTTATTTGAAAACAAACATCTGTTTAATGATTTTACAAAATTTGATAAGGACAGTTCTGTTGAATACCTTTTTCTGAAGGTGTGGTTCTTTTAACACGGCCATTTTGTTGTGTTGTAAAATTATATCTTAGAAACTTTCTCTGATTTCTGTTTTCTCGGTGTAAATCTCCTTTCTAGAGGAGAAGTTCTGCTTCAAAAATTATTTTTTCATTTGATGAAGTAATAGAATCGCTATTGCGGATATAAAAAATATGTTGCTTACACCCACATGGCTTAAACTACGATATGTAAATTGAAGAAAATATTTTTAACCAGTTCGTGGTAAATTATCACAATATAGCTCGTCTTCGACGTATAGAGCTTTTTTTCGTTTTGGGTTTTTTCGTTCTGCTTTTTCCTTCTTTGTGTACTGGTTGCTGTTAAGAGTATATGTTATGTACCTTTCTCGCTTTTGGGTTGCTACAATGTACCTTTAACTGGGAGTGCTCATAACTGGACTGTAATTATGAGCATGGAATTTAGGCTGTATAACTAAAGCACATTTGACAAGCAGGTCAGAGCTTTCCTTATCACTTGTATCAATCAATATTACATTGTCAAGTTTATTTCCTAATTGGTTACATATTAAGTTGGATTGTTACCTTTCTAACGTCAACTATTACGGTTGTTTATGTATATAAATTTTCCTTTTCAGGGATTACGTATGAAAGATCTTTCAGCGTCCCAGAGAGGGGTATTACGTGTTATTAATAATTTTAGATAATTTAAAGGTGAATTTATCCCAAGTAATCTCGCGACTTGCCCTCGTCTGTGTCAATATTCGTACCTGCGCTCATTAACACAGTTTCACTATTTCTCGGAGTACTTATTGTGACATTAGCATAAATTTATATTTAGTAGTGTTATGGGGAAAAATTGCATGTTGTGATAAGCATGCACTTTATAAGAAATATACATACATACATTGTGTTATTTATTATTATTCATATACCCTGTGTCCCAAATTCGATTCTCACCATTGGAATCTCAGCTATTATTTGGTTAAAAGGGGAATGTTTTAGAGAATTTTGGTCTCAAATTAAATCCGTTTACAAAATTTTTCTGATGCATTTACTTTTTTAGATATTTAAAAAAAATTGAAACTCGCCCGTTTCGTTTTTCGTTAATAAGTCATTAACCAATGATCTGACAGCTTTTTTGATTTGACATTATTAAGACACTTTTTACCAAGGAATGTTTTTATTGTAATTAGAACCGCCGATCGTCTTTTATTTTTTCCATAGTGATACTAACTTTTGTTTTTCTTATGGACGTCATTTTGAATTCTTGGTTTTTTTGATAATGCTAAAAAGGAGCTTTTTAACCATGTGTCACATGTCACAAAAATAATTCATTTACAGGGTGTTTTTGAATTTTCTTACTTCTAGTGAAGAAACTCAAAATTGGCAAAAATTGGGCGAAATATCTAAAAAAATAAATGCACCAGAAAAATTTTATAAACGGATTTTATTTGAGACCAAAATTATCTAAAACTTTCCCCATTCAATCAACATTCTAACTCTAATAATAGCTCCCAATGGTGAGCATCGAATTTGGGGACACAGTGTATATACCTATATTAAACTTCTGCATGTAGCAGTCTTTGTTGGGAATTTAGAAATAAATTTACGCTTGTTGAGGGAATTGTCGTTTAATTGCTATTCCTGTTGCTCCCTGTTTTAAGCTTTACAGGGTCTCTCTTTCAAGAAATAATAACATCTTTTCTTTCTTTAAAGCTTGTGGTGCCTGTTTCTTGTCGGTTCTTCCTATCTGTCTGTCTACCATTTTGTTCTTGTCTTCTAACTAGCCTAACTATCTTCTTTATTTTTATCCACACTTCAAAACACCCACGCTCGGCGGTCTCGGGACCGTTTGGCTGATTTGCTAGTCGAGCTAACCATTTCCCCTCCCTTTTTTATATGACGTGGTTGGTTAGACAGTGTTGCAATATATATATATATATATATATATATATATATATATATATATATATATATATCAAAAGCTTCACGTTAATATTTTTCCAATGTTATCCGTAACGTTAGTTATGAAAGCTAGAAAACCTCTAGAAACATTAAATGATAATTGTTGTTTAAGGGTACGTCTAACAGGTTGAACTATATTATTAATTTTTTAAACAAATAACAATTAGCTTGTAGTGATATTTGTAACGATATTTTCAAACCTACAAAAAAGAAGTACGTTGCTTTGATACTAGCCGTAACGTACATATGAGATGTTGTAGATTGAACCAACCAGAGAAGTCTGCCGTAGCTAACCATACGTTAAATAAAAAACAAAATGATATCCTTAATTCTAATATTAACTGTTGGTATATCTAGGTTTTTTGCTGTTTTTTCTATTCCTAAAAGAAAATGCTTTACCAATTAAGTATGTTAGGTTATCACAGCATTGCATTGATTAACATATATAATTAATGTAAGATTAGACATCCACATATTTTCATTGTATAATAACGATTACAGTCCTTAAATATTAACGGAAAATTATTTCTTTGCTGGGTTCATGTGATTTAATTTTGGACTTACATTATAATTTGTCCGTTAGAGTGTGTTCTGGTTTGTCGTTTTCAAGGCGGTTTAATAATATTTAATCTAGGTAATCTTTACTAAAATAAATATTAGATTCTGTAGTTGACTTTTTCATATATGTTCCCTAACTATTATAGAAGGGTTATATTTGCATTTTCAGATTTCACATCTTAAATAATTTTTTAAAAACCATTTACTGAAGATGATTATTGTAATTGGCATCAAAATATTTAAATTTGTGAAAAATAATATATAATTATATACCCAAAAGAGAAGTAATACAATATTTAGTTTATTCTCGGTAATTGATTATTTAATTGCTAATCCAAATTTTATGTAAGTAAACTTTATTTTCAATTTTAATTTAGTTATTTATTTTTCTTTATAGCCACCTGAAGATGACTCATTGGGTTTTTCTTTCCTTTTTGTGTATTTTCCTTTTTATTATTAAAAACTTTTAAGGGGATTGGATTTGAATGTTACTGACGTTGTTAATATTTATTTACCCCATTTTGAGTTCAACATCAATATCATGAAACCCATTGAATTCACGATATAGTTAAGTGTTTAACTTCTACTTTAGATGTTTGACAGATGATATGTATGATATGATATGATATATATATATATATATATATATATATATATATATATATATATATATATATATATATTGTAATCATTTACCATTGGATTTAAGTAGCCTAGACGAAATTAATCGATATTTTATTGACAACATCATTACATGATCCTCAATGAATACATTTTATAACTGCAATGGACTAAATAATATGAATACTGTATTTTTTTACACTGATCATGGTACTAAACTCATAATACAATCAAAATTATTTGGTTTGATGTGATAATATGAACATGATTAAGCTGTGATATCCAACAATAGTGCAGTGTAGTATGCATATTATAAATTGTTGCACAAGATGTAAGGAACGTGAATAAAATTGAATAAATAGATAAACTTCCATTTTTATAACACTGAGTCTGGCAGTTTACTTTACCTTAAATAATTAGTAGTTCTTAATCAAGTTGCATAAAGGACTTTTTTTTGTTAAAAAACTCAGATTTATCGAATTTGTACTTTAGAGCGGTTACGACATTGCTACAAGATATCGTATATTTTGTTGCCGAGTTAGAAAATGAGCAAAATAAGACAGAAGCTCTAGAATTAATAGTAACAAATCCAAATCGTGATCGTCAAAAATTACTTAGGGAACAAGCAATTTTAAAGCAACTTTTTCGGATACTACAGGTACTGAATACATACTGTTACAATCTATATTTAAATTAACAAATTTTAGGGACCATTTGCAGATTCACCAAATGGAGAACCTCCATTTTTAAAAATTGAAGAATTGAACGATCCCAGGCACGCTCCCTATAAATATATTTTTCGTCTTTGTTATCGAATTTTACGTTTAAGTCAACAAGATTACCGTAAAAATCAAGTATACTTCCGAAACAATTTTTGTCATAATTTCATTTGATTGTTTTTAAGGAATATATTGCTAAGCACTTCGGTTTTATGCAGAAACAGATTGGGTACGATATTTTAGCTGAAGATACAATTACAGCACTTTTGCACAATAATCGCAAGTTACTCGAAAAACATATAACTGCTGCTGAAATCGAAACCTTTGTTGGGCTGGTTCGTAAAAATATGTTTAATTGGGAGTCACGATTTTTAGATTATCTATCCGATTTATGTATTTCGAATAAAAAGGCAATTCCTGTTACTCAGGAATTAATTTGTAAAAGCGTACTTAGTCAAAAAAATTCTGATATTTTACTGGAGACACGTATGATGAGAACTCAGGTTGAAGTACAAGAAATTCAGGAAGATAGTGTCTTAGAAAGTGAAGATTGTGAAATGGAACCTATGGTTACTTTAGTGGAAGAACAACAAATTGTTTTATTGTGGAAAAATCGTCAAAAATCAAGATCTTTAATAGACTTGTGCCAAGGAGCAAAGTTAGGAAACCGTGATGATCAAGCAATTTTAGATTATTATAGACATCAATTAGATCTGTTTTCGAATATGTGTTTAAATCGACAATATTTAGCGTTAAATAACTTATCTCCCCATCTCGACATAGATCTGATTTTAAAATGTATGGCTGATGAGACTGTTAATTATGATCTGAGAGCATCTTTTTGTCGGTTAATGTTACATTTACATGTTGATAGAGATCCACAGGAACCTGTAACCCCTGTTAAATATGCAAGATTGTGGTCAGAAATTCCTTCCAAAATGTCAATACACGAGTATGTTGGTTGTGAAAGTTGGAAGATTGTTTTAATTGTTTATGATTTCAGCTATGACAGTAATAAAACTCCAGATCCAAATAAAGAAGTAGTAAGGTCTAGATTTTGGTCTACGATTGGGTTTGTTGAAGATTATCTTTGTAATGTTGTCGCAAAAATGTGGTCTTTTGGTGATCAAGAACAAAATAGATTAACATTTGAGGTATTAAATTTGACTCACAAAATGTGCGATAAAAATATTTTTTTAGGTTGTAAAATTGGCACGTGAACTTATATACTTTGGATTTTATAGTTTTTCTGATTTACTCAGACTAACTAAAACTTTGCTTAGTATATTAGATTGCATTTCAGAAAATGATTATTTACATGGAAGAATACCTATTGGTGATATCGATTGTAAGTATCTTTGTAAAGTTACAAATTTGGGCTTTAAAGTTAATTCTAAACAAAATTTTCTATTGTTCATTTATATAGCTGAGGAAACAACTGTTACTGAGGACAGAGGTACTGAGAGTGTGCTTAATGTTGTTTCTCATTTGTGTGTGGCTTCTGTTTTGTAACAGCTTTTTGTGTTTTTGATGTTATAGCTAATGCACAAGATATTTTAAACAATTATCTAACGTATTTATTTATTGAAAATAGTAGGTTATAAATAAATTTTCTTTATTATTTTGTTCAGTGTAGAATGTACTTTTTGGTTTTCGTTGTGTTTAAATGTAAATTTTTAAAGTAGTAAGAGTTAACCACATGTGAAAAAATTTAACTTAGGTCAAACAAGCTATTGAACTTCTTGGATTGAATCGTAATGCAAAGGTGAGTATGTACCAAATTACAAAGGTTGCTCGATATGTATCCGGAATAACAAATGAAAATTAAGATATATCATTAAAAATGGTTTTATCGTTTTTCAGAATATTCTCCGTCATGATCAATACATTTTTGCATACATTTGAACCAAAGTTCGTAGCACTTTTCCATTCCAACACATGCATTTTGAATGCATCAACTGTTTCTTCTGGCGTCGAAAAACGTTGACCTCGTATTTTATTCTTCATGGACGGGAACAAAAATAAATCATTGAGTGACAAATCATGACTGTAAAGCGGATGACCCGACAGTTCAACGTTTTGGTTCTTCAAATATTCTATTGTTTGGGTCGCTGTGTGCGAGCTTGCAATTTCATGATGCAGAATAACCCTGCGTCGTTTGTTTTTTTTTTGTAATTTCTTGTGGCAAACACAAAGTTGTGTACCATTTAGAAATAACTTTTACGGTTGTCCGGTGGCACTGTAGCCACATGCCCATTTATTCCAAAAAAACAGGCGACCGTTTGCTTCGTAGTGCTTCTTACGCGAACAACTTTGGTTGGGTTTGGCTTATGTTGAAAGATCCAAACTAGTACTAGCGGTACACGTAAAAAACCCGCATTTTATGTTACAAGCATGAAATTTGGCACAAATCTTAAGAAGGACAAAAGAAAAGATTCTATCCGCACTTCCTCCGAAAATTTTTGACGGGGTCCAAAAATTGAACACTATGGTTTAACACTGTTTTAAAACTGCTAAAACGGATTAATTAATCAAAACAATGATATTTTTTAATGACCTCCAAAACCCCCAAATTTTTGAAATTTTGTAAACGGTCGATCTGTACGTTTTTTTTTACATCGCTTCCGGACATGTTTGTATTCCAAAAACAGATTATGTGATCAATTTAACAATTTTACAAAATTTTTACTACCCAAATTGTTATTTTTTTGAAAATTTTGAGCGGTACTTATCGAAGTTTTATCTAATGGCCGATTCTTATGTTTTGTACACCGTTTACCGCACAATTGCGAGTTACTCATACCAATTATGTAATCAAAACGATGATATTATGAGTTTTGATGCCTTAAAATCAAAATTGTTTAATATTTTGGGAAAATTTTTGAAATTCAACAACATGCCGTTTCCGAAAATATTTAGAACTTTAAAACGAAATATGTTGTCAGAATAATGATATTTTGCAGCGTTGACTCTAAAAAAACAAACTCTGTAATTTTTGTGATTACAATGAAGTAGGCAGACTTTTTTTTTATCTAAGTAATTTATTTACATAGCTTGTTACACAGCGTTTGGTCATTGCTCATAGCCCTAACAAAAAAAAAAAACAGAGTTAAAATTATTAGAAAAAGTCGTTTTAAATTACAAAGTCTGATTGATGTCTGGTTTCTATGAGAGCTTACCTCAGGGATTTATTTACAAAGGTAATATTTTTATATGGCACATTGGTAATTTCTCCGTATTATTCCCTCTCATTGTCGCAATTTCCTTTACAATTATTACACGCTGGAGTGCATGATAGATTATATCGACGGCAGCAGCACCTCATCGTTGCGCAGCTTGACTTGCAGCCACATCGGTCTAGTTCTCTGAGAAGTCATGACTTGTGGCAAGTCGGACCAGAGTCAATCGGCTTCAGACCAGCCCCAGTCCATAGCGGACGGTGGTTGATCAGCTCGGCCCCACAAATGATCCGCCTGATACCCTGCTCTATTTATATGCTGCTTTAATGCCCGTAAAGTCGGAAGAATCAGGGCGTGGGCCTTCGTACCGCCGCAAAACGACGTCAACGGCTCGTAGAACCGCCAGCCGACAACGCACCTCCATTACCATATTTGATGATACGCTTATGCCTTTTTTTGTGTAATTCGTCGATTCGTGTCTTGTCTCGGTATTTTGTATAAATCGATAGACCAACATGAAGAGGTCATGGTGGCTCGTGGTCAGTACTATGGCGCACCATATCACCCTTCGGCATCATTCCTCTAACATTAAACATTACCGCTTGGCATATCGTCATTATAGGCTGCATTTCGGAGGAAATGTCCCTGGAAATCTCGAGGTGTACGCAAACATTGCCCGAAGGAGCCGTTTGGCAAAGGTATGAAAGGCTAAAGCGTCTTCATCTTGATCTTTTCTGTCTACGATACACTCAAAACATTGGCGCCCGGGTGTATCAATATATAATCACGACCCGACTTTTCTGCTTTCAGACTAGGGAAATGACTCAAAATCTTCTGGCGAAGCCTGGTAGTATGTCCGCGCACACCAACGTTCGTGATACCAAGCAGCGAAGCTAAATGTTCATACATTCTAAGAAGATCTGCCATTTTGAACACATAGTTATGAGTGATGTTTAACTTATTTTGTATAAAATCTAAAAGATCAGAAAGTGCAACACCTCCATACATAACACGATCCACATCCTCGTCCGTTTTACACGTAGAACGCTTTGCCTTATAAAATCGGCAAGACAAATCGTGCGGTACTTGCCTTCTTGCGCCGATAAATCTCCAGCAGCTAACATTGCTAAGAGTTTAAAGTCTTTTAGAGTTTCGGCACATTGTATAACATTGTCGTAATCGTCCGTTTGCCATCTCCGTAAAGGAAACTTGCTGCTTCCTGGTTCACTACAGAAAAAGCACTTTTCATCCATAATGTTAACTATGGAGGCCGTTTACCGAGTTTCCCTCCGTTCAGAATTGCTTGGATAGCACATACTGTCATTTGCTTGGGTTGTTTCACTTTCTTCTGATTCATCGTCATCATGCTGATCGCTCTTCGGCGACACTGCCTACGAGTGTCTCAAACTTTGGGCTAAGGTAACGAAAGGAAGAAGACTTGTGCCAATTGGCCTTTTTCTTTGTTCTATTCCACCACATCCATCTAATTTGTCAACGTGAAAACCCGCTTCAACTCTAAACTTAAAAGGTCGGAGCTTCTCTAGATTGGAAGCCAAAGACGTATATCCTAAATTTCGCTTAGAAACTACTGGATTATTCGCGGGACAAAGTATGTGACCTAAGGTTTTTGGACATAGGCAACATGTTTCCCAATTGGTCACAACAGCAGCGTCTAGGGAAACAGGGGAAACTAGCACCAACTTCGGTTTAACCATAGACCTGTAAAAGAAAACGTTGTCACCAAACGGAAAAGAGAAATAATACTGACGAAGAAAACATGCACCAGTACAAATACAGGATAAATCAGTTAGCTATAAGAATGGGGTTTCATACAACATATTAATTCTTTTAAGCAGCGTTATTTTGTATTTTATGATAGAAAATGTCAAACACGAATTCTTTGATAAAAATTATGCGCCGTGTTTTGAAATAACCTAACGCTTGAAAATACGAAAACTAAAACTAGAAAGTCGATTTTCTAGCTATCGTAGTGGTATTAAGTTGCGGTTTATAGCATTCTTCCTTATTGTTATGACCTTTACTGACTGCTGTTTTAAAGAAATTGTCCAGTAGCGAACTTATCTGGTTCCGTTCCATAAGTTACCCAAAAATTCTTTTCAAACGTAACAAACCCATTCCAATAACCTTTTTAAACAGCAAAATATAAATATATAGTAAAGACAAAACCCATTCCAATAACCTTTTTAAACAGCAAAATATAAATATATAATAAAGAGAAAACCAGCCTACTCCTTTATTCCACCAACAAAATAACGCAAATTATTTTCGAGAGTTTTGTTAGAAAATCAACTGAACGGGACATTAAACATACATTAGGTACCGTTTTATTTGGAGTAACCTCTCTTTACAATGCAGTCATTTGTGAACAATTACTATTCCCGGCCGCTTCGCACTCCACTGTTGGTGGCTGTTCAAAAATCTTCATAAAATTTTCACGCACTAACACACTACTTAATGAATGAGCACTTCCCACTACAGAAGTACATCTTTTTCTGTCACTAAACAGATGTAAACAACACGAGCGCGAGCACGCGACTGTGCTGGACCCGAGTTAAAAATGGTGGAGGCACCAGCGCATAGCATTGCAAAGTGCGGTGGTCGGGGTAAAGGGACAGTTTGGACAACAATAGAGTTAAAAATAATATTAATCTGACAATCTATTTCGTTTTAGAGGTCTAAATATATTCGGAAACGATATGCAAGACATGAATATGCGCTTTAAATAAATTGTTCAAATTTTACCCAAAATGTTAAAACAAAGTGTTCAATTTTCGGTCCGCGTCCAAAATTTTCGGAGGAATTACGGATAGAATCTTTGCTTTAGTCCTTCATAACATTTGTGTCAAATTTCATGCTCATAACACAAAATGCGTAATTTTCGTGGTAATTTGATTCTTACTGCTTGTAATAAACAGTCGATCGCTGTTTACTTTCGCGCTCATACGTATAGATTAAAGATTTATCACGTGTGTAGACGTTATACACGGCTTTTGAAACACCACATTTCTTTGCACCAATCGACACGAGCCTTTTTTGAGCGATTGTCAGATCAGCAAATTTTTTTACGACTACTATCAAAGTAAAAAGTGTAGTGACCTGACTTTAAACGTTTATGTTTCGAAAACTATTAGGCCGACTTTAATAAAACAACTTGCATCATAATCGATATTTATTTCTGTGTATGTGAACTTAATTTTTCACCACTCTTCGCGTAAGACCAATCTTTACGAATTAATAATTAAAAAAAATTAAAAAAATCAATAATAATAATAATAGTAGTAGTATTTATTGTTCAAACAGGAACCCGATACATGACAAAATTACATGCTAAAAAGTATTAAGTTGTGGGTGAGTTAACAAGCATAAATATAGATATGGATAACAAGTAATAGACGGTCAGTAAGTAAACAAATTGCATTAAAGTTCAATAGGCCGATTGCCTGATTTACAAATGTATTGTAAGGGTGGTGCAAAGGTTAATCAATAATTCAGTAAACTAACTGGATCAAATGCTTCAAGTCAATGTTAAACATGTCGACGTAAGCAGATTTGTTCTTAAAAATAGAACACATATTATAAATTGGTGCTTTCCTTAACATGTTGGTTCTACACATGGGTAGGGAAAAAGTAGGTGGATTTCTTGAGGAGAGCCTAGGTGCCGCGAAATGAATCTTTCTAGTAGCCAGGGGCAGTATATTTTATCGTTTAACAGTTTATACAAGACGGAAATACAGAGACGCTTCCTTCTGGTGGCAAGTGATAATGTGTCAAATCTCTCAAGTAAGACGTTTTGGGGGAATCCTCTATCCGGATAGACACCGTCACTTCGAAAGTATAAATATTTATGAAAACGTCGCTGAATATTTTCTATTTCGTTTTCATATGTTTTATAGATCGGGTACCACATCGAAGAGCCATATTCAAGCGAGATCTAACTAGAGACATGTAAAGGATCATTGTAGATATATTGGTAAAATCGGAACACATACGAATGATGAAACCTAACGTGGGGAAGGATTGCTTTACTATAGTGGTAATGGATTGCTTTCATTCTTAGGTATATACCAAAGTGCACCTTTGCTTAGAGGTTGATGCTGATTTCATTGCTTTCTATTATTTAAAAACCATGTAATAAAGGAAAAATGCCACGCTTGTTAACTCTCTTGTTCTAAGTGTTATACGCAATATTTTTACAGGATGCTGTAAATTAAAACCAATAAATACAGAAAGATCTTAATTTATATAATTGTTAACCAAGGGATATAATTAAATAATTGGTTGAACAAGGATAACGTCTAACTGTACGCAGAGGTAACAGGGGAACAGAATTTAACGCGCAACCTTGTGTTGCCTCTACTGACAGATCGCACTTTATATAGTGCAACAAAATGGTTTCATGTATTAATGCATGCATTTTTAAGTAGGAACGTAATATTAAAATTGCAATAAAAGGCGAAATTTCTAGATCTCGAAAACTATTTTTTTCAAATTACATAATAAATACATTTGTATACAATCATCGCTCTGGTTCGAATCTTTATATGTCCTTAATATAATATTTTGGTTCACTAACGTATAATAAATTGACTTAAATTGAAGGTACAAACGTATACAAATTTTTCATTCACGCGCCATAGTACATGTGTGCCGCCTCTCCTAGATTAAAAACGGTTGAGGTTTTCCATCTTTATTCAATAACGTCACATATTTCAAAACCTCATAATCGTATAATCACGAGTATATTTTAAGAAAATATTTTTACATTTATGGTATTTAGGCAATTCCTTAATGTTATGACAAAAAAAAATTTACTTACTTCATGTAGTGAGAATTGGTCATGTTTGGGCTATTTACAATTTGTTACAATTTCTTTTTGGTAATAGGTTCAGAAAGAATCGAACTACCTAATTCTCAAATTTTATTGATTTGCATTGGAAAATAAAATGTTTATGAAGATTTAAAGTTGAAAAATGATACAATTTGTAGTACCATTTTGTAAATAAAATTCAACAGTCTTAAAACTACGAATTTACATATTTTAACAACAATATATCAATTGTTAATGGCAAAAATTTTCGGAAAATCGGCCCCACCAATTTTGTAAAATAAGCCTTCAAAGTGAAGTTACTAAACTTTTTACTTTGATAGTAGATGATCATGCAGAATCGTGTGTATCCTCGTCATACTAATGCCCATAGATACCTATACCTCACGGTATATCACATGACGATCTTGCATAATCAGTTCATGCACAGAATTAATGTTTTTGGGCTCAACAGCTGATTTTAGACGGCCTTCTTTAAATTCGTCTGTGAGCGAACTACGGCCACGATTGAATCTACTAAATCACTGATATACAGTTGTTTTCGATGGTGTTGATTGAGTTAATCCACGTCGGAAATCGTAGAAAATCATCGCCCGAAAATGTTCCCGAGTCGACTCCATTTCTTGACATACAAGAAACTTTCAAGTCACAGAGTAGCACAATTCGCGATCATAACGCAACGTTTTAGGTACGTATAACCATAAAAAATCAATAATCATTTCTTTGATGAAACGACTAAAAATAAGCCACCGGCTGATCAAAGTCTTATTAATCACTTTCTATGTAATGTAACTCAGGGTTTGTCATGGAAAATTGCACAGATTTTACCGTTTCTTAAAATATCGTGTCCTGGTAGTTTTAAAGATCTGCGCCCAATCAGTATCCTTCCTGCTATTTCTAAATTATTGAAAAAAATTATGGAGATAAATCCGAGATTACTTAATCTCGTAATATAATGTTACCAAAAGTGCAATCCGGTTACAGAACTAATTATAGCTGCTCTACCACTCTTGTTTGTATCATTGACGATATTTTGAAAACAATGGATTCTAATATGATAGCTATACTTGTGCTGCTTGATTACTCCAAAGCTTTTGAGATGATCATCAACTTTTGCCCTTTCCAATTACATTATTTGGGTTTAAGTGATAAGGATAACGCTACCAGTTTTATGGCTAGTTTTCTTGTTGGCAGATTGCAACAAGTTCAACATAATAACAATGTGTCTGATGTAAAGCCATTAAATGCTGATGTCCCTCCAGGTTCAATTTTGGGTCCGCTTTTGTATTTAATGCATATCACAGACTTTATGAATGATATATATATATATATATATATATATATATATATATATATATATATATATATATATACGTGTGTCATTTTTATGCGGCTGATACGCAGTTATACTTATAATTTGATCCGGGGGAGGTCTCCACTGCTAATGAGGTTATCAATTCAAGTCTACAACATTTGGCTAAATTAAAAAATATGTAGTCTTGGTTTTTGGTAAAGCTTGTGCTAGGGAAAAAGTTCTATCTGCAATTAATTCAACTTTGAACAACGATACATTATTTCCGCATGGGTCGTAATTTAGGTTTACTTATGGATTATAATTTTCGCTTTAAGCACCATATTAGCAAGTGTATACAAAAAGCGTATTTTAACTTAAGAAAATTGTACATAAATAGACATTTCATACCACGTCAAACTAAAATTAAACTTGTTAATTCTTTAGTATTATCTCATTTTAACTACGGAGATGTTGTTTATGGTTCACGTATCTTGATAGCGCTAACATTAGGCGCGTCCAAATGGTTCAGAATTCATGTATTAGACTAATATATGATCTAAAAAAATATGATCATGTAACACATGAACTAAGAGATTTACAGTGGCTTAATGTAATAAATCGAACTAAGAGATTTACAGTGGCTTAATGTAATTAATCGCCTAAGATTGCATTTTACTTGTTTTGCTCATAGGTTGATCCTTAATAAGACTCCTAGTTACCTTTACAAAAAAATTCGTTTCAGAACGGATGTGCACAATATTAATATAAGACAGAAAGGTTTGCTTAGTATACCTTTACATAAAACCCATCCTTATGAAGATCGTTTTCTTTTAATATTGTTCAGGTATGTAATGCTTTACCTTTCAGTCTAATTCATTCAAGCAATAGTGGATTTAAATGTCAAGTGTATTAAGATCTTTTCAATAGACAAATAACCTGAATATTCTCCTTTATTTTTTTATGTCTTGTATTGGTTGAACTAACTGCTGAGTTTTTTTTCTTTTTTTTTATGTGTACTATTTTGGTCATAAGTAACGTCCCGGCATACGTGTAGGCAACCAACATCCCACTTCGCCGATGCGCCCCGAACTTGTTTGTATGGAGAAGGGATGCGTATTCAGTAATTCAGATTATGTCTATATTTTCTTTAACTTAGGTATTTGCAGTTCAGTTTAATTTATTGAACCTAAACCTTAGTTTATGTTTTGTATTCTTTACAATGTTTCAACGCTATTTGTGTTTCCAAACATCTGTATAGGAATCTTGAAGTCACAGTGAATATAGTCACTAACGCATTAATTCATTAATATCTCGATTAATTTCCTGAATTGTTAATATTCTAATGGATTTATAATATTACATTAATTGAATAAGTAGTCTATTTATCTTTATGTAATTTTAAAATACCTAATATTGGATGTGTCGTATCAGTTTATCGTTTAAGCTTAATTTGTTAGCCATGAGTTTATATACATATTTTTGTAGAAATAAACATAAGCTTAGTATAATAGGCTGATCAACTCCACTAATAGGAAACCACAGTTACAAAAAAAAAAAAAAAACTGGAAATAGGCCGATCTACTCCACTAATTGTTTACTTTACTTAAGTAAATTCCACAAGTTGTTTAGAGATTCTGTATTGTGTCACATAAATATACTACTTTCACCGGATATTAAAATATGTAATTGTGATAATAACGATATTATTTGTTGTTTCGGTGAAGTTGTTGCCGCTGGGATAATACTTATGACGAAAATAGTACATATGTTTACAGATTTACTTTTGATCCATGGTGACATTTCATTTATTAAGCTTCTAATTTTTAGTTTAGGTTAAGTTGAAAAACAGTTCCATTTAGTGAATTGAACTTTGCCGTTTGCTGATATCTTTATATTTTCTTTTTATGTTTTATTTATTGTAAATATCTGTAATTATGCCTGCAATAAAGTTGTTTTATTATTTTTAAAAAAGGTCAAACTTTACAATGTGTATGACAGATGTTGCCTGGCAATACCATTGTTGTCAATTCCAGATACATGTGCAGCGACTTTTATGTACATGATGGGTAGAATAAAGATTGAGATGTGCAAGCAATAGGAAAGGTAACTAGGTTGCTCCTATTTGTGTAAGCTAGATGAGATGTAATTAAAATACCTAGCTTTTGGGTTTAAATTGTGTATTTTTATAATTATATTTATATAAGTCTATATGTTTCGATAACAAATACAATTATCATCCTCAGTAGTAATATCTTTCAGAATCGTTTAAGGCATTGAAACGAATTTATGAAATATGAAAAAGTGGAGATGCAAACATAAGCCTGCTATTAATATAACGGTTTGATAAACGTATAAAGGTAACTATGGAGTTCAATTTTAGTAAAGAATAAGTAGACCCTTCATAACTTAAATATTGTTAAACTACCTTGAAAATGACAAATCAGAACACCCTCAATCGGTCGAAGGCCACCAGTGAAAAATGTCATAATTAAAGAGAAAATTTAATCAAATTTTGATGTAAGTGTAAAGTTGTAGAAACTTTAATTTGAAATTCATAAAAGCATTCACAAATTGAAACTTGACATACCAATTAAAGATCTAGTCAAATCTAACAAAGAAATAGTTGTTTGTTAATAATTGTAATTGTTATTTTACAGTGAAAACAATGTGGTAAGTTTAATATAATTTTTAATTTTAATTTCAACTACATATGTTAAATTATTCTAGTGCTGTGGTAACAACATATAATTGGTAAAGCATTTATTTCAAGGTCTAGGACAAATCAGTGCAAAAAACCTAGACATACCAAAAGCTAAAATTAAGACGTACCATTGTGCGTTTTTTAATTATAGAAAGCCGAAACCTATTTAAAGGGAGATTTTCTTCTTGCCTATTGAGGTTATTAGGATGTTTATATGTCTCAATAGCTTCACGTTGTAAATGAACATAATATTGAGTTTGTCTTGACAATCTTTCCATATTATCAATTGAGTGTCATGATATAAATTATCTAAAGCATGCTTAGCTACTGCAGATTTCTTTGGTTGACTTAATCTACCAAATCTCATATGTTTTGTGGTTCCAATGTATACTTTTCCACAAGAACAAGATAACTTATACACTCTGGAAGATGATTATGTGTTTCAAAAATCTTTAGATGACAAATGTTCTTTAATTTTTCTTGTAGGTTTAATAACAGTCCTAATCCCATGATTAATTAGGATTTTTTCAATTCTATCTGTAACATTAGTTATAAAAGGAAGAAAAGCAGTACCAACATTAAGCACTAATTTTTCTTTATGGTTATGTCTATCAGGTGTAATAACATTATAATATCTTTAAATGAATATTCATTAGCTTGTTACGAAACGTATAGTCTTATATAAATATAAAAATACACGATTTAAACCAGAGAAATCTGCGGTAGCTGAGCATGCTTCAACCCTCCTATTGTGTTTTGGTTTCACTTATTGTGTTCGGTCATTATGACCCGGGAGCCTATAGTTGTTAAATTGATGTAACGGTAAATAATAATAAGAAATAAGATGTAGTATTTAATATTTATTACGTTATTTTATTTTTATTACATATTATACCATATTAGTTTTATTATCATTTGAAAGGGACACAAATTACATATTTTACGCGTGGTTGTGGTTGATTGTTTCCTTACTTCGGCATTACTGGTTGAAGAACGTGACTTTATAACCATTTCAGCTGCAGGAATACTTCGAGGGAGACGTTTTTTTTTCTTGCAATAATGGAGTGATCAAGAAATTGCCCAGTTCTTCAAGAATTAGTCGCAGTTTTGTAAATTTTCCAGAATTCTACGTTGGAGTTACTTCGCACCACGCAACATAAGCATTGTAAGCTGAAACGTCCATGATATTGTAAAAGATAGTCATTGGCCATATTTTAGTTTGCCGTCTGCATGTGTATATTATATTAACTTGTCTAACATGTCTACAACACCTTTAGTTTTGTTGTAATTTAAAATCATAAACGGCTTTTTATGATCTTGGTTACACACTCCGTTATCGTAGTGCATGGTGCTCATGAGCGTAACATTTTTATTCCGTTTCGGAATATATGAAACTATCGACGTGTCCTTGGTAAAGTAAAATTTTAAAGAAAGAACTTCTCTCCTGTTGTAGACCAATGCGGCTGGCAATTCAGGCTTATTTTTGCGAATAGTGCCAAGCATGGTTATTTTTCTTTTCAATAGCATCTGTCCCAGATCGTACGAGGTAAAGAAATTATCACACTTTACGTTGTGACCTTTTAGACCATAAGAAAGTTCTAGCACAACTCTTTTACCTTGACCTCTCTCTGAAAGTTCACCTTCTTTTTTCCCGCGGTAAAGTTGCATGTGCATAAGCAGTAACAGAATCGCATGAAGTCCAAATCTTGACTCCGTATTTAGCAGGTTTATTCGCCATGTACTGTCTTAAAGGACAACGGCCTCTAAAATGTACTAGATGCTCATCTACTGTTACATTTTCGTCAAAATTATAGAGCTTAGGTAGAATTGCAACCCATTCATCGCAAAAGTCCCGTATGGGAGCTAATTTAGCAGTGTGGCGTCGTTGTAGTTTTTTTTTTATCGTGCAATTACATGAAATAGTTGTAGGGACATCGTTGCTCTGAATATTGGACGACCTACATTTCCATCCCACAGACTGGCTGTTGCCTGTCGATGAGATTTATACACTCCAGCTAGAAATGCATTAAAAAAAAACTTATTATAATTTTCTAATATCAATCTATGTACACTGTTATTAGAGTAATGAAATAAAAGTTATGCAATGGCAACGAAATATTTAAATAAATTAACGAATTATGCACATTAGAAGAACGCGATTGGGTCATATTGACCCGAACACAATAGCAGCGTTAAATAATTTAAATTATGACATTCAATTTGATAATATCGAAATATTGTCAAGACTAACTCATTATTCTATTCGTTTACAACGTGAAGCTATTGAGATCTTATAAACATCTAATAACTTCACTAGGCAATAAGAAAATGTCCATTTAAATAGGTTTTGGCATCTTATAATTAAAAAAAGGCACAATAGTACGTCTTAATTTTAATTTTAGCTTTTTGTTTTTTCCTAGACCTTGAAGTAAATACTGGACCAATTCTATATTAAGTTACCACAGCACTATAATAATTTAAAATATGTAGTTGAAATTAAAATTAAGAATTATACTAAACCTACTGTGTTTTCACTGTAAAATTACAATTAAAATTATTAACAAAACTATTTCTTTGTTGTATTGGACTGGATCTTTAACTGGTATGTCAAGTTTCTATTTGTGAATGCTTTATCAATTTCAAATTAAAATTTTTCACAATTTTACACTTACATCATAATTTGATTAAATTTTGTTCCATTTTCTCTTTGATTATGACATTTTCACTGTTAGCTTTCGACTGTTCAAGGGTATTCTGATTTATCATCTTCAAGGCAGTTTAATAATATTTAATTTGTTAAGAATCTAGTTACTCTTTACTAAAATTAAATTCCATAGTTGGGTTTATACATTTATTAAACTGTTTATATTAATAGCAGGTTTATGTTTGTGTTTTCACTTTTTCATATTTCATACATTTCTTCTAACGCCTTAAACAATTCTAAAAGATTTTACTGAGGGCAATAACATAATACATGAATAGAACGTTTATTTCACTAGAGGTTTTACAGTCTTTGCAATTTATCAATATTTTACTTTTGCACATTTACATGAAATGTTCAGTTAAATTATACAGTAAAACTTAAATTTAATATAATTCACGTTTTGAGTAATTTTAATCTATGATAATCATTCTCAACAAATTGCTTTTTGAAATAAGGCTCTACAAAGAGTATAAAAACATTTGTTTTTATATGTTTAGCATTAAAGTACAAGCTGAGGATATTTAGACAACAGAAACTTGTGATATTTCACAATTTTTGTACGTGGGGCCCGTTTCATATAAACTTACCACTGGTAAATTGAAGTGACTTTTATGTCAACTCATATTCATGCCTTTCTGTGTGGCATGAAAGGAACACTAAGTAGTCATAGATATTTATTTAGTATTAATTAAGGTACAGTGACGAATATTATGCATTAAAGAGGTACCTAATCTCATAAGAGACTGTATTGTGGTATTCGTAATGAAAACAACTAAACTCCGAAAATTGACAATGACTATTCAATCCGTATACACGAGTCTTAGGAATTGGCTAACGTTACTTTATAAAAGTCATTTAGATTCTCTCTAATGAATTGCTGCAAAATGTGTTATATTTATATGCTGGTACTCCTGTATCCTAACTGGAACGATATTATAAAACTTTGGTCTCAAATAAGTAGCATGTTTTTGATTCAAAGTTCTAGTAACACAGGGTACTACTAAAGGTTTATTTATTAAAGAGCGAGGACTGTAGGGATGTTCAACTAGCAGTTTTAAGGTAGGATTTCTTTGCACTGTTTTAATGGATTCAAAGATAGAGACAAGTTCGCATTTTGAAAAGGCACATTAGAAGGATAAGTTTTGTTTTGTGTTTGTAAAATACTTTTTTGTGCAATTATTATCGGTCTTAAGGTTGATTTATAGGTTCCACCCAAAACAGCAATTCTATATCGAAAGAACTGATTTTACGAGAGGTAATCCAAAAGTGTAAATGTGCAGTGGCGATATCGACTATCGTGACCGTTGAGGTAAATCCGAAATGCCATTATTGCTAGTTGAAAACTTTTCCTAATACCCCATCAAGACAACGTGAAATACCGTCCGCCATGGCACTGTTTGAAAACCCCTACGGGGGATAATTACATCAAACTTAAAACAAACGTTTACATTTTTGCAGAAAACTACGCATATGCTCACGTAGAATCAAGTAATATTTACTAGAATTAATACGATTTTTTACATGTATGCGTTCTTTTCCTACATCTAGTTGAGACACTAAGAATTCAAAAAGGTCATACGGAAATCTGTAGATGGCGCTATACGTAACTCTCACCAATAGATATCATACATGACTATCTAATAATCCAAAAGCGTAAATGGACAATTTAGCTTTGCGCAGTGGCGATATCGTAACCAATGAGGTAAAACCGAGGTGCGATTATTGCTAGTTGAAAACTTTTACCAATACCCCGCCAAGAGGACGTGAAATACCGTCCGCTATGGCAATTTTTGAAATCCCCTACGGGGGATAATAATTACGATAAACACATAACAAACCAAACGTTTCTTTATATTTGTGAAAAAATAAATTATTATGTACGTAGAATTATTAAATGTCATAAACATTGAAGTCACTGAAACATTTTTGTGATAAAAATATTTGCTTGAGTGAATACGGTTTTTTAACATGTAAAATATACGTTTATAATTCTGCAAAAATACGCATATGTTCGAGTAGAGAATCAAATAATATTTACTAGAATTAATACTATTTTTTACATGTATGCGTTCTTTTCCTACATCTAGTTTGAGATACAGCATTCAAAAAGGTCATACGGAAATCTGTAGATGGCGCTATACGTAACTCTCACTAATAGATATTATACATGACTATCTAATAATCCAAAAGTTATAATGGACAATTTAACTTTGCGCAGTGGCGATATCGTAACCAATGAGGTAAATCCGAGGTGCGATTATTGCTAGTTGAAAACTTTTACCAATACCCCGCCAAGAGGACGTGAAATACCGTCCGCTATGGCAATTTTTGAAAACCCCTACGGGGGATAGTAATTACAATAAACGCATAACAAACCAAACGTTTCTTTATATTTGTGAAAAAATAAATTATGTACGTAGAATTATCAAATGTCGTAAACATTAAGTCACTGAAACATTTTTGTGATAAAAACATTTGGTTGAGTGAATACGGTTTTTTAACATGTAAAATATACGTTTATAATTCTGCAAAAAATACGCATATGTTCGAGTAGAATCAAATAATATTTATTAGAATTAATACGATTTTTTACATGTATGCGGTTCTTTTCCTACATCTAGTTTGAGATACAGCATTCAAAAAGGTCATACGGAAATCTGTAGATGGCGCTATACGTAACTCTCACCAATAGATATTGTACATGACTATCTAATAATCCAAAAGTTACAATGGACAATTTAACTTTGCGCAGTGGCGATATCGTAACCAATGAGGTAAATCCGAGGTGCGATTATTGCTAGTTGAAAACTTTTACCAATACCCCGCCAAGAGGACGTGAAATACCGTCCGCTACGGCAATTTTTGAAAACCCCTACGGGGGATAATAATTACCACAAACACATTAGCAAACCGAACGTTTACATTTGTGAAAAAATAAATAATTATGTACATGGAATAATCAAATGTTACAAATATTATAAACCACAGAAAAAATTTTCTGTGATAAAAGCATTTGGTAGATTTCATACGGGTAAACTACTATACCTTTATATTTCTGTAAAAAAAATCGCGTAGAATCAAATAATATTTACTAGAATATTAAATACGGTTGTTTTACATGTATGCGTTCTTTTCCTACATCTAGTTGAGACACTAAGGAGGAATAATAGAAACAACATTCACTGAAGAATCGTAGATTTAGCTCTCGCAGTTTTTTCTTTCTAAATAATTTTTTTTTCGTATAGGGCTAATTGCTAAATGTTATTAGTTAAATTTTGTTCAAAAAAATAAAATAGTTATACCAGTGTTTTATTTAGGGCAGTACTACTGATAAAATCGGTTTTAAATTCACCATACTTACGTGTACGCTTTTATGATATAGGTTTAAACGAAACTTTTAATTAATATGTATATTTAGTGAATGCATATCCGATTAAGTAACATAGCCAAGTAGCGAACCGTGCATAAATTCAGCATGGCTATTAAAATCTTAAAGCACAGTCATAAAAATGAGCACGCTAGATGGCGCTATTCGTAACTCTCACCAATAGATAACTTACATGACAATCTAATAATGAAAAAGTGTAAACATGCAATTTCAAAACGGGAGGTAATGGGTTCGATTCCCGTTACCGTCTACCTTGTATGAGGTTTTTTCAGAGGGTTTTCCTCATACGAATGTAGCGGCATGGTCACTGCCTGCATGTACGCGCACTGTTCGCTACTTAGGCGAATTCTGGGGTAGTATTTTCGCCCTCGGAACCCTAACACAGTATAAAGCTCTAAAGAAATAGTAGAATCACTGGGTTGCGGTGCCTTTAATGTTTCAGGGACTAGGCGTTACTGCACAACTAACTACGAGTGTAATAAAAGATCGTACCTTCCCGCGAAATTTCAAAGATTTGATTAATATGTAAAGTAGATCATCTTAATGTCGCTATTTATAGATAAGGTTGACATTAAATATAAAAGGATTATGTAAATCATTACTAGTCCTTGCATCAATAATTAAATTTTATGCATTAATATTCATCAGGGAACAGTGATACAATGTTGTTGTTTAGTCTAAATAATAATAAGCTAGGTTGTAGCACTGTTTAATGTGGTTATAGTAAGTTATGCCTCACCTTGATCAATAGGTGCTTCCGGCAAATAATTTAATACAAATTATAAACTTATTAAATTAAAGTAAATCTGAGATTTAAAATCAGCCACGTTCTTCCTTCCCAGAGCGTTGATACTCCTATAAGCTTAATTTACAAGAACAGCAAGGAAAAAAAACAACATATTCAAAGTGTGACTAATACTTATAATATTAAAGTTTTATTAAAATTAGATGATCGATCATTAAATTACAGATGTTCCAGTATTATAACCTTCCTATTTTTCTTTGTCGGTGTTTGTTCTTTAAATCTCCTATTAGCAAATTTTAAGGTATAATATATTCGAACTCGAACAAATAGAGTAACTAAATAATCTAATGGGAAATCTGTACATGGATGTGTATATTCTGTAGAAATTAATGTTTCTTTTAATTTTATCCCTAATTACCGTTCAACTGCAAGAATAGGGAAAAGTTGACAAAATTGGTATTCTAATTTCGCAATAAATTCATAAAAATTTTTGGGTGGTATTATTAAATTTCCAAATGTGTCTGTATTTTTGTCTCGAATAGTCTAAAATAAATATACAACGTGTCAATATTTAAATCAGTAGGCTGTTTTGCAAATAATTCACAAGTGTTACATTTATGGATGGATAAACATTTTTTAATCAAATAACTACAAAAGTAACGATTTTGCAGTGGCAATTCTAACTTATGGTAGTCACTTGAATCTAAAGTTAAATTTGAAAAAATGTGATCTTCGGGAAAGTAGTACCTTAAAAGTGTTAACTTTGTCATCAGTTATTGTTCTTACTAGATCATCTATGCAATTACCTCCGTTTGTCGCTTGAAAATAATTGAGACAAAACAATTTTCTAAAGGCTCAGCAAAACTGTGTTGTAGTGGGATTAACAGAGTAACCACCTTGACCTCTAACTTTCCCAAAAAAATTCTCTAGTGCATCCTGATAAAGGCATCTAGTGCGAGTCACACCGAGAATGCAGTGTGGCGGAGTATAGGCAATGTATTTGTAATGGGAGGCCGGCACACTGTGTTGCCGGTTGTCCGATGGCTGTGACAGGGTCGGCTCTGAAGTTATTATACAGTGCCGCCAAAAAGTTGGACACAAATGAAAAACTTTTTTATTTTTTGTGAAGGATACGTAAGAGTAAACTGTCCTTATTTTTGAAAAAGTCGGAAAATTTTAGTTGAAAAAATCACTCAAAATTCTCAAATATGAATTTTCAAGACGATCAAAATATCGTTAAACAATTGTATTAATTATAAAGTTACTTACAATGCATTTATGTCATTTCAAACCAAGCTTATGCGGGAAGATATATTAATGAGTTTTTAATGTAACTGAAAAGTAAACAAACAACCCAAAATATAATACTGATTTTCAGTCTTGTTTGAAATTTATTGTTTATTATTATTAATTATTGAAAACATAGTAAACGTCGGGTGTAAATAGTGTAAAAAGTGTAAATATTTTATTTGTTTATAAATGTACAATTAATTCTCTGTTTATTTTTTCTTATATTAACTTTGCCTGAAATAATTCTTTTGCAATT
Organism: Vesta saturnalis; assembly: GCA_036346205.1. NCBI lineage: Eukaryota > Metazoa > Arthropoda > Insecta > Coleoptera > Lampyridae > Vesta > Vesta saturnalis. The sequence goes on from JARFJB010000793.1 coordinate 632,202, forward strand.
TTGAAATTTATTGTTTATTATTATTAATTATTGAAAACATTTAAACAAAGGCGAAGGTATAAACATCATCAAACTTCCAACAAGTTTTTAGCGAATCTGTGAGAGCGGCGAAATTTGCCTGAGACCGGACTTGAGGTTTAACCGATCCCAGCAAAACGACTCCACGCTGCATTCTCAGTGTGACTTTCACTATAGTATATAATAATTTCATTTCAGTCCAACAATTTCACCCTTTAAACGGTTGTAAAATAAATGATGTTTCATCGAAACATAGAATGTTGTCTCTTGCCTCTCGTTTTACATTCTGCATTTTATGTGAAAGAACTTGAAATAAAAAATCATTACAACCACTGTTGATTGGCCATTTTCTTGTTGCACGCATAAGTGTACACTTAGCTGGCAACCGAAAAACTGTTCTTAAAAATGTATATGTCAAAGGGCTTAAAAAGTATATCGTTAATGCAAGCTGCAACATTTCTTTTGAATATCGCGATCCTTGTGGTGCTGTTTTTATGAGCCGTAATTAGGTTTTAATAAAATTTGATGTTCCTTTGAGAAAATTTTCATCGCAATATTTATTAAATTGAGTTTCTGTTATTGTTTGATTTAGCGGCAAAGGTTTGTATGTTACTTTCCTGGCTGATAGCTTTTTGCGCAATGCCACTTTTCGTGTGAATTACTGCTTAACAGTAATGGTGTTTGTGTTGAAATTCCTTATAAAAAAAAGAAATTAGTTAATTACGTCACTTTAAAAGTAATTATTAAAATGCGTACCTTTCATTTCAACAGACATATCTTGGCTGGGGGGGTGACTGGTACCTACAACTGGGTACTTCTTCTCTGACACCTATAACATATGGATTTACCGATTAATTAAACTAAAAGTAACTATTGGAACTTCGTTTCATAAGTAGACGTATCTTGTCTTCAAACCAATTGGTAACTGCAACTAGGTACTTCTAAGTTAACACCTGCAATTTCACATTTATTTAATATGTCAATGATATTGATAATAGAGAAAGTAAGTAATGCAGTATATATTTGTGAAATTTTACATCAAGAACTATTAATGTGAATTCTTTTGCTCACACTCACTTTTAGAAAAGACTTTGTTTACTACATACTACTAGTTGACTCGATGACACATGTTACAGGTGCTGGGACGTTGAATAAAGTTGAATTTGCATTTCTACGTAATCTATTTTTCAACAGTGACGCAAACATCACATCTTCAAAATGAGCACTACAAATTCTTATGGCAGCATAACAATAAGCACTTCCTTTTTCTGATAAATCTGTGCAACCACAATGTTTAATCCAGATATTGCACCTGTACCAATAACAAAAATTAAGCAGAATGATCCTATTTGTTACAAAATTTACCTTTCACATTCTTTGGGAAACCGAAAAAACATAGATTAGGATTGTTTTTATCATTGTTTGAACAATTCTTAACACAGCAATTATTTGCACAACAACAGTTACCTCACTCAACGAATAACACAGTAGTACTTAATTTTATATTAAACTTTTTTTTTTTTATATGATTGTGGGCCTGAACAGGCTAAATAAGGCCTATCGTGCTAAAGCACTTAGGAGGATGGATAGAGGGATAATGAATTGCCCATAGATGCCTATGAACAGCTACCTTAAATTTTCTCATATCATAAGTGAGAGGAAAACAGGAACTAGGGAGATCATTCCAGAGTTTAGAAGCCGTGTAGAAAAATGTGGATTGCGCCCGTTTGGTACGACAAGTGGAGAATTTGTACTGCATACTGATGATGTGAATGAGCGAACCGAGTGTTTCTCGCAAAGATAGCCGGAGATGGTATCAAAGAATGTAATTCACCAGCACAATAGCCGTTGTAATAACGATAATACAAAGAAAGAACTGAAACCATCCTTCTATGCTCAAGGGACTGTATGTGAGAAGTTAAGGACGGGTCATTTATAAGCCTAATCGCTCTCTTTTGAATACGATCAACGATATCGAGAGCGTATTGGGGAGCACTAACCCAGAGGTGAGAATTATATTCCAGATGAGGCCGAATTTGGGCCTTATACAACAGAAGGAGTTGTCGAGAGATAAAGTACTGCTTAGATCTGTACAAAAAGCCTATTTTACGAGCAGCTGTTTTGTAGCTGACAGAAGATGGTCAACCCATGAGAGATTTGAAGATACAGTCATACCCAACAGAGTAATAGAGTCTGAAAACTTAAAAACCGAGCCATTCATATCTACAATAGGAAGTGATCGACCTTTTTTGGCGGACATAAGGCAACACTGAGTTTTGTTAGCATTAAATTTAACTAGATTATTGCTTCCCATTCGAGAATACGTTGAATGTCTTTGTTGATTGAATTTGCCATTTCAGCTTTAATTTCTTGATTTGACATAGAAGGTGGATTATCACTATGAGTAGACTGAGATGAACTACAGTGAAGAGTGCTATCGTCAGCAAAGCAATGGATGGGGTTAGTTGTTGAAGAAATAAGGTCGTTTATGTACAGCAGAAAAGTGTAGGCGCTATAACGGATCCCTGTGGTACGCCCGCGTTAATGCTAACTTCTTTTGAAAAAAGCCATCAACTACGACACGTATTCGTCTTTTATCAAGGAAACTAGAAACCCAGTTGATGAGCGTATCATTTAACCCAACGAGGTGAGTTTGGCAAGTAAACACTTATGCCAAACTTGGTCAAATGCCTTTGAGATATCTAAAGCGACTACAACTGTTTCACCGGACTGCTCTACTGTATTGTTCCAAACTTGGGTCACATATGAAAGAAGATCGCCTGTTGAACGACTTTGCCTAAACCCATATTGGTGGTCACTAAGGAGTTTGTTAGTTTCAAGGAACGTGAGCAGTTGCTGATTGATTGCTTTTTCCATGATTTTAGACAAAATGGAAGTGATGGCAATTGGTCTGTAATTTGAGGGATCGGTCTTATCACCTTTTTTGGGAATAGGTTGAACATTTGCTAACTTCCATGATGAAGGGAATTCCCCAGAAGATATAGAGATCGTATAGAGCTTAGATAGGACTGGTACTAGTTCGGGGAACATTTCTTTAAGACAATAGCTGGGATACCGTCTGGGCCAGTCGCCTTATTGAGATCAAGCCTACTGATGATCGATTCCAAGAGCTTGTACCGAAAATGAATTGGTTTCATAACGTATGAAGAAGAGTTGACTAGGGGCACATCTTTTCCAGAATCATTGAGACACGAGTTTGATGCAAACAAATCCACAAAAACGTTGGCTTTGGTCTACAGAATCAGCAACTACCGATCCGTCAATAGATGTCAGGGGGGGAAATGAAGATGTTCGAAAGTTTTTACTAATGGCTTTTGCTAAAGACCAAAATTTACGACTGCCTAAGGGAGATGTAGCTAGTTCATTGCATTTTCGTTGTTCGAACAACTTTTTAGTTTTAGTGATGACACTTTTGCAGATATTTCTAGCACCAACGTATTCTACATGACTGTCAACCGATTTATTAGATTTCCATTTAATGTAACATTTATTTTTAAAGATATTGCATCAGAACAAACCTTATTGAACCAGGGTTGGGAACGTGAATGACCTACACGGTACTGTTTTTAGGAATGTATAACTCCATTCCCATGAGGATGACTTCAGATACTGAAAGAGCGATGTCCGAAGAAGAGGACGACTTAAAACAATATTCACGCCATGGAAAGGTTGCAAATAAATCCCGTAAATCACTCCGTCGAGCTGACTTAAAACACCACAAGGTTCTATCGGTTTTGCGAACAACAGTGGAATTAGGTACAGTAGAAATGATTTTTATTAGACAATGGTCGGAAAGACCTAAAGGCGAAAGAACGGAAGTTTTATAAACAAGAGGGTTTGATGTAAGAAAGAGATCTAGAAGATGTGGAGTATGGTTAGGGTTATCAGGGATTCTTGTGGGTTCAGAAATCATTTGTGTGCGATCACATGAAATAGCAAATGTTTCTGCACTATGACCAGCGGGATTTGTAGTAGATGAAAATTGAAGCCAACTAGAGTTATGAACATTGAAATCGCCTACAAATGAGATATCGCAAGATGGAAACTGAGACAGGAGTTTATAAGGAATGTTTATAATATAGGAATGTAGAAAGGGTACAAACTACAAAACACACGAACGTTGCTTACAAATTAACAACTGTTATTTAGAATGAATAGGTTATAAATATGAAATCAAAACAACACAAATATACGTTTATACGCAACTAACTGCGAGTTGAACATTCGTATTGGAAAACGGGGATTTTTGAACCCCATGAGTGATTTAACTGGACAGTCAATTGATTGTTAGTTGTTCTAATGATGAAAGTTGAAATCGACCTAGGAGGTATTCTTAAGGATAATCCCTTGCTGAATAGATACCATCAATTTTAAAAGAAACATTTAAAAAATTTTCTTTTTTCATCTAAACATATGGACTGAATATGGCTCGGAAACTAAGATGTTGATTAAACGTTCAAATTGTTCTTGTAAGGCTAGAGTCCTTCAGTGAGGTGATTTCATAATAAATTTTTAAGGTCAGCAAATAGAAGTGATATCATTAATAAATAATCAAAATAAAAGGTTTGGTCCTTGTGGTGCCCCTGACGTTGTATTAAATGAATCTGACGCAAAATTATTAAAACGCACATACTGTAGATGATCAGTTAAGTATGAGAAAAAGGGAGAAAGAAGCGGTTCACTGAAACCAACATTTCTAGTTTATTAATTATGAAGAATCTTGTCAAACGTTATGCAAAAGTCAGTATAAATGACATTGGCTGTGCTTATCTAAAACACACGACGCATAATATGTAAAGTATGCAAGGTTAGTTACAGTTGACCAATTCTGTATAAAGCCATGTCGATGTAGTGATATATAATTTTTTACTTGAGGATATATATATATATATATATATATATATATATATATATATATATATGATCATAAAGGATTATTTCAATTACTTTTGAAAAATCTGATAAAATACTTATCGGCCTTCAATTATATATCTCTGCTACGAATCCTTCTTTTGTCAGGTTCATATATTTTGGCGACAAATGATAATTTCCGAATTTGAATCTTTGAAAATGGAAACGAATAACACTTTAATTCGCGGCTGTTTACTCTATGAGTACAAACTTGGTACTAAAGCCGCAGTGGCGGCGGGAAAAATATGTACCGCATTCGGAGATGATGCCGTAAGTGATCGATCGAGAGATTTCAGCTTAATCGATGAAGCACGCTCTGGGAGACCGAATATCATGAACAACGAGGATTTTCTACAGGTTGTGGAGACAAATTCCAGTATCACGTGCCTAGAGCGTGCAGAAACGTTCAATGTGAGTGATGAAACAATTTGTTTCATCAGCTAGGAAAGACGTGGAAGTTAAGTTAATAATTTTTACAACAACCCCATGACATTTCATTGGGGTTATGTTGACAATAATAAGGAGGCAAACCTATGCTTAAATCAAAATATTATCAACTACATAGTTTTTCCCTCAGGACCTAAAAGGTTGAACTTTGCCCCATAGTTGCTTTTTTTATTTTGTCCCCCATTTCGACCCCGTGCGTAGCCGACCACTCCTGTAGCTGATCTGTCTTACTCGAAAATAAAGGTGGCTTGACGAACTGCATCGAATGATACGGTGCGTTATCCATAACCACCACACAATTTCCGAGTAGTGTGGACAGCGCAGGAAGGAGCTGTTTAGTCGCCCAATTTGGAAACCGGTCCTCATTCATAGTTTTATGATAATCCCGATCCTCGTTCCCTGAATCAAGTAAATAGTCGCAGTTTTCAAAAAACCCTAAATACACCCCGCGTGTAAAATGGTATACCTTTTACCTTCACTTTTAATTTTGGATGGATTACTTTTGATGTCAGAATCGTGCACCCAACGATGGATATTATAACCAGTTTGATAACTCCACGTTTCGTTTAGATACGCATCTGTCATCTTGGCCTGAACTTTGGAACTGCAGAAATTTTGTCAAAAACTTAATTTTGGCAACAACGTGCTTCATGTCACACAAAATCTTCTGTCCACTGACATGTCTGTATTTGTAACCCATTGCTGTCAAGATTCTAAATGATATCGTTCGACCCCCTCATCAAAATCGAAATCTGTTTTAACATGATGATACAATTTGTCCAAAGTAAAATATTCATTTTTCGAAGTGAAATTGCCAAATCAATCGTTGTAGATCTTTTCGAAAGGTGAAATCCCAAAACTCAGATTTTTCGTGTTTACCCCAATATGTCAACTTTAAATGTTGAGGTCTTGGATAGTTCGCTGTCAAACTTAAACCAAAGACATACTTAATGTGCGCACGAAAAAGTTCTTACGTACTTGAAAAATATCCAACACCATTACGATAAATTCTCCATTACTTTTCCCAAATAAAATTTGCAACTTTGTATTCTTTGCAATGAATTTTTGTATTTTCTCAACAAAACATTAGTACAATAGTTAGGTAACACATCACGATTACATTTGACAGTACGGCGTCATTTTGACAAATGGGAATACTACTACAGACAAAAATAGTATGGTCTGCTCTAATTCAAAATAAGATGGAACAGAGTATACCTACAGTTTAACACATAATTTTGTGTACGTAACGTAAGGTGGAATTGGAATTTCACAATACGAAAATTGGAATTGCAGATTAATGTTCAGTCATTTATAGGCATTAACGTACGAGTTTATAAATAGCCCTTTTGTGTTTGGAATAGTTTCTCTACTAGCATCTTCATATTGGTTTCTTTTATCTATATATTCTAAGCGAAACATTTGTTTTTGTTCGCCAGTGGGTAAGTAAGAACATTTTTGCGACTATTCTTGATACAATTCTAATCCTTATTATGTTTTAGCATTTGTATTAGTGGATATTGTGTAGCTTTGTATAGTTTGGCTTACATTTTTTATAGTATTAACCCTAATAAATAGATCTAAAATAAATTATAAAGTAAGAATAGTCCTCCATTTGCATTAGTATCTGGATTAGGTATTTGAATACAATGTTTCAATCAGGAAAAGCAGAACCCTTGATGGCAAACTTAATTATAGTGGTTAAGGGTGATGCTAATACAAATCTACAGTCACGTATAAAATAACTCAGTAGCTGGTCTCACCACAGCTTGACTTATTGGGTAAGGATAAGGATATTGATAATATCCTTAAGAAAATCATACTCGAGGTGTAACCGAGCAGATATCCGAGAAGAATCTTCTTTCTGGTGTACAAAAACCACAGTTCACTGGGATTACTATTTATAGTTCGACCTTTCGAAGATAGTTTGCATAAGCAGCATTAGCGCAATTTTTGCATATTGCTCCACACCTTTGGAATTCAGACAAATAAAATTTATTTTTTGTTAATAACCACATTCTGCTATACGATCGTTTTCTGTTTTAATTATACTTTAACTCAGATGTAAACCAGATTGGATATTTGGAATGACTTGTTCATATTTAGGAACTGAGTTGTCAAGAGTTAAAAGTTTATCATACATTAAACTAAGCGCTACATTTACATCATTAATCTCTTTAAAAAGATCAATCTATGCAGCACACATCATGGTATAATTGCAAATAATTAGCGTTCTTAAAGTTATAACGTAAGTTATTGGTGGTTGGATATACGCACTCATGGACAATAGCAGTAATGTAAAAGAAATAGTGAGGTGATAAACATCCTCAACAACTAAGAAGAAGATCTTTAAATATCAAAGCTTGTATTTAAGTTCCACAGAACCAAGTCGTGTATGTCATTGTACAACATTACTTATCGAGTTGTACTGTTGTATTTTTAACGTTTTAAACAGTTTTTTAATGGCTGAATATTTTATGCAGTTATTTGGTTTGTTTTTAAAGTATGGTGTATTAAAATCTCCATTACTAGAACATATTTATCAACTAAAAGCTAAAGCACCGAAAAACATTTCAAAGCAGTAATACTATAATCAGGTGGGATATATACAGCAGAAATAGTAAAAGAGGAATAAGAATTACAAAATTAGAAACAACAATTGACGGCACAAGATTACTCATTTGTGATGTATTTACCTTTGAAAAGTTTATACAATTTTTAAGGCCATTAAAACACCACGTTTGGTTTTTGGAGTCGTTGTGAAATCTCCACCGCAGCACAAAACGCTATAATTCGGTGGAAATAATTCCGTTTTATTGACAGACCCAGACAGCCATGTTTCAGTTAAATTAGTACAGTTATTTCACTTTGGCAAAACTGTTCAAAACCATATCAAAAACAGGAATTGGTTTCTCAGAAACAGGTAGTTGTATTCTAAGAACTGGTGACGGCTTTGATTACTAGAAACTAGTTTTAGTTTTAGATCTCTAAGAATTGTAATGATTCTTAGAGGTCAATGAACTTGGATCTCGAAGAGGCCAATGAACTTGGACCCTTCCCTCTCACGTTTCCGGAAATCCATTAACTTCCGGGTGAAATGATTTTTGGCTTAACTTTTAGATTTTTAAAAACTTCTGGTCCAGGTCGGTGAACTTTTACCTTTAGAAAAGGTCCGTGAACTTCTATTTTTAAAGAATTGACACCATTAGAGGTAAATAAACTTTGACCATGACTCTATTTCTCTCTTACACATGTGAATCCGTGTGGGCCAGATCATGGTACAACAACTAACATAAAACAAATGACATTTCATATTTAAACCACCTGCATTTTGGTTTTAGACAGACAACAAAATTGTGTTAAAGAAACTGTTGGGAGATCTTAGTTTTCCGACTAGGAGTATCGTATAGTTATCAAATTTTGATGTTTGATTCACCATTCAGTGGTTTTAAGTTTCGATTTGTTTTTAATAACAATAATGGTTTCATCTGGAGAAGGTGTACTTTGAGAAGCCTGGGCAGTTTTTGTTGGATCTAATCTTCCAAGTCGCATAACACTAAACGCAGAAACATTTGGAAAGATTTAGACCAATTTCAAATAGAATTTTGTTACAAGTTTCGGTATCGGTAGAATTTGGTTGTAGAATAGTTGAATGCTGAGTTTCATGCATTCCATACATAATTATAGTAGCAGAGTGGTTTTGACGATCTAACACCTTCTGAGCCACAGTCTTCGTTATTAAAAGCGTCGATAGATGAGACGCTTTCACTTGCACTTTTGAGTTGTGAAATGTCATCCTGCAGCGCAACATTGACAGATTTAAGACTATTTATATCACTACCCATCTGCTCGCAGTACTGACAATTCTATTTAATTATTTTAATTATCTTAATTTTAAGCGTTTCTGCAGCTATTAATCAACGCAGTCTATATTGTGATTCCTTTTACAAGTAATTGAAGTAATATATATATATATATATATATATATATATATATAAAGAATTTTGTACTATTTATTGACGTATGGTTATTATGGTGTAATTTAAGTTGGAGTTTTGTCTGTTAATTTAATTATTAATTACTGGACGTTGTAAATTGTATTTCAGTGTAACATAGTTTTTGCCTGAAGATGGTCTTATGTTAAAACAGGTCGAAACGTGTATATGTAGCGATTTTTACTCAAATTAAATATAACAATTTCAGCTTGGTGGACTTTGAGTTTTGTTTCACAAAAAATTACTAAAAACACCCGTTAAGAATTGGACAAATACACCGCTTACTTATTTAAAATCATAACCCAACTAAGCGTTGTCCTGGAATAATCGTGACATATATCCTTCGGTCTACGATTTTTTAATGTTAAAATTTACATCTACTTTTTTTTTAAATTTCTAAAAGATAACTGCTTTCGATTTATCGGATCTTAACCGGTAAAAATCATAGGTTGTGCTTAATTTAATTTATTGTATTTTACTCTGCATTCATATTTTTTCTTAACGTCATTAAAATTTATTTTTATAATGTAACTTCTTTTACTGCTTTCTGTTAGGTTTTTATTATGTAATACAGGCATGTTGGTTACATTAGCAATCTGTTCTACGTTACGATTACTTAACCCATCTTTATTTTCGGATGGCTATGGAATTTAGTTACTCTTAAATTACTTGGTTTTGATTATGTTTGTAGGGATGTTATTACTTTTGGGTGGGAAAACTATTCTTCCTGAAAATCATGCGGTTTGGAAACAGTGTTACACTTAAGTTTAGTCTTTTTCATTAAAATGATGGTAATAAATAAATTTTTTTTCGAAGATTTTCGAGATCAACGTAAGCTAACAGTGCGTTATCTATAAATTTAATACAACTGCATCTGCAGATACGTAAGTAAATTTAAATCGTATCGAACCTAATATTCAAACAAATTCGAATTGAGGGAAGGCCAATCTCCTGTGCATAGTGAAATGCGCTAAGAATCGAAAAGAGAGTTACAGACTAATCAGGGAATTTTTCTCCCTGTACATATTTTGGGAGATTCTTTCTGAGCTTTATATTCAATAGTGGTTGATGCAAACCCAAATTTTGGCGCATTTTCTCTAACGGAAGACAAAAGATTTAGATCGGGCAATATTGAATAATTTTAATGTTTTGTGAACTTACTGTGCAGAATTCCATGATTATAATTAATAAATTAGAAATTATACTAAATCAAAAATATTTATTTTGTATTATAGCTCAACCGGTATCTGTATTACATTACGCTATGTAATATTGAAACTGTTGAGCAAAACCTCAAGTCACTAAAACCAGGTATTTGACTTTTCTAGTGATGAAGCTGATGATCAATCATATGTTGAACCTTTCAAAATGACTATTTCAGAAGAAAATGTGAAATAAAATGAAGTATTGAAGGTTTCGGACAAGGGGAATTGTGACGAACAAACTGTTTACACTGTCAAATTTATTAGAACCGATTGGAATCGTAAAGATATTTACATTCTTCCAGATTTTGTTCGTTCGAGTTGTGGTGCGGGGTTGTATTGATACCTAGCTAGTTTTGGTAGTTTTAATAACAGGAAACAAGCTTTCTTTACCATAACAACAAAAACAACTTATAGTAGAAACTTCACTGTAAAGTTTGACTACAGAACGTTAACACATTGCCATATCACCTCTAACAGCTCATTTTTAACTTTTCTAGTGATGAAGATGATGACCAAGCATATGTTAAACCCATCAAAATTACTATTTCATTAGAAAATGTGAAGCAAAATGATTCCATTCTTGTCCAACTAACAAATCAAAAGACGAACTGTAAGAAAGGCTTGGTCGCTCAAGAAAGAATAATGTTTCGGATAAAGGGAATTGTGACGAAGAGACTGTTTACACTTTCAAATTATGAGAAACCATGGGGATCGTGATGATTTTTACATTTACATTATGGTGCGACGGTGTACTGATATTTAGTTAGTTTTGGTAGTTTAAATAACACAAAACAAGTTTTTGTTACTATAGCAACAAACGACTTATCAATTTCATTGAATACGATTCATGATTTCAAGTTCAAAATGTTTGATCATTCGCCAAATTCACTGTACCTGGCTCCCTCAGACTATTTTCTCTTCCCTCAAATGAAAAAATTTATAAGGCATTAATTTTGTTCCAATGGATGTGTTGCCCCATTATAGGCCAAAGTCAGATACTTATATTGCAAATTTCTAAAGGAAAATTGATTATAGTGGCAGATGGTCTAAAAGAACATGCATTGTAAAACATTATCCAATTAGAAGAATAACCTGAATACTTTATAATCACTTTATAAACGTTGTTATAATTAATTAAGTAACCACTTTGCCCTGACTTTCCCTTCGTCCAAATTTATTATTTTTATTATTATTATTATTATTATAAAAAATATATATTTACAAAATTATTTATTTATATATCATAAATTACGTATTTTAAGGATATACTTAAATTAGAAACTTAAAGCAAAGCATGAAGTTACCCTTCAAATTTTAATCATTTTGATGGTTTTTTTATGAATGAGTAGTTACATTTAATAATAAACACTGAAAGAGAATAAACTTATTATGCTAATAAAAATACTATAGAACAAACAGGATACCTGGTTATCTGGTTTACCACTAATTTGGAAAAGAATGGATTGGCCTAATATACCTACCCGTGTTCGATATTTTCAATCTTTAGATTTGGTCCCCCGACAAAACAGCCCTGACAAAACAGTCCACCGACAAAACATCCCCCGTCAAAACAGCCCGCCGACAAAACAGCCCAAGTTAAAAATTAATACCATACATATTTATGGAATTTATAATTATACTTATACAGTATGTCTAACTCAGTTGGTGATTGTTATTGAAAACTTTTTTGTTTTTTGATCTTCCTTTGTTCTTTTTCATTGTGTTTTTTGTCTTTAAAAAGATATATATTTTTTTTATTTTTGTTCTTTTTTAACTATTTTTTTTAACTTTTGTTTCAATTGTTTTATTTATTTTATGTATTTTCTGCTTAATTTTTATTTTCTTTATTTTTTATTTCTGTTTTCAACAAAACCGTTCTATTTTTTAAATTATTTACACACAAATAAAAACAAAAATAAAACCGAACTTTCCTTTTTCCAAATGGGATAATTATAAATAAATTTAATTTAAAGTTAAATAAAAAAGGATATGGTGTATTTAATAAACGCTTTATATCAACCTTTACGTTTTACACGTCAAATGTACGTGTGTGGTATAACCCAAACAACATTAAAACTGGATCTATCGGAGGCTATTTTGTCGGGGGCCGTTTTGACGGGGACTGTTTTGACGGGGGCTGTTTTGACGGGGTAGCTTTAGATTTATATAAAATAAAGGACAGTATTGTAAATTATTGTTGTTTTAATCTTTAATTGAAGTATGATCTACGCAAAATTAAAATACTTATTTTAAATAGTGTATATTTATATTTTATATACATCTATACGTTTCGATAACAATTACAGGATAAGTGGTAATATCTATAAGGATTCCTGAAGATGTTAGAACAAATTTATGAAATATGAAAAGATGAAAACATAAGTTTGCTACTAATATAACAGTTTGATAAACGTGTAACGCCAACCATGGAATCTAATTTTAGTAAAGAATAACTAGATTCTTAATAAAATTAAATATTATTAAGCTACCTTGAAGGTGACAAATCAGAACACCCTCTAAAGGTCGAAAGATAACAGGGAAAAATGTCATAATCAAATAGCAGATTTAACAAACTTTAATCAAATTTTGATGTAAGTGTAAAGTTTAATTTGAAATTGATAAAAGCATTCACAAATAGAAACTTGACATACCAATTAAAGATGTAGTCAAATCTAACAAAGAAATAGTAATAGTTCTAGTTATAAATAATTGTGCACCATATTAATTCACCACTTATTTAATTAAATTATAAATAATTTATAAATTATATGTTAGCTCCTTAAAAGGACAATGAGTTTAGCGCGCATCTTTGTTACCATTACTTGTCTAATTTAAATGCACAATACAATATTTATTTCTTTCGCCAGATCTCGTAATTCGACCAACCTTATGTTTAATGATTGGCGATGAAAAACCGCAAATTATAAAGTTTCGACCGTTTCTCGTCTATGTAACATGAAAACTGTATCCTTCTCATCTCCAACTTCGTTTTATACCTCGCGTCTCCATTGTATCAATACATTCAATCCTTCAATAAAAATTCATATACAGCACCCAAGATGGTCTTGGTTAAATTTATTTGCTTATGTTTACATTTAATGCGTCAAATAGCACAAGGATAATTTGCTAAATCTTACGTGGATTTCTAATTTAATAATTTTTACAAAATTAGATATCCTAATGTAAATGGACTAGGATTTTTACTCCGTTGAACCTATTTTTGCAAACATATAAAGTACGAAAATATTATTTGTAAAAATAATATGTAATCTTGATTGACCAAAACATGGTCTTTCAAACGCTGTTTTATTTGTTTAAATTTTTATCAAATTTTATATTAATTTTATTGGCAAGTGCTGTCTTTGTCATTTCCAAAACAACAGGATCAACGTTGTAAGCAACGGCGGCTCGTTGTCGTTTACACTTTCAGAATTTGATTTACTTCAATAAAATTAGTTAACAGTTTTAAATGTTAATTTGTAAAATTATTTTGAACTTGAATATGATTCATGTTATATTTACACAAGATGTTTTAATACCTTTGCAATTTGTTTTCAACCTTTTCCCAGTGACGTAGTTTCATTCTTAAATATATGAATTTTTGTTATAAGATTCATGTTAAAATACGAATAATTTTTACTCACTCAATCTACCGGGTGGTAAATGGTCGGACATCCAATGGGAAATTATAAACTCTCGAATTCCTGCTTGTCCATTTATTTTAGGTAAACACTACAGGAACTTTTCTTTAAAGAATTGAATTCTCTATCAGATGAAACTATTAAAAATATTTTACAGCTTACGCTAATTTCAAAAATTGCAAAAATTATGTACCATTCCTGCACAGCATCAGGACAGCAATGAAATGTCAAAATGACACAATCTTTGAAACGTCAAACCATCTAAACAATCAATGAAAAAAAAACTGGTTAATAAATTGTTTAAAAAATTAATCAAAACCATTTATTGGAAGAATTACTATCAAATTTAAAAATAGTGAAAAATTGTGACAAAAATTATAAAGCTAACATTCAAAGAAATGTGTTTAAAAATGAAAATACTACAAATGTATTAACTGCAGTTATTGAAAATACTAGTATAAATATCAATAATAATAATCAATTACAAATTACAAAAAATTATCTTCTAACATTAGCAATTTCCCATTGGATTTCCTACAGTGCGCCCGACCATTCACCACCCGGTATATTTCACTAATTTAATACAAAACTTTCTTTCCAAATACACTTCAGGATAACAAAAAAATAATGTCACCAAAAAATTGTTTCACTTCAGTTGGAGTTTGTTTGATGTAGGAAGTAGTTCGCCCGAGGTTCTTACTGGAAGTTAGAGGTTAGAGTGAAGTAGATACATAATTTAGTCGATAATACAAGTAAAGGTAAACCGTTAGACTGGAGTAGAGACATAATGTAGTCGATAATACAACTAAATGCAACTTAATGCTAAGTGATATTTTCTTTAATAACTCTATCCCTAATATTATAAGGGGATCCTGCCCTTAGTCCAATGATATCTTTAGAGGGCCATGTTAATTCTTTTTATATAAAATAATTACTTCACATGACTATAAAATATATACATTGCATGGCGATCCTGTAATACTTTTATATAATAACGTTTTACAATTATTTCTCGGTTTCTGATACTTAAATTACTTACCTGGTGTTAGCAGGAGGTTTTTCACAATATTGAGACACCCCTCCTTCAGGAGACTCCTATGCGAGCAATTACTTATAGTAGCGATATTCTAAATGTGCCAATTGAAAGAATGTGCGCTTCTCTCTTAAGTACATTTAGATCTTGCACACTTTTTTCAAGGTTTCTCATAAAAGTATAATCTTTAACTTTTTATTGAGGTCATTACGAGATAAAATTTTTACATATTATCCTTTTTATAGATTGAATTTCAAATGATTATTGAAGTAATTTTGTTAGTTAAAAGTTTTTCACATGTGGTAATTATTTTTAATACATAACACATTAAACATTAAAACACAATTATTACTGTGTTACATAGCTGAAGGAGGAGTTTTACGAACTATTGGAGATATGGGTGCAGTAATGACATCTTTAACTCTTGGTCCTGTTGGCCGTGTTGTTGTTACACCAACTAATAGTCAAGCCAAAGGTTCCCAATTTTTAAAGGAATATCCACTTGTGATGGACACCAAACTGAAAATAATAGAAATTTTACAGGTAGAGTATTGTCAACTTAATTGAGATAGTTGTATGACTTTTATTACTTTTATTTAATGGTGTTACAAACAAATACATTACGATATTTTGTAGTTTATACTTGATGTAAGATTGGATTATCGCATAAGCTGTTTGTTAAGTATCTTTAAACAAGAATTTGATGAAGCTGAAAAATTGACTACAGATCCATTAGCACATAGGCATAAAAATATAGATTTTGACATGATCGGTAGTCAAGCTGAGGGAATATTTGGAAGTAGTGAGGAATGTGCAGTACTGGATCTCGATGGACACGGAGGACGCACATTTTTGCGTGTTTTACTACACCTGACCATGCATGATTACCCTTCTTTAGTCTCAGGAGCTCTTCATTTACTTTTTAGGCATTTCAGCCAACGTCAGGAAGTATTACAGGCTTTTAGACAAGTACTTATTAATCATCACGTGTAGTCGGTATTATTAACTATCGTTTTAATAGGTTCAATTATTAGTGTCTGATAGTGACGTCGAATCCTATAAACAAATAAAAGCGGATTTAGATGTTTTGCGACAATCAGTTGAAAAATCAGAGCTTTGGGTTTATAAATCTAAATCTTTGGATGAACATCCACCATCTGGGAAAAAAGGAAAAGATGATGATGAGGATGCTACTCCGAGAAAACCTCCCCCATTGAGTAGTATTGATAAAAAAGGTTCGGCAATTAATTTAGATGTTGGACCCCCATTACATCCGGAACAAGCTGACGAATATAGAAAAATTCAACAAATTTTAATAAGGATGAATAAACTGTGTATTCAAGGATCTCCTGCTACTTTAATAAAACCTAAAAAACATGAACAACGGTTATTACGTAATGTTGGTGTTCATACAGTAGTCTTGGACTTATTACAGATACCCTACGATGAGAAGGAAGATGTTAGAATGAATGAATTAATGAGACTAGCTCATGAGTTTTTGCAAAATTTTTGTTTAGGAAATCAACAAAATCAAGTATTGCTGTTTAAACATTTAGATCTATTTTTAAATCCAGGAGTAAGAATTGAGTATTTTTTAAACTGTATTAATTCAAGCAAGTTTTGTAGATTAGGGAGGCTCAAACTGTATGTTCGATTTTTCAAGATAATTCAACTTTATGTAATGAGGTTAATGAGAAAGTTATTCAACATTTTGTTCATTGCATCGAAAGTCATGGTCGGCATGTACAATATTTGAAATTCTTGCAAACTGTTGTAAAAGCAGAAAATCAATTTATAAGGAAGAGTCAGGATATGGTTATGCAAGAAGTAGGTATATTAATTATTGTTGTTAAAAAGTAAGAAAATTTTAATAACGCTCCAAATACGCTCTCTTATTTGATTAAATACTAGCTTACCCGTCGCACGTTGCTACGATCTCAGGAGAAAGGAAATCATTATGTAAGAAATTTTATGCTAGAAGCCTTTGTGGGAGTGTGTTCAACAACTTCCCAAAGTTTCATGGTGATCAGATGAATGATGTAGTAATGCATAAAAGGACAAACAGACAGGCAGACACATTCGTTTTTATACCGGCTGTCCGGTCTCAAATCTGAACATTGGAATGAACGTTTTTGCAGATTCGTGCTCGCCAATTCAACCGACAGAAAAGCTAATGGTATTAATTAAAAGGTAAAGTGATCACATATCCAAAGGTACTAATTATAAGACTAAAATTGAAATGTTTAGTTTAAAACACTAAATAAGTGATTGCCGTTTTTTAAATATGATATGCTTTGATTTTCAATTTGTTTCAAATGTGTCAAATAATTTTAAAAAGTATTTAGCGTTGGTTAATATTGTCGTCCTCGTCCATGTTATTAACTTTAAAATGAATAACTACTGCAACGAAGAAATAATTTTCAAAAAAGTTAAATGAATCAAAAAATTGAAAGACAAAAGACGCATTTGTGTAGTTTAAAATATTAAATTATAAAATTAGTTTTAAAACTTTATTGTAAAATCTGGTTCAAGTTCAACAAAGTTTATTAGAATGTTTAGTGCATTTAACAGTATATCTATCTATATAAATAAAAATGAATCAACAAATGTCTTGCTAAGCGCAAAACTCGATAACGGCTGGCCCAATTATTTGAAAATAATAGTTGAAGTCTGAGGAGGGTTTTCATGAAGAGAAAAGTTGGAAACATCTCCCGGAAAAACGTGATAACCTCATTTTTCTTTTTAATCAATGTAACACGGCGCGCGCCCAAGCCCTCGAATTCTTTCTCTCTCACACACCGACTATCTGTTTCACCGCGAACGCACTACGCGCGAGTAGATAACATGCATACTACATCATGCATAGGTAAGGGAGAGGGAGAATGTGTTTTATATCTGAGCGCAGCAAAGCACGCCAAGTACTACTAGAATTATATATGTGTATATATATATATATATATATATATATATATATATATATATATATATGTATAGTAGTGTTGGTGGTGCGCTACGCAGGATTCTTCATCCTCTTGAGTGCGTGGATTTTGTTGTTGGTCATGTGTGGAATGTCCTGTTGTCGCTTGGTTGTGGTTGATGCTGCTGATGCCCTGCGTATCTGAAATTTAATAAAAAACATGTGTTAGATGTGTGAATACATTGTCGGTGTTAACAGAACAGAATTTAAACAAAGTATCGATACTGTATGCTTAGCTAGATCACAACTCTTCGCTCCGGCTTTTGTATGGTTACCGGAAAAGGGCAACCACCGCTGAACCGTGCGTGAGGATCACTTTCCACAGGTCCATCGCAAGTTTTGCCTTAGCGAGCGCTGCTGTCACCTTGCGGATGACAGGTAGGACCTTCTCCAAATTGATACCTCTGAGGAGGGTCAATATGGAGTCGAACCCTAATGCGGGTTGAGCAGGCGTGGTAACGACAGCGACGGGAACCACTCTCGGTACTTCCGCTCTTGTAGCCAGCGGGGTGGTCCCCACCGCAGTTAACGCACTTAGTCCGATCTGTACGGGGTTTCGTGCGTTCACTGGAGCGATGATCTCCGGCGCATTTTACACACCGTGCTGCCGCCCTGCAGCAACGTTGTACGTGACGGAAACTCTGGCACACTGCCCGATGCCGGATTTCCGCCGCAAATCCTCTACTGTCACTCGAAGGCGGGCGACGTACTCCACCTCCCGGATCTTCTTGCTATCTTCCTCGGTCGGCAGCTCTACCATCACGAGGGGCACCGGGCGTCCTCGCTGCTTCATTCTGAAAACAGAAAGTACTTGAACGTTTTGTTAATAATCTGGACGACAATATTAATCAATACTAAGTACTTTTTTAAATTATTTGACACATTTGAAACAAATCATATTTTAAAAACGCCAATTACTTATTTAGTGTTTTAAACTAAATATTTTATTTTTTAGTAGGTAGTACCTTTGGATGTGTAATGACTTTACCTTTTGATTGATATCATTAGCGTTTCTGTCCGCTGAAATGGCGAGCCGGAATCTGCAAAAACGTTCATTCCAATGTCAAATCCCTATGCTCGGGTTTGAGAACGGACACACGGTATATATAGATTGTTAAATACTACCGTAATGAGAAGAGCTTGATATAAGACGTAAAATGTCTAAAACTTAGATTCAAACACGTTACACTTACCATAATACAACAAATAACAACATTCATTCCCGGAAATAAATAGTCCTAAGGCGAGTTTGTAAGGGGAGCATGTTTTTTTTATCGCTTAGGTACACTTTTCTCATAACCTATTAAACATATAATAATGAAATTTTTTGTAGTTGTTATATACACGATGTTGAATGAATTCATGCAGTTTAGTTTATAACACTTAGTCACCACGTAATGAGGAACATAACTATAAAATTTTAAGTTCCTGGACTTGGTAGTTTAGGAGATAATGGTACTTGAACACTGAAAAAAGTAACTTTCAGGAAAACCCATTTAAAGTCAGAACTATAAAATATCCACTAACCCCCCCCCCCCCAGAACAGAACATAATCTTCACAATCATAATTTTTTCTTCTTGTAAGTAGTCTTCCCCTAACACTTTTCTTCTTATATTTCTCTTGCACTTCTTTATTGGCTCTTTTTTATTCTGTTTTCATCAATTCGTTTCAGTACTTCCATCATAAAGTTCCCAGGTATTGTTCTCAATCTGTCAAAGACATTAGCTTTACCAGTGGCCTCTTGATTGAAGCAAATTACTGACTCAGTTACACCCAGTTGAAACGTTTTAAGGTCTACAAAGGTAGTTCTAGGAAGCATATTGCATATAACCTATTGAAACTCCTTGGGGTTTTGTGTTTTGCCGTACAAACAGCGCTTTAGCAATTTCGGGTCTAATAAGTCTTTATAAACAGGTTTTATTACACTCATTACCTCATGTGGTAGAGAATTCTTATATTTGTATTCTGTTTTGTTTTCTTTTGCCTTATTATACTTGCACCATGACTCATTTCCTGAAGAAAATAGCTCATGTTGTGGCTTTTCATTGCTTGAAGAAAGTTTATTAAAAACCGTGGCTCATATTGCTTTTCTCATATCAGGTTATTGCTGATCGCTTGACCATAATTGCACTGTAGTTGATCAATTTTTTCGTCAGTCAGTCAACCTTTTCCTCCTAATCTTTTCTCATCTTTTAAATTTACATCTTTCATGTCTTTCTTTAGTACCAGCGCTTTTTTGGATGTGACCGACACATTCAAGTTTTGTTATTTGTATACTGTCACTATAGGGTGTATTCTCTAAAACTGAAGCAAAGCCTTTAGAGTCGCCATCTTCAAGGTATTTTACATGTCTTAGGCCTAACTCCGATTCACCTGACTTGCAATTTCCTCAATACAATCTTCACTCTAACTTTTGATACAAAGGAGGCTTACGTTCCTATCTCAAGGACAATATTGCTTTCAAGAGAATTTCTTTTTTGGAGAATAAAAGATTCAACGTGATTTGGTTTAAATTTGTGAAATTCTACTGTTGCATTTATAGATCTCTTAATGACAATCTTCTGTCTCAGTTTCCATCTTGCGCTTTCTCAATTCTGGGAGATTAATAACCCCAATTGGCTTCAATTTTCATGCGCTACTAATCGTGCTGGTGGAGAAACATTTGCTATTTCATGTGATCTCACACAAATGATTTCTGAACCCACAAGAATCCCTGATAAACCTTACCATACTCCACATCTGCTAGATCTCTTTGTTACATCAAACTCACTTGGTTATAAAACTTCAGTTCTTTCCCCTCTAGGTCTATCTGACCATAGTCTAATAGAAATAACTTCTACTGCCCCTAATTCCTCTGTTGTTCGCAACACAGATAAAACCTTGTGGTGTTTTAAAGTCAGCTAATAAATGGAGTGATTTACGGGACTTCTTTGCAACCTTTCCATATCGTGAATATTGTTTTAAGTCATCCTCATCATCGGACATTGCTCTTTCAATAGCTGAAGTCATCCTCATGGGCGTGAAGTTGTACATTCCCAAAAAAAAAACAAAATCGTATAGATCATTCACGTTCTCAACCCTGGTTCAATAAAGCTTGTGCTGATGCAATATTTTTGAAAAATAAATGTTGTATTAAATGGAAATCTTAATAAAACAGTCGAGAGTCATGCAGACGTCGTTGGTGCTAGAAACACTTGCAAAAGTGTTATCACTAAAGCTAAAAAGTTGTTTGGACAACGAAAATGCAATGAACAAACTACATCTGCTTCGGGCAGTCGTAAATTTTGGTCGTTCGCTAAAGCCATCAGTAAAAACTTTGTTACATCTTCATGTTCCCCCTCGACAGATCTGTAGTTGCTGACTCTGTAGACAAAGCCAATCTTTTTGTGGATTTATTTGCATTAAACTTGTGTCTCAATGATTCTGGAAAAGATATGCCTTTAGTCAACTCTTCTTCATACGCTATGAAACCAATTCATTTTCGGTACAAGCTCCTAGAATCACAATTGATCCTTGATAAAAGACGAATACACGTCGCATTTGATGACTTTTTTCAAAAGAAGTTGGTATTAACGCGGGCGTCCACAGGGATCAGGTATAACGCCTACACTTTTTCTGTTATACATAAATGATCTTATTTCTTGAAAGACAAACCGTATCCATTGCTTTGCTGATGACAGCACTCTTCATTGTAGTTCATCTCAATCTACTCATAATGCTAATCTACCTTCTATCTCAAATCAACGCATTAAAGCTGAAATGGCAATTTCAATCAACAAAGACATTCAACATATCCTCGAATGGAGAAATAATAATCTAGTTAATTTAATGCTAATAGAACTCAGTATTCCCTTGTGTTCAACAAAAAAGATCGATCATTTGCTGTTGTTAGTATGAATGGCTCAGATCTTAAGTTTTCAGACATCATTACTGTGTTATGAATGACTATCTTCATATCTAACATAAGTTGACCATCTTCTCTCAGCTAGCAAAGCAGCTGCTCATAAAATAGGCTTTTTGTACAGGTCTAAGCAGTATTTTATATTCCGACAACTGTTTCTGCTATATAAGACCCAAATGCGACCTTATTTAGAATATAATTCTCACCTTTGGGTTGGTGCTTCCCAATACCCTATCAATATCGTTGATCGTATTCAAAAAAGAGCGATTAGGCTTATAAATGACCCGTCCTTAACTTCTGACATACAGTACCGTGAGCATAGAAGAATCATTTCAGTTCTTTCTTTGTATGATCGTTATTACAATGGCTATTGCACTGCTGAATTACATTCTTTGATACCATCTCGGGCCACCTTTACTAGGAATACTCTGTTCGCTTATTCACATCATCAATAGGCAGTATAAATCTCAACTTGTCGTACCAAACGGGCGCAATCCACATTATTCTACACAGCTTCTAAACTCTGTAATGATCTCCTGAGTTTCTGTTTTCTTCTCACTTATGATATGAAAAAATTTTAGGTAGCCATTCATAGGCGTCTCTTGACAATTTAATATCCCGCTGTCCATCCTCCTAAGTATTCCTGAGCGCTTTAGAACGATAGGCCAAATTTCGCCTGTTCAGGTCCACAATTATTTAAAAAAACAGAACTATTGCAGGCAGCTCTTGTGCCTTCTACCTCCTTATCACAACTAGTACTTGTGTAGTTTACTGAACATTTGTTTGTCTGCTTATGTGGGTAGCTCAAGTTTTACAGGGTCTGGTTTACTCACACAGACATTACAGTATTTTGACTCAAAATCGGTGACTTTTCCTGTCTCAAATAATGTTACTATATTAACACCATTTAGAGAGGCGTGGCTACGCATTTCCCACTTTTATCAAAAGCAGCGGCCACATCCGCATAACTTTCATTTTCATTTATAGCTTCTTTAGCAGCAAGCTTCGCTAAAAAATATTTTGGATTACTCATTGGCTCAGTGGTTAAGGTGTCAGACTAGTAAGTGAAAGGTACCAAGTTCGATTCGGAGAGTAGTCAAGTGCTTGAGAGAAAATCAGAGTAAATGAATTCGACTCAAGCGCGGAACTAGTCTTTCTCAGGACTAAATCTGATGATGGAAGCACAGTCCGCTTTTGAAACGTCTCGCTACAAAAACAATAACTGTGGAAATAGGCTGATCAACTCAACTAATATGAGACTACAATTACAAAACGCTTATAATACAGATCCTGAAAATATCCTTGCCTACTCAAGTGAACCCTCCAAATGACGTGTTAACTAGTAACACCAATATTGTCTCTCTTTCCCTATCATGTAATTTTTTATGTTATCTTTCATTTAATAATACAATACAGGGTGAAGCAAGATACTCATTGTTTGAGTTAGTTTTTGGCAAAAGTAATTTATTACACAGTGTTTTAGGTTTTAGAGAGCTAACATATAATTTTAATAATTATCCGATAGAATTGAGGTATAGACTTAAAATAGCGCAAGATGATGGAAGAGATAATTTTATTAAATCAAAAGTAGTGCACAGAGCTGTTCAAAATCATTTTAAAAAAGATAAATCAAAAACCATAGATCATTTTCATTTGGACAAATGATTTAAATCAAAGATCGTTTTGAATATAAAAATTATTTAAATCTTTTTTACGATTTAAATCATTTTAGGAAAGATTTAAATCTTTTTAAGCGATTTAAATATTTCTTTGAAAATTCGAATTTTTTTGAAAGATTTAAATTATTTTAAAAATTTGAATCAAAAAGTAGATACTAGATAGCAGATACTAATTGTTTTGTGGTGTATAGTGTATAAAGAAAAAAATACTCTTTTAAGTAATTTATTGAAAAATACAAAACAAACATATTTTACTAAAGAACGCATTAAACAATAACAGAATAAATTTTTTAGGTAGTTACTTTATATATCTCTTTAAACACTATTTGATTTTAACAAAACAAGATTTTCGAAGTTTTTGTCGGTCAATGCATGCCGACGTGGAGAATCAATAAAAGTAGCAAAGGAGAACATTCGCTCCACAGGAGCCGAAGACTGTAAAATGCAATTATATTTAATAAACATTTTCTTTAGAATAGCATATTTGTTTAATATGCCTAATTCATTGGAAGGGTCCTGCAGATACTGAAGAAATTGTAATTCAAATTCCTGAGAAATAGACGGTGGTCCATTTACAGTACACATTTCGGATATAGTGCTTAATTCAAAAAAATCTTCAACTTCCTCCTGATCTATTACTTCATGCGCGACATAGTTTTCAGCACTTATAAATTCTTTTGCTGCATTTATTACTATGTTTTTAACTTGATTGACTGTTATGCTTAAAATATATCGAAAATCGAGTTTCAATGGATTTAATGCAGACTTCAATTAAAAATCCAAGATATCGATGGTTAAGAGATTTCATTTTTTCATACTTAACACGTAAACTTCCAATCGTTGGCATAACTGTTCCAAAGTATGTAAAATTTTCTCCTTGAAGAATATCTATGGATAAAGCCAAAGGTTTTAGGATGGTAACATATTCTTCCAAATAATCTATCTCATTTTCTTTAAGCGAATACTGCTTTATATTTAAAGTTTCATACAGGATATTTAGCTTTTGTTTTTCTTTCAAAATTTGGCTCAGAGTCATAAAAACTATTCCACCTTGTTGCTCCAGGGTAGCTAAGGTGATATCCTAGTATTTTTTTAATTTTTTCTGATGATTTTGGACGTCCTGATTTATTCCATAGTTGTGTACACTTGATAATGATATTTGTATGTTTGGATCTTATATTATGATTTTTATTTATGGAATTCATTATATTCGTCCTTGCAATTAGGTTTAACGTATGAGTAGCGCATCTAAAATGATTTGGCAAGCAAACAGGTTGTTCCTGTTCATTTTCCGTTACTTCACCAGGCTCAAAAATAATATCTTGCAATTCAATTTTGTCATTATTGTCATTCTCATCATCATAATCCACTTGAATACTTGGAATTGAATTTAATAGAACTCTCGTTTGTAAGTGTACCCCATATTCCTTAAAGGCTTTTACAAAGTTGGGTCCATTATCTGTAATGGTAGCTAATATTTTAGTCACATTAAGCCCAAATTCGATATATATTTCTTCAAGAATCTCAGCAATTTTAACAAAAGAATGTGTACCAGAGAAGCGCCTGAAGGCTAAGACGACTGATTTCCTTTTAAGGGAATCAGGGTCAATCCAGTGACAAGTTACGCCCATAAAACTTCGCTTTTTAGAGGACCATATATCTGCTGTACTGCACACAAAATTGGTATTCGAAAGATTGGCTATAAGTTCTTCCACCATGTTGTTTTTTAAAACTGCAATTTTTCTTATAATTGTAGTTCGTGACATTACGTTTAACTTCATTCCATCGAATAACTGCACAAAATAGGGATTGTTAATTATAGAAACCGCGCTCATAGAATTAACAACAAATTGAATAATTCTGTGGTCAAACTGCTCTTGAGATATAGTTTTTGGCTTGTCAAAACTGTTTCTAATATCCAATTGTGTTATGGGTACAGTTTTAAATTCTGTATTTTTTTTTGAACGACCTGTGCTCGTGACTTTATTTTTTTCTGACTTTTATAAAGTATGTAATCATTATAAGCTGTTAAATGTTTATTTTTTAAATGTCTAAGGAAGGTAGTGGTTGACGTGTACCTCCCTTTTAATATCTTTTTGTTTGGGCATTTCTTTCATTGGGCTGATATTGCTGCATTTTCACCGCGACTGAGAATGTTAAAAAATGTTCCATCAAACAAAACTGATTCACTTGATGGTTGTAGCGGACATTGACCAAACTCAGTAGAAATGCTGCTCGATGATTCTTGATGACTAGGGCTAGGACTAGGACACACGTTAGTTCCATCAGTATCAGTATCAGTATCGGATATAATGTCTACATTATGTACTGACTTGCTACTCTTGTTTGAATTAACTTTAAAATAATCAGTTAACTTATTTTTCGTTTTTGTATTTTCTAAGTTTGGCTTGTATTCAGGATCATCCGAATCATCTGTGGGTGCGTAGAGATCCAATATATCTTCAGATTCAGACATGAGTATATAAGTTTCCTCCATTTTTTCGATTGCTATTCTGGTAGGGTAGCAATTAGGCACCTGGGTAGATAACCTGTAAAAAATAAACATTACATTTTAAACAAATTCGTATTTTAAGAGTTCTTGTTCAAGTACCAATAAAAATATTTTTATTATTGTATCATAAAAAATTATGTGTACCTACATAGGTTATGATGTGTACAGAGTTTTTCGTATATTTTGGAGCATTACTAGAGCCTTTATTTCAAGACCTAAAAAAACTTTGAAATACAAAAGTCGTAGGATTTTTTCCGAACAGTCAGAATTTGTCATCGGATTAAACAAATGAAAATCGAAACGCTGTCAAGAAAATACTAATTTTAGTTTTAAATGGAATATTTAGTATATATTCTTTTAGATTCTAATTTTAAAAATAAAAAATTGGTAAAGTCGTTTAACCAATACTTTCCTCTATAATGATTTTCGAAAAAGCTGTAAAAATAAGATGTGAAATATTCAAATAAAATTAACTTGTCTTGGTATTTATGAACGCAGGGCCCATTTTGTTGAATAGATGCACATAAATCACGAGTTTTTGAGCACCCTGTATAATATTGAAGAAACTGTATTAGATGTTTTTTCAAAGTTACGCTGTTATTTTGGTAAAATATATGAATTAGGTATATAAGGTACGATTTTTTTGGACATCCTGCTCCTGTATAACATTGAGACTATTCAGAGTACATTGTTTAAGATGCAAGAAATTGAAATAAAATTGACGTGTTTCAGAGTTTTTGAAATTATGCTCTTATTTTGATAAAATAGACGATTTTATTTATAATTCACGATTTTTTTAGACACACTACATTGAAAAAATTATATGAGATGCAAAAATAAAATTGACGCAGTTTTCAAATTACGCTGTTATTTTAACAAAATGGACGAACATTATAAGTTCCAAAAAACTAAAATCTACGGGTTTCAAAATAATTAAATTGTGCTGGACTTAAAAAAATCAAATTATCCCTTACCTCCTAGTTCTCCGCCGTGCGTTCGCTTTTTCAGAATCGTCAACTGAATTTTTACACAACTGTCCAAAGTCCAACTCACTATTTAACACAAAACACAAGCTTAAAACTAATATAAAATGTTATTTTGCTATAACTAAAAAACTTCTTGATACTTCTGATATGACGACACAGCAAATGGGCAAATGCTAATGATACAATGACAACGCACGGTTGCAGATCAATTTAGGAATACACACGACACACTAATATAGAGAGGCCGGTCTGCCACCCGTTTATGCAGGAATAGTCAAGTTTGCGATAATGCCTGACAAATCATGAATCATGATTTTAGCCTTTTAATTTGTAGTAGTTGTAGTGTTTTGTTTCATTTAAATCATTTTAGAAAGATTTAAATCGTTTTAAAAAGAGTTAAATTGTTTTAAAAAGATTTAAATCGTTTTAAAAAGATTTAAATCTTTTTAGAGATTTAAATCATTTGGAAAAGATTTAAATCTAAATTTTTAAGTCAAAGACCAAAGATACTTTTCAAAAAGATTTAAATCATAAAACAAAGATCATTTTCTGAAAAAAGATTTTAAATCAAAGTGTTTAAATCAAAAAAAGTATTTAAATCAAAAAAAGATTTAAATCTCGACTGATTTGGACAGCTCTGGTAGTGCACTCGTATTTAACAAAATATATATGGGCGAATTTGTAGTTTTCATAAATAATATTTGTGGTTACTGGTTACTCATTTAGAAATACAAATATTAAACTTATGGATGTTTTTGTAGCTCATTAATGCGGGCGAAGATGTTTTGGTGTTCTACAATGATAAAGCATCTTTTAACCATTTTATTGAAATGATGAAATCTGAGAGGCATTGTATGGATGAAAGTAGTCCTTTGCGTTATCATGTTGAGTTAGTGAAATTATTGGCATGTTGTACTATGGGGAAGAATGTGTATACCGAAATAAAGTGCCATAGCTTATTGCCATTGGATGATATTGTGGCAATGGTAACTCATCCCGATTGTATACCAGAAGTGAAAGAAGCATATGTTGGATTTTTAAATCATTGCTATATTGACACTGAAGTAGAGATGAAAGAAATTTACACTTCGAACCACATGTGGAGTTTATTTGATAAGTCATTTTTGGTTGATATGGCAGATATTGCAACAGCTCCTGCCGATAGAACTAATTCTGATAAAGCACTGGAATATTATGTAACTAATGGAGTTATGAATATAATTTCTACTTTCTTTAGTAGTCCATTTTCTGATCAAAGTACAACTGTACAGGTGAGATTGAATATTAATTTGAAGTTTATGTCTGTGATAGTTTTGCATGGGCCTTATATTTTGGGTTTTCACTACGGGTATTTTGCAATATAGTTATGCTAACTTTACTTTGGAAGTAACTTTCACATGCTTGATATTGATGGTTTTTTGTAAATTTTTCATATAATAATTAAAAAAATTGTTTACTCCTTTTCTACAAAACTTTACAAAAACTATCAATATGCGACTTCCTATCATCTGCTGGTGGCTATTTATTTGGTGATGGGTAGAAACATCTGCATGAAGCTCGTGTGTATTGGAGCGACGCTACTTTGGATTACGACGATTCCGTGACGGTAAATGCACCTATGAAATTTTCATCGCTACCTAATAACGTAAGTACTAATTTGTGCTGTTTGTATGATTAATAATTAGAAATATAACAGTTAGCACATGATTTCGCTTCTTGCAATACAATAGATCGCTTTTAAACTGGCTGATGTTATGCATTTTTTCTACGTATATAAAATACAAATTAAACTTAAACATTAAAGGTCTATTCGTTTAGAGTACCTACAATTGCGGCCATTTTGAATTCTTCGAAATAAGGTTATATTTTTAGTTTAAAATTATTTATTAGCTGATTGGTCTTACAATAGAGTCCATTCTTAAGGCACAGTGCGAAAATGTAAATAATTTGTTATTGAAAACTTATTGGTAAGTCTATAAAAGAAGAAACGCTAAACTACTAATAGTATTTACAATATTTCTAATTCTTATTTGTTGGAAGCTTAAATGGTATCTAGCAACTAACACTGCTAATAGCTACTTAATCTTTATTTAATTGTAAACATCTTGTTGTTCAGTGAAATTAATAATGGTTTTTAATTTATTTGGTGGATGTGTTTTAGACTAGACAACCAATATTTGTGAAGTTGTTACAATCGGCTTTTCGAGTATCACAATGTGATTGGTTAACCCCTCCTCAACGGTTTAACGTTGAAAACTGTATTCGTACTTTGTCAGAAGTTGGTAAGCATTATTTTTAAATGTTAATTTATATTCACAAATTTAATCCTCTATTTTTGTTTAACTATTTGAGACATAAATGGATCTTAATTTTGTTAACCAATAATAAAAATAATAAAACGATGTTAACAGCATATGGCACCTTTGCAATGCTTTGTATTCTGTGTAAAATCCTTTCTTTTGTTTGATTCTTATTACTATTATTTTGTTAGTATTTTCACAAATAGTTATTTGTTTCATTAGTACAAAAAAATGTCAATTTTTATTTTTCGGTACGAGGAAGAAAGTTGCATCAATCTTCCGAGTCCTGAAAATACATTTTTTGTACAATAAAACAAAATATTTTCTCCAGCCACTTTACCTTTATATTCAGTCATTGATTTGCAGTTCACTACATGTTTGGGAACCCCTTATTTATGTCGCTATCAGCATCAGACATTGCTATTTTATACAAAATGAGTATTATTCTACTATTTAGTGAAAAAAAAACTTGCCTCTAGAGTTTTTAATTAATATTCGTTGGACTTTACCTCTATAAAATTGATTTAAATGTGACAGATGTTAGTCAAATTACGTGAAGATAGATGGCGCCACCAGCGACTGCAAATTGTCTTTTTCTGTTCATAGAAGAGATTCACTCAAAAAATTTAAATAAACTTACACGTG
Organism: Vesta saturnalis; assembly: GCA_036346205.1. NCBI lineage: Eukaryota > Metazoa > Arthropoda > Insecta > Coleoptera > Lampyridae > Vesta > Vesta saturnalis. The sequence continues at coordinate 662,474 of JARFJB010000793.1, forward strand.
CTTAAAACGAAAATAAAAAACAAAATTATGTTGAATATCAATTTGTGACTGAAAACTGACTGATGAACATGCAAAAATTTTAGAATTGACATCCCAGGAACGTCATTCACACCAAGTTGATGTTTAGTGAAAGTCGAATTCCTTTTTGTACAGTACCATGGAGACAGAAGAATTCCGAAATCGGGCACCTTTGGTATGAAATTCAGTCACAATGCAGCATCGTATTTAGGTGGTTGGAGAAAAAATAATTTTTGCTCTTTTTTGTATCAAAAAGGTATAATGTTTATCTTGTGCGAATTTGAAAATTGTATACATTTTTTTATTCTTACCATAGAGAGTTGTTATATTGCTGAACCAGAATTGTTTTAATATTGTTTATGTACTTCTCCTTATCTACACTATGTCATAAACAATAATAAAGCGGTCTCGGTAAATTGATTATTAATATATAAAAAAAGTAAATGAGATACTGAAGGAAGCTTGGGTGCCAATACAGGTGCGTGACAGTGTCCTCGTTTTATGTAGGGCTCTTCTAGTCTAGTTCTTCCAAAAAGAAGAAATATTTGATAATTTTTAAACAAAATAGATTTCTGTTAAACAAATGGCTTTTTTTATGATTTGCATAGCTATTAAAAGTAATTCGGTAATGATGAAATATGCAGTACATCTGGAGTACATAACCGATAATTTACATATTTTTTTAATAACGTTTTATTTGGGAAAAATGGTGAGAATTATTTATTTATTTATTCGCAAGCTTTCAGACAGAAACTGTCCTTCGTCAGGCATGATATCAAAGTGACAAATATTGACAAGGTAACATCAAAATGACAAATATGAATGAGGTAACTAGAGAATTAAAATTAAATCACTGTTGTACACTGTATAACTTTCAGTTCTTGAAAATAGACACCCAGGTATTGGACAGTTTCATATCCATAATCCCTGTTCAAGTTGTTTGGCTGTTTCAGAATTTTAATAGCTTCTCTGAATCTTTCTTGTATACAAATTCCTATTGTTACCAGAATTCTTGTTTGCAAATTTTATACTGTGCAGAGTGTTTACTGCATGTTGAGCAATTGCTGATTTAGTACGATGAAGTAAACATAAGTGTCTTTTGTGTTCTGTTAACCTGGTGTTAATGCTTCTTCCAGTTTTACCAATGTAGACTTTGCCACAAGAGCATGGTACTTCGTGAACACCACATGCATGTAATGGTATTTGATCTTTGGCAGAATTCAGATTTCTAATTTTAATACTGCTTTTGTAAGCTACTTTTATATTATGCTTTTGTAATATTTTACCAAGAAAGGGTTTAGATTATATATACAGGGTCCGGCAACAAGAGCGCCTTCTTCTATATCTTCCGTTTTATATAAGCTAGATTAATAAAATTTGGAATGCAGTTATAGCTTAGTTGTGTGCATATTTTAAAATTATTCACGCGAGTACAGGTTGTTTATTTAAAGAGGACCAAATTATTATAAAAATATTTAAATAGAACACCCTGTATATTATTACTTTTTTGAATTCTACACATTCTTCCTAACAAATTCGCAATATATTTCCCTATCCCTAAATATAGCCGTTTTTGAGTTATTTCGATTTTTCTAAAAAAAATTGAAATTACAGAGTTTGCTTTGAAAATGTACCTCCTTTACTGTTGAAAAATAATAGTTATCTAATTTATATGAGAATAAGTACACAGATAGAGCTTCCTTTTAATGTGAAGAAAATGACATAATTGCATACAGGGTGCTTATAATTGACTTGCCAATCAACCATTATTCAAACTAGTAAAAGTGTACTTTTTCAAATTGTATATTATTACATTTTTGGTTTCTACTATCAGTTCGCCATTCAACTCCCTATCCCTAAATATAGCCGTTTCCGAATTATTTTCAATTTTTTAGTTATTTTACAAATTGTAATATCTTCATAACCATTCAACCCATAGAAAGTCTCTGGTTTAAACGCGTTTCAGGCGTGGGTGTTTTGTAAGTATGATGGGTTAGGTTTGTAGAGCAGTCTTGGCTAAAACCTCGCCTTTTCAAAAATAAAGTAAATAAAAAATTTCAACATGAAAAGAAGAGATACAGGTGTGTGGAAGCGTTGTGTGTCTCTCCATTATTAGGTACTAGTAATGCTGTTTATGGACATGGACGGATGACGTACTTCATTATACCTCTCTGAATATAACACAAATGTAAATTTAATCTCAAAGATCATGTACCTACCTTTAGTTCTAAAAGTACAAATACTCACACCAAAACCAGCGACAGGGGATCCTGATAAACATATCCAAAAAATTTTCAAAAATTATATGTCTGCATCGATATAACAATTGTAACAGGTAACTTTAGGAGAAAAAAGGATATTGACTATTATATTATAACGTTTATCTATAACGATATTTTATAATAAAAAGTATTAAACTTCATGTCATTTTGCATCAGACGAAAATGTGTTATGAGAGTATTAAAATTATTAAAAATTGACTAATTGAATTATGATTGAATAAATCAGTTTTCGTAATTTAACACCACATATACTATAGCATCAGTTTTCTCAGATCAATTTAACATTTTATTTAATGGCAACATTCATGTAACGATATTTATTATAAATTTGACTATTTTAAATTTTACAAACAAATATACCGTGTGTAAACTTTTTTTAAATTAACAATATATGTATTACACTTAATTTGTCGTTAGATTAGATATTTTTAAATAGAAATGTATGTTTTTCTATATTTTTATTTCATGGTTTGAATATGTATGGCTCAAGTATAAGTTGTGAATTCATTTTGCTAAAATTTTTTTTTAATTTGGCTAAACTGCTTTTAAGTGAGCAAACGGTATCTAAAAAATCTTAATTCTCCAAAATTAACATTTTTTAAATTTTATTCAATGATTAATAAACGTTCAAATGCAACGTGGGCCTAGACTATCAAATACCAATAAAATGATAACCATTTTCACTTTTATTTGAATTAAATATATGAGAAATATATCAATCATGTTCAGAAAAATGACTGTGGTTATGTATATTATTTTAAATTGATATTTGATGCTTAACTAACGTAATCAAGTTTTAAACTAGTTTAATAATTATGGCATTATTTTTTATTTTATTTTTTGCATAGTGTCAAATCAGTTAAATTAAAGTATGTATGGCGTAAACGTCAAAATTAGTTCCGAGAACATAAATTGGAATGCGCAAAAATTTTGCAACTTTGATATATTACAGTTACAATCGTTTAACAACAAACTGTTTAAAATTAGTATTCGTATCCATCCTTTATGCAAAATTGAATAAACTGTAAGAAATCTCTTTTCACTTCTTACTTTAAAGTGAATAATTTTGGAGTTATTCATATACAAGGCACTTGAGTGCCCTCTATGAAGTATTGTTGACTATCAACCGATTTTAACAAAACTTGATAGAAGAGAGATATTTCACGAGTAAATATAAAGTGTCATTAAAATCCGTTGCGTATCTTTTAAGTTATCCTGGCTACAGGCGCACGCGCACGTACAGACGCACAGCTGCACATTTTAGACAAATTTGATTGAAAAGGCTCAACCTTGAATTACAGATGTCAAATAATAAGTTTCCGATTTTACAAAACTACTTTTAACTATTCACAATTAGATTTTTCCAGTAGAATGTGTTCTAGTAATATAACTGGTTTCTAAACAGTACTAATTAAGCTTGGTAACAGTAAAACAAAAAATGAATTTACTAAAGGACAATTTTGATTAATAAACGGTTTCATCGTAACCAGTTACTATGTAGTTCAAAATTAAGACACTTGTTTCTTAATCTACAGTGCGTTAGGTTTACTAAGGGTGAATATACTTCGGGATAAACTTTTCGGTTAAACCACCTACCTCTAAGAATTGAAACAAATAATAACTCGAAATTAAATCTATGAAGTGTCCATTAAAACTTTGAATTTGGGCTACAAAATTACTCAATATCTAGATCATTTTTAAAACGCTTAAAACTTGTAACACCGTCGAAAATTGGATATCGACTTTTCACGAAAATAATATTTTCACATTTCACATACTTTTAACCGTTTAATTCGTAAACTATATTTACTCATTTCGGGGTATGTTATTGTCTAACCTTAACCTCAGAGAAGCGAACCCCAAATGCGATTTAAAAACAAAACAACCGTCACGGTTAGCTACGTATAACAAAACTGTAAAATACGTCAACCATTGATTAACGAAAGCCATATTTTTAGGACTCACTCCTATATCCCCCACCCTACAAAATCACACCCCGAGAATTTCAAATTATTTAATAGACAATACGAATCATACCAATTGTATTTTTAATTTTTTTGCATTTACATTTAAGGCTCTACTGACCCTTAAATGAAGTAAATGCTAAATATGTTATCCGTTTTAACGTATTTTTAGTGTTAGTAAGGTATATGAAGGAGGGCGTGATGGGTAGTTTTACTAACTATTTCATGCTCTAGCCCGCTATCAAATTTTTTTTGTTTTAATTAACTACAGCATCTTTTATCAACCAAAGTTTGTCTAGCTTTAAACGTTGACTGAAAACTTATAGAGACTCGCGAAAGGGCAAGTCGTTTTGTGCATAAAATTTGCTCTGGTGGATAGGAGCGCTGAGGTCGCAAGTCGCTGCATTTGCTCCAGGAATTCTCAGTCACGTCTAGAACGTTACATGTGAAGCTTCGCTTATAACGTTATATGCGTATACGCATTGGTACATCGCCCGCTAATTCGTTTAGAGAGGAGCAAGTAAAAATGAGTGCAGCAATAACGCGCCTTAAAACAAATCATTGTTGCTATTTATATTGCAAAGAAAATGCGAAAAAGGACAAGCATTTAAGTTTTTCAAATTTCCGACAAAAATGAAGACATTTTAAGTGAGTGGAAGCAAATTGTGGAAATATAAATGTACCTAACGGATAATTCAGAGTTAGGTAATAAAGTCCTGTGAAAAGCATTTTATTTCCGATAATATAATCATTCAATAAAAGCGGAAAATTTTACGAAAGAATGCCGCCTATAAAATTTTATCAAGGTAAATTTATTACTAGTTTGCTTATTCATTTATTTATTTTCAAAGTTAAATGTTATCTATTGAGGTTTGTACTTAAAATTGAAATAAAACTACATGGTAATTTTGTATAAATGCCCGTGATTTACGAGTATATATGCCATTTATACTTAAATATACCTAAGTTTGAACATTCAATAGACCCTACGGTTGGGCCGAAAGAAGCGCAATTAGAAATATAATTTTGGTAATTTATTGGGGGCGAATATTAGCGACAATTCGCCGCGCTATTGCTGATGTAAGACCTCAAGATAAAGGCAAACCGATGCATTTCACAGCAATAATTATATCCCCATTCTCGGGTCCGCCATGAGACACCTCTCCCTGGCGGTACTATATTAGGTTTTTTTGTCATATATGCTATATTTTACCTTTTCTCTGTAAAAATAATTGTAAATTTATGAGTAACAATATAAATTTTTTTACTATTTTCTAAAGTTTAGCAGACAGTCAAGCCAACAATAAAGACATTCGCAAAAGACTTTTTTCTGACATGGATGGTAAGCTTATTAATTATCATAATTAACCGTAAATGTATAAATGCATTTTTTAGAAAACAATCCCGACATTACAAATGATTCACTATGTTCCAAAGAGAAAAGATCTCGTCAGATGGACACCAATATCTGGTTTGTTTAAATTTTTCTGTTATTTTAATATTAAAGTTAATATTATTTTTTTAATATTCAGAGGTAACGTAACAAAGGGGAAGTCTCCAATTTTCTATTAGGCCACGTATATAAAACATTAACGCTGTATTAGAAGGCATACCTTTTCGTCCAAGATGGCCAAGATCTTCAAATCCTTCTGCAACATCTTCTTTTGTATTAAAATGTACCTCTTTCTTGAGAGAAATTTCATCCATTAAAAAAATTAAAAAAATAATAGTAACTTTAATATTAAAATAACAGAAAAATTTAAACAAACCAGATATTGTGTCCATCTGACGAGATCTTTTCTCTTTGGAACATAGTGAATCGAAATTTAGAAAATAGTAAAAAAATTTATATTGTTACTCATAAATTTACAATTATTTTTACAGAGAAAAGGTAAAATATAGCATATATGACAAAAAAACCTAATATAGTACCGCCAGGGAGAGGTGTCTCATGGCGGACCCGAGAATGGGGATATAATTATTGCTGTGAAATGCATCTGTTTGCCTTTATCTTGAGGTCTTACATCAGCAATAGCGCGGCGAATTGTCGCTAAGATTCGCCCCCAATAAATTACCAAAAATTATATTTCCTAATTGCGCTTCTTTCGGCCCAACCGTAGGGTCTATTGAATGTTCAAACTTAGGTATATTTAAGTATAAATGGCATATATACTCGTAAATCACGGGCATTTATACAAAATTACCATGTAGTTTTTTTTCAATTTTAAGTGCAAACCTCAATAGATAACATTTAACTTTGAAAATAAATAAATGAATAAGCAAACTAGTAATAAACTTACCTTGATAAAATTTTATAGGCACGGCATTCTTTCGTAAAATTTTCCGCTTTTGTTGAATGATTATATTATCGGAAATAAAATGCTTTTCACACAGGACTTTATTACCTAACTCTGAATTATCCGTTGGGTACACATTTATATTTCCACAATTTTGCTTCCACTCACTTAAAATGTCTTCATTTTTTGTCGGAAATTTGAAAAAACTTAAATGCTTGTCCTTTTTCGCATTTTCTTTGCAATAAAAATAGCAACAATGATTTGTTTTAAGCGTTATTGCTGCACTCATTTTACTTGCTCCTCTAAACGAATTAGCGGGCGATGTACCAATTCCTGGAGCTAGCTCTACAACTCGAAGTTTATTAAAAATAACAGATAAAACATATACGTCCCAATTGATTCCAGAAAATGCGAGTTGCATATGCAGCACAAATTTTCTCTCACTCGGTAGCAACAACTGTAAAATCTTTGGTTGACACTAAACAGCTTACTTCAACCGCAGCATATAATACCGCTCAGTTTGTTCAGAAAATAGATGAAATATTTGACGCTTTAAACAGTCGATATTTCGGTGATAGTAGAAGAAACCGACGACCATTGTCTGTTTTTAATAATAACGCGCAAAACATTTTAAAGGATGGCCTTAATTTTTTTAGAAGTTTAAAAGTTTTTGAAAATGGAAGACTACGAACAAACATATATTTTATTCAAGGATTTCAACTTTCTATAAAATCAATTTTAATGTTGTGGGTCGATTTAAAAACCAATTACGACATTAAATACTTGAATCAAGATCCGCTTGAAAACTTTTTTTCTGTAATGCGGACAAGAGGCGGTTATAACCCAATGCCCACTGTGCGTCAATTTCGAATTGCCCTTCAACATTACGCTAATATTCGACTGCAAATTGCTGTGGATAATGGCAATTGTGACACAGACTTTGGCCGATTTTTAGACGTTTTAAGCAATGAGGAAAATGCACATGACATTTACACCGCACAAAAAACTGCTTTGAATGTTGATAAAAATATGAACGACATAATAGTACAAGAAAACGAAGAATTTCAAGAAGATGATATACTTGAAGAAGTAATAGAAGAAGAAATAAAACCTGTAACTTTAGAAAGCACGACACAGGCTTATGTGGCAGCTTTTGTGGCGCATAAAATTTAAAAAAAAGTTGATTGCGAAATTTGCAAAAAATATTTATTGACAGAATGTGATTTAGTAGATTCTAATTATATATTTATAATAAATAAGGACTTTTCAAAATCAGGATCAGCAAAGTTTTTAAAGAAACCTTGTGTTTCATATTATAAATGTTTTGCCTTATTATTGGAAAATTTTTTTTTTTAATTTTGAAAAGTATAAATTCAAAAAAGAATTATCAAAAAATATAACGGAAAGATTAAAACCGTATTTAAGTAAAATTAATGTTTGCAATTGCCATAAACAAATATTCTTTAACATTTTTATGAAAATGATGATGTACCGAAGTTTCAAGTGGGAAACGGAAAAAATTCGAAAATGTAAAAGTGATAATCAACAAAAACAAAATAGAAAATTAAGAATTCTATAGATTTAGACATGCAAGAGAAGAACGAGGAGGAAAATAGTGAGCTCTCTGAAAATGAGCATTTTGTATTAAGGGAAGTGTCTGCGAAAGATCACAATTTAAGTATACAAAATAGCAAGTGTATTGTGTTGGAGAATAAAGAAAATATTGATGCCATCTGCAAAAAAAAGCACGCTTGAAATTTGCTCTAATGTTTATGTTGCGGGATATTTAGCTTATAAACTTTTAAAACAGTATAAATGTCAATTTTGTGAAATACTTATGTTGAAATCACACGCAGACATTATTAACGAAAGCGAAATATTTTTACTTCATAAGAATTATGGTTGTGAAAAATCCATAAAATTCCTGAAAAGGCCCACGCAAAGATTTACGGATCTTGTTAAAGATATTTATATATTATTTAATGTCGCTTTTGATAAGCAAAAACACTTATCTGGTCTAAAAGAACATCTAAAAGCTTATTGCCAAGAAGGCTTGAGCCAGAAGCAACGATTGGACATAATGGAATAAAAATGATTATTCATCATAATATTCGCTTGGAAACTGCTAATTATAAATCTTCACAACACACGAGAAGGAAAGTTGCAATTTAGCAGAGCCGATAAGCTAATAAGCAGTGTATAAGAACATTATTAGATTTCTGGGGGGAGGGAGGGGCGATATTTTAATATTTTTTATGCAGTTTTCCTTTAGAACATGAGTTCTAAATACATAAAGTCAAAATTTACATCGATTGGGACTTGTATCTCGATAGCTCAGTTCAAGGGCGTAGCCAGGATTTATAACAGGGGGGACCATGGTCCATGGTCGTTCAAAATGTAAAATTTTAGGATAAAAAGAAAAGGCAAATGAAAACAAAACTTTGAGATTTTAATTATACTTAAATTAAACTAATAACATTTTTCTTGGGTTTAAACTAAATTTATCCAAAACTTTCTTCACTATGCAGTCCTGATTTTCCTTCAAAAATTTTCGATGCACACTCATCAAACACAACCCAGTGAGTCTGTCATCACCCATTGTACTCCTGAGCCAGGTTTTTACCCTTCGCAGGGTACTGAACGGTCTTTCCACGGTAGCAGTAGTGGATGGGAAAGCACTTAATATTAGCAGTGCGTGTCTTGTTGCAGGGAAAAAAACATTAGCTTCCTCCAAAAGTGCAGCCACTTCAATGTCCTTTAATTTGTCTTCTGCTAAATTCTTTTTCTTCCACATATTGTACCACAAATCTAATTCTGCAGAGACTTCACCCAACTTATAAAATTCCATGAAAGATTCTGCATTATTTTTGAAATCTTTCGAAGCCATTTTGAGCATGCTTGAAGGATGAAGATAAGTTAAAGCAAAAGCAGGTGTATTTTCGTTGGAGAATCTAGCATCCAAAGACGAAGTTAAAGAATCAAGATAGGAGATGATTATTGACCGCTTCCAGTATTCAACTGCAGACTCAGATCGTGGATTACTTCTGTGTACTTGCTTTTGAGTGACTCGTGATACTGACAACTCAACCCCTACTTTCTCTGCGATATCAAGTGATTTTTTAAATAATTCATAAGAAACATTTTTGACATCTTGTCGATCTTCTTTGATTACATCTAGAATATCATCAATATGTTTCTTTACCATAACCAAATCCATACTTTTACCTTATAAAACGTTTACAACGGGTTCCAAAATTGCAGAGTATCTTGCAATTATGTTTAAGCCTAAGATGAATATTGGTTTAGTAACTGCACAGTGCAATTGGTAGGCAGATTTTCTTGATGCATAGTTTCCTTCGACAGATAGATGTTCTAGTGCTTTAACAATGTCAGCGAAGCTTTCTGAAAATTTTTTTATGCTCTTACATTTTTCCGACCATCTGGTCTCACAGAGCCTTGAAAGATTTGGAACCGATTTCCTACGGCTGGCGATTCACGAAAGAAGGTTATTGTGTCTTTAACCGTTGCAATTGTGTTTCTTATTTCTGGTAGCTTGCTAGTATCATTGACCACAAGATTTAGTCTGTGGCTGGAGCAATGGAAAAATAAAGATTTAGCGTATTTTTTTTAAGAATGGCCTGTACACCACCTTCTTTGCCGGCCATCGTGGAACAAATCCGAATCCCACACAATTATCGGCGGAAAAATTATCTTCTAAAAAACTTTGAATTGCGCTAGCGATTGTAGAAGCATCTTGACATTTTAACTCAATGTAGCCTACAAATTCCTCCCTGATTATTTTTTGGCTTTCATCATAGAACCTTAATCCAATAGAAAGCTGCTCTTTTCCAGCGATATTTGCTGTTTCATCAGCCATTACAGCATAAGCTTTTGCCCGTTTACAGTCTTCGATTATTTTTTCTTTGATAACTTCACCGCATAATTGTATGATCTCATTTTGAATTGTTGGCGAGGTACAGACTGCGTTTTTTTGAGATTTATCCAAGTGGCTCTTTAGCTTCTCATCACCAGAGTCAATCCTCAAATTTAAAAGGTCAAAGAAAACTCCCTCATTTCCTTGTTTTCGTCTAAGTGGCAAATCATAAATTCCACAAAGTATTATGCATAAAATAATTGCTGACAATATTTGTTTATTTTCTTCAATCGTCTTATGGTGCCCTATTTGCAATTGGACATCAACAGGAGCATTTTCAAGAAATGCTTTTGCAGCAGCTGTTGAAGATTTGTGGTAATGGCTGCCAACGTGCTTTCTACAATCTTCATGTATATCCTTAAACTTCATGTAAGGCCTTACCATAAATGACCCCAATACTCCTTTAACTGTAGCAATTCTTGGCGGAAATAAAACACAATACAAACATAGAGCACCTTTCAAACGACTTGAGTACACCAACCATGGAGTATATTGATCTAACCAGCGATGGTTAAATTTTCTTTTCAAGTGAATGGCATCAGAAGAAGAATCGTAATTGGATGATGGAACCCAAGGGTTTGTCAACAATTCCTTCTTTTTTTCAGAAGGCAAGTTATTGGCAAAACTAACATAACGACCAATGTCATTTTCATGGTAGCCATCGCGTTCTTCAGTTTGTTTAGAGGTCCCAGTTCCAGAGACAGCTTCATGTAGATTTGAAGAACTACTTGAGCCTCCTTCAAAAATAGATTCCGATTTTGATGTTCCGACCATTTTATTTTCATCTTCATCACAATCATTGCTTCCACTTCCACTACTGTCATCATGAACTTTTTTCCGTTTTAGAGATTTTTGACCTAAAAATAATAACCTAATATCATTCTTGTTCTTAGTCCCTAGTATAAAAATTAGTATAAAACAACACTACCATGTAATGATAGCTTATAATGTGGATATCCGATGTTAATATTTTTTCTCTAGATTAAAAACACAAAATGAAATTAATAGCACGTATAAAGTGCTTTTTGATCTTTAATATGTGAAAATTTCAAGTTTTTATATTTAGTCCCATTTGAGATATCAGCTGTCAAAATCATCGGTGCATTATTGTAATTTTTGTTATAATTGGAAGGCAAAAAAGTCGGCATCATAATAATGAAAAATATATAAAGTTATATTAATAATGCACAGAATCTTTTGCCAAAGCTAATAAAAATTGTTTCACAAAGATACAAGCAAAGAGTAAAGAGCAATTGGCAATTTTGTAAAGGGCTGCAATTGAATTTTTTTCCAAACGTTGCGATACAAATAATTTTGAACAAAAATTAACATCGGATATCACGTATTTACATTATAAGCTATCATTACATGGTAGTTTTGTTTTATTTGGTGCTGGTCGAGCAACCAATTTTCAAATTTTTGGACCATTTCTAATGGAATGACTCTAAAGTTTTAATTAAAAATTTAATTTTCTACTGAAATTATTTAACTTACCTTTTTGTAACCAATTTCTTATATCCATTTTGCCTTTTCTGTGATTTCTGTCTCTTTATTCTGTGGCAAAACTATTGTTACGGATTTTCCCTCTTGTTTCTCAGGCAATAATTTAACACTGATAACTATTCACACCAACTTTATTTAAAACCAATAAAGTTAACAAAACAAACACAAATATTCACTTTCTCAACACTTTTTAACTATTCCGCTTTTAAATCTCGCTCCTCGCTTTCTATTCGCCGTATGCAACTTCGTTTCCTGCACTATGTACTGTACTGTACTGTTTGTCTTCGCGCCGGATAGGCAATTTTATATACCCTTTTTGAGCCTAGAAATTGCCAGAACATTCGCATCGCCGGTTCCCGTATATTCCTCACTTGTATCTCAATTTTTCTCGAAGAAAACCAGTGGCGTTTCGTTACACTATTAAATAGGACACTGTCGCTAGACAAGAGCACAAGACAAAAAAAAGTGACAATTTTTTTACCATTTTTCTCAAAAATGTCCGACTGTTAAGTGGTTGAATCGAACACTAAAAATTGACGTATCCTGAGAGTAAATAGAACACTCGTTTTTATCCAATTCTGGTGTGGGACAATTCTGGTGTGCACCAATTCATTAAATGCATAGATCGAAAACGATATTAATATATATTTAGCACTATGTCAGTTTTTCAAACAGCTTTGTTTTTTGCTGATGAAATATATTTTAGTGACAAAGGAAACACGAATAATTTTATTTATTAGAGCTTATTAATTAATTTTTAAATGTTCATAAAAGCAACCAAACGACCACAACAACAAACAAAATATATAAAACATAACAAAAAAAATATGCAGAACAGAAAAATATGTATATTTTAGATTTAATTTTTTGTTTATTAAAATTTAAAAATTATTTAATTTATTTTTGCTCTTCCCTGGGGGGGGGGGCAGTTGTTCCTCCCTGCCCTTCGCTGGCTACGCCCATGGCTCAGTTGGTTAGTGAGCCACCCTAGTAAAGTGAATGTCGTAGGTTCAAATTCTAATCGAGTTAAACTTTTTATTTATGTATGTAATAAAATTAATAATGACTTTTAATGTGATCTTTATTCTGAAATACCCCGTAAATTAAAGTAATTTTTTTTATGAAGTTTTATTAAAGCATTATTTTTAAATTTTAAATACTTTGATTATATGCTATTACAAGGTTTAATTGACGTGAAAACCAATAAACAAGTATATAATTGATATAAGGAAACATAAATATTTATATACTTAAAATCGTTGATAAAATTAATGTGACCTTTATTATGAATTACCCTGTATACGTAAATTAAAGTAAATTGTTTAATGAAATGTTTATGAAAGCACTTTTTTTTTGTTTTAAATACTGTAATTTCTATATGAAATTACAACGTTCTATTGACGTGAAAACCAACAAAGAAGTATATAATTAATAAGAGGGGATGCCCTGTATACGAAAATTAAAGCAAATTTTTGAATGACGTGAAACTTGTTTATCAAAGCATTTTTTTTTTGTATTTTAAACACTAATTTCTATTTTTCCATATGCGATTACAAAGTTTTATTGAGGTGAAAACCAATAAACAAATATATAATTAATAACAGGAAACATATAAATATTTATATACTTAAAATCGTTCATAAAATTAATCTTTATTCTGAATTACCCTGTATACGTAATTTAAAGTAAATTTTGTTATGAAATGCTGATCAAAGCATTTTTTTTTTATTTTAAATACTTTAATTTCAATTTTTGTATATGCAATTACAAAGTTTTATTGACGTTAAAACCAATAAACAAGTATATAATTAACAGGGGAACATATAAATTATTTATATACTTAAAATCGTTCATAAAATTAATCCTCGAATCATTTCTAATATAAAAGAGGTAACGTTATCGGTTTCTTGCGATGTTTGTATAAATGTTATTCATTCAGCGATAAAATTTCATATCACACGCAAATTCTGTTTACGGACGATGGTGTCACCACTACACAGTGGTTTAGTTTGTTGATAGTGGGGTGCAAAGGAACGCGAGAAGTGAGATAGCCATATAGCACAAAATTTTACGTTAGGTTGCATCTCTTTATGATTTTTTTACTCAATGCTTTAAAACAGTCTACTTTCGACATTTCTTGATTAAAACGAATGAATTTTTTTACAAATGACTCTTCACAGTATTAGCTATCCCGCTATAGAGCTGATAAATTTCCATTGTTTTATAATATAAAGTAAAAAAACGTAAAGCGTTATTCAACTTTATAAAAAAAAGTAGTAAATTTTTGTTTCTATAGGCAACCCATATTGCACCGACTTTAAGCGCAACAGAAATCTTATAATCCTTTAATCCTCTTATTGTTGTTGTATTTACGATATTGAACAGGTGTTTATGCTTTATGGACATTGTTCCCCAAATTATCTGTATACCTGTATAGATACTTTTGTATTTTATTAGATACACAATGTGCTAAGTATGATTGCAAAAAATAAAAAACTCTTGAAAGTTAGCATGAATGGGATTTTATTATTAAATATTTGTTCTGCAAAAGGTACATCTATAATAACATCAAACAATTTATTTACAAATTTTTTACAAGTATATCACGAATTGCCATATTTCTGGACTGACGCGAATCAACAATTTCAGGTAGCAAAGCATATATATAAAACCGTATTAATTTTTCTAGCACATTTATGCACCAAAAATTATCATCATAAGGAATTTTTTCTATATGTACATCTTTGTTAGTATATATAACAAAGTAGCAGTATTTTTTACAAGCTACATGCATTTGTCCTTGCACTTGGTACATATAGTTGTGTTGTTTTTTTAATTTAATTTCTATTCCGTTTTTAGTTTTTACCTTCTCACAATAACGAATAATGTTTTTATCTATAGCTTCTATTACAGAGTAGTTTTTGGCCGAAAACGGACACTTGATTTCTAAAACAGCATCATCTCCCACAAGTCCATCCGGGGATGCACCTAGGAAGGGATATTGAATGTCTATAATAAGTCCCGAGTCTCGAACTTGTAATCCGCTTTTACGAATAAATGCTTTCCTCGCTTCCGGTTCATTTAAAATCCCGTATTTTAGAGCTTTTGCATTTATTGGATTTTTATAAAGCAATGTTTTGACCACATTCTTCGTGTTTGTATTTTCTCGCATTTTACAAATAGCACCAAAGTTACTAGCTGTAATCATATTTGACCGTTGTTCTTGCCAAGCTGGATTCGCAATTTGTCCCAAAGTATTTTCAAAAATCTCCTTTCGATTGACTTTAGCAAGTTCCATTAGGAATTTATTTTTAGCCAAGCTTAATTCGTATTCATTCTTATCATTTACCACATCTAACACATTACCATAATCTTCATCTTCAGTGTACACCTTTTTACTCCTTTTTGAAATTGTATGAATTTTCTTTCTGACTTTTTCGGCATACTCTTTTGTGTATTTCCCTATTGTACCTTCAGGAAATCTTTCTTGAACTATGTCCATGAAAGAGCCTCGATTGTTAAAGCTAATAGCAGCAGCTTTACATCGTGATTCATAGGAACCGCGCCTGCAGAAATTCACTCTTTTTCCCCCAACTAATTTGTTTACAAGTGAATTATAGTTTTCAACTGCATTATTGTCAGTATCAAACAAAAGACTTGAAGAGTTATTCGCAACCCTCATCAAGGCATTTTGGAATTCCTCAAAAATTGTAGATGCTGTAAATTGTACATAAAGGTTACATTCGCCTGGTGTTGGTCCTTTGCAAAAGTAATTGTGTACATCATTTTCACAATTTTCATGATTGCCAAATATATGCTTAGGCCCGTTTATGATGTCCCGTCTTAAATTTTCTATCTTGTTTACCAGTGGAACGTTTTCATTTTTCTTATATTTAACAGCACTAACGACTGCTGTTCTAAAACGGAGTATATTGGACGTGATGAATGTCTTGATATTTATATCCACCTTTGGCCGTCTTGTCAAGTCCTTTAGTTTTTGGCAATAGTTGCGTAACAAATGGTTTCTACATTCAATTTTTTTGTATATGATAGTTTGGACCATATGGTTTATTGTCCTTTAATTTCTTGTTAACGCTACTGTCACCATCTCCTATGAAATACTTATACCGCAAGTTGTGCATTTCAATAGAAGACCTAAAGCCGTCTAAAATTATATTTGCTTCCATTGATGTGGATGTGCCAGCCCAATTTTTGTAGCATTTATGTGTAAGCACAGTATTACCATTTTTATATTTTTTACAGATCGTGCAATATTTATTCTTGACACCTACATAAGTCACTTTTTGTTTTGGCTCCAATTATGGTAGCAACTCCAGAGAGGCATTATAATTTGTTTTGTAAGACCTTTTAGACCATGCACCGTCAACTATTACACTTAAAAATGGTATGCCATCAGCATCTATATCACCGGCTTGCGTTGCCAATCGATATTCTTCAGCTCCCGCTAACAACATTTCATTGACTGTAGCTTCTTCGATAGCGTTTTGAACTTCATTTTGATATTTTATATACGATTTTGAAGACATTCCAGGAATATTGATTGACGAACACAGTTCATTTAATTGCGTATGTCCAATTCAATGGACATCGCCCGCATACCGCCGCCTTATTTACATTTATACAGTCTAAGCCTTCTGTTGAAACTACGTCTTTTTTGCCACAAACATCACATTTGAATGTCAAAACACTTTTGAAACCAAATCTAGTTTCAGATATGAGAGTCATATTGAAAAAACTGCATCCAAATCCATCATGTTGTAGGGATTTTAAAGCATTTATAAACGGGATAAGGTCTACAATACGACGCCCACTGGGTATATGACGTTCAGGACTGTGTTTTGATTCTTGTTCGATGTTCAGGTCTGGTAATAGTTCAGAAATTGTCTCCACTTCTGAGTATTCGTCATCCAGAGTTTTATTATTGCATAGCAAATTTTCTTTTGTACTGAAAATAAAATAAAATAAACTGTCGGTTCATAATTTTAATTACAATTTGTGATTTAGTGTTACACGTGATTTTCTTGGAATATTTAAACTATGATTTATTATTTGTTGTACGTTGTACCTATTCATTAAATTTTTTCCATATAATTATTTAGGGTTGGTTGAAATGTGAACAAGGGTAATTGGAAACGAGGTACATATATTTGCTGAATACTAAATTTAACGTCAATAGATGGCAGCATTCTGCAGTTTATAGTTAATTTGGTCTAAGGAGAAGTAATTCAGCAAGCTGTACTGCCACAAAATGTGATAAATGGATTCAAGACCACTGCTATTTTTCCTGTGCGTCCAAATTCTCAGAGGAACTATTTGACCCTTGTGATCTCCAAACGTATAAGGCTAGTATAATACCGGAAACGCCTAAAAATCCTGCTCCCTTAGAGATGCCAATGCGGCCCTCGACGTCGACTAATATAGTCGCAGTATCACCTCAGAAGTTTCTGGGGCCAGCACCCAAGTTCAAAGAACTTGAGCATGTAGCGATTGATTTGTCGCTTCGAATTAACAAACATTCTCCTGAGAAAACTGGTCAGTCAGCAAGAAGTATCGTTGAAATTTTTCTAGCGTAATGCAAAAAGACACTGCTGAGAGGAA
Source organism: Vesta saturnalis (assembly GCA_036346205.1). NCBI lineage: Eukaryota > Metazoa > Arthropoda > Insecta > Coleoptera > Lampyridae > Vesta > Vesta saturnalis. The sequence goes on from JARFJB010000793.1 coordinate 680,091, forward strand.
TCCAAAACAAAGTACCGAGAAAAAGACGCTAGTTCCACGACTGAAACAGTTGACATGTGGTGTAGTGCTGACGGCTCCAGAAGTACTGAACCGATTACGAGAAGCACACAAGAGCAAAAACAAAATAAGAAACAACCAAAGAAACGTGAAAAAACCTGTGAAAAGCTTAATATCAACATTAAAAAGAAAAACAGAATAGAAGAAAACCTAGTAGAAGATTTTTCAGATGACGGCAATGAAGAAGATCTGAGATATAGAAGAAAACCTAGTATAAGATTTTTCAGATGACGGCAATGAAGAAGATCTGAGACAAGATATAGAAATAGAAAATACGGAAGAAATAATTAATTTTATTAAATACATAAATAAAAAGTTCAGCTCGAGTAGGATTTGAACCTACGACTTCCACCTTGCTAGAGTGGCGGTCTAACAAACTGAGCTATCGAGATACAAGCCCCAATCGATGTAAATGTTGTCTTTATGTATTAATAATTTTTAATTACATCTTTACTTTTGAACTTATGCGTTCATTACAAAAAACTTATAATAACGGAAGAAATAAGTTATGAGAATCCACAACCTGAGCCTTTATTACCTGGCGCATATGTATTGGTTGATTTTATAGAAGGCAAAAAAACACAACGCATTATACAAACGTTTGTGTAATCACATCAGTCCCCTGCTTGTTTACAATTACCCGTAAGTCAAAGCGGTAAATGTGAACATGAGGGGTTAATGTAAACATTGAGTACCAAATTTATTTATCAAAAAAAATGCATATCCATCTGAAAGAAAAACTTCTCAGTATTATACGCTTCTTATTATATATTTTTAATATTATATTTTCGTACTTCTATAAATGTGTAGATTTGAAACTACAAAAAAACGTTTACAATTTCCCCTACTAACCCTATTTCTTATTTTGAATTTACATTGTTTTATTTTTCATTTTTAGTTCACTTATAGCTTGCCTTTTTTTATTACCTATAATAATATTCAGTATTCTAATGTTTCATTTATTGTAGAATAAATTTAGGGCAATCGTGTATCTATTTATATAAGATACTTATTTATGAATTGGTGTACATTTGTATAAGTTTATGATCTTACCATTTTTGCTGCTTCTAATTAACTTTAACAATTTTTTTCTGGATTTTCGACGAGCTGAACACGATAAACTTTTTTTTGAATGAATTCCCATATCTTTTAAAAATGGAACGTATACACTTTATGGAAGTGAATAAAAAAATATATATGTGTATTTACCTATTTACACTAATCACATTCAAGTAAATACTTGTTCTGCTCGTTTGAAAGTAAGAAGGAAAATATTTTGTCGAATTTATCTATCTTTAACAAAACAACTATTTAACAATAGTAAATCCTTTTGGCGGGTAATACCGTCAAAACCCCTGATGTGACTACCTGTTTTAAAGTAATATAACCAACTAATGAATATTTCAAGATATGCAACTGATTATACACAGAACTAGAATTTTATTTAGGTAAAGTAAAGCCTTAAGAACAATTAATTTTATTATTTGTGGGGTGAGTAAATAAAATGGTATACCAGTGAATCCTTAAAATCTTTCGTCTCTCGCTTATTAGGAATCATGGGTAATCAGTTTTACAGTTCACTCCAAGCGTCACCTTGACTGTAATTTGAAGTCCGTGAGGTAGCTAATCTTACTTGGAATATATATATATATATATATATATATATATATATATATATATATATATATATATATATACAGGTTGTCAAAGTTGTAAAAATAAATCACGTTTTCTTACACATCTTTCCACTGCTTTGAGCTAATTTTATAATATTTCTTATATGGCGGTTTCTTGGGATCAGAAATTCAAATTTATCATCGAGTAAATTTTGTATTAGAAAGTTGAAGTACCTATCTCCATTCAGCCAATTTGGCAGTACAAAGGGACCAATAATAAAAGTGTCTACAATTCCAGCCCAGATATTTACTTGAAATTGATGCTGATAATGAGATACTCTCGTTTCATAAGGGTTTTCAACAGCATAAACATGTTCATTATGAACATTAAAAATACCGCATCTAGTCCGTGAACAAATTTTTTTTACTAAAATTTGGATTTTCGATTGTTATATGAATATTATATCGACAGAAAGCTAAACGTTGATCAGGATCGATGAGCAATATGTCTTGAACTTTTCGAATATGAAAGGGGTTCAATAATTGTTCTTGAAAAACTTTATGATTGATGATTTCGAAATTTCCAATTGCAATCCTACACGTCGTGTGCTGGTCTTTGGATTTATTTTAACAGCGTCCAAAATCTCTTCTTCTATTTCCACCGTCCTTATGGTTCGTCTGCGTCCAGAATTTACACGGCTTGGTTGAAACTTGCCATTTTCGCGGAGACGTGTTTCGATATTAGCAAAAGTGTGCCGATTTGGAGTTCTACGGAAAGGATATTTTTCCCTATAAATTCGCACGCTTCTTCGACCGTTGCAATGGCAAAGTCCATAGACTAAAAGCATATTCACCATTTCAGAATTAGTGAAACTGTCAGCCATAATTATGGATCTTTATCAACGTAAAAGTAACAGAAAAAACTAATTTGATAAATAAATTCAACTGTCGATAAGGTAACTAAAAAGCAAAGGCGATTAAAGTTTTTACCTAAGTAAAAGCGCTTGCGCAAATGTGCACTGAATTAGAAAATATTTTTTCCTGGCTAAACCGTTCGTCTTATCCAAATTTTTCACGAGAGAAAAAGATTCAAAATTAATTGAAATTAATTAAAACTAAATGTTATTGCGAAAAAAAATAGGATAGTCAAATAAGTTATTTTGATACTTTTGGATAATTTGCATGAATCATGAGCTTTAGATGCGTTTTTCGGAAACCCGTGCTCTTAGCGATATCAAGAAGGTAGGTAAGCAGAAAAGGTAGGGAAAACTATAATTCCATAATAAAAGGACTTACAGTGTAGCACAAAAATTCGCTTGTAGCGCCCTCTAGGAAATACACCGAAATCGATGATAAATTTGAATTTCTCATCCCAAGAAACCCCCATATGAGAAATTTTATAAAATAGCTTAAAGCAGTAAAAAGATTTGAAAGAAAATGTGATTTATTTTTTCAACTTTGACACCCTGTAGCTTCGTTATTATCACCTTTTGGACTAAGGCAAGTTTAGTTAAATCGGCTTATTGTCATGTAAGTAATATTCATTATCCTTTTGGCTATGCAATTTAGGGACACCCTGTATATATATATATATATATATATATATATATATATATATATATATATATATATATATATATATATATATATATATATATATATATATATATATATATTTATACATACATCTTAGTGCTCTGTTTTGTAAAACAAATATTCGATATCTATGCGTTGTTGCCCTAAAAGATCTCATATCTCGTAGTTGACTCTATGTTCCCAAAATAAAATATTCTGATAGTATTCAGGTTAGTTATGTAACTTCGCTTAAGTGCAAAACATTTTGATACAATTGATTTACTGATCGACAATACATGATCCTACCAAGTTAACGAATAGTCAATAGAAAGTCCTAATAATTTAAAAACTGTTACTTGCTCTATTGATTTATATTTTGGTATCTTTATCAGTGAACTTGCATTATATTGAGAACATTTAGAGTAAAATTGCATAATTCGAGTTTTTTCGGTACTTAAAACTAACTGATTTAATGTAAAATAGTTCGATAATTCTACTAAACAAGAGTTTAATTGACATGACACTACATTACTTCTGTCTCCATAAGAAAGTAGTGTAAGGTCATCTGCAAATAAACAAGCATTAATATTAATACAGCTATCTATATCATTTATATACAAGAGCAATAATAAAGGACCAAGTACACTGCCTTGAGGTACTCCCATTTCTAAACTTAAAGTTGTCGAACGACAACATTGACAATTTACATACTGCTTTTTGGAAATAAGGTACGACTTAATTAACAGGTGACACTTTCCACATAAGCCCACTTTTTCCATTTTAGGCTTTATAATGAGTTCAAGAAAAATCTACAACAAAAGACCCACACACACATACATGTGACAATCAGCATAAGTTAAATTCTTGTTTGGAGGTTGTGCTCCACATAGTATTCTGTTAGTTTTAAATCTGGTTTTGGCTGCTTCAGGAGCTGGAAGATGGCTAATACTTGTTTCAACATTAGAGATGATTTCTTCAACAGGAACTTTGGAATGAGCCACATCAAAATCCAACCCGTTAGCCGAAACATGTTAGTTGTGTTAATTTGTGTTAATTGTTGTGACTTAAAACCAAAAGTAAAGTATAGTATAGCTATGTTTTTGTTTATCAGCTAAGACATAGGTGGACAATTTACATCTAAGAAAAAGCTAGAAGCATAGCTAATTTACACAAGAGTGAGAGAGTATGATCCCAGACCAGAACAATAGAAAGGGATAGAAGAACAAGAAATTGACATGAAAGTAAGAGAAGGATATATAAACGGTCGAATAAGAGCTTTAAAACGACACCAAAATAATGTTTCTTGTTTAACTATATCAGAAGTAGGGGAGTATGAGGGTGGAGCCAATAGATAACGCCTGAGTAATTACCCGACCCACGATATCAGTTTATTCCTTCATTTCTGCTACTTTTGAAGCAATCCTATCCATGACACGATCTCAGCAATTATCTAACTTAGTTGGATCAGTAATGATAATATCGACATATCTATCATAGATCAATTAAAAATACACTTTCCAACAATGTCTTGAATTAGTTTCTAACCTAATAAGCGCTGGAATTATAGCACTGGAGGGATGATACATGTACAGGCATTTACCGTCACAAGCGCAGACCTAATCTTGCATTCCTAAAATATTTTTCATGCCTTTGGGCGTTAAACCGTTATCCACTACATTGACGCGGTGTTCCAACGGCTTGCGCCACTGTACCATTTCGTTGATTGTTGTAGCTCCTTAGGTTTTTGTTCATGGGAGTCAATGGCTTATTAGACTACCACCGAAAGCGGTAACTTCTAGCAGGCGGCGTAAAAAAAGAAAAAAGGACGAAAAATTGAAGAAGTGGCTTGTACTTTTACTGTGTGTTATTTTGAAGCTCAATTTCCCATTGTACTCAAACTCACCTAGTGGGTTTGGACAGCAAGCGCCACGTTTAACTAGGCTCGAATGGAGGAGAGTAGGGCTACCAGTACTCAACTTTAGCTATCCTGGCTTTATATGTTAGTATAGGGTAGTGAGTCGCCCAGTCTAATTTTGGCTACACGCGGTCTTGAACCGTGAGTGTAAAAATAAATACGAGGCGGAATGCCCATACATGAAATCGTTGCTCTCCCTCTTTCACGAAATATCGTTTTCTTTATCACACTACCTCATCTCTAACTCCTCGACTTTACATTTTATTCTTCAGCTTACGATGTTAACATTTTATAGCAATAATCGCGGTTCGTTGAAATAACTTATAAAAAACAAGGAAAATACACTACTGTAATTTTTAGACACCGTGAACAACCTAAAACAATACTTAGCGCCACAACGACTCTTTGACGGATTACACCTAAACTAAAAAGACAGTATTGTCACATATTAACATTGGTATTTCTAACACTTTTATACAGTTTTGGTGTCTCCTATAAATTTTTTTGCTAGTTTTATTCTATTTTCATCGTTTATGAGAAACCTTCGCTATTTTTATTGCTTATAACACAATTTTCATATACACAAATGTGATTTGCGACACGGAATGTTTTGTTTCCTGGTAGAATAGAGGGGTGGCGGAGCGACAAACAGGTATTGTGCCTTGGGCGCGAGAATTATTCGCGCCGGCCCTGGTGGGAATGTGTTTCTTTTAGCATTTTTTTGGGCAGAATCTCTTTGTGAAAGAAGTGTTAAGGATTGGTGCAAATTTGATTTACTTAGAACTAGTGTTTTATAAGAATTTGGTACTTCCCAGTAATTTAGTAGTGTACCTGAAATGAAGTATACTATCATACTAAGAGTCGTTTACATATTAAAACATTGTGGAAAATTTGTTATAATACAGATTTCGTTACTGGGTTAAGACAAATTTTGCAATTATATAAATATTGTTTCGATCATTAGCGAACTTATATCTAAAGGATTACGCTCATTTTTACTTCAGTTTAAGGCCATTTTGGGATTTAATTACAGCTTTGATAATTGCGATTTAGAAATTAGATTTACTTAAAGCTTACTTTTGTCTAAAGTAAAATATGCTGGTTGAAAGATTAATGTAGTTTTAAAGGCAAATTTGCTTTAATGTGCAAACATAATAATATGGTTGACCGCGTTACACTTGAAATCATGGTAAACTGTACAATTTATGAACTTTCAAATCCATTAGCGTGGTATTGGAATTATATCTAAAATCGGTAAAAGCATATGAGGAAAAATATAGTAAATTTAGTTTTAATGTGAAAATTTGCATAATTAGTAAAAATCACGTCATCCATTCTGAAGGATGTTTTGCTTGTCAAAAATGATGCTAAAAGGGAGTATATTTGTTTTTATTGGATGTTTTATTGTTTTGGCAGTAAGCCTATTTAAGCGAGATTTTATGATTTAAGGAGTGATTGATAAATTGTGATGAAGTAAGACTTAGTGTTTGCGGTTCTTGGAAGTAAATAACTATGTGTACGCAATATAGAATTATGGCGTATGTAGACATATTTTTAAATAGTGTGTCCAATAAGTTAAGCTTAAAATTATGGAATCATGTACCGAGTTATGTATAGTAAAGCAACAGATCAGTATATTCATGCAAACTGTTTACCGTTTACCGATTATTAAACGGATACTTTTTTTTTAGTGAGGTAGTATAGGTTTACTGTTAATTATCAAAGAACGAGACATGCCGTGGTTAAATGTTATGCTACAGCTGATTTGGTAATGACCACCAGCTACAGGATACATACTTGTATGTTTTGAGTTTTTGTCGCCTTTTTTTACTGATCTTAAATGAGTAGTTATAGATACTTTCTAACAACGACCTACCCTTTCACGCTGTCCTGCAAATGTTTTAACATTTATATCACTGTTGCATAATGCTGATTTGTTCCGTAATAATGCCTCATTCCATTGACGAAGTGTTCGGAAGTTTTGTATAATTTATGAAGTTTAAAATCCATTAGCGTGATATGGGAATTATATCAAAAATGGTAAAAACATATGAGGAAAAATGTAGTAAGTTTAGATTTAATGTCAAAATTTGCAAAATTAGTAAAAATTTTAGTGATGTTGTCTTTGTTGACTGTTACTTATTAAAGTACGAGCGTGTTGTAGTCCAATGTTATGCTACAGCTGATCTAGTAATGACCACCAACTACAGGATATATACCTGTGTATTTGAGTTTTTGTCGCTCTTTTTAACCCTTCTCGTTTTTCGCTGATCGTAAATGAGTTAGTAGTTGACATTGATAATTTCTAACAACGACCTGCCGTTTCACGCGGACCCTGATCTGTTAACGTTTATATTACTGTTGCATAATGCGGATTTGTTCCTTAAGAATACCTCGTTCAGAACGAGCATTTTAATAATAAAAGTTTTATTTTAAAATTAATTTGATTAGCACTTCAGGATTTGTAAGTTATACAATTTTTACAACTTTAACTTTATGCAACATATAGTGTACTTGATGAAACAGGTATAAGAATAAACGGAAAATATAAAAAGTTATTGCTATTGCTTTATTAACTTTAATCCTACACGTGTTTGCTGAACTGCCGTTACGTAGTTAAGGTGTGGGTATTGTACATTTGTCTTACATTTTAAACACTGCAGAAATAATCTTCAATTTTGAAACTGACCACTATCAGCTTGTTTGTGAAGCTTATGTGTTGTAATTTTTTATAAACCATATTGCTATCAGTATATTTCAAGAGGTGATGGCTTAGCAATTCTTATTTACCGCTGAAAAGTATTTAATAATTTTTATATTCCCAATCTGTACCTTTAAAATGAACTTAGTTTTACAGTATAAATTAGAACGGTAACACTCATTTAATTTTATATTTTAGCAAAGAATCGGGGTATAGCTATACCTTTGGATTTAGAAAGTCAGGTTAACGCCATGTTTAACAAGGCGACGATTTTAACAAGACAAACTAGCAAGTGGTTACAAGCAGCGAAAACCCCAAAAATAGAAAGGTCACAGTCTCAGGTACAAGCATGGTATTGTATTCTGAATTTTACTAACTCTATAATTTTAGTTAATTCGTCTGGATAGAAGCATTATAGAAGGTTTACAAGACATTGTATCTCTCTTGGAAGATCAATTGAAACCATTGGTACAGTCGGAGCTTTCATTATTGGTTGATGTTTTGTACCGTCCAGAACTTCTATTTCCACCAGGGACTGAATCTCGGAAAAAATGTGAAAGTGGCGGTTTTATAAGAAGGTATTTAAACAAATGCTTTATTTATTATTGACGAAAAGTTATAATACTGGATGTGGTATAATGTATCTGATCATATTATTTTGTTAAAGAAAAATTAATTTCATCACAAGAGTCTTTAGTAGCGGTAAATTTTGTTACCTACAATTAAAAGCAGTCGGTGTGAAATTGTCAATAACGGGTGCAATCAGATAAATTTTTTATAAAATATCTACAGCATTAATAAACCAGTCAGAACAATGCGACATCCGAAATCAGGGATTTGAGCTGTTCAAGGGCGCCACTAGTTTTAGATTTACACGGTAAGTAGTCTAAAGTACAATGTTACTGTTTATGTAGTTTTAATTATAATTAAAGATAGTAATTGGTTATGTTTGAATACGGTACTGTATAGTTGAATAACACTTGAAGCGCGTGAACGTAAAAAGACGCAATTTTTTGCACAGGTGTAGATTTGTATAGTGCTTTTTTATATGAAATTGATCATTTTATGACCTTGAGTAACTCGGAGTAATGACTGTTGATTAAAAAGTAGAACAGCATTTGGATTTACAGCTGACAGCGTACCGCGTTGTAAACGCAAAGGTACGGGTGAAAATCGTTTTTGTTTCGGTGGTATGTGCATTAGGCCATTAATTAACCTATAATTGTGGTGTTTTGGACAATTATGATTATAACAAAACTTTTTGATAGTATAAAATCGGTTTGACATGTATAAAAACCTTACACTTACCATACAATAAAACTCACAATCGATAAAGGGTGTCACTGACGTCCCTGTTATCTGAATGTTCACTAGATTTACATAGGCTAAGATGTTAAAAATTCTTAGATTCTCAGAAAACAAAATAAATGCTCATTCGGTAAATAAATAACTCAATTCTCACCGTCAAATTCAGGAAATTCTCCTTAAATAGATAAAGCAGTTTAATATTAATTAAACTTAATAAGTTTAATTAGTCAACATAAACGATACCCAAGGCTTAAACCAATTTTGGTTTTGGCTTGAAAAAATAAATATTGATCACACCTTGTAAGATTTGTCTTCAAGCAAGCTAGTGAAATCTCGCAAGTGAATAACATATGTTTAATAAACTGTATATGTGCAGTTTAGTAAACATATGTTATTCACTTGAGAGATTTTGCATATACTTTCGTATTTCAATTGTGCAAATAATTTTAAACACTTGGTTTGAAATTTTGATTTCATACTGAAAACCACATAATGGACTATTAAATTTAGAAAATTGATCATTAAAAAACAGTAGCGTTACGTATTCTATTTGCATTAACAAAAAGCATTCAAGTTTTGAAATCAGCTGGACATTGAAGAAAATATTTCAAGTTGATTCACTAAAAGATTAAGTAAAAGCAAATTTAGATTCGTTTTGTAAGGTTTTGCCAGGAACCCTCTGTATACAATCAGGCAATAATGAAATCAGTGTAGGTCAACTACATTAAATGCACACAAGAAAAATGTAAATTGAATATACATTAACGAGTAGTTATGTTTTTGCACGCCATACATTGAGAAATATGATCTCTTAAAAAAATTAATTAAGCACTGAGCTAACTATATCTGAGGAATGCGTAAAATAAATACCAATTATATGAATGAATGTCCAAAACCTGTTATATATTACATTAACGTGAAAAACGTAATCAAATCAATGGAATTGAGCATTCAAATAACAATAAAATGGTCAGATAAATTTTTAAAACTAGGTCTATTTCCCAACGTTAGTCGTATCCAGAAAAGATGACTAATTTCATTCGTAAAAAGTGACCTCACAGCTGTCGGCCTGTACGCGGAAAATCTAGTCTAATGCTTACCACATTGTTAATTCACTTCCAACAGCAACTTCTCTACATTCATAAATTTCTGTAGGATGGCCTATATCGTCATTTTACCTCCTACTCACTTTTTACTAATAGAATTCCACCAACAGTTTAGTGATTATTTCTTAATATTCAAATTGTACGTGTTTACTTAATTACGGTATGGGGGTTGAAGCCGTACGTCACTTTTTTCGTTATAAGTTAAATTGACCTTATTTGCACTTAAATTGTCTATTTGTTTATACCAAAACGCACACAGCTATTGCTATATTTTATTATATCTGGACTCGCCACAAATATTTTTAAAATAAATAAAAACTGCTTTACAAAGTTGACAACACTGTGACACAACTTTTTAGACACTAGACAATTATATTTTATAGATCTCTTGTGGGTTCTGTAGTTTATTGGTTTTGAACTACCGTACTTAATTTTGCGATAGATTCACGTTAGCAATAAGATTCTAAAAAAAAGAAAAATGGTCGTTACTCGGTCCATTTTACCGTTAATTTTATTAACGAAAAACCCTTAGCTTTTTCCCTCCACAACTTTCATCGCCTCTGACCTTGTCATGCTAAAATAATGACGTATTTTCGCTAAAATTTAAGTTCCACGTGGAGACCAAATTGAAGCGTTTCGATTCCCTTCATTACACAATGACAATTTTTAATGAAAATGGAAATTATCTGTATTGCACTGGAAACTTAACTAAACATGAAATAATGTATTCACGAGTAGAGGATGTGATTTTCCTACGTTTTACATTATGCATTTTGGCCTTCATCCTTTTTATATTGAAATTAATTCAATTATAATACGAATTATTGTGTATTATAGTACCTTTACTAAGTTACTGTACGTTGTAACCTGCAAAAATCGATATAGGATCGATTGTATCATTTTATCTGGTTACTGTTTCTAAAAGCTACCTTAAATAAGTATCTGACTTAAACATTTAGTAATGTGCTTAAGCTTACTCGTATCTATTTCTTTACTATAATGATTTAAAATTTCTGTATTTACGGATTTACTAATGAGTATGATGGATTAAATAATTTTTTTCGGCACGCTTACTTTTCTACGTGTATCTGTGTCTGTGCGTGCGTCGTGTGTGCGTGTTGTGCGTGTGTGCGCGTGTGTGTGTGGGCGCGCGCGCGGGTGCTTGTGATTGTGCATATCCTCCCTAGAACCATCTTTATAAATCTAAGGCCCGTTTGGCAGAAGTATTTCTGATAAGGTCGGACTTGTATGTAAAACAGTATAGAGCTGAAACTAGCTTAAAGATGAAGACACTGGTTGCATACATCACAATATTGAAATTTCTGTTTCTGCATTAGAAAAACGTACTACCGAATAAAGATAAAATCAAGGAGATGAATACGGTACCGCTTCTGTGAATGATGAGGAAGGTTTGAAAGGTGTGTAGTATTTCCAGAGTCGTGCTGCAAGCAGCTAATATAAGAGTAATCTCACATCTATGTAATAATAATAGTGACCGATAAAGACTGTATACTATCTTTTGCGTGCATTTAAAGTGTAACCATCATCGAATGAGCATTATTATTACTATTATGAACTAGCATCAGGGATATAAGATGTTTTACTGATTGTTAATAAACTGTTACAATATAATCGTTCAAGTTGAAAACGATGAGATGAATGAGGTAAAATGTATCTCAAAATCTTGATGTTAGTGATGTTCTCTATGAAGATCCAGATAGGTTAAATTACCTTGCTTTTAATTTTGAAAACAAAGGGAAGTGCACCACTCCTCCAAAGTCTTGACTGCTGCTGAAAATGTTTTCACACTAATATTTAACATAGGAAATTGTAGATTACCTAGATTTGGGGTGTTTACGATAATTTACTGTTAGACGTAACCCTGATCTACAGGGTGTTTGGTACATAGATAGAAAGTTTTAAAGGGGAGATAGGTGAGGCCATTCCGAACCTATATGACCATATTTACCCCTATACAAAGTGTTGTGGATTTCGAGATATCAATAAAATAAATTCCATGTTTTTAGCACTTAAACCAAGAACTAAGGAATGTATAATGCATAATGTTTTTTAACAATTTAAATTTGGTTTATTGACCTATACTCAAAAAAAGGTTAACCCAAAATTTTCCTAAACAATTTTGCACAACAGAAATAGCGATGCTCCAACTAAAACTTAGCTAAATAATAAACAAGCCATTTCAATATTTAGAGTAATTTATTTCGAATTTTTTTTATGGAAATATCCGTTCAGTTTTAAAAATATCTCTATTTTATGCTTTTTCGAATCACATGTCAAAAGCATAAAATAATTACAATTATTATTATGAACAAACAAAAAAATATAATATTGCATAGGAGTACAATTTAATACAAAATGATCTAGCCCTGTCAGTTAGAACTATACATATTATTATTTATGTTGAAGTGATATCTAACATTCTCATACATATTATTATTTATGTTGAAGTGATATCTAACATTCTCATACGTGGGTTTACGTCAGTATACAATTAAGCCGTATCCCAAAAAGCAAGTAGGTCTTGACACCAAATTAACCAGTTTGACAGTTTTATCATTGAAACTGTTATTGTCACTATCTGCATTTCTTGTAACTCTGTAAATTACTGAATTCTAATACCATGGCCACTTTTTCTAATTTTGAATACGCTGATATTATCTTCGTGCATGGAAGAGCCGACGGTAATGCAGCAGCTGTTTAGTGTCTGTATCGAGATCGATGTCCTGCTGGAAGAACTCCCAATGTACAAGTTTTCAGAAACACATATCGTCGTTTAAGTGAAACTGGGAATCTTCGCAGTTATCCAGAACGGGCGCAGATTGTTGGTTATGTCCCTGAAGTGGATGAACCAATTTTGGAGGCCTTTAGAGCGGATCCTACCACAAGCATAAGGACAGTAGCTGTAGAATATAATGTATCCATATGGAAAGTATGGTCTATTCTGAAAAGCAACAATAAACATCATTTTCACTTTACTACCGTTCAAGACCTTGAAGAGGGTGATCCTATCCGAAGAACTGTTTTTACCGTTTTTTATTACATGCTGACATGGAAGATCCGCTCTTTCTAACAAGTAGCTTATGGACGGACGAGTCAAAATTTTAAAGAGGAGGGATTACGAACTTCCATAATTACATTACTGGTCTGATGCTGATGAAAATCCTCATATGAAAAACAAACGTTTCAACATAAATTTAGTGTAAATGTATGGGCAGCAGTCATCGGCAGAACATTTATTGGCCCATACTATCTTCCGGACAATCTAAATGGAAACAACTATTTAGAGTTTTAGCGCAATGAGATGCCAAATATCTTGGATCAAATACCTCTTAATGTAAGGAGATCCATGGTATTCCAAAATGACGAATGTTCTGCTCATAATCGCCTAACCGTAAGGGAATTCCTAGACGAAAGGTTTCCTAATCGTTGGATCGGAAGAAATGGACAATTATTGTGGCCTGCAAGGTCTCCAGACCTGACACCTGTCGATTCTCATGTCTTCGGACGAATGAAAAACCTTGTTTATGCTGTCGAAATAGTTAATCGCGACCAACTTATTAGGAGAATTAATGAAGCAGGAAGAATACTGAGGGAAGAAATAAAGCTAGGCGTCATTACCAGCGAAATGAGAAAAAGAGCGCGTAAGTGTTTAAGAAGTGTCGGTTCACATTTTGAACATCAGAAATAATTAGCTGTTTTTTTTACTGATTAAATAACTTGAGTGTTTTGTATTAAATTGGGCTCCTATGCATTTTTTTTTGTTTTCTCATAATGTTAATAACATTCATTATTGTATTTGTTTTATACTTCTGGTACATGATTCGATAAAGCATAAAATAGAGACATTTTTAAAGCTGTTTGAAGGGATATTCCTATAGAAAAGTTTCGAAATGAATGACTCTAAATATTGAAATGGCTTGTTTATTATTTAGCTAAGTTTTAGTTGGAGCATCGCTATTTCTGTTGTGCAAAATTGTGTAGGAAAATTTTAGGTTAACAACCTTTTTTTGAGTGTAGGTCAATAAACCAAATTTAAATTGTTAAAAAATATTATGCCATTTTCCTTAGTTCTTGGTTTAAGTGCTAAAAAAACATGAATTTTCTTCAAAAACACAAACTTATCGATATCTCAAAATCTACAACACTTTGTATAGGGGTAAATATGGTCATAGAGGTTCGTAATGGCCTCACCTATCTCCCCTTTATAACTTTCTGTCTATGTACCAAACACCCTGTATATAAATAAATCGGTATTATAAGCTTTATGGCTTAGAAAGTATGATATTCCATATCAATAATCAATCTTACGTAATTTAATCAGGGTGCTAAAAGTAATACAATTAATTTTTAAACGTCATCCCTAAACTAAAATGGACAATTATGAGTGAGGTATAAAGAAGATCCCAATTAATCATTATTAATATTAAAACAAGAGTCAATTATTAAAATTCAAGCAATTTTTACACTATTAGAAGGAACCGTAAAACAATCTATAATACATATGTGTAACCATTTAATTAATTAACGTATTAATGCATTTTATTTTCTGCTTAAACCTTGTACATATAATTTTAACAGTCGGCCTTTAATATTTACGTTTAATTGATAATTGATAACACTATTAAAAAGAGCACGCAATCAAACGTAAAACAATGTATAATACATATGTGTACCCATTTAATTAAAGTATTCATGCATTTTGTTTTCTTTATTTT
Organism: Vesta saturnalis; assembly: GCA_036346205.1. Classification (NCBI taxonomy): domain Eukaryota; kingdom Metazoa; phylum Arthropoda; class Insecta; order Coleoptera; family Lampyridae; genus Vesta; species Vesta saturnalis. Next base: position 695,105 of record JARFJB010000793.1, read on the forward strand.
AACAGTCGCCTTTAATATTTACTTTTAACTGATAATTGATAACATTATTAAAAGGAGCACGCAATGAAGCGTAAAACAATCTATAATACATATGTGTACCCATTTAATAAACGTATTAATGCATTTTATTTTGTGCCTTGTACATATAATTTTAACATTTTCAAGGTGAAAATCATTTAAAGCATGTTGTTGTAAGATAACCTGCCAACTTAATTACACATTTATTTTAAAGTAATTTTTGTATACGGTATAAATGTTGAAGGTGGCTTTTATCAAGGTAAAATAAGTATGTTGTAAATAAAATTCGTATATATATATATATATATATATATATATATATATATATATATATACACAAGGTGACGCATCCTATACGTGTCGGTCTCTGTAATGCAAATGGTTTAAGGTCTGAAGTTTTCTTCTTAATTAGGGTATATAGGGCCTATAAGACAGGATAACGGTATATTCGGTCACCGTTCAGGTGTAAATTGGGAACAGAGGCACGACAGACTCTTGATGGCTAATTTAACTCTACCGAAAAAACCTACCTTTTCTCCCTAATTTTGTTAAAACGCAGACTTAGTTCACCAATCAGAAAATTTAAAAACACAGTGGTCTTGTCTCCAAACTTTCCATCTCCAATACCAAATCTGTGCATGAAATAATGGGTCTAGAGATAAACAATTTTACAACTGTCAGGCTCCACTAAGACTGAATTAAAAAAAGGTTCCTTAATAATCAACATATTAGAATGCGCTACCGAAGCGCCTTATGACTTGGGAAAAAAACCTTTTCACAAACGTTATGAAACTTCTATTAAAACAAGTCGTAAACAACACCCCCCCCCACCCCCCTCAAGGAATAATAATAAAAAAGATATATACCCAAACATACCGGGTGTAAACGGGTTGTGAGCAACCCGTATAACTTTTGAATGGAAGGGTATAATTATTTCAAATGTTGGTTGATTATATTAGAGCAAATTCGCGATTTTTTGATAAAAAGTCCAATGTGACCGATATCTGGTTTCGCCATTATATACAAACTGGAAATATAAATGGGACACCGTGTATATTTTGCATTTTTGAACTCTGCGGCATTTTGCCAGTGATTTAATTTTATTCATTTAATTTAACACTAAAATCATAAAATGCAGTTTTTATAACCAAAACTGTTTTATTTATAAAAAAGTTAATGGGCCACCCCGTATTTAAAATAGTTCATGTAAATCGAATTAAATGGTGTATACAACATTTACTTGTTTTCTTAATAAAGCTAAATTTATCCATTTTTTTTACTTTAAAATCAGTAAATGCACTAACTTTGTATTTTTTTCTTCAAAATCTTTCATTTCTGGTTGGGTAACATAGTTTTTTTCTGTTGGTTTAATAGGAATTTTTTCGGGAAAAATTAATCACGTACGCTTTGACTTTAATGAACTGTCAACAATAAACAAGTAAGTGTGTCTGACTACTGCATATTGTTTATTTTCGTCTATTAATTAAATATTTACCACAAAAATGGCAAATATTTTCCACTACTCCCAAAATGAGAAGGTTGATATGTTGTTGGTATACGGGGAATGTTGAAAAAATGCTGTTCTAGCTGCATTTTTGTATGCGGAACGATTTCCCGAAAGGAGACATCTAAACAGGCGGCATTTTTCAAATATAGAACAACTGCGAAAAACTCGTCATCCTGAAGTCGATGAACAATTTATTATAAATAAAAACACAGAAATAGACGTTTTGGCTTCGATTGAACTGGATCCCATAATATCTACTAGAGAATTGGCACTTAACGCTGTAATTAGCCACCTGTCTGTGTACAATATTTATACAAATTTAAAAGCTACAGGTATGCACTTCATCAAGGTTTATACAAAGACGATGGTCGGCGGAGAATGGAATTTTGTGAATGGGTGTTGGAAAATTATAACAACTATAGGAATTTTCACAAAAAATTTTTATTTTCTGATTAAAGTCGTTTTACTAATAACGGCATGGTTAATAGAATTAACTGTAGATATTGGACTAAACAAAACCAGCATTTGATTAAAGAAGGAAATTTTCAAGAACGTTTTGATTTCAATGTTTGGGCAGGTATAAAAAATAACAGGATCGTTGGTCAATTTTTTTTTCGATGAACCGTTAAATGCCGAAAGATATTTGCATCACCTACGAATGAAATTGAAGATTTCATAGACGAGTTGCCTTTAAATGAAAGGATTAACATGTATTATCAACAAGACGGAGCTGGACTACACAATGCACAATTGGTTACTGAATATCTCAATCACAGATTTGGAAATAATTGGATAGGTACGAATGTTGGTATAAGGTGACCTGCCAGATCGCCGGATCTAACAATATTAGACTTTTTCGTGGGGGCATACGTTAAAAAGTTCGTGTATGCTACCCCAGTTACAACACGGAAAGATCTAGAAGACCGCGTGAGAAGAGCCTTCATTAGTATTACACAAGAAATGCTGGAAAATGTGAATGAAAATTTTATAAGCAGGCTTCAACTCTGTCTACAACTGAACGGTGGACATTTTGAACAGTAGTTATTTACCAACTGTTTTTCTTTGATATTTCGACAGGGCTGGCTTCAGGAGCATTTTGTGTTTGTGGAAATTAAATAATAGTACATTATTTAACTTTATTTAAGAAAACTAGTGAATGTTATGTACCGGATGTCCCAAATTCGAGGCGTATCATTGGGATCTCGAAAACGGTAAGAGATGGAGAAACGGTTAAATTGTGGCAAAGTTTTGCATTTAAGGGAACAATAATTAGACGCGATCAGATTTCAAATATTTTCTTTTGTTTTTGAGATAACTGAAAACAAGTGATTTCTCGGATTTTTTTGTAGAGCCATTTAAAAAGAAATCAAAAAACAGTTTACACTTCTTCATTGTCATTTTTTATTGTCTTTAATATCATGTCATCTACATATCCATCTGACGTTTCGAATTCCCACATTTATCGTCAACTTAATTTCTTTAAATACGGACATGAATTTTTTTTTTAACTTTACAAATCACCTATTTCATTGTGGTTACCATAACATATACTAAGTTAGGTTAGAGTATTTGTTTCCTACCCAAACAGTCATCATCAAGCTCCTAATGTAATTTTAATTGTTTTCACGGCCCTGTAATTTTTTTAAAGAATTCTTGAAGATTTTTGTTGTGATGGTCATCATAACATCTACTGGTAAGAAGTTAAATATTCGTTTCGTATAGAAAACGCAATAAGAACATAGGTATATGGGATAAAAAACAGTGAAAACTACTAAACACTAACTGAGATAGAGAACACGTAAAAACCATTACAGCAAGTGCAAAAAAATGTATTCCTGTTCTTTTCATTCAAAATATTATTTTAGGTAGCAGCTGAAACTCGAGTGCCATATTTCTTTTTTGGGACATTAAAACTTCCATGTTCAACTAAGTTCCTGTCTAATTTGGCGAAGTAACTTTGGTGAGGATCAGGATAATCTATAATATATCTGTCGGCAGTGATGGTTGCATTTCTATGACATGCGTAATATGTTTTTGACATATCTCTGTTTTAGATTACAAAATTTCATTTTGTATTGTTACACTTCTTTCAAATAGCACAAATAAGTAAGTACGTACTAAACGTTGGAAATGTCAAGTAATAGCATAAAAAACAGTCCTATGACATAAGCTGTCACAGCCACTGCGATCATACTAAAAAGATGCATATGTATCTTGTAATTTATTATTAATTAAAACTTTTATAATGAGTTCTAAATAATCTACAAATCTTACAGTCACTACACACCTATTTCAGTATCATTATGTAAGATTTTCGTTATTCGAATAAAATAAATAATAAGGTCAATTTAACTCATGCATAAAAAATCGCAGTGCAATTGCCACTTTCACAGCGGCAAAAGTTACCTACAACTTTTACAGCGACAAATACAATGGTGGTTTTTTCACTTATTTATTTTCTAATCAATTATCGCAGTATCCGTTCCCATATACAGTAGATTCAAATGTGTTTAAAAAGGTTTTTATACTCAGCGGTTTGAATATTAATAATAAAGAAAGATAATAATGTAACCAGTAAAAGGCTCTTTATATGAAATAGGCACGAAATAACATTTAGGATTGCTGCAGTATTGAATTTTTACGAAAAATACGGCTTTTTTAAACCCATGTTATTGTTAAAACTCGTAAAATTATAAAGCAAACGTAAACCTTTTGTCTAAGGATTGAACTCACATAGGTAAACATTTTTGCAATAACAATGAATCATAGAGAACTAATAAAATATTTTTTCTTTGTTTTAATTTGAAGGTTGATCCAACTTTTATTTTTATAGCACTTCTAGGATCCCCCAGCTATCCCTCTTACGATGCAACGGGCAGCCAATCATTTTTAGTTCATTTTAACTAACATTGCTTGGGGGCTAAAGATATCTCAAGGAGGGCTTTGCCTCTTATGGCACGGACGGTCCGGGAGGTTCTGCTGCCTATGGCGTAAACAATATTGCGTTATCTAACCTATTAGTTTTCTTTTTAAAGTATCAGCTGTTACTTAACTTAAAAAACTCTCATTTCCTATCATCTCGTCTATGGATTTCGTGAACATAATTTAATGTTTTTCTTCTTCTTTGAACTTTTTACTTTTACTGGTACCGAACCTTCAGGTCGGTTCAATACGTCATTAAAGTGGTACTGATTTATATCCCAATACCTTTACTAAAGTTTTCCCTTTCTTCCAATTTACTATTTTTATACGAAGTAACGTCTACTAAATGAATTAATAACTTGTAATTTTATTAAATTTAAAATTAAAATGTAACACTTAATATGAACAAATTTAAATTGTTTTAATCTTAAACTCTTTATGGTTCCATTTAAATGCTTTACTTTTGTAAACGTAACTTAAGTATTTGATGTTTTTTTAATGTGTTGTATGTAAGAATTAAAATCAGCTTTGCAGGTTAAATATTACTACGTGCGGTAATATTTCCATGTAACATTTCCTACTTCCAGGCATAAACGATATTGAACATTCTATTTCGCTAAACTAATCTCACTCAAGTATAGGTCACATAACTCATACTACTATAACCCAACTTTTTAACCTCTGTCCTTAGAGATCTCATATAATCTCTCAACACCGACAGTCCGTCTACTTTTCACTGGCTCGATTGTCATTATTACGCCCTCCTTGGCCAACATCTCACCTTCACCCCCATCTTTTCTTTTAACCAGTATCCTTTCTTTTACTTAAAACTTTCATATAACCTTCCAAATTGACTCTTGCTGCGGTATCCAGGTTTCCTTCATTCCGCACGCTTAATTACATTTGCACCTTTATATGCACTGCGATGATATCCTTTCATCAACTTCCTTCCAAATTAACATATTACCTTAAAAATGATGCAGTATATTTTTGTTTTTCATTTTTAGTTCCTATTTTCTTTCGCGCACTTCTCGTAACTTTTGCTTCAACTTTCATTAAACGCAGCCGCTTATCATTACTTTCATCATCAATTATTTTCTTATACATCTATTTCTCATTCGGGAAATTGCAGGTCAGGCGAATCAGTGCTTCCAGGGGAGACTTGTGTTTCTGATAGAAACAGAATATCCGGTTGCCCTTGTTCACGGTGTTGGTGAACAGCATTATGATTCGACCTGTTACCACGTATGTTGCAGTAATGAATCCGGATGTTGGTACCTTCGATGACCGAGGTCGCTTGAGTCCTGCTCTCCCGGGCATCCGAATGGGGCAGAATTTTATTCCTGGCAGATCTTGCTCTTCTTAGTCTTGAATTTGGCATTGACGAATTTTGCCCCCCCCCACAGAATCCTTGGGACGATTCGTCGAATCGATGTGAGAGTGTGAGCGTCTCGCCCTAGTCACCTGGGGTATAGCGTCTTTTTTAGAACTCGTCATTTTAAGGGTTTAGCCGTTAAAACCCCACGCTTGGCTAGTGCGTGTTGGCGAGTACATAAGGAATAAGGGAGAAAGTGACCGGTAGTCCTTACCGAGCTCAGAAAATTAGTGCACCAATATTAAAGAGCCCATGGTGAAGATGGTGGTATTGCACCGGGCGGCATGGGGTATAAATGCCTTCCTCCTTTGTATTTGTGCTAAAAATGATGTCAAAAATTCGATAGCTGTAAAAATTAATTAAATTATGGAAATTTCAAGATTTTGAACATTTCGTTATACGGTTAAACCAATATATAAAAAACACTCCTTAGATGTAATAAGCTGGAATAGGATAGAATTTTGATTCTCTTTTTATCTTGATTTGTTTAGTCCAATGCGAAATTGTAACAAATGTTTCTAAGGTCAATTCATCTCAAACTTTAGACGGAAGAAAGTTCGGTCTCAGTAAAGTCATAGATTATCTGCGGTACGATAAGATTAATAGCTGTTCTTATTGAATGTTATAACAATTTAAATAAAATGAGCTCAAATACAAAACACACCTGTAGTTTATAAAACGAAGTTAACATAAACTAACTAAATATAAAATAAGTTTTGTGACGAGAAACAAACTATATGCAACATTTCATAGTGGTGTTTTTGGAGTGTATAAACACTTCATTTGCTGATTGTAAGAAAGTAAACAATCGTTTTGAATCATAAATAAAAATCGATTTAAAATCATCGTCTTTTCCTTATTCGTTAAACATTTTCCACACATAATTCCTAAAAAGGAGCATACAAGTATAACGTGACAAATTAAGATAGAGCTAATTCTTGACGCAAGTGAGTGATGTGCAAATGTTATGATATGATCGTCAGTTTCATTAAAGCGTAAATTTGAACATTCATTTATCTAACACGATTACTGCAAATACTTTTATATTACATTATCAGAATTTGAGACTAACTGATTTCGATAAGAAAGCGTTCCATACGAAACGGTTAAGTTATTTAACATTTACTGCGTATTCGACAAATGAAATTAAACTTATTTTGGTATTCCTAACTGTTAGATTTCACATTAAGTGCAGGTTATAAACTTATTAAATTCCTGTTTTCCAATATAAACATTTTCATTCTTAATTATTCGAACTAAAAGAACAGACATTTCATTAATCTGTTAACTTGAGAGGTACTGGTGGTACTCATTGGAAGATCTGAAGCAGTTATTAACGAGGTGGATCCAATATTCATCCGACAACGTCGTAGAAAACTCATCCTTCACATTGTTGCATGACTATATGCATTATATAACACTATTAACGCTACTCTTCTAATAATGAATTTCATTCTTTCCCCATTCTCGTACTTTCTTCGTGTGGTTTGGTTTTCGTACTAAGGATGAGGACCACGATCACTTCCTTGTGTACCTGACCTCAACACCAAATTGAAATTCTGGCACACCCTACTTGAAGTCAAAATATTAACCATTTATAGCCTACTAGTGTGCTCCCTCTCATACATTATTTTTTTAATTATTGTTTATATGCTATAGAATACGTCTTATAGTATTAATGGCGTTGTCAACTACAATCAACTAACTTAAGTATCACAGATTAAACTATTCATTTGTTGAATACAGAGTTTTATTAATTAAATCATTCTTTAGTTTTTTGTTTAACGAATGGATTGATATATAAGACGACACTAGGATGGTAAATGATCAAACAATTTGACGCCAACGCGATTAGGCGATTTAGTACTTAAATCAAGCTTTGCAAAAGCAGGGCGCGGTTTGTTGTTGGCCACCTCTAGTGTTGTGATAATGTATATCTTTATTTGCAATAAAGTTTCTTTTATTTCTATTGATCTATTCACACATTTCGAAAATAAATGATGGGAGTGGCAATATTATTAAAGTTTTAAAAACATCGTTGCAGGATTGTACAAGTGAAAGACCAAGTATGGTTCTATCAATTTTTTGGCTTAACGCCGAATTACCCCAGAAACAAACTGTACATCTGAGCTTAGAGTCTCCACTTCAGCGTAATATATTTGTACTAATTGCTCCAACGTCAGCAGCCGTTTCAATTTTCTAAATAAGTTATTGAGGATAGTTTACACATTAGACCATTGCAGTGGTTTTTGAAATTTAAACCATTGTCCAAATGCAAACCAAGAAGCAGTGGAACTGTTGATTAAAACAGATACATACCAGTATCCTTCACAAACCCACACATATACACCACGCCCAGTGATATTTGTAATTCATCATGTCATCGAGCAACATCTAGAACTCTGTTAACATGGTAATTGGAAGGTGTCCACCGTTAATGCTTGTTATACCTTTACTGATTATATCAGCACGACTACCCTTTTCTATGTGAAAGAGTCCTAGCCAAATTGACGATGGAGGTACGCATTGTTAGTTAGCGGTTAAATACTGTATAGTTTCCATAAGACCTTCCTTTTCTAAGAAAATGATATCCTTTTATCCAGTATTGTGATTTACCTAGGTACATGTACTTGGTCATTGTATCTAAGATGCCAATTGAGTGCCTAAGTACCTCAAAGGGTACATAAATATATAAATATAACACCTGTACTTATATACATTTTTGAAGGTAGTATCTATTGGAATTAAGTATCTAGAGGTGCTTCACACGAAATGACCACAACTGCTAAAAATAATACTGTTGTTTTTAATTATTGAGGTAAAATCTTGATTAGGTTAGAAATACGGATAACTGTTGAGAACCGCCGAACTGAAGCTAAGGTTATGGCAACAAAGGTAGGGTATGTTATCTCTATTAAATTGCCTTCTGATTATAAATGTATTTAAAATGTTTTAACACTATTCTGCTTTCTTCAGTATCACTTGAGAGATTATTCAGTAGAGCAGGACAAAAGAAACTAAACAGACCGTACAAAATTCATAGTGCCTTATAAAGTGCATGTGCTATAAGGATTCTTTTAACTAGTAGCTGGTTCATAATAAACTTTCTATCTCTTATTATTAGTGTAATGAAACATTACTTGTAACGTGCAGAAATCAATGCTAAAATCAACATTACTTGATCCAAAATTTCCTGGATTTACTGTATTAAGAATTATAGTAAAAATGTTGGAAATTGACATAGTAGTGCCACCTATGGGACTTTTACAGTATTTCTGTCGGTTTCAAAACCGCCTATTTAAAGTTACCTGTTTCGTCTGTTTGATTATTGCTAGAGAACGGTACAGTTGTGATATGGATTTATTAAAAAATTGTATGAAACAGAACTTTCATAGAAATTTTAAAAATAATTGATAACAATGTCATTTTATAATTAAATATCCGGTCAAACGTCGTACAATGTGTTTTTGGGTCGCCGTGAGTGAAAAGCAAAGGCGTTTCTTGAAAAAGTTTCTATTATTGCTTATTCATGCCATCGACAGTTTCTGAAACAAAAAATTTAATTAAAGTAATCATTCAAGTATTGCTGTACTTACTTTGCTGGTATATATTTGAGAAATCTTCCTTTCATTCATGGGTAAGTTATCTACATTCCTCTAATTTATGGTAATTTTTAAAATTTCTTTAGTGACCGTAAGATTCTAAGTAAACAAATTGCTGGTCTCAAGGCTGATAGGTAGAAGTGTTTGTTATACCACTTAAAGCTCGCCTATAATCTAAGAGGTACAAACCGTTATATCACTTTGCAGTTACTTTATATTATTTTAGCTTCTGTTTCTTGCTTCCCCTTCGTCTTCCCCTGTCGTCGTCTTTTGAGTTTTTTTTTGTTTGTCTGGAATTATCACTACACTGTATTGAAGACGTATATTTCTTCTCCCTGGCTGTTTTGTATTGGTGGTTACTACTACGGTTATGGAATATGGCTGTACGTTCTCAAACTTGGTGACTAATTCGGCATCATTACAACCTGTACTCGGCTAGGCCTACATTAACCAGGAAGAAGTTTGTTAATATCCGGGTATAAAGTGCAACTTCTCGTCAAACCAGGTCAAAGAATTCCATTCCATATAAACAATAAATTTGTACTATAAACTTTTCTGTTTCGTAAACTGCCTTCTGCGATATGCGTTTTACAAACTAAAAGTGTTATTCAATAAATGAGATTACCAAAGTGATAACGAAATATTTACCTTTTTGGAAATCTGTCGCCTGCAGCTTTTCTTTGTTTTGCATAACTATCATATTAGGTAAATCACTCGTATGAAACTCACTATTGTGAGATTGGTGTAAATTGGTAATAACGTTAACCGCCTTAGTGTGTGGTTATAATAATATAATTTGGATTTACTGATAACAGACTCCACCGATTACACCCAGTATGGTGTTAGTTTTGTCGTCCATTTTATCGTTGGTGTATTAATAGCGGCATGCGCTACCGTTTGCGCAATAGTATAATTTTTTTGTAATACTGGTTGTGTTTGTAATTCAATTTATACTTTTACGTCAAAATTTTGAGTGGAATATAATCTTACTATCAATACGCGCATGTGATAATTGTTGGTGATCGTCACGTTTAATGTATTAATACGAAACTTGTGTAATCCTTTTGTAGGAATTTAAATAAAATAAGGTTATTAAGGGAACTGGTGTTTACTTATTATTGTTTTCTTTTCTTTCTCCCCGGTTCAAGCTTTACGGGGCCTTCTTATTAAACAATATTTTACTGTTTTAAAGCTCGTGGCGCTCAATCCTTGTTTGCTCTCCTTATAACGTACACTACTTTTTTTTTGTTTTGCTGTAACTAACCGTATTACACATTCACTATTTATCTACTCTTCAAAACTACCCACGCCAACAAAGTGCTCTATGGTGGTTTTACCGTTTGACTGAGTTCTCAACCGAGCACCTTTCTCATTTTATGTTACGTGGTAGGTTAGGCACGTAACATACTTTTGTCGGTTATCAATTTTGTTATCTACTAATTATGGTGCTGCCATCTTGAACAATTATGAATCTTTTATGTACCTATTAAAGTATGTATAATACTTAGGTACTTCTATGCCGTGTGTGAACCTGTAACTAGGTACTCGCTCGTAAATGTACCTGTATCTGCAACTAGGTACTCTTGTCTAGTGCAGCGACTTACTGTAACTCGAAACACTAATGTTAATGTTTTATAGCACACTTTTGAATGAAAACGGTGACTATTGCATTTATTCCTTAATTTAATCCACAAGAGACGGGGCCGATACAAATTTCTAGCATTTCGTTAGTGTTAATTTCTTTATGCGGATACAAAATTATGGCACCGATCGTGAACAATTCTACCGAAATTTGTGGTTTTTTATTTCAAAATGATTCATTTACAGTTCCATGTTGAGTGAATTTCATTTAATTATGTCGGATAAGAATAACGTTAAGTGTAGCTAAGAATGTGTTATGATTATAAAACACCAATCGGCATTAACGATATGCTCTGGTTGTTCTGTCAGTGTTATTAAATATAAATCCAGAACTGCATAAATGGTCTGGTTGTCGTGAGAAAAATAGTTGAGATGATCCAAGCTGAAAAGCACTTCCAGGCACTAACCAAGTGTTGATGTTCTCAGTTTAATGAAAGTATATCAAACTATTAATGAGATTATCTTAAAGTATAGTGAAAGTTTTGGATTAGAAGTCAATCCTTTAGTGAAGTTTCAAATAATTTATTTTTTATTTGGTATTTTTTTAAGATAACGAGACTAAAAACATAAATGTGTAATTGGTGTAACGTACGGAACACGGTAATTATTTGTACAAAACTATTAGGTAAAGGTAATTATAAAAATGTGGTAATGGTGCCAGGTATAAAAAGTGTTTTATTAATATAAATGAATAGGTATATAAATGTTCTTCAAACAAATCGTTAAACTAACTGGAGATACAAACCATTCACCAAAAATAATGCCTTTGTCCCAGTCGGTAAATTAAAGTAGGCCAGTTCAATCTTTTGATTTGCTTAATTACCACAATTTATGCTGTGTTATTTCCACTTAACATCAATATAGTAACTGAAATGTAACAATAATAAAAATGATCTCGGACGCCAAGTTATTTTTTAATAATGCTCGGAATAACTAAAGCTAGGTTTACCATAAAAATTTACCAAAATGTAAAAATAAAAAATATACAAACTATGTTTATTAACATTTAAAATTAGAATTATATAAAATATATCTTAAAAACTAGTTATAGCCTTAAATTACTAAATAATGGTTATAAATACCTGTTCGAAACTTTCTGTACACATACTTTTTAATAACGTCTGGTATCTAAACGATTACGGAAATGTAAACCAAAGGTGATGTCATCTTTGCACCAATATTGCGCAACATATCGTAATAACAATGCTATACGTTGTAAACCATACCAAAAGTTGAATTTTCCTTCTTCTAAATTTATCTTCATGAAATTAAATAATCCGTTTATTGCATTCTCTCGAAAGTTCATATAAAAAATGTAATCAAAATTTAGATCTGCATTAATAGCAAAACGCAATCAAAATGAAAGCGAATTAAGTCAAAGATATAGAACTATAAACCCCTAAAAAGATATGCAACTTAAGCTACACCAAAATGCAAATTAAGTTGCCTACCACATACTTATAAATCATGATAATTAAAAACTCTTTTTTCTTATATTTATAACTAAATGAACGAAGAACGTAAAAGATTCGTTACATAATAACTAATGAGTTTACATTTTAACGTTTTGTAGTATGTTTTTTAATAGTTAACTGGTTTGTTTACAGTTTATTGGAATGAACTCGGTCCCATTAAAGCTAATTTAACTGAACTGAGCCATTTAACATTTCAGTTCGTATTAGTTAATATCTTAGTTTGGAGGTATACCAACAAATTTAAAACTGGTGGCGCCTATTTGATATTATCCTTTATTTGGATTCACTTTTATCGTTTGGTGTTTGATGTTTCTATTTTTATACAACTAGCCACGCGTACATGTTGAATGCTAGTTTGTACCCTATTTCATTTATTACCGTCATCCAACGCGGATTTTTTTCCATTTTAATCAAAATGTTTAAAATGATCGATACATTTTTGTGTACTTACTACGGTATCACCTTACTTTTAGTTTGAAGTTTTATCTGTATTAGAATTTTATTTCCTTAGGTTAATTAAGCACACTGAAACGTTGTTGGAAGAAAAAGAGGAAAAGTTATGTGTAAAAGTATTACGTATTTTACGTGAAATGATGGCGATTGATCCGGAATATGGAGAGAAGGTAAATATTTTATTGTTTTTTTTTTGTACTAACCTGCTTTCTAACCATTTTTGTAATGCTGCTTATAAGAATGAGGAAAGAGCGAGAAACATACCGGTATGCTTTTTTTAATAACTTTGTCATTATAATTAATAATTTTATTAGGGTGATGCTTTGCGTAATAGTCTACTAGCTCGTTATTTTGGAAAAGCATTTGTTCAAAAACCAGATACTGTTGAATTATGTGGTATACAATTAACTACTGTGATGCATGGGCCCGGCGGTAAGTTATTGTCGGCTTATGATTATTACTCATTTAGACATTACAGCAAAGTTGCTTAGTCGTGCTGGACGCACACTACATGAAGTTCAAACTCACTTGGATAAAGAGGGCGCCTCAGATTTAGTGGTAGAATTAGTGATCAACTCTGTTCACTCACCATCGATATTTGGAGAAGCAGTTCATTTGGGAATCGCTTTACTGGAAGGTGGAAATCCTATAATACAAAAAAGTATGTTCAGTAAACTAGTGGGGGGCGAATTAAGTCAATCATTCTTTAGGGTAATAATACTCACAAATAAAATTCAATTAATCTGTTAGTTTTTGTAGGTCTTTTATGATAAAATGCGTGATGCTCAACAAGAAATAAAATCAACAGTCAGTGTTAATACCTCCGACATGGCTGCAAAAGCTCACGAAGATAAACAAGATGGTAAAGATGCGGATAAAGCTGCACGTAAGAACGACACCAAAACTAATGGAATAGTGATAAGTGAAGAACTTCGAGAGGAATTGAATAGAGCAGCTGAATCGACATCACACGCTTTTGGAAATGTTAGAACATTATCAGCTGGAGAAGATAATGGATCATTGAGTGCAGGTGCAGCATCAACATTTGAAGATATGCTTGCAGAAAAATTAGAAAAACATCGAGAACGTGAGGAAGAAAGTGTATTATCCGTTAAAATTTTAATTATGCAACCAATTTTGCGATTTTTACAATTATTGTGTGAAAATCATAATCCTGCTTTACAAAGTTTACTAAGAAACCAAAATAATAAGACCAATTATAATTTGGTCTCGGAAAGTTTAATGTTCCTTGACTGTATATGTGGGTCGACAACTGGAGGATTGGGGTTGCTTGGATTGTATATAAACGAAAATAATGTTTCTTTAATTAATCAGACTTTGGAGACATTAACTGAGTATTGCCAAGGCCCTTGTCACGAGAACCAAAATTGTATTGCTACTCACGAATCAAACGGTTTAGATATCATAACGGCGTTAATATTAAATGATATTAATCCATTGGGAAAAACACGAATGGATTTAGTACTTGAATTGAAAAATAATGCTTCTAAGTTGTTACTGGCAATAATGGAAAGTCGAGGTGATAGTGAAAATGCTGAACGCATATTGTATAATATGAATCCTAAACAATTAGTAGATGTAGCTTGTCGTGCTTATCATCAAGAAATTTTAGAAGAAGATGATTTAGATGATGATAGTTCTGATGATAATGTTTCTCCACGAGAAGTTGGTCATAATATTTATATTTTATGCCATCAATTAGCACAACATAATAAAGAATTAGCTGCCTTACTTAAACTATCAGAAGGTACTGATCCGGTAACTCATCAAGCTTTAAATTATTATGCTACGCATACAGCACAAATAGAAATTGTTAGGCACGATCGTACATTAGAACAAATAGTTTTTCCTATTCCTGAAATATGTGAATATATCACCAGTGATACTAAATTTAAAGTGTTAAATACTGCCGAAAGGGATGATCAAGGCTCTAAAGTTACAGACTTTTTTGAGCGTACTGAAGAAATGTTTAATGAAATGAAGTGGCAAAAAAAATTGAGAGGTAATTTTGGATGGAAATGAAAGTACATAGAATACTCACTGTTATCAAAATTAGAACAAAATTTGGTAAGATGCCCATTTGTAAAAATATCTAGTTTATTTTTTGGGTTTAATCATGTAGTTTTAAAATGTATTTACAAACTTTACACACGCTTCAACTGTAATTGTAGTTGTCTCCTTCTGTAAGAACTGTATTCATAAAAGTAATGCCAAAAAAACGTTATGAAACGATATGAAATACGACATTATAGAGGATTAAGCCTGCTATTGTGATAATTTTATAATATAATTCGGCAGAACTTTTATCGGCCATGAATTTTACTTAGCATTATATAATTTCTTCTGTTTTGATGTTTAGTCTCAAAGAAGCTTCTTTATTCAATTTCTTCGATTATGATACACATCTTCCACTCACTTACTCCGCAAATGTATGAAATTCCACAATATGAATTTTAGTTATTGTTTTATGAAAAAGTTATCTATAAAAAAAGTAGATTGATTATCTAAGAATAATTCCTAATTTTAAGATGACTTCCTCTCATTTGAAGACATCCTTCACTTAACTAAATTTCATTACAATACAAGATGCTCTTTCACTGAGCTGATTGTTTTATGGTAACACAATCTACTTCGCGTTTGGAGGTAATTGGTTTGATTTCCATTACCTGCGCCGGGTTCAAACGGCATTAGAACATCATTCGGACAAGTAACTGAAAGGAGCCAACTAGCTCGTCACGAGTTTTTGGATTTTATTAAAATTTTGTAATTACGATAATAAGGTAAGTCTGATCGGATAATGTTTTGGACACCACCCTGTCTTAATCCGGGTAAAATGAACGCAAATAAAAGGGAGTGCACTAGCATAAACCAGGGAAAAATACTTGAACCTACCTTTTTACTCACCACCAATAGTTCCCTAGGTCGACTCTGAAACGTAATGCTCCAAAACACCACAATACAATTCTTACTATTTGGCATATTAACTTTTAAATTTTTACTAAATTCCCCCTCGATAGTTGTTGCTAAATTAAAATACAGAAATCTCCCCACTATTAGAATAAACATTAGTTTACTCTCTAATTCACATAGAACTACAAAACTACCCCCGTCCTTATCTTAATGGTCATATACCCAAATTAAATTATTATAGTTAATCACATGGATAATACAGAAATAGAAAAGGTTATCGCTCTTTAGCATCGGTATATTGTTCCTTCACAAACGAAATTTAGCACTTAAAAGTAACTCAATAATTCAATTTAACAAACATCTATTAAAATTACTTTAAAACAAACAAACGCCAAAATACAGAGTCAATTTCAACGTAACGAACGAAATCTTTCATCACGGGATACAGTTTTAAAGTAAATCACTTCTTAAAGCTTTAAAATTTCACAAAATCACATTTCCTTTTGCTATTACAAAAGCTCTTTCGAGAGCTCAAGATTGGCGGCTTTTAGTTGTAATAAAAACAAATAAGCTCAAAAATCTAAACCTAACGTTTGTACTTATTGTAAACCAAAATAATAAGCATTTGAATATTTTTACCTTCCACTTTCAGGACGCCAAAGTAGAAACAGTAAAGGGATTCTCCGGGTCTCAGACTCATTTTCTCCGGTCGGTACGATAGCTGGTCGCTCTCTAACAATCATATTCCTCACAACACTCAAAATTCTACTGCATCAGCTGATGGCTGGATACAATTACCGCCAGCAAGGCTCTACGTAATATTTTACTGTATCACAGTTACATCGAAAAATAACATCCAACATGGGTGTTTAGCCCTCAACACTTACCTTCGTTAAACCAACCCAGTTAATTACTGAAGTCTTTAACAAAGCCGTTCACGATTATTTTCCCCTGGGTAATTCTAGTGCACCGGGAAATCAAAATTACTAAAATAAGGCGTGTTCTGCAAACTCTTCATGAAAATACGCTTCGCGAAACGGAATACAAATCCCTCTAAACTTCACCACTCTACATGTTATTCCTATACACACGATTATGGGGAGGTATTATCTTACGCACGTCTGATTCAACTCGTTGCTCTCCACTTAATCAAGGCTAGTATAAGTATGCTAAGGGAATTCCTTATCGTGAGACGGAGGGATTGGTACAACAAATTTACTACTTCGTGCGTATATGCATAAAAATACTCAACTGTTCAATTAATAATTATAGATAATTCTACTTAAAAAAAATTGAAAATACGGATCTTTAATGACTACTGGAACGTTTGAACGTAATTTTTAAAGCTCAATATGCGTGCAACAATAGCTGGTAGATTTACATTGATAATTTGTGTATTCTGGTTTTAATATTTTACTTTAAAATTCAATCGTATTAATTACAAATGAAAGTCATTGTAAAGCTTATTTTGTTTTAAGCGACAATTTGATCAGGCATCAGAATGCGACAACAATCCACACTATGTTACGGAAACCGCATCCTGCTAGCGAACATATAAAGATAATCTCTGTTTAAGTTGACCTGTGACATACGAGATCAATTTACAAAGGCGTATTATTTCCGTTAAATTTCTTACATAAAATTCCACCTTTAATATGAACATCATTTTCTGAGGACGGTATACGTATTTATTATTTATATTAAATATTACTAATTAATATTAATTTTGTTCGTCAGAAATTTTATTTAGTGGATATTTGCTCTTATCTATTTACATAGATTTTAGAATTTAATTGAGAAATGTTTGAAATTTTTATACAAAATGTAAATTACCATACAAAGTAAATTATCTGTTTTTATTAGTACTAGACGCCTTTTTAATGACTCAATAATTGAAATGAGCATTGGAATTTAAAGGAGCTGTATTCCCAATCTTGCAGTTTTTGTGTAACAATTAGAATAAATTTGTTTTAAATATGATGGATATTTGTAATCACGTTATACACGATATAGTGCGGTAATCATTACGGACTGTTCGTTTATTTTTGTGTGTTAGCACTATTAAAGTTTTAACAGAATTCGTTTTCTTACGTTCGTATTAATTACTGGAAATTGTTTTCAATTACTTTTGCCAATAATGTTATTGACTCGGTTTCACCTAATAATGTTTCATCTACACATTTTAATTATCTACTACACTAATTCTAATGGCCACACATGAACCATTCTAGTCCAGGTAAAAACGAATTAGAGTCGAACAGAAATATGTTCATGGTTTATCAAGATGATAAAAAATGTCAACTTTTAAGAAAGCGCAGCTGCAAAAATTTGTAAGAAAGAAAGTATAAGATTCGCTAAAGTGAATAGTTAGTTTCTTGGTTTTTTGTTCTTAATGCGCACGCACGAAAGTGTTAATCACGCCATGTGTAAGTTTCATTAATGAATTGGCAATTTACGGCGAATATGAAAAAGTGATTAAAAGATCTACGCACTGAAATTTTGCGTAATTTCAAAAATTCAATAATAGCTAGGGTTTTCTGTTTAAAATATCGCGGATATATTTCCGGTATAACCGGATCTACTAAATTGAAAATATTTTACCTAAAACGGGCTCATTGTATAACCGCTGTACACAAATTTGCAGAAACCTATTCACGTATTCACAGTAGTTTTATACGTATATACAAACTGAATCAACTCGTGAAATACTTAAAAAATCTTCTAGTCTACCCTTCGCAAAATAAGTCCCATTTTCTGGTTATATAATGAGTGTTGCTTTAAATATGTGCCGAAACTTCGCACCGTTGTAATAAAAAAGTTATTACATAAATTTTGTTGTTAGGTCTAAGTTTGCTGAGCCGCGAACTTCTGCATAAATCAATTTTGTCTTTGTGTATTAATGCGGTGCTAACTATGTGCCATTGTATGCCGTGGAAAGTAAATTTTGCGCCCGTATAAGAGGCGAGTTATTACAAAAGAATCCATCAGCAGTGTTAACTTCACAATCACGAACTTATGAATAAATTAACTTGTGGCGTTGAAATTGAATTTTGCGCCCTTACACGAAATAAGTTTCTAAATATAATGAGATTACAATCAAATTACTTATATTAATATAAGTAATTTGATTGTAATCTCATTATATTTAGAATTTACATCAGTTCTACATACATAAAGACAAAATTTACATTGATGGCGCAGTTGGTTAGCGCGGTACTCTAGCAAAGTACAAGTCGTAGGTTCAAATCCTACTCGAGGTAAACTTTTTATTTATGTATTTAATAAAATTAATAATAATTTTTAAGTTATATAAAAAATTCTGTTGATACGGGCAACTTCAGGAATTTTGCATGAATTAATTAAGCGCTAATTGTATGGCATGTGTGCTCTGGGGGTATATACGATGGTGGGTATAAACGGGATTTATTTTATGTTTTAAAATTATTTATTAAAAAATAAAAAACAACATTAGGATTTATGTTTCTACATAGCCTCCTACTATAGAAATACATTTTTCCTAGCGAGAAGGAAGGTTTCTTATTCCAGTATCGTAGAATGAATTTGGTTGCTCACCAATTACTCCACTCCTGCGTAATCTTCGAATCGCTGCCTTCCTATAGCTTCTTTAAGCGGCCCAATCGAATGAAAATCACAGGGCGATCAAGTGCAATCCAGTGCATTTCGTTATGTTTAGAGACTGTTAGAGCTACAGTATAGGACTTGGCGTTGTCATGAAGGAGAATGACATCTCGAATCGGTTGGCTTCGTCTCTTGCACCGATATGCAGCCTTAGCTTCATCCAACAGCTCGCAATAGTAAGCAGGAGTGATTGAGCAAAATGCCTAGACAGTCGAATAAAACTTGCAAGAATCTGGCCCGCTGAGAGTTGAGCCTTCGCTTTCAATGCATTACTTTCAGCAAACCTTGTAAGTCTCCGACGAACCTCCAAACGTCTCAACCTCTGATCTTCAGTCAAAAGTCAAGGGGCCCATCTGGCAAACACTTTATGGAGTATATATATATATATATATATATATATATATATATATATATATATATCTTTATATGTTCGCTAACAGGGTGCGGTTTCTGTAACATAGTGTGGATTGTTGTCGCATTCTGATGCCTGATCAAATTGTCACTTAAAACAAAATAGGCTTCACAATGACTTTCATTCCTAATTAATACGATTGAATTAAATGAAAAGTAAAATGTTAAAACCAGAATACAAAAATTATCAATGTAAACCTACCAGCTATTGTTGCACGCATATTGAGCTTTAAAAATTACGTTCAAACGTTCCAGTAGTCATTAAAGATCCGTATTTTCAAAATTTTTTTTGACAGAATTATCTGTAATTATTAATTGAACAGTTGAGTATTTTTATGTATGTACGTACGAAGTAGTAAATTTGTTGTACCAATCCCTCCGCCTCACGATAAGGAATTATTCCCTTAGCATACTTACACTAGCATTGATTAAGTGGAGAGCAACGAGTTGAATAAGACGTGCGTAAGCTAATACCTGGTAGTAGAGCAGTGGCGTTAAGTTAACCTCCCCATAATCGTGTGCATATGAGTAACATGTAGAGTGGTGAAGTTTAGAGGGATTTTTATTCCGTTTCGCGAAGCGTATTTTGATGAAGAGTTTGCAGAACACGCCTTATTTTAGTAATTTTGATTTCCCGGTGCACTAGAATCACCCAGGGGAAAATAATCGTGAACGGCTTTGTTGAAGACTTCACTAATTAATTGGGTTGGTTTAACGAAGGTAAGTGATGAGGGCTGAACACCCATGTTGGATGTTATTTTTTAATGTAACTGTAATACACCAAGATATTACGTCGAGCCTTGCTGGCGGTAATTGTATCCAGCCATCAGCTGATGCAGTAGAATTTTGAGTGTTGTGAGGAATATGATTGTTAGAGAGCGACCAGCTATCGTACCGACCGGAGAAAATGAGTCTGAGACCCGGAGAATCTCTTCACTGTCTTAATAGTAAGCAGGAGTGAATGAGCAAAATGCCTAGACATTCGAATAAAACTGTTGCAAGAATCTTGCTAGCTGAGAGTTGAGCCTTCGCTTTCAATGCATTACTTTCAACAAACCTTGTAAGTCTCCGACAAACCTCCAAACGTCTCAACCTCTGATCTTCAGTCAAAAGTCGAGGGGCCCATCTGGCAAACACTTTACGGAGCATATATATATATATATATATATATATATATATATATATATATAGTTTATATGCTCATATTTACGACTAATTAATTTTTTTAATCACAAATCCGTTTTTGCTACGCATTGCTATAAGTCGTTTTTGGACAATTTTTCTGTTTACTTTTTATTTGCGCTATCGACGAAAACGTTAACTTGCACAAGTAGGATGTGGAAAATGGTATTAAATATCTCAAAGCTTCAGCAGCTTGGGTATTCTGTTTTTCTGTTCAGCCAAAAGGTATCCAAACTGAGACTTGAATTTCAAGTTTAACATTGATGTAGATGTTTCCAACAGCTTTTCTTTTATATTGGTTCCGAAACTCGCCAATTCTGTGGCTGCATTGAAAAACGGGTTTACGATCCATCTCTGTCCATTGTCTCCTTCTCCTACAAGTTCTTGTTCTGACACGATTCTGCTATCAAATTTTGTAAGACAATTTTCATGCCAGGTATATATGATTTAATATTATATCGGAGCCCACTTGTGCAATGTAGAACAGAGTCGAAGAAAATGAGTCAAAGTTCTTATCATGTGTAGATGTTATCTTTATCCGGGCTTTTTTTCAAGATATTTAAATGTTCGAATAGGTCAGAAAGAAACGCCAGTTTAAAAGAATATTCGAGTCATAAATAAATTTAGCAAATTCTGAATGGGCCTGCTGTAAATACACCAAAAGTTCGAATTGAAGTTAAAAAACTTGTCAGTACCTTGTCTTTCGGTAACCAATTTTTCGAAATATATTTATCTGTAAAGATTTACCGTTAATAGAGTTCAGATTTTTATAATTTTATTAAGAATCTCACTATATTATAGTGCCAATGGTTTGGTTGCAAGAGCTTGGCGATGAAGGAAGCTATGCATCTTAGAAGCATTTGGCATTAGTCCCTTTAATTTGGTAACGAAGCCGCTTTTAGAACCAGTCATGTCCTTTGCTCCGTCACTGCAAATAGTTATAGCTTCTGCGAACATGCCATATAAACACTGACCTGTTGTATTCGTGGGAAGAGCTTTACAAAACAGTGTCTCTTCCATCAATCTTTCACTAGATTCAAAACGCACAAAAAGTTCTTCTATGACGTGATATCGAACATCAGCCGCCATATCGCTTATCCTGTGCTGAACTGTATTGTCTGAGAGGGGCGTACTTTTAAGTTTTTCTATTTTTGAGTTACTAAACTCTCGTATATCTAAAACCGCTGGTAAAATTAAATTTTCGGCAATCGTATGAGGTTTCCCGGCTTTGGCCACACAAAAAGCCACTCGAAAGCTAGCTAGCGACGCTTTTTCATTTACATTAGACATCTATACTACAGCAGATTTTTGATGATCGAGGCGTTTCAATTTTTTTTCAACAAATTCCATCGGTTTGTTTTTTTTTGCATTTGGAGTGTTTACTACTAAGGTGGCGAATTAGCTTGGATGGCTTCATACTTTTGCGGGACTAAGTTTCAAAAAAAATATCGCACTGTGGTTTATGATCAATAATAGTAAATCCAAATTTTAAGTAACTGTCGTCATAAGGCGCCCTTTCTTTATTTCTGTTGCACTACTCACACTGGAACTTGAAGATGACGGTTGCGCAGGTCTTTTTAAAAATTTATCCATTTATAATAACGGCAACACTTCAATATGTGCAATTGTAAAATTCAGTGTAAATAAAAAATCAGAAACGCTAAGTAATAATTCAACAATAACATGCGCTCGCAATTGAGTCGATGTCGACTGTGAAATGTCCGTCCCACATGCCTCTTCAATATACCGCTGACGCCCTTGTTCAACCCTCGCCGCTCATGCGTTATATCGGTCAACGGCACGCGCGTGTTGAAAATGCAGTGCCATTAACCAAACAAGTCCGGTGTAAAATATGCCAACTAATTTAAAAAATTTGTGGCAGTAAAACGCTAAGCGACTGCTTACGCCCCGTCATATACAGTCCGTAAAAAAAAGTGGTAGTAAAAAATGCAATGGGTAAAATTTCAAAGGCAACATGTCACACGTTTAAATTTACCGCCAATCTATTATTGATACTGCGAGTACTTCTAGAACACAGCGACACTAAAACCACGCTTTTCAACACTTGTTTGGCTTAACTGTAATATAACTTTTCCAAGCAAGCCTTTTGCGGTGCAACCGATGTAAAAATATATCTATTATAGATATTTAATTAGGTATGTGGCGAATTTCCAACTAGGAAAATAATCAATAGTTATAGGTATGGGGTCGCGAAATATTTTTTTATACTAAGGGGGCTGTGCTATGAAAAGGTTGAAAAACACTGCTTTAGATGTACAAAATTTAATTTTAACATCGCAAAACCGCGCATAATCGTCAAAAGGATTAATTTATATGATTGTGAAATTATCCGTGTGAATTGGTTTATTGTTAAGATTTGTTCTATATACGTGAAATTTGAATTCGATTATGCAAAGCAGCACTTAATTGGGATCTAATTATAGAACGGGAAAATCTTTAATTTATACATCAGTTCACGGATGTGAAGTTAGTCAGGTTGTAGTGACTGACCATTCGTTCCCCACACGATGGGATCAAATTTGTAATGTAACAATGAATCATGAACCTATAGCGACTCAAGTCTTACATTCGGTGCCAATTTCTAATTAGTCGTTTGGTAACTTGAGCCCCACAGTTTCGGCGACAAATTGTAGTGAAACTTTATATGCATTACATAATGATTGAATAAAATAAACTAATAATTATTTATTATTTACCCAAGATAGCTCTTTAAGATATGGACGCCATGTAATTATAATTTACATTCAACATAAATTGTTGAATTTCGATGAATAACAATAATTCTCCACTGAATGTTATTACTATTTAATATTGTTACTGAAAATTGAATGCATCGACCATATGCCAACTGTATTTAACTTAACTTTATCAATTTATTTAATCTACTCTCTGACCAGTAATTGTAAATATCAATTCAGTTGTGGTATGTTTATGTAACCACAATAAGTTGTAATCAAGAATTAATATTTAAAATTTTGTACCTAACCCAGTCAATGGATATTCACTTCTTTATCACTATGAACAACTGCATAAGGCATTAATTAACTAATTGACTGTGTTCATCAGCTGTCATTGAAATAAAATTGTTGGTTTAAATATAATTTTCTTTTATAATCCGTAGATATTTTGATCTAAAGAAATTGTTTTTATACAAAGTTAAGGTCCGTCTATAATAATATTTCTGCACTTAAAGATTCCAAATTAAATCACACATTAAGAAATAAAATCACATATTTATTTATAAATTTTAGGAATACAATCAGAACTTAAAACTACCTATGTCCCTGTATCTATCTATCGGCAGTACAGCAAATAATGTTTCATCACAAGAAGAAGAAAAAGGAATGGTTAGGTTCCAATATAAACAATATAATTATAATAATAGATACACAATTTTCTATGTATACCGTTAAACTCAATTTCATATTAGGGCTCAACCATTTGGTATTTATTTGTGTAATTTATACACGTGTTTAAATCATATTATTCAAAAATGATCCGGCTATGTTCATACAACTCCTAATGTGCCAATAGTGAAGTAATTCTATACTAATTATATTCCTACTTGCTTTATTTTTTTTTTTGATTTATCTTCATGTGTATCAACGAATGGTATAACATGCAGTAGATAATTTAAGGTAATTAGTTACTTATAAATGTATGCTCGTTATGAATCTGTGTATGAAAAGCTTAATTAGCAATGGAAAATTACTTGTAATAGAAAAAAAAATGAACAATAATTAAAGGAACGATTGAAATTTAATTGTTATAAGTTATTAGAATTTACATCAGTTTTACATACATAAAGAGAAAATTTACATTCTTTGGGGCTTGTATTTCGATAGCTCAGTTAGTTAGGGAAGTACTCTCACAAAGTACAGGGTGGCCAACTAAGAGTGCGAGGTACTGTATCTGGGAAACTATCCATCGTACAGGCTTGCGCAAAAAAAAGTTATTACTAAAACGGCCAATACAAAAACCTGGAAAATATTTTCATGTTTCTGAAATGGCCGCTAGGGGGCGTAACTGCAATCTTGAATCTAAAAAAGTGATGTTTCTGTGAATTCTGCTATATTAACCTAATAAAAAATAACTGATCTTTGAAGTCGAGGATAATCTAAACTTTTTTTGTTTGGCACTTTTTGACGTATCTATAAAAATAAAGTGGTGGGGGTATTCAAAGGTTTCCTTAAATCACCCCCCGTATCTTCGAAACGGCTAATCCGATTTTAACAAACTTGGGCGCGTTGAAAAGAGCTTTTCTTGGGCTACAAATGTTAAAATAATTGAAGTTTTGTTAGTTTCACATGTCGTCGCTAGAGGGCTTTGTTCGACATTCCGACAGAAACGGTTAATTTTCGCAAAAAATTAAATGCATTGGTATGACTTTTTTTCATGAACAAGTAGCTAAATGATGCCTAAACAAGCACGCGAAAACCGCATTTCGATATCTTGTTCGTAACCTAAAATATCGGCCAAAGAAAACTTTATACGAAAATCCCTTAAATTTTTATTTTTTTTTCAACTATATTTTTCTGGAATTGTTTCTATTATGTAAGTTGTGGCCCTAAAAAGGATAGATTTAAAGGAGGAAGGTTTTTAATGCCCCTGTAAATGCTCGAAATGCTGACCATCACGCTCTATGCATTGCTGAAACCTCTCCTGACTAGACAAAACTGCAGCTTCAATTTCGGCTCTCGGTATGCTACGTATTGCGTTACGAATCCGGTTTCTCATATCTTCTCTAGTAGTAGGTTGAGTCCGAAACACGATGCAGCCCCCATAAATAAAAATCGAGGCAAGTTAAGTCTGGCGATCGCGGAGGCCATGGAAACAGACTTCCTCTTCCAATCCACCGCTGTTGAAATACTGCATTAATATGCTCTCGCACATTAATAGCAAAATGTGCTGAGCAACCATCCAACTGCAAAAACAATTTTTGCCTTGTTTCCAGAGGCACACCTTCCAACAACAACGGTAATTGATTGGCCAAAAAGTCAAGAAATACATTGCCATTTAGGGGTTGCTCGAAAAAATATGGCCCAATAATTCTGCCTCCCAGTATGCCACACCATACATTTAAACTCCAACGTCCTTGGCGCTGAACTTCACGCAACTAATGGGGATTTTATGCAGACCAATAATGCATATTGTGCAGATTGACTCTCCCGTCACTACTGAAGGTGGCTTCATCGGTCCAAAGAATTTGAAATGAAAATTCTCTATTTTCGCGTATCATGCCTAATATCCAATGGCAATAGTCTAACCTTCCTCTTTCAAGGCCTGATGCAAAGCGACATGATATGGGTGCATTCTTAAAGTAATTAAAAAAAGTTTAAACGAATACCTATATGCCCAACTCAGTGGATAATGCTCTTGTGCTAACATGAGGATTTCCTTCAATATAGCCCAGTACACGGTTAATATTTTCTTGTGTTCTTCCAATTCTTTGCCGTTGAAACCTAGGCGGAAAACTACTATTGGCTCGTAAGCTCGCCACTAATCGGGGAAAAACTCTTACATCGTAAGGACGCCGATTTGGATATCGAGCCGCATAAACTCTTTTAGCTACTGCGGCATTCTGAAGACATTCAAAATAAACCACAAGCATATCAACAGCTTCATTATTCGTAAAACGCATTTTGAAAGCACAAAAATTGCTCAAAGTAACGCGAAAGTATTGACAACTCTTCACAATTTGAGGATTATGTATGTTTTGTTTAGGTATCTGTTTCCATTGCCTACTTCTATTAATTGTATTTTTCGTTTATATCCATAGTGAATATGCATTTAAACAAACAAAAAATAGGCCTTTCGTATAACTTTTAGCATTGCTTACTTGCCCGTAGTAATTTCAAAAAGGGTGATTTTATTCTGGTGAATAAATTTACAAACATTTAAAATCGCAATTTCTAGGTAACCTATTCAGAGCCGAAATTGAAGCTGCAGTTTTGTCTACCCATAAGAGGTCTCAGCAATGCACAGAGTGATGGTCAGCATTTCAAGCATTTACGGGGGCATTACGAACCTTCCTCCTTTAAATCGGTCCTTTTTAGGGCCACAACTTACATAATAGAAACAATTCCAGAAAAATATAGTTAAAAAAAAAAATGTAAGGGATTTTCGTATAAAGTTTTCTTTGGCCGATATTTTAGGTTAGGAACAAGATATCGAGATGCGGTTGTTCGAACTTGTTTAGGCATCATTTAGCTACTTGTTCATGAAAAAGTCATATCAATGCTTTTAATTTTTTTGCGAAAATTAACCGTTTCTGTCGGAATGTCGAACAAAGCCCTCTAGCGACGACATGTGAAACTAACAAAACTTCAATTATTTTAACATTTGTAGCCCAAGAAAAGCTCTTTTCAACGCGCCTAAGTTTGTTAAAATCGGATTAGCCGTTTCGAAGATACGGGGGGTGATTTAAGGAAACCTTTGAACCATGCCAGCCGGGGAGGTACCACCACCCTTACCATTGGCCCCTTAATACTGGGTCTCCGATTTTCTGAGCTCGGTGAGGGCTGCCGGTTACCTTTTCCATCATCCTTAATCTATTCTCATCCTTATTCTTCCTTCTCGCCCTCACTGTCTTCCTATCGGATTAAAAATCCCAAATTAAAGAATAAGATGGCTGTGGTTTCTAGGGTTATAAATTCCGGACGTAAAATACCGCCCCATTCGGATGTCCGAGAGGGCAGGGCCCAAGCGACCTCGGTCATCGAAAGTCTCAACTTTCTGATTCACTACTGCAACATAAGCGGTATCAGGTCTAATCTTAATGCTATTCACCAACATCTTGAACAATTACAACCTGATATTTTGTTTCTATCTGAAACACAAGTCTCCTCTGAAAGCTCTGAGTCACCCGACTTGCAATTTTCTCAATACCACCTTCACTCTAACTTTAGATATAAAGGAGGCGTATGTGTCTACATAAAGGACAGACTTGCTTGCAAGAGGGTTTCTTCCTTAGAAAATAAAAATTTTGACGTGATTTGGTTTATACATTCTGGTCCTAATTTTGTGAAATTCTACTGTTGCATTTATAGGTCTCCTAATGACAGTAACTTCTTCGATTACCTTAGTATGAAAGTTGACTATCCTGTCTCAGTTTCAATCTTGCGATATCTCATTTGTAATCGGTTTCAATGTTCATAACTCTAATTGGCTTCAGTTTTCATCTACTACAAATCCCGCTGGTCATAGTGCAGAAACATTTGCTATTTCATGTGATCTCACACAAATGATTTCTGAACCCACAAGAATCCCTGATAACCCTAACCATACTCCACATCTTCTAGATCTCTTTCTTACATCAAACCCTCTTATTTATAAAACTTCCGTTCTTTCGCTTTTAGGTCTTTGCGACCATTGTCTAATGAAAATCATTTTTACTGTACCTAATTCTACTGTAGTTCGCGAAACCAATAGAACCTTGTGGTGTTTTAAGTCAGCTCGATGGAGTGATTTAGGGATTTCTTTGCAACCTTTCCATGGCGTGAATATTGTTTTAAGTCCTCCTCTTGTTCGGACATCGCTCTTTCATTATCTGAAGTCATCCTCATGGGAATGGAGTTATACATTCCCAAAAACAGTACCGTATAGGTCATTCACGTTCCCAACCCTGGTTCAATAAGGCTTGTGCTGATGCAATATCTTTAAAAAATAAATGTTCATTAAATGGAAATCTAATAAATCGGTCGGCAGTCATGTAGAATACGTTGGTGCTAGAAATATCTGCAAAAGTGTCATCACTAAAACTAAAAAGTTGTTCGAACAACGAAAATGCAATGAACTAGCTACATCTCCTTTAGGTAGTCGTCAATTTTGGTCTTTAGCTAAAGCCATTAGTAAAACTTTGGAACATCTTCATTTCCCCTGACGTCTATTGACGGATCGGTAGTTGCTGATTCTGTAGACAAAGCCAACGTTTTTGTGGATTTGTTTGCATCAAACTCGTGTCTCAATGATTCTCGAAAAGATGTGCCCTTAGTCAACTCTTCTTCATACGCTATGAAACCAATTCATTTTCGGTACAAGCTCTTGGAATCGATCATCAGTAGGCTTGATCTCAATAAGGCGACTGGCCCAGATGGTATCCCAGCTATTGTCTTAAAGAAATGTTCCCCCGAACTAGTGCCAGTCCTATCTAAGCTCTATACGCTCTCTATGTCTTCTGGGAATTCCTTCATCATGGAAGTTAGCAAATGTTTAACCTATTCCCAAAAAAAGGCGATAAAACCAATCCCTCAAATTACCGACCAATTGCCATCACTTCCATTTTGTCTACAATCATGGAAAAAGCCATCAATCAGCAACTGCTCACGTTCCTTGAAACTAACAAACTCCTTAGTGACCACCAATATGGGTTTAGGCAAAGTCGTTCAACAGGTGATCTTCTTTCATATGTGGCCCAAGTTTGGAACAATACAGTAGAGCAGTCCGGTGAAACAGTTGTAGTCGCTTTAGATATCTCAAAGGCATTTGACCAAGTTTGGCATAAGTGTTTACTTGCCAAACTCACCTCGTTTGGGTTAAATGATACGCTCATCAACTGGGTTTCTAGTTTCCTTGATAAAAGACGAATACGTGACGTAGTTGATGGCTTTTTTCAAAAGAAGTTAGCATTAACGCGGGCGTACCACAGGGATCCGTTATAGCGCTTACACTTTTTCTGCTGTACATAAACGACCTTATTTCTTCAACAACTAACCCCATACATTGCTTTGCTGACGATAGCACTCTTCACTGTAGTTCATCTCAGTCTACTCATAGTGATAATCCATCTTCTATGTCAAATCAAGAAATTAAAGCTGAAATGGCAAATTCAACAAAGACATTCAACTTATTCTCGAATGGGGAAGCAATAATCTAGTTAAATTTAATGCTAACAAAACTCAGTGTTGCCTTATGTCCGCCAAAAAAGATCAATCATTTCCTGTTGTAAGTATGAATGGCTCAGTTCTTAAGTTTTCAGACTCTATTACTCTGTTGGGTATGACTGTTTCTTCAAATCTCTCATGGGTTGACCATCTTCTGTCAGCTACCAAAACAGCTGCTCGTAAAATAGGCTTTTTGTACAGATCTAAGCAGTACTTTACCTCTCGACAACTCCTTCTGCTGTATAAGGCCCAAATTCGGCCTCATCTGGAATATAATTCTCACCTCTGGGTTAGTGCTCCCCAATACGCTCTCGATATCGTTGATCGTATTCAAAAGAGAGCGATTAGGCTTATAAATGACCCGTCCTTAACTTCTATAACTATTGCAGGCTCGCATTCTATTAATATAAGTAATTTGATTGTAATCTCATTATATTTAGTTTTTACATTAGTTCTACATACATAATGACAAAATTTACATTGATTTGGGCTTGTACCTCGATAGCTCAGTTAGTTATAGCGGTACTCTAGCAAAGTACATGTCGTAGGTTCAAATCCTACTTGAGGTAAACTTTTTATTTTATGTATTTAATAAGATTAATAATAATTTTTGATTAAAATTTAAATTCATGTTCTTGTAGTGTGGACCAAATAATTAATAAAATAATATAAAACACTCGGTGTTTTATTTTATTTTATTAAATGAAT
This sequence comes from Vesta saturnalis, assembly GCA_036346205.1. Taxonomy (NCBI): domain Eukaryota; kingdom Metazoa; phylum Arthropoda; class Insecta; order Coleoptera; family Lampyridae; genus Vesta; species Vesta saturnalis. The sequence goes on from JARFJB010000793.1 coordinate 725,872, forward strand.
GATTGTTTGACTTTAATAAATCGAAATGTGTGGTGTATTTTATGTACTTTAATTTTCTGTTTAAAAAACTACATCAAAGTATCTTTACATAAAACTGTAAATATGTTTTTTGCAGCACAACCTTTACTATTTTGGGTTAGTAGTTACATGTCCTTATGGAGTAATATTCTATTTAATTGTGCTGTACTTATAAATTTAATAGTAGCATTTTTTTACCCGTTCAACGATACTGTGCCAAGTAAGTATATTTTAAATGGTAAAAATCTATTTAAAGTTAATTTATTATTAGAACTGGGGTCAAGCATATCTGCTTTAATATGGGCTGCAATGTTAGCTTCTGGTGCTATAGTCTTGACACTTCCAAGAGAAACTGGAATTAGAACGTTAGTTGCTTCAACGATTTTAAGACTTATATTCTCAGTAGGACCAGAACCGACATTATGGTTATTGGGGACACTTACTGTTTTCCTGAAAGGAATTCATCTAGTCAGTATAATGGGCAATCATGGTACCATTACAAAATCTTATTATCAAATACTCACAGATGTCGAATTATTATATCACGTTATTTATTTAATATTTTGTTTGCTCGGTATGATGATGCATCCTTTTTTTTATTCTGTTTTGGTAAGATAACATAAATTTATATACTGTTATTGAATTATTAATTTTAGCTGTTTGACGTTGTCTACCGTGAAGAAACTTTGTTAAATGTTATTCGTTCAGTTACAAGAAATGGTCGTTCTATTGTTTTAACGGCTGTACTGGCAATAATTTTAGTTTATATGTTTTCTATAATTGGGTATATGTTCTTTAAGGATGATTTCCTAGTTAGTGTTGATGAAGACGCATCAAGTAAGTTGTTATTTTTGTTGTTAATTTAAGTAGTCCGTATTAAACTTTTATTTTGTTTTTAAGATAGAGTAGTGTAAAGGCTGTTCTTATCACAGCAGGTAATATGTTTTTTTGGGTTTAAAATATAACAAATTAAAAATTTGAATGGATTTTTGAAAATTTAATGATTGAAGATAGCGTTAATTTTTTGTGCGTTTTTATAGCTTGCCAATTTTTTAAACGGTAAAGCCTGAGTCTTTTTGTACAAAATACATAGAGTGAAGTTAAATGGTATAATGACGTCAGTGTTATTACATGATCAAACTATACAGGGTGTTCGTAAATAAGTGCAAAAGATTTTAGAGGGTGGTGCCGAAGTTATTTTGTGAAAGAAAGTTCCTATAAATATAGGTCGAAATATGCTTCATTTCTGAGATACAGAGTGTTTAAGTTTTAATTTTTTGTTTATTTTTATTAATTATTTCAAAGAGTTATGAAGATATTTACTCGAAATTTGGAAACGGCTTTGGGTAGGTTGTTGTCAATATTTCTGAAAAGTTTTATTATCTCATGCAGTAACATTAAACCAAAACAATAACACAAAACAACAGTAATAAAAATAATTTTAAATAGGCGCAAGCCTAAGTTCAAAATAACCTCCCTCACACATGCTACAAGAGTCAACTCTTTGCCTTATTCACTGTCGTATACGCTGAAATATTCCTGCTGTGTTTCTTATTATCTCACAGCGTTTTAGACGGGATTGTAGTGAAATAATGACCTGAGAAAACCCCAAATGCAGAAATCTAAGGGATTTAATTCAGGAGAGCGAACTGACCAATGTTGTGTACCTCCTTTACCTAGCCAATGATTTGGATATACTGTATCTAAGTGCTAAAATGGGTAACTTCTTCCTGTAGGAAGTGATGATATATTCGCCATTTAATTGTAGTGGGAGGAAATACGTACCAATTACATGATCATCAAGTACTCCTACCCACACTTTACTGAAAATTGATGTTGAAAATGAGGTTCCATGTGGATTTTCCTCAGCCCATAAGTGATTGTTATGAAAATTTCGTATAGATTCTATGGAAAAACTTGCCTTCTCAGTAAACAAAACGCCATTTAAAAAATTAGGATTTTGAGCAGTTACATTGAGAATCTATTGGCAAAAAACTAGACGCGGTAAGAGGTCTCGAGGTAGTAGCGCCTGTACATGTTGACACGGGTACAATTGCTGCTTTTTCAGAATTTTAAATAGGGTGAAGCTGCTTACATTCAATATGTTGGCAATTTTTGAGTACTTGTTTTATGTGGCTCTGAAACTATATCGAGAACTGCTTCTTCTAGAATCTAGTTACACAGTTCGTACTTCTCGAGGGTGCCCAGTCAGCAGTTCGTTTCATAACTGTACCATTTTCGTGTAAACGTTGGTGAAGGCGAGCAAATATTATGTGATGAGGTATCCTACTTTCTGGATACAACTCAGCATACAGTTGTCAAGCTTGCACACCATTTCCATTATTTTGACCATAGCCAAAATGCATATCTGCCATTTCTGCATTAGTAAAATTCTCCATTTTTTTGAAGACACGAAAAATTATTTGCTTATTGACATTAATTTTGTAGCAAACTAATAATGAATCAATGCTAATTTGACATTTTGGCGAGATGGTTGTATTTTATTTAAAAATATTGACAGCACAATTGCGATAAAAAAATGTTTTATTTTTTTACTCAAAAAGGGGCGTCCTGCGAAAAAAATTCAAAAGATTAATTTAATTCAATATTGATGGCGGATTTCTACAAAAATATCCAAACGGGAAAAAGTCAGTGGCACACCATTCTTTTTTATTAGAAAGGTTGTGGCATTCTCGCACTGACGCTACTGGCGCAAGTAGAAATATTCTGATCACCCCAAAAAATCCCTCCAAAGCGTTTCGCTAATTTCGAGTCAATATATTTATAACTCTTTGAAATAATTAATAAAAATAAACAAAAAATTCAAAGGACCACGCCATTTTCTAATGGAAAGTGGCCTTCGGTTAAAATGTCTAATTTTTTTATATATATTAGGTCTTGTCGTACTCATCAATATTGTTCATAGGCACAAAGTAATCCTATGGCTAATTTTAGAAATACAAGGTGTTAGAGTTTCAAAACACCTACTTTGCTATGTTCATTATTTTTGGTTTGAAAGTACTGATGTTCATTTTATCTTCTAAATGCGATTTTTACATCTTTATAGGATATGTAGTTGTACACAAATGGTACCATTCAATTTTATTTACAGGGTGATATACATTTTGACATAGATTATTTTGTTTAATTACAGCCAGAAAAAAAGATACTGTGAAAGACTCTTCATTGGATATAACATTGTATTGGTTAAGTAAATAGTTATAAATATATATTATACAAGGTGATTCATAAGTTTTGTCCCAAAAATCAAAATAACGGAACCCTCTGTATGTGGGAATTGATTTTGACTTCATTTTATCCTTTAGTTAGACAGATTAGATACTACTTAAGATTATACAGGGCGATTCAATAATTTTGAAAAATATTAAATATAACAATAAGTCGAGAAATCTTTCTTTTTTTCATCACTCTGTATCTAGAAATTGACTCGTTCAAGGTATATTGATTTTAAAATCTTCGAATACAGTATATTATAATGATTTTGTTCCTAAAGTTTCGTTTCAATGCTATGAGTAGATTTACAGATAGAGTCTGGCAAGTTTCACCAAGATATATCAAATGAAACTGTTACCGTTTTTAAAGGAACCACTATGTTATCTCATCCAGAGAGTAGTTTTAAATTATGATACACAAGTCAGCATGTGCACATACTGTGCAAAGTGAAAACCAGAAATATACACCAAACACATTGTTTAATTTGCATATAATGTGCCAAAATTCAGTAAAACGGTTATTAACAGGGAAAAGGAATACGTCTAGTATTTGTACTGTACCTATTATATTGATCATGAAACGTTCAGGCATAAAACTATATTTACACCAAAAACTAATAACTAGGACTGTGTGGTAATAGGAAAATCGAGCAGTAGTCGTTTGGTTTTCGATATAGTTAGAGTATTGACTAAATATTATTTAGTCGATGATTAGAGTTATAGTATAAAAGGCTAGCTAGATATAGATTGGAACATGTACATACGCCTATCTCCATGAATTATAAATAAATGTGTTATTGTTATTAAGAATTCTGAGTGTCATAACTAAAGCTGTTGATATTTTGCCATGAGAGTTATACTTCGACCCACCGAAATAACTGAAGGTTCCAAACGGTAGAAAAATATTTTATGGTATAGGTTTGACAACGAAAAAAAAAACAGAAACAACAAAAACAATTGTGGGCAGATAGTGCAAAGCTTTCCTCCTAAACCAGTCAAATGATGGTATGCCTATCTGCGATTTAAGAAAATCTGAAATCTAACTTACAGAATCCCATTAGGTTTAGTTATATGATTTTGCAGTCATTAACAATAAATATTTTATTTCTTCTTACTGTTACACTCAATCGCTTAGTATAAAAATTGAAATATTTTTAAATTGGTCTCAAAATTCTTGTACCAGTTTCGATAAAAAGATGTTTGTCAGTTATTCTAATTCTGGTATGCTAGATATTTATACCTACCGACTCTTTTTAATATAAATACACTGATAATATTTCAAACTCAATATTTTGTTCATTTAAAGTATCCGAAAACGATTCGAACTAACAGCGACTTCTCACATCAATGAAAAATTGACAAACAACATCAAAAACTTTCGATATTGTCAAAAACAGGTATTGGAGGTCTCTCACCAGGGAACACAATACATCTGTTTAAATGAGTGCAAAAAATAATTCAGTATTTTTTAACAATTATCGGCCTTTAAATTCTCGTCTTGCCAAGCTTACATTGCAATTTCTATAAAATGACAAAAAAATTGAAGGAAATAGTATCTACTATCGTACAAAAGGACGAAACACCCTTTGTATTTTTTAAAATAATGTAAATTATGAAACAACAGACAACTTAATTTTGTAACTTTTGATAACATTTTGTATAATGAGGATTATGCATTTTTTTTACCCTATTTATGTGTAACATACCTATTATCATAGTAGGCTGCTTGTTAGTCTTTGTAATTGTTAGTTATCTGTCAAACAGTCTTCGAAAGTGTTTATGAATCTACTTAGCTGTTATTTTAAGTTCATTGTTAATTACCAATTTCTAGTGAGTGGGTTATTAGTTTGTGTTACTAAATGTTTTGTTTGTTATTGTTAAGATTCTGTTGCAATTTGTTTCGTTTTTAAATATTAATTACGCTGTATTGTTAGTTGTTGAGTTTTTGCCCAGGTTTTGCTCTGTACGTAAGTTTTAATAATTATTTATTTCAAAAATGGCTTTCATAGCTCGTTTAAACTGCTACACATGCAACAGGTTATATATTCTTAGGCAAATGTGTCAAATTAATGCAGAAAAGCAGATATTGCTATTAGTCGACAAGAGAACGCCGGTATTCCTTCATTAGAGTTAAACCAACAATCCAAAATATGCTTTAGCTGTAACCAGTTAATTCTTACAGAGATCAGACAAATCGCCAACAATCCTAATTGCATTAAATTAAATATTTTAAGACAATCTTCACCTGACAAATGCATTATATGTGATTCTCAATACAATATGCATAGACTCTCCCTCGAATGTAGGGTTAAAATATTTGTTATTGATATTTATATCCCGTGTAACAAACAGGTATGCTTACATCATCTCGATGATACAGGCTTTATACTAGAGCCACTTATTCAAGGTTTACAATATGTCACTAAACTGTATATTTGGAAAGGGCAAGAGCTACAATTTTTGAAGGAACTCAGAAAAGCTGCTAGTAACGCTACCAGCCGTTCCAATGACATTAATAGTTTCACTGAGGAAGAATTTGTGATTTTGACCTCAATAAATAAAGCTCAATTTCGTGAATTTTTAACAGCATGTCAAAATAATGGCAACAAAAGTATCTCAGAACAACATCTGCTTACATTTTTATGTAAATTGCGACAAGGTTTATCAGACGAATTTTTAACAATTATGTTTCACTATCCTAGCAGGTCAGCTAGTCGCGTAGTATCTAAAGTGAGGATGTTATTTATTCAGTAGTTCGTCCCTAATAATATTGAATTTGGAGCAATTACCAGGGAAGAGTACATCGAGAAACATGTAACACCATTTTCAAATGAACTTTACAACCCTCAACCAAATAATCAAAAGGCCATAGCATACATACATTGCACATACTGTAAAATTGAGAAATACAGTAACTTTAGAATTCTTCGTCAATCCTATTGTAATCATAAGGGTGAACATTTGGTCAAACTGGAAGTTATTCTAGCTCCAGATGGGTATATATTAGACATACAGGGCCCCTATTTTTCAGATTCCAAAAATAATGACGTTGCGATTCTAAGAAACGAATTCGTGAATGGTTCACTGACGCTGACATTTTAATTGTTGATAGAGGTTATCAAGATGTAATTCCTATTCTTCAGGAACTTGAAATAGAGTCACATATGCCTCCTTTGCTTCCATGCGGTCAGAGACAACTGTGTACTTAAGATGCGAATGCAACAAGGTTAATAACAAAAACTAGGTGGATCGTTGAATCTAGACACGGACATTTTAAATCAATGTTTAAGTTTTTAAAAGGAGTTGTTCTATTCCACCAAGTTAAATATATAGGGGATTTATACAGAATTGCTGGAGCAATGATTAATTGGCTTCACGGATTAATTGAATTGCCGAATTTGACTGTTGATCTAGCTAGGGAAATCTTGCAAAAGTCAACAGAAGTTAATGTAGTACAAGCCAGGGTTGACAATGACAACCTTCAACAAAGAAATGGGTGATGGAGAACACTAAGACACTACCATTTTCCATATTTTCCTCGACTAACATTAGAATATTTACAAAATCTAACCATCGGCGTTTATCAAATTAACTTAGCTCCATCCTATATCCAAGATTCTTTTCAAAGAGAAAACAATGAAGTCTTTGAAGTTGATGAACTTACTGACGACCCATGTTTTTTGAGATGCCGGTTGTATTTAAGATTTAAAAACTCTGCTATGCTATGGATAGTGTGGAATGACGAAGAAAATAATGGACCACCTATAGTTGGCTATTACTCCACTTGCAAATCTGGAGCCAGAACTGTTGGAACGTGTTCACATGTAGCAAGTGTCTTATGGTTTCTTCGATTTGCAAAGCATCAACCAAATACCAGGTATCCTTCAACCACAATTTTAAATTATGTTGTTGATGCCGGAAACAAAAACCATGATAATCACGAAAACTATCCCGAACTAACTGATTGAAAAATCTGAATTTCTTTGTATATCTATGCTAAAAACTGTTTCACTACCTATGTAAAACATAACCCATTGTAATATTTACTCGTGTCAGGTACTTGTGTATAGAGACATTTACAAATATCTTTAAATTAATAAAGGCCACTTTTTATAAGGATTTAAAAACGCTGAAAATTTCATTTGACATGTCTTGGTGAAACTTGTCAGGTTCTATCTGTAAGTCTACTCATACTATTGAAATGAAAGTTTAGGAACAAAATCATTATAATATACTGTATTCGAAGATTTTAAAATCAATATACGTTGACCGAGTCAATTTTTAGATACAGAGTGATGAAAAAAAGAAAGGTTTTTCGACTTATTGTTATATTTAATATTTTGCATAATCTTAAGTAGTACCTAATCTGTCTAACTAAAGGATAAAATGAAGTCAAAATCAATTCCCACATACAGAGGGTTCTGTTATTTGATTTTAAAAAGAATTGATGGTTAATATATATTTATAACTATTTACTTAACCAACACAATGTCATATCCAATGAAGAGTCTTTTGCAGTAGCTTTTTTTCTGGCTGTAATAAAACAAAATAATTTTTTAAAAAAACTATAATGTCAAAATGTATATCAACCTGTAAATAAGATTGAATGGTATCATTTGTGTACAACTACATATTCTATAAAGATATAAAAATTGCATTTAGAAGATAAAATGAACATCAGTACTTTCAAACCAAAAATAATGAACATGGCAAAGTAGGTGTTTTGAAACTTTTAACACCCTGTATTTCTAAAACTAGCCACAGGATGACTTTGTGCCTATGAACAATATTGACGAGTACGACAAGACCTAATACATATCAAAAAATTATGAAACTCTGTATCTCAGAAACGAAGCGTATTTGGACCTACATTTCGAGGAACTTTTTTTCACAAAATAACTCGACAATTACTCCCTATCCCTAAAATCTCTCCCACTTATTTACAAACACCCTGTATAGGATCATTTTAGTAATCTTACCAATTATTGATTGCCTATATTCAATTTAATGTAGCTTTTGGTAACCTACTGGCAATGTTTTCCATGTAGAGGAGGATGATTATTGTTTCATGTACATTTTAATCTCACTCAACATTTTCCTAAACCATTTGCATTTAATTCTAATCAAACGTAGGATGTACATTGTGAATCTAAAACACTAACACTTGAACATACTTGGTTAACCATTATACAATCAGTAGTAAGTTTGTATAGATTAATTATGAAATGCATCATATTTCAGTCAATTATAAAGCATTTTTTATTTATTTGGTTGATTCCTTTTGGCATATTGGCATTAGAAACCAATTTGTGTTGTCACACAAATATTTAATTTTCATAACAGATTAAGTTCAATCATTATTACACATATTAAAATTTTTTTTGTTTTTTTTTATGGTTTATTTTTATGTTTAAGTTATACGATCTAAATGTTTCCATAACACATACAGTTATCTTAGTCAGTAGTAACACTATCTTTCAATTTTTCAAATTGTTTCAATATCTTTAACAATTTTGAACGATAGTATTACCTACTACTGACGAAGATAACGTAAGATAAAGTGTTATCAAAACCTTTAGATTGTATAACTTAACTTAAATATAAAAATACACAAAAAAAAACAAAAAAGATGCAAAGGTTTGAACAAATTGTTTATAAAGAAATACAATTTTAAACGTCTAGGTAATTTGAAGGTAATCATAAAGGTAAGTACTCTCTAATTGAGATATAAAATACTTGACCCATTCTTAGGACAACTTTGTGATATAATAATAAATTAAAATAAATATTTCTAAATATAACCATTTATTTTAATATTGCTTGACTGGTTTCGATATGCAACATATCATCATGACCTTTCAAAAATGAATCAAATTATGGCGTGGGATGTTATTGTAGTTACAACTAATATCTGCAGGGTGGTTAATTTTCGATGTTTTCTTATGGGAAGTACCCTTTCTATTACAGATAGTGTTAATTAAGATCCAATAGTCATAATCAATATCTTTGACCGTTATTGCGCAATTAGCCAAAATTGAAAAAAATGGCGATTTTGAAAAACTTGAATAACTCTTTTATTTCGAAATGTATCGACAAACTGTAAAAACATTCTTCAGGCACTTTTTTTAAGTAGAATCTGTTAGTGCATTCACATTTTTAATACCTCGTTAATTTAAAAAGATATGACAAAGTTGTATTTTTTTATATGGAAACTTTATTCATAAATAAGTAATTGCACAAGTACATTAATAAATCAAATAACACAAGAAACAATGAAAGTGTTAAATATATAACAAAACATCATTAAATCAGGTTAAAGTGCGTACAAAATTATAACATTAAGAGAAAATGAATAAAAAGCAGTTTACTTACACAGAAACACAATAATTAAAAATATACTTGTAGTCACACGCACAATTGGGTCATAAATAATCAAAATAAAAATCATACTAGAAATCGTAACACCAAACATGTGGCCCTTTAAAAACCAATCATGCCGGTCTTTAAGTAAATAAGTACATAAAATAATAAAGCAAATTACGGTACATATAAAATATATCAACAGTGAAATTTCACAGGTGATAATAAGGTGAAGGCAAGAACAAAAGAAAATAGACAAGGAATTTGCACGTACTCAATTGTTTAGTGACCACTAAAGCACAGAATACATAAATCAAATTACAATAAAGCAGATACAAAGAGAAATCAGCTCGCAGGCAAATAATTCTACTTAAACAAACTGACAAAAAAACTCATTAAAAGAAAGCCTTACAAGGGTAAGTTATAAATAGATCACTAACATCGTGACCAATATATAAGTTTGAGTGCGTTAGAAAAATACAGTGCTCCTCCCGCAGGTTACACATTCATCTATACAACAAATAAAAACAACAGAAATAAAAATTCCGGGTGTTAAATGGTATGGCCTGGGAGTGTGTACCTACTGGCAATTGCTTTTTACAATTAGTAACCAGCGGTATCATGTACCCATTCACCAATCACCTCAACACAATTATAAATATAAACAACAACCAACAATGCTAATTCGCACAAATACCAGAGTGAGAGGGCCCTGTACTGTCTTTTTACTTTAGCAGATTTCAGCTTAATCAGTCCGCGTACGAATAAAGTACCTTTGCAAGACAATGTTTGGTATTTAATATGTTATCTAGGCTGGTAAATGTTTACACTAAAACAAATATTCCGTTAATTGATCACAGATACAAATCGTTAACATACGCGGTTTTACCTCGAAAGAAAAGACAACTTAATGTTGGCGAATTCCAAAGAAAAGTGTACACGCAATAATTATTTTAAAGACAAACTGTTAACATTAAAGGTATTTAATTAACCCAAAAATCGATCTGCCTCGATTGACACTCTAACTGTAACTCCCCCGATTTCGAACCTAATCACTTCACTCCCGCAATTCACCCCCATCTTTCAAAAGTAATATAAAAAAACAAGAAACATTCATTTCCGTTGGAACAGTTTCATATTATTATTGCACATCTTAATTTTAAAAATATGCATTCGTCCGTAACAACCCTTCACTTCTCTCTCGGATTTCAAGTAACCAACAAAGATATCTTTTGATCGCGGCCCGTTCAGCCGTAATTAATCTTAAATCAATCACTTTTTTACATCAAGAGAGCGCATAAGAAATGACAATGATTCGTTACGCCCTTTCAGTAAAGCACTTTAAGCGTGCACCTGTTACTCACCTCCCAACATGTGTTTTACAACCCTAGACAAATATCAGTTACAAACAATCCCAAATTCCTTACATAAAAATATATAAATAAAATATTTTGAAAACATTAGCAAATTACGACGTATTATCAAGGTATTAAAAATCCACTAATTATCGTTTCTATCGTGGTAACAATGGCGATTTAGCAAACGTTTATTACAATAATAAAATTTTCGCGGTCCGCTACCTACAAGTTTTGTCCGGGAAATTCCATTTTCCTGCACCAAAATATTTGAGTAATTGATCAAAAACGGACGATTTCAGAAAAAAATAGATATTACTATTAACATCAAATGTAATTATTTTTTTCACCTTTGTAGTTTCCTGATTACGATGTATTATATCTATATTAAAATCACTCGAGCAGTATTAAAGTAAGTAAATTTAGAGTTCCACAAAGTACTAAATTTTATTATTTAACATTTAATTTTATGATACAGATTCTTTTGTTTTTTATATTACGGTATAAAAACAATATTAATGTACCTGTACACTTATGTGCTTTTAAGGTATTTTTATCTTACAAAATATACCAGCATTTAATTGATTTTATGTTTGATTCAATTGAGGAACTTAGTACCATTTAACTTGTGTATTTCCTAAGTATTTACAAAAATTTAATTCCATAGGTGTACCGATTTGTGAAACAGTGTCTGATACACTTGGATCAAAGTACAATAAATTTGAGGATGAGTCTCAACCAACTTGCTCACTATCAGAAATTCCAGAAGGTGGTGAGTCTAAGGAACGAGCATGTGACTCTTTAATAATGTGCATTGTAACAACTTTAAATCAAGGCTTACGAAATGGTGGTGGTATTGGTGATATCCTTAGGGCACCAAGTAGCTCTGTATGTTTTCATCATACATATAATATTATAATTATTTGTATGAATTTTAGGAAGCACTATTTGTAGCTAGAGTCGTTTATGATCTCTTATTTTTCTTCGTTGTTATCATTATTATTCTCAACCTCATTTTTGGTGTTATTATTGATACTTTTGCCGATCTTAGATCTGAAAAGCAACAAAAGGAGCTTATTTTGAAAAATACTTGTTTTATTTGTGGTAAGTATGATTTAATACAGTTTTAAATTGTGTAATTATTTTTTCTTAGGTTTAAACCGATCTGCATTTGATAACAAAACGGTCAGCTTTGAGGAACATATTAAATGTGAACACAACATGTGGCATTACCTATATTTTATAGTGCTAATAAAGGTAAAAGACCCTACAGAATTCACGGGACCTGAAAGTTACGTTTATGCCATGGTGAAAGCAAGTAATTTGGAATGGTTTCCACGTTTGCTGGCCATGTCTCTATCAGCTGTTGAGGGTGATGCTGAACAAATCGAGTTACGTACACTTCAAGTGCAATTAGAAACAACACAATTACTTGTATCTACATTGTCTCAGCAATTAATGGAACTCAAGGATCAGATGGCCGAACAAAAGAAACAAAAGCAAAGAATGGGATTATTAAATTCTGCATCTTCATTCTTACATACTTCTAATATACCTTAATTGCACAAATTTTTGCTAGTCTCAAACTGTTACCCATGGCTAGGTTGTATTGATATATATTGAGAGAATTGTTGATTATAAGTTTCCATTAAAATCTAACTTAATTAGAAACTAGTCATTTTAATAACGAACTGTAAACTCAAAACGAATCTCACATTAATCGAATTTTTTCTTACCCTTTTTGTTGACAAGTATTTTTTTTTAAATATTGTACTTATTCGATAAAGTAAAAAAATTTATAAAATTGTTTTGTTGATGTTTTTATGATTGTTAATAATTAATGTGAATCTAAAAATAAGACATTGAAGATTCATTTTTTATTTACACTTCATTTGCTGCAATCGCAATTCTGCTAACTCATTTGTACTGTTTTAGAAAAACATATTGATTATTAAATACACTTAAATAAGAAATTGCAAACATCCTGTTTAATAATAAATATATTTGTGTTTAATTTTTTGTGTATATGTTGTGAGCGTTTTACTTTGTGTATTATATAGTTAAATTTTTTGTTAAAATTAAACAATTATCGTTAATGCATTATTCATTAATTTATTGCGTGTATTCGGGATGGAAGTCTCGCTTTACTGAGTGATTGTTGATTTAATGCCATTTTTTTCTGGATCCCTTTAGTTTTACACTGCTCAATTGGATGAATGTCGAATCACTCTTATGATCAGTCCATCCCGGTGTGCATTGTTATAATGGAAATTTATAATTTTTTGTGCCAATACTGTTTATGTATGTCTGGAGGCTGTGATGAATAACAAAAGCGGTGTCAATACTAAAAGGCTTTGAAAAGATGGTACTTAGTATATTATAAAACTGTCATTAGAATTAAAAATCTCTATTAATTAATGACTTGTGATAGCAGTTGATATGCTCAATAAATCTAAATTGTGCATAAGTATATTACATTAGATTCTATTATGAATGCGTTAATTAAATGTGGTTTTTGGGGTGTTTGTGTCTACACATCTTGTCTATAGCTGTATTTGTGGAAATCTGTACAAATTTATTTACCAAATTATATCTCCAAATGTTAATCAAAGTTACTAGGTAGTTAAGATAATGTTAAAATTGAACTGCAAAAAAAGAATCTGAAATTATTTGTTTATTTTATGTATTACCTTCTTTTGTACTGTTTAAAATATTCTCTGAAGTTTTCCGAGATTTTCAAAGTAATCCCAATCATTTCATATAGCTTTTCCGGAAACAACTTTAGTTGGGGGTCCTATTTTTGCCCACATTTTTGTTATGATTTGAAATTCTAATTTAAATTTCAATGCAGGAGTGTTAAAGGATGAGAAATGCTTAACGACTGTGTCCGAGATCATCCTTTCGATATTCCTGTACCCGAGTTAACTTGGTCGTCGCAAATTTTAAAACGTACTGCATGCCTGGATGCGAATTATCTCATAGAATGGACGCTACATGTTTTCACATGTTTCATTTAGTCGAGACTCATCTGCCCTTTCCAAAAAGTTTCAAGAAATGGTCGTATGTCAACAAAATCTGTCTGTAGACGAAAGCCTTCTTTTCTATAAAGGTGGACTTGGTTGGATCCAATGCATACAATTGAAAAGACCTCGATTTGGGATAAAAACATACTGTGTGAGTCGAACACCGGAAAACAAACCAACCTTGATAGAGATTACGAAAGTCTACCAATTTTCGTCGCAAGTTGTTATGACGCTCTCCAAAGCATTGTTAAGTAAGAGCTGTTGTATAACAATGGATAATTTTTATAACTCACTTCAGCTTGCGGGTTTATTTATCACAAAGAACCGATGTTTATGGGATGCTCAAATTAACACGGAAAGAAATTTCAGCAGAGCTGAAGAAGAAGAAGCTGAAAAGTGGAGAAGTGTTTGCATTTCAAAGAGGCAAAGCTTGTGTTCTCAAGTGGTAAGACAAGAAGGATGTTTCTTTGATTTCAACCATCTGTACGAATAGCTGTGTAGATACAAAATGGAAGAGAAACTATTGTCAAACATAAAGTTGTCATTGACAATAACAACAGTGTGGGTGGAGTTGAACATGTAGATCAATATTTAGCAGACTGCAATCTTCCGAGAAAACGGGGAAAGAAATATAAGAAAATATTTTATCATTTATTGGCCCTAGGGAACTCCGTGTTGCATCGAAAGACTGCAAGTACTAAGTAAAAAAATAAAATCCAACTTGGCAATGTGGAGTCTGCAGTAGAGTGCTTGATGCCTGTGGCAAAAAAAATCGTAAGGAAACCAGGTACTACTGCCCTGATTGTGAGGTACCTCTGTTACTGTGTGGTTATGACTATATCATGGTGCTATTTATGTCATAGATCTTGTAATTTTACAGGACTTTTGCTTTTTACCAATGAACTGCATACTACATATCTGGAAGGGATGCATAAATCCATGCAAGCATTGGGTAAAACTGTTTTCATTCAACGATGCAGGTGAGGCAAAGTTAGAAATTAGGCAACTGCAGGCTGGACGTATAATTATCTCTTTCTATCTTATTTAGGTATATGCACTCAATTTCTCTACTTTTTTAAAGAGTTATTTTGATGTATTGGTATATATTAAATAAATTAATGTATAAAATGGTGATTGAAAATTTGATGTGTATTTTTTTAAAGTAAATTGTCCTTTATAAATAGAAACTAAATGAAGTTCATATAATACACATTACAAGATATAATATTGTACAATAAAATAAAATAAGTAATAATGTATTGTGTAAGCTGGTGCGCTGCTCAGGAGTCTTCATCCTCTTCAGCGCGTGGATTGCGTGGTCGTTGGGATTCGTGATTGTGTGTAATGCCGGTTGACATCTTTGTGTTGAGATTTGTGGTATTTCCAAAAAAAAATGTTGTGGTGGACTGTCCTGTCGTCGCTCGGTTGTGGTTGATGTTGATGGCCTGCGTATCTGAAATAAATAGAAACATGTGTTAGATGTGTGAATATATTATCTGTGTTAACAGAATTAATAAACTATCGATACTGTATGCTTAGCTAGGGCACCAGTCTTCGCTCCGGACGTTTGTACGATTACCCGAAAAATGCAACCACCTCTGAACCGGATCTTCTTGTCTTCCTCGCTTGGCAACTCTACCATCACGAGGGAGATCACTCCTCACGGGTCTATCGCAGTTTGCGCCTGAGCGAGCGCCGCTGCCACCTTGCGGATGGCAGGTAGGGCCTTCTCCATATCGAGACCTCCGAGGAGGTCTAATATGGTGTCGAACCCTAAGGCGGGGTAACGATAGCGCCGGGAACCGTTCTCGGTACTTCCGCCTTCTCAACCTTGCCTACTTTCGCTCGTGCGTAACTGACACCGCTCCGGGTTGAAGAAGACGCTCTTCAGCCCCTGTAGCTAGCGGGGTGGTCCCCACCGTAGTTAACACACTTACGTCCTGCAGCAGCGCTGTGCGTGACGGAAACCTTGACACCACCGCCCTGTGCCGGATTTCCGCCGCAAATCCTCTACAGTCACGCGTAGGCGGGCGACGCGCTTCACCTCCCGGATCTTCTTGTTGTTTTCCTCGGTTGGCAACTCTACCATCACGACGGGGATCAGGCATCCTCGCTGCTTCATCCTGCAAACAGAAAGTACATTGGTATCTTGCATTTTTAGCTCTGAGCTAACGTCAACCTCGGTTAGTTCTACTGCACGCCACGTATCACTACCTTAGTCAAGGCAGGCTGAATCCGGATTCCCTCGCTGAAGGCCTTGGCTCTCGTGAAGGCGATCCGTTGTCGGTCCATTTCTCGGGAGAACGCGACTCAGTTATCCTCCTGACGAAGGATTACTGAAGGCACTCTTTCCCTGGTGTCGTCTGCTGCCGGGCTATCGCTGAAGGGTTCCAGGGTCTGGAATCCGTTGTCCATGGGCGGCGAGCGAATCTTCGGGGTATTCTTCTGTAGCACGAAGTCGTCGGGGCGGTTCTCTTCTTGGATGTTGTCGGTTGCGGCGGCGGACGTGGCCGGCGTGTCTTCCATTCGGTCCTCCACTTCTAGGGCGGTGATGCCTTCTAACGGAGGCGGTCTCGTCTTCTTTTGCCGCCTCCTCTTCTGTGCGGTGACGGCAGGTGGCGTGTCGCTGCTCGCTCTGTCGAACGGTAGATCGAGCAGTGACAGTATCCGGAACTCCCGTGACGTCGTCGGTGACAGCTCTCCCTGAGCTGCCCGTTCCTCTAGGAACTGTTGGTAGCAGCGCCTGTTGTAACCCGGCTCAAACATCGCGAAAACGACGTTGTCTTTTTTTGAATTAGACTAACAATTCTTTTATTTATAAGTTGGCCTTTTCAGATCGAGATCTCAACGAAATAAATGAGAAAAAAATAGGTAAAATTTTAGTTGAAAGGCGCGATTATTTGAAAAAAAATCGAAACTATAAGATTGCACGACAGTTCGTTCATATATTGTTTTTACTGGTTACAATGTAAATATGCAATTAATTTTTCTGATATCAATGATTGCTTTTATAGTTTAAGAAACTGTAATATGTGTATATAATTTGCGTAAAACGTTTTACATTCATTTAATCTAAACCAAGACAACATATTATAATCAAAAATATAACAATGTGATGCAAACAGGCTCGTATTACAATTAAATTATTTACAGATTCATTGAAGGGTTTATTGTACACTGTGCCCTATTTTGGTTGAAATTGTAGGGTATCTCGTTTGCGAGCAAGGATAAAAAGATGCGGTTTTCGCGACCCTGTTCTACTTTTTTCTGAAACGAAAGATGCCACAAACAGAATTGTCATAGTCTTAGTATTTGAGATACAGGGCGAATTTCAAAATTTGCAAATTTTAAGCACCCCTCTTAACTGCTTTGTCTTGCAAGTTATCGAAATGGTGAAAAGTGGGTTTTATACAGAATTTTCCGCAGAATTTAGTGGCGTGCATAGTTTTCCCCACAAAAAGTCAGTTTCCTTGCAATAAACCAAAGTTTTGTTTTTTAAATGGAACACGCTGTATATTTTTTAATTATATAATATAGCTTACTCTCAGCTCCGCCTTCTATCTCAACTCAAGACATTAAAGCTGAAAAGGCAATTTCAATCAACAAAGACATTCAATGTATCCTCGAATGGAGAAGTAATAATCTAGTTAAATTTAATGTTAACAAAACTCAGTGTTGCATTCTGTCGTAAATATGAACGGCTCAGATCTTTAGTTTTCAGACTCTATTACTATGTTGGGAATGCTTGTACCTTCAAAGATATCATGGGTTAACCATCTTCTGTCAGTTACCAAAGCAGCTGCTCGTAAAATAGGCTTTTTGTACAGATCGTAAGCAGTACTTTACCTCCCGGTAACAATTTCTGCTATATAAGGCCCAAATTCGACCTCATCTAGAATGTAATTCTCACCTCTGGGTTGGTGCTCCCCATTACGATATCATTGGTCCTATTCAAAAAAGGACAATTAGGCTTATAAATGACCCGTCCTTAACTTTTGACATACAGTCCCGTGAGCAAGAACCGTTTCAGTTCTTTCTTTGTATTATCGATATTACAATAGCAATAGCGCTGCTGAATTATATTATTTGATATCATCCCGGGCCACCTTGATGGCCATACTTGGTTCGCTTATTCACATCATCAAAATGCAATACAAATCTTCACTTGTCGTAGCAAACGGGCGCTATCCACATTTTTCTACATGTCTTCTAAACTCTGGAATGATCTCCTTAGTTTCTGTTTTCCTCTCACTTATGGTATGGAAAAATTTAAGGTAACCGTTCATAGATATCCCTTGGCAATTCAATATCTCGTTACCCACCCTCCAAAGTGTTCCTGAGTGCTTTAGCACGGTAAGCCAAACTTAGCCTGTTCAGGTCCACAATTATTAAGAAAAAAATATCAATATAATGGAATTATTGATATATTATCGAATAGTGGTTTATCGACATTTGATCAAACATTAACACCTTGATAGGTACTTTATTGATAATCCTGATATCAATACCTGATTACACTTTCTGCATTTAATCAGGGCAATTTCTTTTGCAATCTAGAGTAGGTATTTATTGTGAAAGAGTTTATACATGTAGAACAGGTTTGCAATTGATAATAAGTTTCCAATTTCACATATTTCAGCCACACAAGTTTATTAATTAACGGTATAAATTAAAAATGAATTTAAATTATTTTATGATGTTTGTTAACTAATTATTATAAAGTATTCATATATCTATTGATAAAATAATGAAGATGTAGATATATCGAAAATATTAACATTTTTAAATAGCAATATTGTCCACACCTGATAATTGATATGTAATATTGAAATAGGTTGAGAATCATTAATACAAATAAATATTGTTTAATAATTTAGTAGAACTTCTCTTAATTTATTTATAGTCTAATAATTCTCCACGATTAATTATTAAAATGTACCTAATATTGAAACAGGAGTTAATAATACAAATAAATTAATTTAATAGGATTTCTTTTAATTGTTTAACTAAAGGAATTCTACAAACCAAGTTTGTAATTCTGTATTATAAGTGTTTTGTAACTGTGATTTCATATTAGTTGAGTTGATCGGCCTATTTTCACAGTTTTCGCTTTGTGATCACGACGTTTCGCAAGCGGAGTCTGGTTCCGTCATCAGGCTTAGTCCTGAGAAGGACTGTTTTCGCACTTGAGTTGAATTCATATGTTTTCACTTACAAGTCTGACACCTTTACCGCTAAGCCACTCAGTAATCCAATATATATATATATATATATATATATATATATATATATATATATAACGTTTTGTGAACAAGTAGAGATCCTGAAATATTGTGGGCAACCTGAGATCTACTTGAAAGAATTGGTATTTTGGAATAATAATTTTAAGATAATCTTATAGGTACATTCTTGTCAAAGGCTTCAAGAGAGGGGTAGCAAATGTTACTATTTTGCATATACATGTAATATATCATACAAGAAGAGATCATTCAATATATACTCCAAGAACTTGACAAGTTGAGATCGTTTCGGTATATATTTATATATTTAGTACAAGCGAGATCCGACAGGGTTGTCAAACCTCTTTTGATAAATCTTCACTTCCGTTATAAATCTAAAAATTCAGAAAGCACACTCGCTGGGAATCAAAGATATAGTATTGGGATATTTTACTAAAATAGGAACAAAATTGCAGTAACTTTAAAATAGTGTTACTAACTGTTGAATAAATATTAGAATTACTTATTTCAATTACCAAAACGTGTAAGAAAAATTAATGTTTCTATTGATTTAAAGATAAGTAGTACAGTAATTATAAAGACTTTGGTTTCAGGTTTTCTAAGAAATTCAAATCTTATTTCAAACTTTCATGTAAACGTTTTAATAAACAATTGTAGTGCATTTTCCAAACAAAGTCCATACAAGAACATATCAAAGGGATTCAGATACCAGCTTACAATATTTTTGCTAACAAAATGCAGACAATACGAAGAGATATTTTAAGTTTTCGTTTAAAATTAAGATACTAGTGATTTAATTGCATAATACTAAAAAGTATAAACAATTTTGTAATTATAAGGCTATAAACAATTACTTTTTGTATTTATTGCAAAACTCACAAGATACTGAATATTTGGAATTGTCCCAAGTTTTTGGTAAGTGTTCTTTTAAAGAACTAGTTTTGTTTCTAGACTGGCTTTAAGTCAGTCTAGAAACAGAAATTTTAAAACTATATTTCTCAAAAGAATGTTAACAAAGTTACTAGAAAGTACAAAAAGGCACTGATAAAGTGATCGAATTTTAAAATTGTCAACATATAAACGATGCTTCCGACACTGATACAAATGAACATCGTTAGAAGTCATTCCAAAAAGTTGTGTGTTAATAAATTTTAAAATCGCATGTGTAAAATTTTAGTGTCAGCTAGTCCGGTTAATAATAATGAATTAAACAAACAAAATGATTTATTAGAACAGAATCTTACGATACAATATAAAGTTTTTCACTGTTTTTAGGAGTAACAAAAGTTTTTACTTTCCGTATAATAATAAATTTTAATATTTCTAAATATATTTTGAAACTTACCAAATTATTTTCTAGCAAAAATTTTTAATTATAATTATTATCTTAACGATTATTTTTGTACATGTTGTATACAAAGACTTTAATTTGTATCCAAGTTTTATCATGAAATAACGGAAAATTTTTTCTTTCAATTGTAAACATTTATCTTTTTGGGCGTAACTTTATCTTGAATATTTTTTTTCAAAAGTTTAGCATTAAATTCTTCTGTTCCACATTCCATGATCCTCGACATCTTATTTTTTTACCTTCTTAAACTAGGGTTAAACATTATTATTGGAAATTAGATCATCTTCAACAGGATTCTGATTTTCCTTCTCGAATTCATTTGAATCTAAAAAAATCACATACATGTACTGATATAATTAAATTTATTTTATCACAATAGTAAAAAAATTACATAAAATTGAAGTTTGTATGTGACTTTTGTAATTAATATATACATTTTCAAAGATTACATATAATAATGAAAGTTATTTACTGAAATTAATACCACTTAATGGTATTCCACCAGTAGGAAGCCAGATCTGATCGGAAGTACTTCACTTAATTTGTAATTTTACTTTTAATCATTATTTTCAAAAAATGTATAGCTTTCCAACAAAGTGAAAATTTAATCAAGAAGTTACTAAAACTGTAGCAATGAATTAAGACTCCAGAGACGCACATTACTGTCATTGTTGCAGTACGCTCTTATTATTATTCATTATTACTGTTAACAACTACTGCTAACCAAACTGCAAAACTGTCCTTTAACATGAATTATATAAACTTCCAGTCAACTTTCAAACCCTTTACGAGCTTATCATATACACATATTTCAAATTTATAACCTTACTTGTTACATACCATATGTAAATTTCGCGCCACTCTAGTATTGCGCCATTCTTTGTAATAAAACCAAGGATCTTCATTATGTACATCTTTTGAAATTCGTAATCTTCAACTAAAATAGAATTTATTAACACATAACACAAACATTGTCATCCAAAGATTCCACTGCTTTTTATTATTTTAAATAAAATAATACATACCAGTAAGTTTTTCAATCTTTGGAACTTGCAAAGCTAACTTTAGCAACTTCTTTCCTCGAGACATGTTTATCAAACATAAAATAACATTTATGTCGTTATCTGCGAAAGTTTAGATGCGACGTTGTCAGTTTTACTAGATCTCGCGTTAACCGTATTTCTCTTAATCCGAACTAAGAACATATAGCGCCTCTTTCGTTAGTTGTTGGAATTATCAGCGTATAAAAATTCACAAAAAAAGTCAAGTGGAGATCCAATCTAAAATTTAAATTTAGACTTCTCCCATGTTACTAACGTCATCAAAAATGATATACTCATAAAAACAAGGTGAGATCCGAATTCAGATCTCAACTTGCAAAACGGATCTCAACTTATATACTATTTATAACTAAATGATCTCAACTTGTCGCTATATATATATATACATACATACATACATACATACATACATATACCTACTAAGTGACATAGAAAAAAGAACACCCAGTAATAATCAATTTTTGGTATATAAGTGTATCCGAGTTACACTAGTAACGGATCAAAATTTGATAAAAAATAAACTGTTAACTTTTTCGAAAAAAATTAATAATGTTGCGCCACCACGATATCTTATGCACTCATTAACACGTCTGGGAATACTTCTAATGAGGTGTTCGATTTCCTTCTGAGGTATCTAACCCCATGCTATCTGTAACTCATGCTGCAGAGCCACTAGAGTTTGTGGGGGGTGGGTTAAATTGAATAATCTTCTTTCCTTAATGTCCCAGACGTGATCGATGTGTGAAAGATCGGGAGATCTGGGTGGCCAAGGCAACAAAGCAACTTGATTGGCCTTAAAATTAGCCAAAGAAGCCCTAGCAGCATGAGGTCGTGCGTTGACTTGTTGGAATATGCTGTTGGGATGGTCTGAACATAAAGTACAATATGGGGTTCTACGATCTCCTGGATGTAGCGCACAGCGGTCGTTACCTCTAATGAAGGCCAAAGGTGACCTACTTCCAATAGCAATAGGCCCCTTTACCATAACTCCAACTGTGTGGTGCACATGCCTTTCCTCAGAAAATTGGGGCCCTTGGATTTCACCACACCGTCTTCTCACCCTTGCACGACCGTCATCATTCCCAAACTAAATCTGAACTCATCACTGAAGACAATTGAATTCCATTCTTGGTCCCAAATTGCCCGTTTTCTACACCACGCTAGACGATCACGTCGGCGCTCAGGAGTCAGTGGTAGCACAAAAAGCGGACGGTATGAAAAGAGTCTAAAGGTTCTTATCCGGCGATAAACAGTTCGCATCCCAATCGCCCTTCCATGTTCTGCAAACCACTGGTCCGCAATCGCCCGTGTAGATGAGAAGCGGTCCCGTAGAGCCAATAATCTAAGACGGCGATCTTCGGCTTCTGTGGTTCTTTGAGGACGTCCTGTACCTCTCGTTCTTTATGTACGGTCCTCTTGATTCCATGCCTGAACACACACTGCCACATTGTTTAAACCCCGTTGCGTTCTGTCGGCTATATCTATCATAGACAAACCAGCATCCTCGTAACCCCTATCAAACTCGCTTAACTGCCGAAAATTTTGGCGTCTTCGCACTCGAGATTCAATTAAAGAAGCTTTATGTAATGTGTTTTACAGGTCTTAAATGACAACTGTAGTTACAATTGATTTTAAGGCTACGTGATTGTAAAAGTTTTTGAAAGAAGTTAAACCGTTAGAGTAATATGGCCAAAAAATTGATCGTTTTTTATCTTAACACAAATAAACATATTCCCAAAATTTTTTTACAAAATATTCATTATTACTGGGTGTTCTTCTTCTATGCCATAGTATATATATATATATATATATATATATATATATATATATATATATATATATATATATATATATATATATATATATATATATATATATATATATATATATATATATATATATATATATATATATATATATATATATATATATATAACACACACACACACACACACACACACACACACACATATTTAAGGCTATAGATAGGAACTTAATGTGCTTATGAACTCCCGTCCTGTATGTATCTAAGTTACCTACAGAGTGTCCGAAAAGTGTGTTCTATATACAGTGCGATCATTATAGTTTAACCGTGTCGCTCCTAGAACAGTATTACTGTTCCGCATCCTTTAAATAAAAATTGTGCTATGTCCAGTGGCGTAAATGTACATATTAAAATAAATACTACTATAAATGACAAAAACTTTCGTGAATGACGAATTGCCTATTATGTAGGCGTACAAAAACTGGAAAAACTGTAATTTACGTTTATTTTGAATTAACACTTAATTTTTTTAGATTTAGCTTTATTTAATTATATTTACGTACATAATACAGTAGGTATATGTTTATTATTACAATGAAAAATAGAAAAATAAAATCAAACTTCGCAATTATCTATAAAACAATTCAAAGTGTCCAACATTGTTTGCATTACGGACATCTATTCGTTTCATACTTTCAAATACATTTATTAATTGAGCTTCTGTGATATTTTGAATTGCGTCAGTTATTGCATTTTTCAATTCATCAACTTCGATGTTCTGAAAGTGATTTCGATATTCTTCAACATATAATCGTACTGAATACTTCCAGTTTCCATCTACATCTTTTTGGTCCTTTCGGAAATAAGCTTCCAAAATAAACTTGTCTTGTTCAACAGTAAAAGGCATTATAACCTAAAAAAAATTATTTACGAAAAAGGCATAAAATACACAAATTAACTTACTTTGAAAGTCCTGGTTAATTTAGTAATGAGTTTTGAAAAAAACGATTTTATTGTAATACAAATGTAGATAAAGGAATAATTGGAAAAGCAAAAATCTATGTACGTTTATGAAATGTCAATCGAAGTTGAAATAAATACCTATTTGTGCCTAACTTCACCAAAAACTTGGAAATAAACTTTTGATACAAATTCTGTAAAAAACCGTTCGGTCAATCATTGTTGATATCCTAGTATATCGGTAAATACTTATTTTATCAAAAATTGTCTGAAATAAAAGTTGTCTAGTATTTAGTTCTTCATTACAGGAATATATTTAGTTAGAGGTTCTTTAAAAAACAAAGGAGCAGCGAATATTACTACAATTTTTTTAAATGACAAGGTACTCTTGTATTCATTTGATAAAGATGTTTTTCCTCTTTTCAATTATGTAAAACCTTAGTACTTTTACTGAACTAGTTTTTGAGAAAAAGCGAAAAAGTGATGGTAAAGTGATGTTAAGTTTATTTTAAGTCATTAATCTAGACACTTATGATTGCTTTTACTTATTGAAACAATTGATTGTGCTTTAGAACTGTCAAGGTAGTACGTGCACTTGAAGTAAAAAGTTACTTATTTACTATTAGTTGAGTTGATCAGCCCACGGTTTTTTTTCTTTTATAGCGCATTATTAGGATCCATATGGGTTTATTTCCACACTAGCTTGGCTTATTGGATTTTCTACTAGTGCTAGTGCCACTATCTGTAGGTTATCCCATTGGATGCAGTAGTATTTGTTCCAGACATGTTCGGTGATTCTTGATTTTTCTATTTCGCCCTTGAGGACGTTGGTCTTATGTTCCTGTGTTCTCACTTTGAGTGGTTTACTGCTATATATGCTCTGCCGAATTCGCATGGTAGGTTGTATATACAATTCTTGGAATTCTGATCTTTATTGTGTTGTTTTGGTTTTGGTTAGTATTCCCCTGAGCATTCTGGTCGATTTGAAGGCAGTGCGTATCTTGTATTTGTTGCCTATCCTTCGTATTTTGTCTGAGGTACCTTGTATATATGGTATTATCACTGTATATTTAGGTTCTTCTTTTCCGGTTACCCTTTCCTTGTTTAGGTTAGGTGTACCTGTGTAGGTTAGGTATTAGATCGGGGTAGCCATTTTCTTTGAGTGTTTTAGCGATATTCTCTATTTCATTGTTCAGGTCTGCTTGTTTTGAGCATAGATTTTCGCTCTATCGTACAAGCATTTTGCTGCGCTTAACGTCACGCTTCTGTGGTGATTGGATTTGTAGTGTAGGTACCTCCCCGTGTGGGTAGGTTTCCTGTATACCCGTGAAAGTCATTCCTGTGTACAAGTACATCCAGGAATGGCAGTTTTTGTTCCGTTTAGGGGAGCGACGGGTAATACGACATAGTCGGGCAAAATGGCTTTTGTTTCCTATAGAAAATATAACCGGTTTTAAGTTCCCTAATCCTTACCATTTTGCGTAAATATTGGCAACGCTGCGCTGAGTGTAGTCTGAAGTGTATAGACGCACGTTTGACGTAGTTAGTGCGTTATCTGTGTTAACGATGTTTGTGATTCCAATGTAAGTAATAGTTCAAATTACTATTTCACCAATAAATATTGTTTTTACACTACTTTGAATAGGTTAGTAATAGTACGAATGTTACAGACAACGTAAATTGTTTTTTGCTTTATTTTGTTTAATTGTTACGAGTATTAATAAAGAAACAACAAGGCGGGTAAAACGACATAGCAAGATGCGGGTAAAATGAATTACTATGTCATCTTGCCCGCCCTTTTCTATGAGAATGAAGAATTCTTTCAGATGGTTTACTCCTATAAACGAAAGACGACTAGGGTAGTTGGAATGTTGCGGACATGGAGCGAGCTTTAGAAACTGTTCGTAATGGAGAAATGGGTTGGTTGAAAGCAAGTAAACATTTCAACGTACCAACTGCCACTCCGCCATCGAGGTCTTAAAAAAACAAAATTGCAACAAATGCCACAAAACATTTGGGCTCCTTACAATCAGTACTCAATGGAGAGGTGGAAGCTGCAATAGTTAACCATATTCTGGATATGGAATCCGTTTTTGGATTGACAACAACAGACGTAAGAAAGCTTGCATACGAGGTTGCTGAAAAAGAAGATAAAACATTCTTTTAATAAAGAGAATAAGATGGCTGTAAGGGTGGTTACGGGTTTTCGGCAACGTAACCCTGAATTGTCATTGTCTCCTGAAGCCACCTCTCTTGCTAGAGCCAGGCTTTCAATAAACCCCAGGTGGAAAAGTTTTTACTAAACTTGAACAAGTTAACGAAGAACATAAAATTCATAACACAATGGTCTTAATATGGACGAATCTGCGCTAACAACTGTTCACGTCCTCAAAGATGTTCGCCAGAAAAGGCAAAAGGCAAAGGCGCTCTCACAAGTGCAGAGAGGTGTCCATACAACCGTTGTGGCCTGCTTTAGTTCTGGAGGGACATACGTACCACCGGCAATAATATTTCCCAGAAAAGATTTAATCCTGTCTTGTATGACGGGGCACCAGTAGACGTTAAAACTACATAATAAATCTGGCTACATGACGGGGGATTTGTTCCAAATATGGATGCGACATTTTGTTGAGCATGTCAGACCAAATTTCGAGAATAAAGCTTTATTAATTCTTGACGGTCATTCAAGTTACGAAGCTTTGGAATTTGCTAAAAAGAATTTTGTGATACTGCTTTGCTTGCCTGCACACTGTACACATCGCCTCCAACCTTTGGATGTTGCATTTTTTGGCCCCCTCCATAAATATTACAACCAAGCAGTCACACAATGGTTGAGAGAGAATCCCGGTCGCACTGTTAGCATTTATCAAATATCCAAACTTTTAAACAAGCATATGAAAAAAGCAACACTAGAGAACGCATCAAGTGGTTTCGTTCAACAGGGATATCACCTTTTAATTCCAATATTTTCCAGAACATATGTTTTGCCTAGTCTAACTACCGATTTGCATGAAGATGCATCTGCTGCTGAAAGAGAACTGTTGATGATCACTATATGCAAGAGTCAGCAAACAATGACCAAGGTTGTCCATCCACTTCAGAAAAAATTGATATTGAGGCTATCCTGAAGGATCTGTCACCAGTTCCTCAGAGTAATAAAAGAAAAGCTGTTAAGCACAAAACTGGTGGCTTTCAAGATCTATTAACCGAAATTCCTACCTCAAAACCTTCTCGAAAAGAAAATGAGAAGAAACAAGAGCAACAGAGGAAGAGCAACAGAAATGTGGTAAGAAAAAACTAATGAAAGATGAATTAAGTGGCGAAGAAGATCCCTACAGTGGTAGCGACGAAGAAGATGACTGTGCATGTATCTGTAATGACCTCCAGTAGGTCAAAATCTAAGGAATCGTGGTTACGGTGCCAATTTTGTAAAAAATGGGCACATGCAGGCCAGGTGTTCGCCAAAATCAAAATTTTTTTGGGCCTGTGCAAAATTAAGGACTAATATTTTAGTGATGCTTATTTTGTTTGTTGAGTAATAGTTTATTTTAGTTTTACATTGTATTTCACATTGCCCGGGCAAGATGGTTTTTAATAAAATTTTTGTTTTTTACTTGCAATAAAGCGCTTTAACCACTAGTAATCTTAGTGCCTAACATCATAGAAAATACTACCAGTTACCACTTTACAATAAAATTTTGTATTTATCTTTAATGATGTTTTGTGGTAAAAAATTTTCATCTTACCCATTTTATAATGTTCTGAGAAAGATATGACCAAGAATAGTCCAAACAGCATTTTGGAATATTAACTTCCAGTCAAAATTTCAACTTGTTAAAAAAGAACAATATTTCCGGATTCAGTTAAGTTGATTCCGTAATCGTTATATAAACTGCTCTGCCATTATATAGGTATTCCTGAATTTATCTTGGTGTTCATCTTAGAATAAGTCAATTAATTAAGTCAGTATGGTGTATTGCGTATCTAATCAAAGGGAT
This sequence comes from Vesta saturnalis, assembly GCA_036346205.1. Taxonomy (NCBI): domain Eukaryota; kingdom Metazoa; phylum Arthropoda; class Insecta; order Coleoptera; family Lampyridae; genus Vesta; species Vesta saturnalis. Next base: position 754,236 of record JARFJB010000793.1, read on the forward strand.
CCTATGCACCCCTACGCTTTATATTTACTGTGAGACTTAAAAATAATTTTAAATACCATGTCGTTTTAATCAAAAAGTGGATGGATAATTGTTAAACGTAGCCATAACTATAAAAAAATGCTAACCAATTGTCTAATTTTCTTGAAATTTAATTGGAAACATTTTTGAGAAATGATGCTCATGATTGCATAAAGTATTTAATTTATCGAATAATCATGAAAATGAAACAATAATTTTAACAAATATGAATAGAAAGGGGTTTAATAATGTATTTTTAGAGTATTGTTCTATTTGTTCACTTCTAAAAATGGTATGTTACATTGAATAAGTAAAAAAAAAGAAACATTTAAACGAAATGAAGTAGTGCATTTCTTGGTAGGTGGTTTGACAACTGGAAATACCCTTGTTTGCATTCTTTTAATTACAAAAATTAAATTTGCAGTGTTCAAGATCACAAACAGTTTAAAGGTTGCTATTTGAAAGGATTGTATATGTATTATAAGTAGACAGATGGTGGTTTACTTCTGGACCACGACACGCAGAGGGCCTGTATTCTAGAGTGGTTTTACGCAATTTTAAAATACACAGGTATGTGCCTCAAATCTACATGCTTTACATTGAGAGGTGCTGTCGAGTCTAAAAGTAGGTACTTTAACTTCACATGTACGCCGTGGTCCAAAAGTAACCCACCATTGTCCTTATAATATACATACCAAGTACCAAGAAGGGTTTTTTCACACTAAATAATTTTAACTGGCCAAGCTGATGTATTGGATTTGCAAAAAAAGTGTGTTCACTTCACAATACATTATTTCTGGTATGTGAAAAAAGTTTAGCTAGCAGAGTTCTTACATTTAACCCACTGTAAAATTAAATGCTTCATACGCAGACCAAAATTTAAATATGGGCCTTTATATTCATTATATCTAAATGTGCTTAGTGACATTGAATTGTGTGTTGTGTTTCCGTTACTTGTAAACAATCATTTTTTGTGATGACCATTTTTAAGCTGAAGTTGAGTAAACCTGAAACAAGATTGGTTACAATTGTACTAATATAGAGTGATAATTTTTGAATATAAAGAAGATTATACATTCTGAAAGACACAATTGGAAAAATTTTCTTATAAAACAACTATACTAGATAAAAGTAAAAAAAAACCACAATGTATGGACTATCATCCTACAATTCAACTTTAGAATTACTTCATTTTGGATAAGTGAAACAATAAATACAAATTTTAATATTTACGAAAACGTTTTAAAAATAAAAATAACTTAATCATTATTATGGTAACGAAGTAGACGTAAATTTGAACACAATGCCGCCAGAGTGTGCGGTATAATTTATTTTCTTTATGCATACGGATTATACACTTTAATAGAAATTTTATGGACGAAAAATATTTTTATTGTGTAAAAATTGTATCGCTTCATTATCTTTATCATTAAGTATTTATTAATTTAAAATGTTTTGATGTACCTATCTAAGGAGTTATACAATAGGAAAACCCTCTTTTGTATAAAACGAGTACGACTTCTTTTTACTTTTGACGGGTAGGTATATTATTATAAAGTATTACATCAATATAGATCACCGTATATGTATATCTAACATAATTTAAAGAAATACCCATTTGTAATTCTCTTACTTTTAAATCAATACTCAACAATGCAAGATAACTTTAATGGTTGGAAAACTGTGAATATAAACGATAGATTGCGCGAATTTTCATTTTGATAGCTTTTATATAGTAATAAAGGAAGATATCCTATACGATATTAAAACATTTCAAATTATAATTTGGTTTTGTAATAAATTATTGGGTTTTCGTATTCAGGATTTTCTATACATACATACATGTTCTAATTAAACAAATCCTAAATATGAAAATGAATGATTTCACGATTATTCATATTAAAAGATTTTTTGACATTTATTTCTAAATCTCTTACCGAACAAGACATCTATAAGCTGTTGAAACGTTAGAGTATTCCAATAGTAAATATGTTTAAAAAAAATACGATTTATCGAAAAAGTAAGTATGAGTACCTACCTAAGAATATTTTTTATTATCAGGAGTAATTAATTAGCAATACTTTGATTTTTTTATTTAAACTTTTTTTGCATTAAATTTTAAAAAGATTCACCTTATGTTTTAGGACTTGATCAAATTAGAAATCTTTAAACTTAATTTTAAAAAAACCTATAATGAAAAAAAAATTTTCTTTTCTGTCAACGTAATGCAGTACTCTTACATTTTCTACTTTTTCTTTATCCAAACTTTTAGAATCTTCAAATTGTTCAAATGTATTTAACTTTGGTTCAATGGAAGTGTAAAGAAACAGCTTTTGTTTTACTAATTATTTTTTCATTAAAAATTTAATTTGAATTGTCGTAAAATTAACCTTAAAACAAAATTTTGAATTTAATAGAATGAAAATTAAATTTCTTAAATAAAATATTTTTTTTTTTTAATTTTTTTAAATTTAAACTAAACGTTTATAAACTTAATTATCTTTATGAATATTTTTAAAAAATTTTAAAATTTGTAAACAATTTTTCAAAGTTAAAAATTAAAATAAATCAGCCTGTATTAATACAGAAGTTTAGAAATATAAAGCCAACTATAAAATTTAATTTTAGTAAAGAATTATTTAGTTCATTAAAAATTAAATATTGTTAAATGACATATCAAACCTTACGGCAATAGATAAAATTAAATAAAAACATTTAAAAAAATTTAATCATTATATTAAATGTAAAGTTGTAAAATCTTTGAAAATATAAAATCAAAATCAAACATCACATCTAAAATTACAGTTAAATTAACAAAGATATCTTTATCAATAATTGGAAGTGTTATTAACCATGAAAAGTATAATGCAGAACGTTTTTTGTAATTTTTAATATAAATATTTAAGAAAATCCTTACAAGATAATGGATATTCACTTACAGATATTAATAATGTTATTACACCTTCTAGGGGTAACCTTAAAGAAAAACCAGTTCTTAATGTTGGTACTGCTTTTCTTCCTTTTATAGCTAATGTTACAAATAGAATTGAAAAAATCCTAATTAAATATGGCATTAGGACTATTTTTAAACCTACAAGAAAAATTAAAGAACATTTAAGATCACCTAAAGATGCGTCAAACCCTTTATCTTCTTCCGGAGTGTATAAGTTATCTTGTTCATGTGGAAAAGTATACATCGGAACCACAAAACGTAGCTTTGATGCAAGACGCAAAGAACATATGAGATTTTGTAGATTATGTCAACCAGAGCGGTATGCTGTGGCTGACCATGCCCTGAATAATCTAAATCATGACATTCAATTTGGCAATATGGAAATATTGTCAAGACAAACTCATTATTATGTTCGTTTCAACGTGAAGCTATTGAAATATATAACACCTAATAATTTTAATAGCAAGAAGAAAATCTCCGTTTAAATAGGTTTTGGCATCTTATAATTAAAAAAAGCATAATGATAAGTCTTAATTTTGATTTTAATTTTAACTTTTGGTAGTCTAGGTTTTTGCTGTGTTTTCCTGACCTTAAGAAATGCTTTACCAATTATATGTTAAATTACCAAGCACTATAATTTAACATAAGTAGTTAAATTAAATTAAAATTAAAATTGCAAAAAACGTTCTGCATTATACTTTTCATTTTTAATAACACTTCCAATTATTGATAAAGATCTCTTTGTTAGATTTAACTGGGTTATTTTATTTGATGTGATGTTTATTTGGAATGCTTCTATCATTTTCAAATTGAAGTTTTCCAACTTTACACTTACATCATAACTCGATTAAATTTTGTTAAATGTGTTTTTTGACAAATTTCATTGTTAGCTTTCGCCGTAGAGATGTTCTGATTTGTCATCTTAACAGTTTAACAATATTTAATTTTTAATGACCGGTTATCTTACTAAAATTTAATTTTATAGGTTTATACGTTTCTCAAACTGTTGTGTTAATAGCAGGCTGATTTATGTTTTTTTAACTTTGACAAAATTGTTTAAATACTTTAACAATTTTAAAATTACTAGAAGATAGGTTTACATTGTATAATTTAAAATACCATTAAAACCCCAAAAAATTAATTATTTAACTATGCAGTTTCGCCTAAGTAAAAGATTTCAATTCTCATTTTTTGTTTGGGTATTCTGAATTACCTAATAGTTTTTTTATTATTTGGTCCAGATTTATATATCTTTAGACTTCAAAATACGTATTCATTTAATTGTGCCGTAGTGCCAGGGGTGTTACAAGGCTCTCAATTAAGACAAGGCCCTAAATTAGGATAACCGCTTTGTCGTCTATTGTTAAATCCAAATATTTAATCTATACAAATAATGCAAAATTGTTGAGATAAATAAATTCAAATGATATTACAATTTGACTAGACGTTTTCATTTATAGTGTAAGAATGTTCAAAATAGGAGTTACTTATTAACAATTTCTAGAAAGAAATTAGATGGTAGACTCACAATATTTGCAGTTGGTGATTCTGTCATTCATGAAGATACATTTAAGAAATATGTATGAATCATCTTTGATACCCAACGCATGATGACGAGCGTTTAATAAATTTATATTTTACTAAAGCAAGCGTACGGGTTGCTGGTTCATTCATTACAAAACAAATGATTAATTTTATCTATATATGTATTGAACTGTGCTTTGTTAACTTTCTTTTATTTTGTGATTTATTAGGTACTTGGAATAAATAAAAATATTCTTTTAAACTTATCCATTTAAATCATATGTAGTAGATTGAATATTGAATATTGTATTAACAACAGGAAAATAAGTATATCAAATTTGATGAGTGCGAAGATTGCTTTCTACTGTAAAACGACGATAAGAGGATTTAAATATGAAAAAGTATAACACATTAATTTGTCTTTGTTGGTCTCTTCTATTTCTGTTGTATGTGGGGTTTTACCTTTGATAGCTTCCAAGTACTTGCGATATTGAATGCTACATTCGAGCTTGATCAGAGGGGTGAAGGATTTAGCTGCGATTTAAACATTATTATTAGTGATGGACTCGGGCCGGGCCAGGCTGGGCTTTGAGGCAATCCCGGCCCGGTCCGAACTTAACAATTTGGGAATCGGCCCGAAGCCCGGTCCGAAAAAAAAAAATAGCACAGCCCGACCCGGGGCCGGGCTGGGCCGCGGCTCGTATTTTAGCTACAAAGGGACTATATATATTTATTTGTGAAGTAAATTGGAAATTGTTTGAACCGTAATAGGTAGCGGGTTGAAATGTCTCGAGCTACTTAGGTGTTTAACAAGAAAGGAAAGGAAAAGGGCCACGTATTTCATTCCCTCCTAAGGGGGAGGGCCGGCTGATCGAGCTTTCCGAGCTCCTTCAGCCACAATCATGGATTTCCAGCATACATTGTCAGGTTGCGATGACGCACCCTGTATGTGAGATGTTATAATGACGTGTATTACGTGTTTTGAGAACGGCTGTATTGAGTTTGAACGAAAAAAAAATTTTTTTTGTGTATATGCATAATGTATGTGGGTGGGTGTTACGCCACTGGAAATTTAGGAGAAATATTATTTAGTATGCAGATACGTGTATCTGAATGTTATAGAGACTTTGGTGTTGGAATAATTAGATTCTGATGAATGTAAATGTGAAGAGAAATTTGTCGATGGGACGATAATGTTTGCTACTGTATTGCTACTGTTTTGCTACCGTAAGAAATGGAATGTTGAGGTTAAATGAGTAATCTTTGCCAGAAGATGCGAAGTATAAGTGTAGAATGTTTTAGAAAATATGTAGAGAAAGATTTGGTATGTTTAAGTGTTAATTTCAGAAAGTTTTCGTAATGTTGTGCAATTTGTTTTGAGAATACGTGTATGTATATGGGATTTGAGACCTTAGACGGTACTTATTTTTGCAAATGTTGCGGAAGGAGATCGAGCGCAGGTTGGAGATAAATGTTAAAAGTTGTGTAATGGACCAGAGTGACTACTGAATGAATGTGGCGACGAGAAATAGTTTTTTCATGAAGTAATTGTAAAATTTGTAAGTAAAAACAAATATGGCGATGTATTGTAGTTATGAGCGTGGTTGTACAGATGGTAGTAACAGTCGGGACTATGAAATTTTGAATGAATACTATTGGAGAATATAGCGCGGAAGGAAGACATGTTTAAAGATGGATGGCTGAAGGTATAAATAGAAAAGTCAGGGATTGACGGGGGCTTTTTCGTTTTTGGCTGTTGCTTGTGGTGAATGTTGGGGAGACGCGCGCGAGGTGTAGTGTGACTTAGAATGGGTTAAGTTGGAGTTATATTTGTGAATAATATTGAAGGCAGTCATTGTTTAAACAACTGCGTAACCCGAAAGGGGATGAATCGTATAAGACATTCATAAATAAAACAATTAATTAAATTGAGATTGAAGATAAAATTATTTTGTTTATTTTCAAGAAAGTAAAAAGTGCATAAGCAGATTTATAGAAGAACATAACAGTTGTAACGTTAAAGTGTTGATGGGCGGCGCGTGTTCTTGTACCGATATTTAGTTAAAATTATTTATGGGACCACCTTTAAGTAAACGAAATTTTGGTATAAATTAAGCCAATGTTAAGGTAATTTTATGTGACATTAAAAGTTTATTTGTGTAAGGAAGGACTAAACTTTCCTAAAGGTTGCTAGAAATTTTAAGAGGCAACCAAACGTGTACAGATTATTACGTGTTATTGGACTATTTGTGAGTACAGAAAGGAATAAGTGTTGGTGAAATTTTGGAGTACTTGTTTTATGTGCCTTCAGGCAATTTAAGGAATACAAATGGACTACAAATAATTGATTTACGGGAAGAAAGAAGAAAGAAAAGCGTAGGATAAATGGACAATTTTAAGTAAGAATTATATTTAAGGACCTTGAAAATTTAGTAAAGCACGATTATCTCTTTGTTTAGTTCATTTGTGTAATGTTGAGTAAATATTAATTAGTTTAGAAGCGAAAAGATAATCGTTCTCGAGTTATGTTGTTTTGGGTTGTATAGTAGTAAGAATTTTTGCAGAAAGTTATATTGACAGTGACGTGTGGTTTTGATTTTCAACCACGTTGTTGTGGTATATGTAAATATATTTGTGTTTGTTTCTTTGTCATTTGTTTATTATTTTATGCAGGACAATATATATTTATCGTTAAATTTTTATTCTGTTGTTTATTTAGCCAGTTATGAGACATATTTGTGACGATTACTTAATTGGTGACCTAGTAGTTTTTGACAAGTTAAGTGTAGACTTTGCATATTTTGGATTTTAAGATTAATGAACAACCTGAAAGGTTATATTTGCCAGGTTGATTGCAAAAATTTTCATGTTAGTTTCATTAGCGCAATGCACTAGTGACGGATTAGCTGTTAATTAAAATTTCATTAAGTATAACAAAAAGTTGGAGTTTAGAGAACTTAAATATTTACGAATGTCAATACGATTCAGAAGTGTTATAAAAATTAAATTAAATTTAAAAGATATCGTTCATGTTAGGAATTTTAAAAATTAATTATCGATTATTGAATGAAGAAATATTTTATTCATTATTAAGTAGTAAATATTCAGTTAACGTATTATAACTGTTGGTTACGTGAATGCAGTTGAATTTGAGTGATAAATTTTATTTTGGAAGTTTTGGTATACGAGGTGTATTCAAGAAGTTTATAATAACCTGGGTAGTACTAAATATATTTGAGTTTGAGTTGAATTGTTTTGGACGAGTGTTTGTTTTAGAACCCTCGTGTGAGAGTTTACTGAGTAAGCACAATCCTACTTTCCACAATCAAGTAGGGTTAATTAACGTCCAGCTTAAGACAATTATTTTAGCAAAGTTTCGATTGTGGTGGCGCCTAGAGACATATTTTCCCGGACTGAGCTGTTTGAATTTAGGTGTAAGGTGTTTGAGCGTATTAATCATTCATTTTACTTATTATTTCGACCACGCCCATCTCCCTGTTAGCTGGCTTGGCAGCCCGCTTATATTAGTAAGCATACACGACGCCTAGTGCGGTTTGGACGTGTAACAACATACATATATTACGTATATATGCATGGTAGGATTAAGGATGGGTGGGGTCAGGATAGGATCGGAAGGAACGGAGTTAGGGTTCTGAGGGGGAAAATACTACCCCAGCTGCACATGGTGTGCATTACGCAGTGACCATGCCGCTACATGTGTGTGAAGAAAACCCCCTGAAAAAACCTCATACAAGGTAGACGGTAATATGTAATATGTAATTTAGGGTTCTGAGGGGGAAAATACTACCCCAGCTGCACATGGTGTGCATTACGCAGTGACCATGCCGCTACATGTGTATGAAGAAAACCCCCTGAAAAAACCTCGTACAAGGTAGACGGTAATATGTAATATGTAATTTGCGTTTCGGTTTCTAACCTCAACCGGTTTCAAAGTATTTATAAGAAATTAATCTCTCTGCCTGTTGGAGTTGGATTACGAAAATTGTTATTGGGTTTTTGATGTTTGTAAATACCAATGGTGAAGTGATTAAGACACAACAAAGACAAATATGAGGGGGTATACATTTCTTATTAGTTAAGTTAATAGGAAACGAGTAAGTATAGTACTATCAATTCTTTTTGGGATGCAATACTCCCCTCTTTTCTTAAATCAGTATTGAAATTATGTAAAATTATTGCGGATAAATACAATAAGTACAATTTAATTTGAAATATTACATTAAAAAACTTTAATAAAAAAATTGTGATGTCTTTCTCCAGCGTTAGAAACGTATAGTGTTCACCCTTAAAAATTGAAGAGCTGCAATATCATTGTAATGCCACACACCTTTTAAACGTTTTCCCTTTCTGGCGTACATAATATTATTCAAATGCTAAAAGTAAGTGACTTTACTCAAAAGGTCATTGTTATGACTCCGATAAGTTTCCTATTTTGTACATTTATAACTTACTTTACTTTGTACATTTACTATTTATATTTAAATTTATAAGTATTGCCGCAAATGTTAACTCCTTCTGCGCAAGCTTTGCTTTGGGGAACGGGCACGGAGGTAGCGCGCGCTTCGAACGGCCGATTTTTGGATTAACGTCCATATAGTCGCGTTAATAATTCATCGCCGCCTTAACTAATCTAAATTTGTTATTAGTGACCAAATTTTCACGCTCATACTCATTTAAAAATAGTTAACGTAAGGTTATTAGATTACCTTTTTTAATCTCTATGCAACGTGTGTGACCGGATTCCTTGACCAACACCACTGGGAGCTCCCAAGGAGAAGAAGTCTCTTGGAATAAGGGTAAGTCACACACTTTCAACTTTGTTCTTCATAATATTCATATTAATGTACATGAAAATATATACAGTCCATTTTTCTCTTAGTAATAATAAACCCCCTTTTCTCTATCCAAGCGTAACATTTGGTCCTTCGACGTGCCGGATATTCTCCTTCTTTAAATATTTAAATTGTAATATATATTTAAATATCGCATACAACATTATTTTTATGCGTATGGTTGTGAAAAAACCAAGCATTTTTTTTTATTTTGCAGATTTTTAGAGGTTTTGAAGTGTTTTTAAAAAGAAAACGCCATTTTTATAAATGTAATATTTATAGAAATTTATTTTGGCCATCTTTATGTTTGTTTAAAAGAATTTTGATAAGGACGTACGCACGCTGCACAGGTGTGTGTTAGGGGTCATCACGCTTATCACAGCGCCCGGTGGTCAGTCTGTGTTTGGATTTCGGACTGAATTTCTATTTAGGTATTCGCATCGCTCTCGTGATCTAGTTCTTTTACAATTAAACGCACTTATTCATTTTTCTTATTTAACGTGTACTTTGTTATATTAATAAAAAATGTCTGGCAAAATTCGAAAATATAACGCTTACCGCCAAAGTTGTTCTAACAAAATTATTGCTTTGAATGAACTGGGTATACAGGCGCGACAAGACACAACAAAAAGAACGTTGTTTAAAATTCGTTTTGCAGAGGCGAAAACAATACGCGAAGAATTTTCTAAACATCATAATAATATTATGACATTAGTGGCCGCAGACACTGAAGGTGATTTTAATACTGAAGATAAAATTAAAGAAGCTTTTATGAACGCGTATTTTTCAGCCAAGGGTATTTTTACTGATTTATTTGAATCCGAGTTAAATCCAAACGAGATTATAAGTAATAGACATAACAATAACTCTCAAAATATTTCTTGTAACGTAAATTTATCAAAAATAGAATTAATAAAATTTTATGGAGATTATAAAAGTTTTCCAACCTTTAAAGATATGTTTGACGCTTTGGTCCATAACAATGATTATTTAAAAGATATTGAAAAATTTAATTATTTAATGTCGTCCTTAAAAGGACAACCCCTTCCTCTGGTTCAATGTTTACCAATCTAATTATAACACGGCTTATGAGAGTCTAGTTAAAAGATATACTAATATTCGTTTATTAGCAAATTCTTAATGATCCGCTATCAGTGGCGAAACTACAAAATTTTTCTGGGGGGGGGGGGCAGGCCCCACGGGCTCTTTTTGGGGAGGGGTACGTATAAAAATTTTGTTGGGGCGTACACACCACTTTTTTATAGATGCATGCGCATGAAAACTACGTCAATCTTGTTTTCACTCTCAATTTTAAACAGTTTTGGTTTTTATCATCATGGTTTGTCATATACCTACTTTAAGTAAAAGACTTTCTTGTTTTCACATTTTATTTCGGAAATATAACATATAAGTATGAATAAAAAAAACTTCAAACTCATTTTAGTTTTCTATCTGTTTTTATAAAAACAGAGAGAACTTGTTCAGCCGACAATTTCTGCTTAACTAAAGCATTTTCGATACAGAGAAGTGATAAATTTGAAAATCTATCTTGTACCATTGTGGTTCTCAGCCATGTTTTTATCCGCCCATAGCGGAGAAACTTTCAACCAGCTGAACTGATTGGAAGGCCTACAGCAATTTGTAGTAAATTTGTAAAGATTTGAGTCAGATCCCCTTCACTTGAACTTTTAGATTTTCCAACGTGATTTTAAGATTTTTATTTTTGAATAAATTTCGTATCACTAAAACTTCAGCTTGAAGTGTTGAGATTTCGATATTGAAGGCCCTCTGATAATTGGCGACGAACTCAAATGCTTGATCCAAATCTAGCTTCATAAAGGAATCAATCGATCTTGCAAGGGGAAGATTTTCAAATCGTTTTTTCATATTGCCAATCACGTTGTCCATGACTTGGTAGTAAATGTTGACTTTCCAGTATTCGGGAGCTGCAGGTATGTCGATCAGAGATGATTTACCCAGGGTTGAGTCAGATAGATATTCATTAAGCCTTTGTGGTTGCTTCCTTTTTTGAAATCCTTAAAGGCTCCAAACAAATGTCTTGTTCTCCTGAGAATTTTCTATTTCACTCCACAGGTCCTCAAATTTGTTCCTCTTCTCTTCAAAGCTACTTATAGTGCTATCTATGATATCACTAGCCTGACCTAGTGTGGCATCTTTTCTCTGAAAATATTTACTCAGTACATTTGCGACCATTAACACTGAATGGAAGACGAACAAACAAACGATAAATTGTGGCTTTATCATTGATGCCTGTATTCCAAGTGCTTCTACAGAATTTTTGTCTCGCCCTTGTTCAATTTCCTCATCCAGAGCATTTCGAATTGCTTGAAATTTTTCAAAAGGATTTGCAATTTCATATCGACAACTCCACCTGGTACTGCTAAGACTGCCCATTTCGGACTTTATACCTAGAGCATCACGGGCGTTTATGAGATGAGAGTGATGACCGGGTTGAGAAAAGTGGACGTATATTTCCTCCAGAGTGTTGAAAATGCAGCTGCAGTGACACCTTAGCACAACTGTCGACAATTACCAAGTTCATCCTGTGCCAAGCAATGAAAGTAAATGGCTTGTGGATGATCCTCCTTATTTTGGCTTGCAGTCCTTGGTGTTTCCAGACATAACACTGGCTCCATCATAAGATTGGCCAATTAATATGGCGTTATTCAACAAACTGCATTTACTCAGATACTTTTTAATAAGTATTTTAAACTCTCGACATCTCTAGAAGAAGAACAATCTACGAAACCAAGAAAACGTTCCTCAACTCCAAGCCTACGGTATATCTGATTGCCACGGACAATTGTTCTTGTTTGTAGCACCTAGCTTCATCAACCATTATCGAAAAAAAACATTGCCGCACTTCTACAATCTGTTCAATAACAAGTTGAGATGCGATGCTTTATTTCATTTTGTATTTTGGAACTGCAATAACTGATATGTCTGTCTAGATGCATCGAAAAATTCGTGTCATGTTTTGCCATAAGTCACCAACTCCAGAAAATTTCCTCGGTAGTAGATGTTGCGTCTTCTCGGTGTCCTCAGTGGCAGCCCTTGACGTGTCAAGTATAAAATCATGTCGATTAATTTTATCATATAATCTCGGTTCTGTATTATCATTTATTCATGTTGTATGGTTAGCTTTTTATGAACATCTCCGGCCTTCAAGGAATGCTTGTAGCCTACAAACCTTTGCATACAGTCACTGTGAGCCAAAGAGGTGTCATGTTTTTTCAGCGACTCACTTAGATTCCTCCAATTACTGAACCCATTAATCGACAACTTTTCATTTTGATCTCGGATATTTGCAGAATGCCGAAAATGTCTGCAGACAAAGCAGAACGCTTTATCTAACTTCACACTATATTCAAGGCACTGATAAGTATCAAAGAATTGAGACGAAAATGATCTCCGTCTATCTCCAAATGAACTTTTTGGAAAAACAACCCTTGGGCCCCTTGGCTGCGAAGGACCACTATCAAGAGTTCCCAGATCTTGATTTTCTGGATCATTTCGTCCTCTTTGATTTGTTTCTTCAGATGTAAAAACATCGGATGTTTTGCTACCTTGCCCTTCTTCAGCGGCTTTATTTACATCTTCTCGTATGCCTCCACCAACTTTTTCTATATTTGAAGTTGAAGATTGTGTTAAATCACAAGCTATCTCAATATTTGTTGTTGAGTCACATACTGGAGTAGACGTTTGCCTTGTCTCAGTCTCATCTGTCGGGTTGATTTGTGGCAGATTTGAAAAACGATCGTATGCCTTTGAATTTCTTCATGTTCAAACCGCCCACAAATTGCAATCTGCAACGCAAATTCAAATGAAAACAAATTTATAAACACCGAAGCTAACTGCTCGGACACTGATGGGGAAACAAGTAAAAGGCGTGAAAGAAAGTAAAATCAAAATCCTTTGCAGTTTTAACTTTAAACTATTATTATTATTATTAGCTGAAACTTGTGATGCAATCTTTCCTTTTTTTTTCAACCATCAAAATTTTAACATCTTATAATACTCTAAAACAAACATACAAATAAGTAAAATTACCTTAGTCCTTAGTTGTTTGTGGCAGTTGGCCTTGGCAGTGGCTATTTGTTTGCTTTGATGTTTTATTTCACACAGCACTGTGCTGTCAGCACAGAAGACTCAGAACATGGAACACCGAACACAGGTTATATTGGCACTTGGCTCATAATAATAATAATATTACATAAAACATTAAACATAACTATAACAAGTACTAACCCCATGAATTCATCGTGCGTTGCAGCGTTGTTATATAGGTACCGATGACGCAAGCAACCCTTCTCGAATCTTCTAAGTTCGATGACTAATAATTTACGTAAGCTGCTGTCTGAGTCTGCCGAGGCATCGTAATTATGATTCATACATCTAGATTGTTCGGAATAATGAGTCACCATTTCCGGTATGTTACACTATTTTTAAGTTTCAAGTCTCGCTTCCTTTATAAAAGTTATCTTTTAGAATGTTAATGTAAACTGTATGTAAACTAATCTAATTTACTAATCTTTGCGGCGTCTTTATGCTTGCTGGGTTTACTACATCGTGAAAGAGGAACTATACATGCTATTGTTTATGCATAAACACTCAACGCATATCAGTATCATGAACCAAAACAATTCCAAGAGCAGCACAGTCACAGTCAGCAGTCTACCGCCGCCGCGCATAGCTAAACAAATATTATTTCACCGATACAACTTATGTTCGAATGACGAATATTCTAATGTCCTTACATAATAAATAATAATTAATAATTGTACTTATCACTATGTCACTATTACTACTCGTTTGTTTATCGCAATGGTTTAAGATTTAACGAATTAAGTTGTTAGATGGAATTAAAGATAAGAATGAAAAATGGGAAGTGCTCCGTTTTTCTGGGGTGTCAGCTTTGCCTGGCACATTCTAGTTTCGCCACTGTCCGCTATTGAAGTTGCTCCTAAAATTGATCATTTAAACGCGCAAAATTTCAGAAAACACTTAGATATATTATCCGAAAACTTGTCGGCATTAAAAATCGATTTCCACCGAAGAGTGGAACTTTATTTTAGTTAACATGTTGTTAAGAAAAATTGATGCTGACACGCTAGCTTTTGAATTAACGCACAACTCTACTGAAGTTCTAAATATATAGAACTTTTGAATTTTAAATAAACATTCTTTAGTACTAGACACTGTTTCGATTGCTTCCGAAAAAATTAAAAGGTCAGTAAACGTAACTAAAGATTCTTCGTTTACTATCCGCAATAATTCAAAGCAATCATCTCTTACTAATACTAATAATTTAAATTGTAGTTTATGTGAACAATCTCATTTATTATATAATTGTCCTATATTTCTAATGAATAAAAACCCTTCTGATCGATATAACTATTGCAAAAGTCAACATATTTGTTTCAATTGTTTATCTAAAATTCACAATTTAAAAAATTGCAAATCTACAATGAATTGTAAAAGATGTAATCTGCGCCATCATACACTTCTTCATTTTAACAAAGAACTCTCTACTCCCTTAATGAGTACTGTACAAATCCCGCCACTGCGCCCAAGTTTTACTGAAACGCAATTGATTACGCAAGGAACTACTAATAATCATGGGGCGAGTGCTTCGCAATCTCTCACTTTGACAGGTTTTACCGATAGAAAACAATCTTCAATTTTGTTATCTACCGCATGGGTAGCAATTTGACAATAAGGGCATTTTCAAAATTTTAGAGCTGTTTTAGATTTGGGTTCACAAACTTCACTTATATCAAAAAGATGTTTTAACCAGTTATTGAAAAGTATCATCCTCGGTTTCTCTACAGGGTTTAGGACAATCGAACCGTTTCTCTTTGGGTGATGTAACATTTAATTTAAAACCTATATATAGTAAGATCCAGTTATAACTGTAGAGCCTTAATTTTAACAAAATTTGTGAAAGGTTACCTTCTGCAAATATTGATTCCTCTAATTGGCAATATGTATCAACTTAAAATTAGCGGACCCACTTTTTATAATTCTAATAATGTTGATGTCTTGCTGGGTGCTGACATTTTCTAAAATTCTGTTAGATAGGCTTCTTGGCAAACTAGGAGAACCTGACGAATTATAAACTATTTTTGGTTATATTTTACTGAAAAATAAACCAAAGTCCTTTGCAAAAAATTAATACATTTTTCTGTTCTACCCTAGAAACGCCATTGGGATTAGCGCTTACAAAGTTTTGGGAACTTTCAGACATTCCAGACATTTACACGTTCTCACAGATAATTTGTGTGAAAAAATATTTTCAGAAACTTGTCACCGGGATAAGTCCGGTCGCTATGTTGTTTCGTTACCTTTTTGTGAAAATTCGCCTGTTTTTCCTGACATTCGCGGATTAGCAGTTCAACGTTTTTTATCATTAGAACGCCGGTTATTAAAAAATTTAGATTTGTATAAGGAGTATTGTAAATTTATGCAAGAATATCGCGACCTAAATCACATGACATTACCTCCGAATTTTAGTTACTATATACCTCATCACGCAATAGTAAAACCGGATAGTTTAAGTACCAAATTTAGAGTGGTATTTGACGCATCGGCTAAACTGCCAAAAATCTTTAAATGAGTGTCTCTTGGTTGGTGCTAAGTTGCAAACGATATTACTACAATTTTATTACAATTTGCGTTCATAAAGTTTGTTTTACCGCAGATATTCGTCAAATGTATAGACAATATTAATTTCATCCCAAGATCGTGATTATCAACGCATTATTTGGAGATTTCGATGAACCCTTGCAAGTATTGTTTAAATCGGTAACCTATGGCGTTAACACTGCACCATTTCTTGCATTACGCCAATTAGTTTTAGACGAAGGTAATAATTTTCCGCTTGCCGCAATCGCCTTAAAAAGTAATACTTATATTGATGACATAGTTACAGGGTTCTTCAATTGAAGACGCTATTCTACTTCATGAATTAATTGCTACTAAATAGTGTTTTAATTGCATAAGTGGTCTTGCAATGACCCATCCCTACTACAGTATTTCCAGAATCGCATCTTTGTATGAATCCGCTTTCTAGATCTTGAATCTGAGTCACTTAAAATTAGGTTTACTTTGGAACCGCTCCAAGATACTTTAGTTTTACCGCTAAACCGATAGAGCGACTTTGCATATTTTGAGAGTATGGAATCAATACAAAACCTCGACGCCTTGTATATGACAAATATTCTTCTATTGAACTTCACGCCTTTTGCGACGCTTCCGAAAAGGGTTTCAGTTCTGTGGTTTTTTTTCGTGTTTGTGATTTAAAGGGGATTTGGACAACGTTTTTTGTTTTCGCTAAATCAAAGGTCTCGCCCTTAAAGCGCATAACAATTCCACGCTTAGAACTTTGCGGTGCTGTTTTGTTGTCTAAGCTCGTATCCTTTGTGTTAAACACATACAAATCTATTTTCGTATTTAATCGCATATTTGCTTGGTCAGATTCTTAGATTGCCTTGCTTGATAAAATCTTCGCCGCATAGGTAAAACTTTGTTTCCAACGTTTTAACACAGGAAATTATTCCTCCTTCTTCTTGGTTTTATGTAGATTCTCAAAAAAAGCCGCAGATCCTGCTTCACGTGATTATTTCCTTCTGAAATAATAAATCATTCTTTATGGTTCCAAGGTCCAAATTTTGCGTTCGCCAGAATAATGGCCTATTTTAATCTTCAACGAAATCTCCTAATATATCAGGCGAAGAACGCAAACTAACATTAGTCAGTTTCAATCATGATCCAACCAATAACTTTTTTGATGATCTTTTAAGTAATCATTCTTCTCTTGTTAGTATACAACGTATTCTATAGGACATTCGTTTAACTTATCCCGATTGATCGATGAATCAAACGCGCACTTGTGTATGACTATCCTTTTCTACATATTGAATACAATGTACACTATTAGCTAACGTATTATTCCAAGAGTGTCGTTTTGTATGGCTCTTATTAACTCAAGTAACTAACAAGGATAACGTTAACAACAAATTAAGTTTTCTTTATACGAACAGTTTTGATACCAACATTACCAACTTTAACTTAACTACTTCACATAAATATAAATGTCATAATGTTGCAAATAAAAGACAAAGTTTTATTTACGTATCGTAGATGTACGCACATAAAAGCATATTATTTTCAATAAAACTTAAAACGTAGAAGATGAATTTTGGTAAGTTATTATATATTCTGAAATGTTGCAAAAATTTTGTAAATACGTATTTGTAGGTTAAGACCAATAAACTCTTCCAAAGAAAGGAAGTAATTGTTCCAATGCTTTTCTACATAAAAGTGGCGATACATTTGTGAGTTAATGGTTATAAATACGGAATGATAATTTCAATCATCGGTGTTTATACACTTGTTTGTGTAGAAGATTATTATACTGCAATTCAAAATTATTGGTGTATTTAATGTAATTGAATTATAGCACTTTTTTAAACTTATTCAAAGTATCGTGTCAAATACATTATAACCAAGTGTTTCTTACTTATTGAGTACATAAAAAAAATACACCATAATGTAATAAAACGTAAATTTGTTCATTCACATTTAAGCGTGACTGTGTTGAAAATAATTTATTGTTATAAATTATGTTTTAGTGTACAATAACATACATTATATGTTATTATTATAATTATTATAGATTATTATTAAGTTTTTGGAGAAAACTGTTTGCGTTAAGAATTCAATTAAAAACAAGGAATTAAATGTTCACTACACTTTATCTTCTGTATCTGTGTTATCGTTTGGATTTATAATAATTGGATTTACTTGGACATCATAAACTTTTTCTTGTTCTTAAGAATTTCATCTTCTGCATGTTTAATCGTTTTTAACCAAACTGAAGGTGAAACTGTTTCTAACGCTTCTTTCCACATCTGTTTGACATTATCATCCCCATAACCATCTCTTCCAATGTGTTTATCATAATAAGTTTTCCTTAATCCCCATACCATTTCTATTGGGTTAAATTGACAGTGGTAAGGAGACAAGCGTAAAATTTCGTGTCCATGTTCTCTAATAGTATTATCGACCAAATATTGTTTCTCTTCCTTATGTAGCTTTGCTATATGTAGTAATTCCGTTTTAAATGCTTCTTTTTCATGAGTAATTTTTTTCCCCTAAGCCACTCTGTAATTTCTTCTTTTTTCCAATTTGTAGTTGGTTGGCGATTGACAATTTGTGAATGGTACGGAGCGTTATCCATAATGATTATAGATGGCTTTGTTAAGTTTGGCAAAAGTTGATTTGTTAACCATTTCACAAAGTTTTCCGAATTCATACAATCGTGATAATCGCTGCTTTTATTTGTGGTAGAGAATATAACTTCTGCTCCTTCCACAAAGCCATCTTCTGTTCCAGCATGTAGAACTATATAACGTTTGCCTTCCCCACCAAGATTCTTAAAGCATTTTGAACTGGAATCTTGCCATATTCTTTTGTTGCTTCCTTTCGCAAATATCCATGTTTCGTCGAGATAAACGAACTGCTTGCAGATATCTTGTTTCATATAAGTAATGTAACTTCTCAAAAATTTTAACCTCATCGATGCTATTGAAGTTTTTTCGCAAAGAGCTTTTCTATTGTTAGTTTGCTTGAAATGAAATTCAATGTCCAACAAAACGTGATAGAGGCTAGTCCTTTTACACTCAACGATACCTCTTTCTTTAATTTTTGTTAAGAGCGTATCTAATGTAACATGTTCATGGTTAATATACATGTTGTAAATTGTAGTACGGATTTCACTTTTTTGTCGTTGATCCATGTCTTTTGTTTTTAGACTTTTTCCTTGAGGTTCATTTTCCTTATTTTCTTCTTGATTTTGATGTCGTCGTAAGGCATTAGAAATAGTTTTCGTGTCACTTTTCAAAGCATCGCTAACC
This sequence comes from Vesta saturnalis, assembly GCA_036346205.1. NCBI lineage: Eukaryota > Metazoa > Arthropoda > Insecta > Coleoptera > Lampyridae > Vesta > Vesta saturnalis. The sequence goes on from JARFJB010000793.1 coordinate 773,522, forward strand.
CTTGCATGCACTGCTGTTAATGGTGATAAGGGCCCGTTGTTCTGTTTTTCTTTATTAAAGTATTCGACTAAGTTATGGATCAATTCGTCTACGGTAATTGACCTACGAGGCATGTAGATGTGCTACAAATGAAAACATAAATGTTATCTCTTTCTGTAAAACGAATTAATCTTTACCTTAAATGAACACTAGAAAGTAATGTGGTTCTGAAAAGAACCGATCTTTTACAATATTAACTCAAGAAGGCATGAATAAACGAAGAAATAAACCAACCGGCGAGCGTATGTAACCTCAATCAACGTATAAGCAAATAAAGGAAAGTTGTTCTGTGGAAAGGTTGGTATCAGTGCTCATATTTTTGTTTTAAATTACAGACGACGGTCATTTCGTAATTTAATGCATACGTGACGTCATCGGGATAAGTTAAACGAATGAACTTTAGCTTATATTTTACGATTTATACACAACACAAAAACGCTAACCAAAACCAAATGTCTGAATGGATTACAAGCCACAAATTACATAAATCTCTGTTACTGTTAGTAAAGCATACACAAGGTTTAGAATTTTCTAGTGAGTTACAAGGTCCAAAATTGTCTAAACCTTTTAAAAGACTTAACGCATTTTTGGATCCTGAAGGAATATTACGAGTTGGTGGCAGATTAACTTATGCGCAAATTTCTTATGATAGAAAACATCCGATTCTTTTGCCTCGACATAGTAGATTAACTGTGTTAATTATTGATCATTTTCACAAAAAATATTTACACGCAGGTTTGCGTACAACTCAATTTTTATTGTCTCAACAATTTTGGATATTGTAGCCTAAACGCGCCATTAGATCAGTGTTATCAAAATGCTTAAAATGATGGAGAATGCATCCTACCCCTTATCAACCGCCAATGGGTAATTTACCTCTTAATAAAATTTCGCAACACAAACCTTTTTCTCATGTCGGTGTAGATTACGGCGGTCCGCTCTTTATTACTACGAGTCGTCATCGTGGCTCAAAATCTCTAAAATCTTATATTTTTATTTTTGTCTGCTATGCCACTAATGTTGTGCATATTGAGTTGGCGTCAGATTTGACGACTGACGCATTTTTGGCTGCACTACGAAGATTGGTAGCGCGCCGGGGGAGAGTCTCACGCATTTTCTCCGACTGTGGCACTAATTTTGTCGGTGCCTCAAATGAATTGCAAAGGTTAATGCAAAACGCCGCCAGTGTAGAAGCCATCGAATGGCAATTTAATGCGCCTGCTGCACCTCACTGGGGCGGGTTGTGGGAGGCCGGAATAAAATCTATTAAAACTCATATTATCCGCGTTATTGGTCAACAGATTTTATCTTATGAAGAACTGTATACCTTGTTAGTTCAAATAGAAAGCGTACTAAATTCAAGACCTTTAACACCTTTAAGTTCAGATCCAAATGATTTTAATGTGTTAACGCCCGGCCATTTTCTTACTATGGAAGCACTGACTACCGTACCGGATGATGACCTTTCACAGACACCTGTGAATCGCTTAACACGCTGGCAATTGCTCCAAAGACTTCACCAGGACTTTTGGCGTAGATGGAATTTGGAGTATTTGCACACGCTCCATGAAAGGAGCAAATGGACAAATTCCGATACTCCAGTGGTACCGGGTACCTTAGTTTTGATTAAGAGTGACGTTTCACCTCCTTTAAATTGGCAACTTGGCCGCATTTTAGAAGTGTTTCCTGGAAAGGATAATGTAGTCCGCATAGCAAGTGTTAAAACGTCCAGTGGAGTATTAAAGCGCCCCCTTGTCAAACTGTGCCCGCTACCATTACGCGAATAATTTTTTTTTATTTTTTATATTTACGCTCTTTCAAAAAAAAATTTTTTTTTGGGTTTTGGTTAAAATTCTTTGAATAAATACTTGTTTACTATTTTCTTTTTTTTTATATATTTATCTAAGTTTCAAAAAAAAAATGCTTGGTTTTCACTCGCATTTTTCGCCCGGGAGAATGTTATGACTCCGATAAGCTTCCTATTTTGTACATTTATAACTTACTTTACTTTGTACATTTACTACTTATATTTAAATTTATAAGTATTGCCGCAAATGTTAACTCCTTCTGCGCAAGTTCTAAGAGCTTTGCTTTGGGGAACGGGCACGGAGGTAGCGCACGCTTCGAGCGGCCGGTTTTTGGATTAACGTCCATATAGTCGCGTTAATAATTCATCGCCGCCTTAATTAATCTAAATTTGTTATTTATTGACCAAATTTTCACGCTGATACTCATTTAAAAATAGTTATCGTAAGGTTATTAGATTACCTTTTTTAATCTCTATGCAACGTGTGTGACCGGATTCCTTGACCAACACCACTGGGAGCTCCCAAGGAGAAGAAGTCTCTTGGAATAAGGGTAAGTCACACACTTTCAACCTTGTTCTTCATAATATTCATATTAATGTACATGAAAATATATACAGTCCATTTTTCTCTTAATTAATAAACCCCCTTTTCTCTATCCAAGCGTAACAGTCATGAAACAGTGAAGCCGCCCCCCCCCGCGGGTACGCCTATGAAACGTTCTATCTTAATTAGACTGATTTTAAAATAATATACCTGGGGTGCTTAAGGGTTGATCTCTTTGTGTTCGCTTGAGAAAGGTGCACTTTCATATTCTTCAGCCACCTTGATCTGCGCATGCGCTTAAAACTTTGGGTGTATATATGTACTTTAGATTAGATAAACAAAACTACTCTAACCTAATAGAATTAGATTAGATAAACAAAACTACTGTAACCTAATAGAATTAAATTAAAAAAAAATTGATTAGATACAAAAAACTACTCTAATCTAAATAAAAAAATTAAAATGATTGGACATCGAACCCACACCGACGAAGGCGATGTAGCGCCCATTTTACCACTACTCCAAACGTCCTTTGACAGTTTAACATTGAAAATGATCAAGGAACGAGTTCCTCTCCTTAGTCGCTTTTACCTACTGTTACCACATTTCGTGTTTCGGTTTATTGTACTATTATATACGAGAGCTGTAACCTGCCAATATTTATTTTTGCTACTAGAAAGCTATACTATAAAACTACGTGGGTAATAATAATTTTGTCTTTGTTTTTTTTTCTTGAGCTTTAGTTCTTATAGTGATAATACCAACGTAGGTAGCGAAGCGCGAAAATGTTATTATAATAAACATGTTCAAATCGCAATTGTCACCGCGATAGAAGAGATAATGGGGTTTGACATATTTTATTATACCTTAAGTCGTAATTAGATAACGTTTTATGGACATTTTATTTTATATATTTTACGTAATTCATATTTGAATATGGGTTGTTAAAAAAACAAATGTTAGGATAGAAACAGATGTGTAATGAATTGCTGACTAGTTTTACACGCACCTTCTTGATGTAAAAATGTCACTAGTTTAATAACTAATTACGTCGGTACACATTGAAATCAAAGACGTCTTTGTTTGGTACTAGGAAATTTGATATTAAATGTAGGGTTTGTTACGGACGAATGCATATTTTTAAAATTATCGTTCCCACTAAATAATTTCTTGTTTCTCTTTTTATTATTACTAGCAATAACGGAGGTTGATTTTCGGGAGTAAATATAGTTAGTTTGAAATCGGAGGAGAAGGCAGTTGTAGTTAGAGTTTCAATTGAATATGATCGATTCGGGTGTTTGATTAAATACCTTCCTTGTAAACAGTCTGTATATAAATATTTGATCGTATACATTATTGGAAAACTCAAACCGTGAATTTGTTTTTTCTTTTACTAAACTAAATATTCGGTTGGTAATAAGCGTGCGTGTAAACAATATATGTATAAATAATCGTTATCGTCCTGGGTTTAAACGGCGTTTAGTAACCCGTTAAATATTGGTGAATAAGGGGTTAATTGAAGGATTATAACATTCAACGTAAGTAGGTATTTCTAATGTAACTTAAGCTGGCAGCAACCAATTCTACAAGCCTATATAACGTATTAAAAATCGAGTATTGCCTTGCAGAGGTATCTCATTCGCACGCCGGCTCATTAAGCTGAAATCTGCTAAAATAAAAGAAAGTACAGGGCTCCCTCACGATTGTGTTTGAGTGAATTAGCATTGTTGTTTGTTGTTTATATTTATATCTGTGTAGAAGTGGGCTTAGACGAACGGGTACAGGATAAAGCTTGGTTATAATTGTAAATAGGCAATCGCCGAGTGTTTACATATCCCGGGTCCAGATGACCATTAAACGCCTCGAATTTTATTTTTACTGTTTTTATTGTTGTATATATGAACCTAAGAAAGGGACGCTGTATTTTTCAAGCGCACTCAAACTTATATATCGCTCACGATGTGATGATCTATTTAGAACTTTGTCAGTCTTTGTTTCTGAGTTTTGTTTGTGTCTATGATTCAGTCGGTTTAATCCGAGATGTAATTAGAATTGTTTCTCTGCAAACGGATTTCTCTTTATATGTAATTTATTGTAATTTTACGTATGTATTTTGTGCTTTATTAGTCACTAAACAATTGTGTATGTGTAAATTTCTCAAGTATTTTTACTTTCTTGCTAAACATAGAGGTATTGCGGTCGAAAAAATCGAAAAAAATAAGTTGCGTTATATTGATGTTTTACGACTGCCTGAACCCGAAAAAAATTCTAGAAGCTTTTTTAAAATGTCTGTGTGTGTGCGTGCGTGCTTACTTGCGTGCATGCGTGCGCACGTGAGTGCGTGTGTGTGTCTGTGTGTGTGTGTGTGTGTGTGTGTGTGTGTGTGTCTGTGTGTGTGTGTGTGTGTGTGTGTGTGTGTGTGTCTATGGTCACTCTGCAGCCGAAACTATACGGGCTTGATGAAATTTGGAATAAAGGCCTACGAGACAATTATGTCGACAAAACAAGCTTTTAAACAGGGGGCGAAAATAAGGGTGTTAGTTTGTGGGCAAATTTTCAAATTTTAACATAGAAGATTGAAATTAAGGTCATCAATAACTCGCATGAAATGCAATTTTTTAAACTTTTAAAATTGAATATGTCCGCAGTTACAGTCACATATACATTTTTTTTGTGAAAATATATATTTACGTTACCGTTCAAGATAGAGAAGAATTGTAATCAGATATTCGTAGTTAAATAAAGGTTCTCTAAAGAGATTTCTCTACGTAATAAATTATGGTATAAATTTGCCTACATTTAAGGGGTCAAACTTAAGCAATGATTCGAAATTGATTTATTCAAAATTCTTTCCAAGCATTTTTTTTTGTTTTTTTATATTTTCTAGGCAACCAGTCACTCTTATGAATGCAACTAACCTGCTTCTTCTAAAACTACTAGTATAGGAGATATGAATTTTCAAATATTTAATATTGATATTGTTATAACTTTCTAACTGTTTTGGTTACAAACTTGGGATTGAGGAAATAAACTTTGCTAGAATATGCGCTAATGAAATGATATTAACCTGATGAAAACACTACTTCCGGTTTTTCTTGAAATTGAAAACACCCGTATTGCTGTTATAACATACACATATTCTTACTTTATTTGAAAGGGAGCGAAATTTGTTTTAAAATGATATGAAACAGGCCATAGTTATCTTGAAAGGTAAGCGAGAGATCTATTTTTAACTTTCAATCTACATATACATATGTAGGTATAGAAGGTTATGCAATCGACCTTTTTTTCGCTATCGCTAAATCGAATTATTAGTTCATTTTACAACTTTTGACCAAGTTTCGTCAAGATCGGCCATTATGTCTGAATGTCTTGGAGGGGGGGGGGGGTATTAGGGTAAGTTGTTTGTTTTTATTAATTTATTTTATTTAGAGGGCCACATGTTTGGTATTACCATTTTTATTCTGATTTATTTATGACACAATTGCGGGTGTGACTACATGGGTAGTGTCTATGTGTAGCGTTTATGGGTAGTCAAACTGCTTCTTATTTATTTATTTTTTTCTTAACGTATACTTTTGTACGCACTTTAATCTGATTTAATTGTGTTTTGTTATATATTCAACCCTTTCGTTGTTTTTTGTGTTATTTGATTTATTAATGTATTTGTGCAATTACTTATTTATGAATAAAATGGGTTTTATTGGTGGTTCCTTCCCACAATAGTACATTAACGGGTTGAACTATCATTGCGCACAGCTCGTTAATTTTAATTTGAGTAGTTTCATTGTTTACCTGCCCCACACGATGCAACAATTAACGTCATCCAGCCTATCTAATTCAAATAACACAACGTACCTACCACTAGCCGGCCAATTATTTTGATCAGATTTGAGGTTTTCGAGTAATTAAATATCAGATTTAAACAGGAATAAATTCTAATGTTTTAATTATTGCCAGGAAAGTCAATGCAAGGCAATTGATTAATTCGAGTAATAGTAGCATTATTGCAATAAAGTCAAGATAAATCACTTAGCGATGGTTTTGTTCTTGAATTTGCTTTATTGCAAATAAGTTCAAATTACACTTTTCAAAACACCTGGGGGATGTTACACCAATATGTACAGTTTGAGATGTTTGAAGCTCGTTTTAACTTTCTATTTTTCCTGTTTGAAAAAAATATATTATGAAAAAGGTAATGTATATTATAAAAAAAATATCGTGACACCTTGATCTTTATTTCAAAGCACCTTTATCTTCATTCTGTTAAAATAAAAATAAGCATTTTTTTTCGTCGCAGAACCGTGTACACAGTTAAGTGCGCACCGTTGCTAACTGCTTTATCGTTGTACTTACGATTAAGTTAAATGAGTAAACTAGTAGTATTTTTACGTGGATCATGAATCACGATAGTTAAAGCAGAAAAACAATTGAGGACCAGATGTTCGAGTTATTGCAAAAGTAACTTTATATTAAATGAGACACTCTTCAATTTTTTTAATATTTCGATAGAAAAGGGTTATGTATCAACCAATTTATTAAACAAACGATGACAAAAACAATTTTAATGCCAAAATCTTATTATGTTACCAAATAGAAAAACCATTATAGTAACTGTTCAAAAACGTCTGCGCATCGATCAATACATGTTCAAACTTTGATGAGGATACTGTTGGTAGCTTTTAGAATTGTTCTACCTTCTGCCGTCAATCTGATTTATTAATTCGGTATCCTATTTTGTATTGTAATTGGTCAACATTCCCGTGCATATCCTTATAAATTTCATCCTTCAAGTAACCCCTGAGAAAAAATCTAGAGGCGTTAAGTACGGCGAATGTAGAGGCCATTTAACAGGTGAACAGGTCTATTTGCTGAAATTTAGAAGGATACAGGATACGTACGAGACTGTTGAGTAATTACAAAATAGGATAACCGATACCGAATTAACAAATCAGATTCACGGTAGAAGAGTTCTGAAAGCTACCAACAGTGTCCTCCTCAATAGAGTTCAAAATTGTATTGATCGAGGATGGGGGTCGTTTTTGAACATCTATTATAATGGTTTTTGTTATTGGGTATCATAAACAAGGGTGTCCCATTAAAAAAAAGTTACTTTAGCTAATAATTCGAAAGTCCGATTAACAATTATTTTCATTTATTTGTTTTTCTGCTTTCAAGAAACAATACTACTAATTTAACGGATTTCGTAGCTACAACGATAACAAAGCTAGCAGTGGTGCGCGTTAAACTTTGAACACACAATCCTTCTCGTTATCGTAGGTGTATTGGTTTCGGGTCGGCCCGAATAGCCCGAATGGCTCGAAAATTCAGAGTTCTTTGGCCCGGCCCGGCTCGAAAAAGTTAGGGCTGGCCCTCAGCCCGGCCCGGATAAAATTATGCTGGCCCTGCCCGAATTCAAGTCCGAAAACGTATCGTTGTCGGGCGAAAGCCAGTCCATACCTAATTATTATATACTGGATAGTTCAGGAATGTCGTTATTATTGCATGATATACACGCAACACCAAATTTAATTTGAATTTACATGATTGAATGTTATAGGCTCATTGGCCCTATTAGAAGTACCTACATAATTTTTCTGACTGGAGGTCTGTTAAAATATTTTATAAAACTTTGATTCCAGTCACGGTGCATGCTAAGAATAATGTATTTAAAAAAATTTAAGAGATTTTTTCAGCTACTGAAATTTGCATTTAATTAGCTTAAATCCTTTTTGCATGAAATAGTAACTAATGGCATTGATGGCATAGTGTCACGTGTAAAACGGGCACTAAGGTCTATAACAGAAGAGTACGCAATGGCCGGGTTAAACCCAACGGGATGGTCGTGGATCGTAGTATAATTCTTTGCGACGCTGTTAAAGTTCGTCTTCGCAGGGATTGTCGAATTCAGGGTCAATAAATATAAAATCAGATAAAACGTACGTAAATACAAAATGAGGTAGAAAAAAGTAAACGGAACTTAACTTGCATTTACCCCCTTGAATTAACATCTCCTCAACCCTTGTAGTAGAATTTGAAATTATTACGCTCTAAGACATAAAAAAAGAAAATACTTTAATCGTTTATGAGCGTTGGCTCATGTTTAATAATAAATTTTAATCGTCCCGTAATTGCGTAGGATAACTTGTCTTAAATAATGAATCAACAGAATTTCACCCCCTTATCCTTTTCGATAAATCTTCTTACCAAGTTCGTAAACTCTGCAACCCCTACATTTTATTCTGCGTACCTAGAATGCTTTATCGCATGCAAAGGCCCCATCTTTACACAAATGAAAAATTTTTGCAGTCAGAAAAAGTTAATGTGTTACAAGTGTCCTTTTGCTTTAATAACGTCCACTAACTCGTTGATATAGAATGTTTAGATACTGTTATTTTTAGAAGCACTAGTAAAAAGAAATGAAAAGGTGGCAACACGCCATTTGCTTAACGATTATCTTAGCTAAAAATATATTATAGCGTATTTGCCTGTTAAAACGAGGCAATTGATCCATATTTTATTTTTTTAATGAAATTTATATAAAATTGAAACTAGTACAAATATGAAATAAACTAGTCGTTATATGATTAAGTTATGACCGAAACTATTCATCTAACTGTAAACCAAATCAATGTTATCGAAAGTGTTCTAAACAGTTGAATTTTACACATATTTGCATTAAAAACTTGTTACCTTAGCCTAACTCCATCACAAGACGCACTTCGAAATTTATAAGGTGCACGGCTATCCACTACACACAGCTTCTTAGTGATTGACTCACAGCTCCCTTAGGTGTAAACTGGCTTTGATTAGATGTCCGTAGGCGATAACTCTACAGAATATTTACCCTGATGATTTTCGTTAACTTTTGAGAAAACAAGTCCTTGCAACACTGGTGTATATTATATTACACTAAAATATCTGTTTCCGCCAGCAGTATAATTTTAACATAAAGGTCTTTGATTACGTTACGCATTCAGACCGCCACCCAATAAATAGTGTGTTCTATGTACATAACCCACCCTGGTTTTTAATTTGGTACCACAATCAACTTCCCTTTTAATGTTAAAATCCGGTTATAAACTCTCCCTCTCTTAATAGTACCATACGGAGGAATTCATTCAGGTAATGTGTGCCTTTAACTCTTTCTCTATACAATAACTTCGTTCAGGAACTATCTCTCATTAACTTCCAGATTATTGGCACACATCCTCAAATCAAGGAATATTGATTTAACCTCCACGCACTAAATCCGGGCCCAATAATTTTTTGCGACTTTTAATCCTTCTTTAATCATTCTTTACTTGCTCATTATGTTTTTCTATGCTTAATCGGCATGCACCATTTAATTGTTGCCGAATATCTTGCTTACATAATAAATTAAATCCTAATTTAGGAGATAGATGTAACTTTGAATGTTGATACTTTTTAATCCTTTCGGATAAATGTACTAAATCTTTAACGCCGGATTTTGTCCAATCTGATGCTACATAACTTCCAAATAATAAACACGGAAAACAGTAAAAACTATTACTAACACCACACCCGCACAACCAGTCAGTTTCTATTTTAAAAGTTCGTTTATTATCACGCCTTTTGCATTTAGTTACATTCGTAATTAACAAATTTGGTTTTGGACGACCGACACTTTTGATTTTTATTTTTTCTTCTAAAGATAGCGAAGAAAATTTAATTGTCTTTAAATAATGCTATGAGAGTTCGAGAATCCCGCCATAATTCGTGAACATAATCCGATTCGATAACAAAATTAGACACGTAATCAATCTGGAAAAAATACGATACATAATAGTTCAGTGTATTTTTCTTCATTTAATTAACCAACTGAAGCTTGATGAGTTCAATAACCGATGGTGGGTCAAGATTTATAGCTTATAGAATTAATCTAAATATTCATAAAATCAGATCAAAGCTTATAAGTTGTTATTTTTACGTTGTTTCTTAGAGTACTAATGAAATGCAGCAATTTATCAATAACCCTTTGCAAGTTGATAAAAATCTTTGGTACTTCGTTTACAATCAATACCAATTTTACAATAAGCTTAACGTAAATTTTGTAGCACAATTTTTATTTACACAATTCTTGTAAAACGGATATTGCAGTGAAGCGCACTCCAATTAAAAAAATAATTATCTTTATAGGGCAATCTTAAGTGAATATCTAAATTAAAATTAATTGAATATTAATAAATTAATATTCAAGCTAGCGACAATTGGAAGTAGTTTACAGTTTGACCATGACTGAGTATTTAATAATATAGCACTAGCAATAATAAAAATTAGGTTGTAAGAAAATAATATTTATACATGTAAAAGCGCTTAAAATAATAAGGTGCACATGGTGGTGCAAGGTCAAGTGCTATTGTTTTATTCATTTCAATTAATTGGCAAAAGTATAAAATTACAGATTTTAAAAATACTTAAATTCTCAAGGTATACTGTACAGATTATCCAAAAAAAATGCAATATTTACTTATACTGTATAAAACTTTTCCATTAATTAAAATAAATTTAATTTTTCAGGTAGTTCGGTATTGTATTTTAAAAGAAAACTCCCAATATATTTTAAGTCAATATATTTCGAGTTTAATTAACACTTTATTAGGGCAACTAAAACAAAATTTATAAGTTAACGTGTTATTAAATAAACTAAAAATAACTAACAATATTTAAGGGTATAATAGAAGCTAACACTAGCCAAAATTTTGTTGCCACTAATGACTGAATTTAAAGTGCACTGATTTTATGTGTACACGAACCATCATAAAACGCGGAACGTTTTTGGACTGCCGCGAGGAACGAAGAGCGCGGATTGCAAAGGTTCCACCGATTAGATTTAATATTTACATGAGCAGTGAACGAACCAAACAGGCGACGCAGTGGATCCGAACAGGTTTAAGTATTGCCACCAGATAAGAAATTCGTCGATCATTTTACATTTTGTGTTTTAATTTTTGGTCTTTGACGAATTCTTTCTGGAGTTAATATTTTACAGGTAGAATGATAAAATTTAAATATTTAAGAAGAGACATTAAGTGCACGTGCACATGTGCACTCATTGAGGAACCGCCACTAGAGTAATGGCACATTTATCAGAAAAACAACGAATCCAGATACTAATGTTAGTTAGGATATGGTGATCGGAAACGAACCCATGACGAAGCAAGTCATCTTTTTAACGATTTAAATCCTGAATGCCCTCCTATAAGTAGATCTAAGGTTACGAGGTTAATAAACAAATTTAATGAAACTGGTAGCGTAAAGGATGTTCCAAGATCTGGCCACCACTGCAACTTAGTAAACTGTGTAGTTATAATTCTTGTAAAATAAAATTTTGTTTAAAATTACATTTTGTATAATTTCGTTAAATTTCTCTCATAATTTCATAGTAAAGTGGTATATTGCCAATATTTTTGGAAGGAGGAAAAAATAAGCTTTTCTGTGATACATCACTCGACCTGGTTTGTCATTTAAAAAAATTTAAGGTGGTAGCGGTACTACGCTGAAGTCAAATTTGGCATTCTAATCTAATCTAATCTAATCGGAAATAAGAGCGACGTAATCTAATTTTATTTGAAATTTCATGGAGAGCATCATCATCATCGAGATTTTGAGATACAATCACCTCATCGTCTTCACCTTGAACGATTATATTGTAACAACCTATAAAAGTAGCTAATAACACCTGACAGCTTTTATCAGACACTATTATTATTATTATTATTATTATTATTATTATTATTATTATTATTACATGGACATGAGGTTAGCCCTAAATTAACTGGTTTCAACACGGGTCTGGAAATACTGCACACGCTTTAAACCTTTCAGTTCGTTCGCAGATGTTGTACCGTATTCATTTCCTTCAATTTTTATCTGCATTCTGTTTCGAGACTGTAGTACGTTTTCTAATACATAAACAGAATCTTCAATACTGTGATACGTGTAGCAGCAAAACACATTAGCTAGTTAGTTTCACCTCTATATTATTTTACATGCAAGCCTGACTTTATCATAAATACATCTGTCAAAAAGCTAATTAAACATAACTCCACGGACTGGGCATAGCAAAGCGTTTCCAATTATAGCTTTTAGTCAACACAATATAGCTACAACTACATACAATCGACTAGCATGCTTTAGCGAGGATCAAACGAAAACACGACGCACGCACGTACGCACGCACGCACGTACGCATGCTCGCACGTACATACGCACGTACGCACGCACGTACACGCTCGCACGTACGCACGTCAGCACGCACGAACACCACACACACACACACACACACACACACACACACACACACACACACACACACACGCACACACACACACACACACACACACACACACACACACACACACACACACGCACAGCAAACACAAAACACACACACACACACAAACAAACACAAAAAACAGCGAAAACAGAAACGCAAGAACACTAACACAAAAACACGCTAAAGCGAAACACGCAAAAATAACAACAACGAAAAACGTTTAATCACAAAAATACCATTATACGAAAACTACTTTGTTGAAACGTGATCGCAATCGAAAATCATCAGATTGAATTCGTCTCGCTAAGACGGCCGTCTTAGGAGAAAAATAACGACCATAAAAGAGCGTTTAATTTATAAACATGCGTCTAAGTCGATTTAATTGGTTAGTCAATACTCAGACATCGAAGATAACCGATTCTATGAACATTGGACGCGTTGCACAAGAAACAGCTGCTTTCGTTTCTTTTTGCTCTTTAACAGTGATAACTGTCATCTATGTGAATTATATATGTATTCTCCTGTTTATGAGCCAACATCAGCGACATTAGAGTTTTACTGACTTTAATAAACTATTACAACATAACCGTTCAAGATAATGATGAAAGCGATGACGTGGTTGAGCTGAATGTATCTCACATCAAGGTGATGGTGATGGTTCACAGAAGAAAAGAAGAGCGATGAGGTAGGGAGAAGGGCGAATCTCAAAATCATGATGATGATGACGACGAATCACGGTTCAAGAAGAAAACCGATAAAGCATGTTATTAAATCATAATGATGTATTGTTGTTTATAATAATAATAATAATATATATTTTCAAACGTTAAGCTTTCCTTCAATTTTGTTAATAAACTTGTTTTTTTCCCAACGGTGCTACACCGTCTTGATTCATGTTTGCAGGCTTACGAGTTTTCGCTTTAGCGTGTTTTCGTTTTGCGTGTTTTTTTTTGTGTTGGCGTGTTTTCATTTGTGTGTTTTCGTATTTGCGTGTTTTCGTTTTACGTGTTTTCGCATTTGTATGTCTTCGCGTTTGCGTATTTTTGTGTTAGCGTATTTTCGTGATAGCGTTTTCCGTTTGTGTGTTTTTGTTAATAAACTTGTTTTTTTCCCAACGGTGCTACACCGTCTTGATTCATGTTTGCAGGCTTACGAGTTTTCGCTTTGCGTGTTTTCGTTTGCGTGTTTTTGTGTTGGCGTGTTTTCATTTGTGTGTTTTCGATTTGCGTGTTTTCGTTTACGTGTTTTCGCATTTGTATGTCTTCGCGTTTGCGTATTTTTGTGTTAGCGTATTTTCGTGATAGCGTTTTCCGTTTGTGTGTTTTTGTGTTAGCGTGTTTTCGCTTTAGCGTGTTTGCGTGTTTTGGTGTTAGTGTGTTTTTGCGTTTGCGTGCTTTCGCGCTCTCGCGTGTGTGCGTGTGCGTGTACGTGTGCGTGTGCGTGTGCATGTGAGTGTGTTTTTGTGTCTGTGAGTGTGTGAGAGTGTGTGTGTTTGTGTGTGTGTGTGTGTGTGTGTGTGTGTGTGTGTGAATACGTTCATGCATGCGTGCGTAGGTGGGTGTGTGCGTGCATGCGTGGGCGTGTGCGCGTATGTGTTGGTTTCCGGTAAACTCTGAAAGAAAAAGAATTACTTGTTTTACAAATTATCTAAAAATGGTAAACTTCTATTAGATTCGTTTTCATAGCAAACTGCTTGGATGAATACCATTTATGAAATGTAAACACTCATTTAGTGGTTCTCCATGTCTTTAAATTACAAAAGTATCATAAACATACCTACACCAAATGAAGAGTTCTTTAGGTGCATTTTGAAAAGCTAATGTTTTAAACCTTTCTGTGTAAAAACTAGCTACTACTCGACTAAGGAAACTTCCCATAGCTACACCATCATGTTGTAAAAAACTTTAATTTTAAAGTGGTAAATGTACTCACAACTGAAAACTACCAGATAAATATTTACTTAAATCACACATTCAACAAGAAATAATTTCCAGTTGGTAATTAGGACTGTAATCGTCAATATACAATGAAAACATGTGCAACTTTCATCTTATCTTAATTTTAACTATATGTGTTACGTTAATGCGATGCTGGGGTAACTTAACATACTTAATTGGTAAAGAATTTACTTCGAAGTCTAGGAAAAACAAATAAAAACCTAGACATTTGCATAACATTTGGTCTTTTTAATTACAAGATGCCAAAAACTTATATAATCTGAGATTTTCTTCTTGCTTGCTTGAGTTGTTAGGGTGCTCATACATGTTTATTTCAATATAGCTTCTAGATGTAGACGAGCACAGTAATCATTTTGCCTTGCTAAGCTTTCCATATTATCAAATTGAATGTTATGTTTTTAATTATTTAACGCATGGCCAACTACGGCAGACTTCTCTGGTTGATTCAATCTACATCATCTCATAAGTTCTGTACGTCTAGTTTCGAAGCTACGTTTTGTGGTTCCAATGTATGCGTTTCCACAAAAACAAGATAACTTGTATACTCCAGACGATAATAACGGATTTCAAGCATCTTTAGCTGATTTTAAATGTTCTTTAATCTTTCTTGTAGTTTTAAAAATAGTTCTATTTTCATGGCTAATTAACATTTTTTTTAATTTTATCGGTGTCGTTAGTTATGAAAGGAAGAAGAGCTCTACCAAGATTAAGTGGTAATTCCTCTTTACGGGCATGTCTAACAGGTTTAATTATATTACTGATTTCTTTAAAGGAATAACCATTCGCTTATAGTGCTGTTTTAAAATGATCAAATTCTGGACCGCAAATTTGTTTAATTCGATCTACCAGACCTTTGATTACAATCATTTTTTTTTTGTAGATTATGATTTTATGGTTTATGAAGCTATATTTTTATCGGTGTGTGTGCGTGCGCGCGTGTCATGCGTGGGCGGGTAGGTGGGTTCGTGCGCGTGCGTACATGTGTGTGTAGGTTTGCGGTACACTCTAAAATAAAAATAAGAATTATTTGTTTTCTAACATGGTAATCTTCCATTAGATTCCTTTTTCATAGTAAACTGCTTGGATGAATACCATATCTACACCAAATGAAAGGTTTCTTAGGTGCATTTTGAAGAGCTAATGTTTTAAACTTATCCATGTAAAAATTAGCTATTACTAGACTGAGAGAACTTCCGATAGCTACACCATCAAGCTGTTATAAAATTTATTATTCCAATAAAAATAGGTAGCGTTGAGACAGTTCTGGAACTGAATTGCTATATCTTTCGGAAAAATGTGATTAATATATTCAATGGTTTCTTTTACAGTAATTGTAGTGAACAGCGATACAACACCATAATGTCACCTTCTTTGATACTAAAATTACTCGTTTTTTCAATGAAATGTGCAGAATTTTTGATATGACGAGATGTTTTTTCTATATGAGGTTGTAACAAGAAGGTAAGGTGTTTCGCAAGGTTATATGTGGGTGATGCAATTGTACAGGGTGTCCCAACGATAGAGTAAAGTAAGTTTATGCTTAACTAGAATTATTTGTGTAAATATTGTATGGACCATGGGGTAGAGGTAAGAAGTGTGCATTTTTTAAAATATTGGAAGTTATACAGGGTGTGCCAGAAAAGCAGGACGTGAAAAGTATGATTTTTAAATAGAACACCCGTATTTGATTTTAGTTTTAATTCTACGTGTCCATACAAACATATTTTGTCATACAAAAGATTGGCTGAAAGTTTTAGTTCTTGAGATATTCGCGTTTAAAGATTATTATGGTCATTTTCGTGGGGTTGATGAATGGGCAATTGTTCCGTTATTTCACAATAAAAAATTGATATTTCGTGTGAAAAATGAGTGATATTATACTAACGTTTAGACCGAGTAGTATTTCTAATTTTCTCAACAGGGTGTTTGTTATAACCATTCAAATTTGAAAATTCTCAAATTAAAAAATCAGTTTTTTAATTGCACACCCTATATATTTTTATTTCATTTTATTCGGGATTAAAAATCTATCATTTTGTCAAATATATCCTATATCTATCTTTGATAGTTTTCGAGGAATTTCGATTTTTCTCACTAGCTACGTTACATACGATACTATAACATTATTGTGGATCGTGGTAGCCATGGAAAACAATTGCGACGAAATAAAACAAACCACCTAAGCGAGAATATTAACCGTTTTTATTAATGAGAAACAGTAATTCAATAATTATTCAACATTGCGTCTTAGTAAATGCTCAAATAGACGGCCTTCTTGCTGAATACACATATTGAGCCTTTTCTCATGTTCTGTCTGACTTCGGATAACATAAGAGGCACTGTGCGACAAGCTTCGCGAATTCTATTTTCATGTCCTCCTTGTTGTAGGTTTAATAATATACACCGATCTTTTATGTATCCCCATAGGAAAAATCCAGTGGAGTTAAATCGCATGACCTGGGTGGCCATAATATAAAGCCATTGCGTCCTATCCATTTCTCCGGGTATTGCTGGTTCAAGAATTCTTACGTCCCGATAAAATGTGGAGGTGCACCATCCTGTTGCAACCACATATTTAGTCGTCCTTCTAAATTGATATCCTCAATAACACAGGCAATTCTTCACGTAAGAAATGCAAATAGCTGCGGCCGTTAATGGATCATCAAAAAATAGGGACCGATAATTTGGTATTAAGTATACCACACCACACATTTAGTGACCATAATTTTGGTTTTGAACTTCTCGTAGCCAAAATGGATTATCAATGGCGTAATAGTGCATATTATGCCGATTTACAGCCCCATTACTTTTAAACATCGCCTCATCGGAAAACATTATGGAGCACAAAAAGTTGTTATTTAATTGCAGCCGTTGATTAATGATATTGCAGAATTCAATTCGTCTTGCAAAATCCTCTTCTCGCAATTCTTGATGAAGCTCAATGTGATAGGGATGGTACTTATACTTCAGCGTTGTTCGATTCACGTTTGATTTGGAGGTATCACATATCGTCGCTAATGTTCTAGAACTCAATTGGGGATTTTCTTGATTATTTAATAATATTTCAAGTTCTTTTTCTTCATTAGCTGCTTTTTTATTAACAACTTTACGTTTGAAGTATTTAACACTACCGCTAGAATCAAATCTATCCATCAAATTTTCCAAGCCAACAGTAGTAGGTATTCGACGTTCAGGATATTTCATTTTGTAGATTCGTTGTGCCAATAAAGGGCTTTTTTCAGCCTCGCCCAACACGTATATCATATCAACTAATTCATTTGTCGAATAATCCATAATTGATACAAGAATTGATAACAAGTTAAATGCGAAAACGACAAATTTAATATGTGTTTATTTTGACAAGTAGGAAACCTTTGTATCTTAGTAACGCAATTATTATTTTCCATGGCTACCAAGATCCATGCAATGCAATGTTATCGAAAATAAAGTAGCTAGTGTGAAAAAATCGAAATTACTCGAAAACTATCAAAGATAGATATAGGATATATTTGACAAAAATGATAGATTTTTTAATCCCGAATAAAATGAAATAAAAATATATAGGGTGTGCAATTAAAAAAACTGATTTTTTTTAATTTGAGAATTTTAAAATTTGAATGGTTATAACAAACACCCTGTTGAGAAAATTAGAAATACTACTCGGTCTAAACGTTAGTATAATATCACTCATTTTTCACACGAAATATCAATTTTTTATTGTGAAATAACGGAACAATTGCCCATTCATCAACCCCACGAAAATGACCATAATAATCTTTAAACGCGAATATCTCAAGAACTAAAACTTTCAGCCAATCTTTTGTATGACAAAATATGTTTGTATGGACACGTAGAATTAAAACTAAAATCAAATACGGGTGTTCTATTTAAAAATCATACTTTTTCACGTCCTGCTTTTCTGGCACCCTGTATAACTTCCAATATTTTAAAAAATGCACACTTCTTACCTCTACCCCATGGTCCATACAATATTTACACAAATAATTCTAGTTAAGCATAAACTTACTTTACTCTATCGTTGGGACACCTACTGACAACCATATAGTTTTGGTGGAAGAGCTTCAGAGCTAGTTAATTTTATTTTTATTTCTTTTGACAATTCACGGTATGTTTGTGGTTCCAGTAATTTTAAATTTATTATCATTTATATTTAAAATAACTGTTGCATTACCTTTATCTGATGGTAATACAATACTTTTAGGTTTTGCTTTATGCAATATTTAAACTGTTTTATACCTAACTTCATTTGCGGCATCAAAGGATAAATATTTATTGGAACTCTCAGTATTAGAAACTATATCATTAAATAGTATTAGTTTAGGTGTTATCGCAAAGTTTGCACCTTTTGCAAGTGCTTCCATAGTGTCATATAAAAAAACTCGATTACATAGGTTTATAACCGTTGTTTCATTATCAAAGGATGGTTTAATATTTGGTCGTACAGATAATCTATCAAATTTTGCTTTTTGGCGTTTATTACAAATGTCAAACATAATCTCCATGCATCTAAAGGTTAATCAATCAATTTTATGCCAATTTTCTCGATTTAATTTTGATACACACATAAATTATCAAATTATCATCCACGCTAAAACAGTGCTAAAAAGTGCAACACCATCCCTACTCCACTGGTTTTGTGACTGGGGGCACCTTGGTCGCCATTTTTTACTCGTCCACGTGTGTGGGGGTATTACCCACCCTATTTTGGCGGCCTCTTTTTGGTGGTCATTTTCAATCCCTAAGTTTTTGGTTTTATATGCCTACGTGTGAGACCGTATTGTCCACCCCTATGGTTTCTTTTCGGAGGCCCTTTTCAACCCTTTTCAGCCCTAATTATTTTTGTTTTTTACACGCCCACGTGTAGGACGTGTTTTTTCACCCCTATTTTATGGCCGCCCACCTGTAGTACGCGTTTTTTCTACCCCTGTGGTTTCTTTTTAAAATATTTGTAAGTGTTTTGAATGTAAATTTTATAAGTACAACATAATTGCTAAATACGAGTAGCAGTAATCAGGTTTTGTGTATTACTTTCTAAATTAGTTAATAACCGGAATGTAATAGCTAGTTTATATCCAACCATTCACAAAGCGTGTTTAGTGAGACTACATGTGGACACGTATAAAAAATATTTTAGTTCAATATATGGTTATCGTTATTCGAACAACTGAAGGAAAAAACACTTCTAATGGTAAGCATATTATTTTTAATATATATATATATATATATATAATAATAAAAATAAGTGAAGCTTATCACCTTAGTTAAATACACTCACAATCACAATCCAAACTTTTGAAAAACAAATATTTTGATGCTTTACTCCCGACAACCAATAGTTATGTTAATTTACACTACTGTCAGCTGTTCCAGTCACTATATGCCTGAAAGTATACTCATTAAACTTTACTTTATCAATGAACTGCTTAGTTTTGCCATCTATCGACTGGTAGCTATATGAAGAATGTACCTGTGCATTCTAATTGCAGGTACGTATAAACGCAGGTTTAAATACAACTAATGTAATGGTCTATTTTTGGCCCATTCGTCACACTCAAATATAGAAATTCCCAAATGCGTTAACGTTCAGTAATTAAATTAAACCAATTGGTCTTTAAAACTCTTTCATATACATGAAGTATGAAATCTATGAATACGTTGCTATAAATAGAAAGAACCCCCTAAAATACAGCACGTGTGGTAAGGAAGGGTAGATTTTAACCGGTTGCATATTTATTACACGTTTTACAACCGTCAAATTTAGAATAGGTATGATTGTGCGCATTTCTAGATAAATTTCAAACCTTTTATGTGCTACGTAATATATTTGCAAAATGTTCTATTTATAATTAACAATTATGAAAGTAATGAAAATAAAAATATTGTTGCTTGCACTTTCTAATTCATTAAAATAAAAAAAAAGTGTCACTGACAAACCCCTTACGTGTGAATCTCATGAGTGGCCGTTGTCTCCAAATTGATGAAATTTGCGTTTTTGGACATTACAATTTTGATCCTTAGTTTTTGGGTTTATCATGAATTTTTTACAAATTTAAACGTTTGGATAACAATTACAGTTATCTTCTTCAGTAAATGATAATAGTTTTTTGAAAATTATTTTAAGATGTAAAGTAAATATATGAAATCTGAAAACATAAATGTAAGCCTGCTACAATAGTTAAGCAACTTATATGAAAATGCCAACAACAGAATATAATGTTATTTTAGTAAAGATTAACTAGATCTTTAACAGAATAAATATTATTAAACTGCCTTGAAAATGGATTATTAGAACATCCACTAACCGACGAAGGCTAAAAGTGAAAAACGTCACAGTAAAAACCAAATTTAACAATATTTAATCAAATTATAATATAAGTCAAAAGTTGCGAAAAACTTTAATTTTAAAGTGATAAAAGTATTCACAACTAAAGACATACCACTAAATAAATATCTTGTTAAACCAAAAATCCAACAAAGAAATCATTTTCAGTTAAAATTTAAGGGCTATAATCGTTATTATACAATGTAAGCGTAATAAATAATACATTGTTGTTCCAATTTACATTTTTCCACAAAAACAGGATAATTTATATACTCCAGACGCTAATAATGGATTTGAAGCAACTTTAGGTAATCTTAAACATTAATTATAATCTTTCTTGTAGTTCTAAAAATAGTACTAATACCATGGTTACTTACTATTTTCTCAATTTTATGCCTTAGTTAAGAAATGAAGAAAAGCTCTAACCAAAATTTGATTATATTATTAATTTCTCTTTGAAAATAATCATAAGCTAGTAGCGACGTTCTTAAATGATCAAATTACTTCTATATATATATATATATATATATATATATATATATATATATATATATATATATATGTTTTTTACCATTGCTAACAAAAATCTAGATAAAGATTTTAAAAATGTATTATAACTCTTATAGGATGACGTCATAAGATCATCTCTACAAATAGTTGGTGCGTATTCGTTGATTTTAAACTCGTAGTTATGGTTAATTCACATATAATAATAAAACCATTAAAACCTTTTGCCTTTTATTTCCTTTATATCAGTTTGAAATTCTTAAAAACATGTTAATTTAATTTAACTCTATGTTATATATAAGTAATTATTACTTTCCGGTCTTTTTAATGGGGTTTTTATAACAGTTAACGAACACGTTTCTATGAAACAATTTTGTGTGTATGTAATTGAACATGCAAATAAATCAGATATAATTTTCCGAATGTAAGAGAGAATCTGCCGATACATAAAGTACCATTGCATTAGGGTAGAAATTATTTATTACTTCACGTCATATTTAATTAGACTTTAATGTATTCAGTTTGAACTGTAATCTGGTTTCCGCAAACTGTAAGACATAATTTCGGTTGATTGATTGAGATTGATCTGGCTGATTTGATCGAGCATGATTTGTGTGAGATTGATTGATTAATTAATTAATTGATTTGTTGTGTGTGTGTGTGTGTGTGCGTGTGCGTGCGCGTGCGCGTGCGCGTGAGCGTGAGCGTGACGTGATCGCAATGCGTGAGCGTGCGCGTGGCGTGTGCGTGTGCGTGTGCGTGTGTGGCGTGTGCGTGTGCGTGTGCGTGTGTGCGAGAAAGAGCCGAAAGAGTGAGAGGGTGGGTGAGGGAGAAACAAGATAGAGCAAGAGAGAGGTGTGCATCTTCAACTTCTATTAAGGAAAATGTTCATCAGTTTATACGCCACTAGAAGGCACTAAAATCAATTTTAATTCAAAGGGGCCAGGGCGCAGACCCTGATACAAGTCCTGTCTTACAAGGTTAGGGTCTCCTTATTAGAATACAATTTTGTATGACGGGGCGATGGCCTACAGCTGTAGGATTAAGTTAGAACCGCATACAATTGCACTAAGGGGGCCACGATAGGGGCTAAGCTCTGCACTTGTCTTATAAGGTTAGGGTTCCCATACCATCTTCAGCCAGGGAGCGAAGGCCCGAGAACAAGTTGCGAAACCCTACACGTGTCTTACAAGAACCTTCTTATTAGAAGTACAATGTATAAATAAATTTCTCGTATAGGTAAAAGATCATCCGAACGTACCCAATAGCATATGACCATTTTAAAACAATAGGGTCGATAATTTTAATAATAATATCTTATTAGGGTAATTATGCAATTTCCAACATTGTATGCGTGTGCGTTTGCCTAACCTCCAGGTGTACTGCCCTTAATACAACCAGACCTTAATTAGGTCCAGGTTCAAGACCAACCCCAAGTCCAACACCATGCTCAAGACCTAAATACACCTCTCACGTGAGTAAGTACAAAATTACTGTCAAAGAGGCGGTAGTTAGGGTAAAAATTCCATCAAGGGTTGACCCTCGAAAAGAAACCATAGGGTAGAAAATACGGTTTCACACGTGGGCGTATAAAAAATAATTAGGGTTGAAAAAGTCCTCCGAAAAGAAACCATAGGGGTAGAAAAAACGCGTCCTACATGTGGTGTCAGGTTGCGATGACGCACCCTGTATGTAGGATGTTATGATGACGTGTATGACGTGTTTTGAGCACGAGTGTATTGAGTTTGAACAAAAACAAAATTTTTTTTGTGTGTATATAATGTATGTGGGTGTATGATACGCCACTGGAAATTTAGGAGAAATATAATTCTGTATGGAGATACGTGTATTTGAATATTAGAAAAACATTAGTGTTGGAATAATTAGATTCTGATGAATGTAAATGTGAGGAGAAATTTGTCGATGGGACGATAATGCTTACCACTGTATCGCTACTGTTTGGCTACCATATGGAATGGAATGTTTGAAGATAAATGAGTAATCTTGGTTAGAAAATGTGAAGAATAAGTGTAGAATGTTTTAGAAAATATGTAGAGAAAGATTGGGTATGTTTAAGTGTTAATTTCCGAAGGGTTTTGTAATGTTGTGCAATTGTTTTGAGAATATGTGTATGTATATGGAATTTGAGACCTTAGACGGTACTTATTTTTGCAAATGTTGCGGAACGAGATCGAGCGCAGGTTGGAGATAACGGTTAAAAGTTGTATAATGGTCCAGAGTGGCTACTGAATGAATGTGGTGACGAAAAATGATTTCTTCATGAAGTAATTGTAAAATTTGTAAGTAAGAACAAATATGGCGATGTATTGTAATTACACGCGTGCTTGTATAGAGGGTAGCATCGATTGGAACTATAAAATTTTGAATGAATACTATTGGAGAATATAACGCGGAAGGAAGACATGTTTAAAGATGGATGACTGAAGTTATAAATAGGAAAGTCAGAGATTGACAAGTGAGTTAAGCTTTTTCGTTTTTGGCTGTTGGTGAGAAACGCGCGTGCGGAGGTAGTGTGATAGAATGGGATGGTGTTGGAGTATATTTGTGAATTTTAATGAGGCAGTAATTGTTTAAACAACTGCGTAACCCGAACCGGGGATGAATCGTAAAAGACATTCATAAATAAAACGATAATAAAATTGAAGTTGAAGATAAAATTAGTTTGTTTATTTTCAAGAAAATAATAAGTGCGTAAGCAGATTTGAATAAAGATAACAGATGTTATGTTAAAGTGTTAAGTGCAGCGCGTGTTCTTGTAACGAGATTCAGCTAAAAGTATTTATGAGACCACCTGTTAAGTGAACGAAGTGTTCGTTGTATATTAAGCCAATGTTTAAGTAACGTTATATGACATTGAAAATTTATTTGTATAAGGGACTAGATTGGTGTAAAGGTTGCTAGAAATTTTAGGAGGCAACCAAACGTATACAGTTTATTACGTGTTATTGGACTGTTTGTGAGTACAGTAAGGAATAAGTGTTCGTGAAATTGTGAAGCAATTGTTATGTGTCTTCATGCAATTTAAGGATTACCAATGGACTACACATAATTGATTTACCGACGAAAGAAGAAGAAAAGCCAAGGATTAATGAACAATCTTAAGTAAGGAATATATCTAAGTATTTTAAAAATTTAGTAAAGCACGATTATCTCTTTGGTTTAGTTCATTTGTGTAATGTGATCAAATATTAATTAGCTTAGAAGCGAAAAGATAATCGTTCTCGAATTATGTTGTGTTGGGTTGTATAGTATTAAGAATTTTGCAGAAATCGGTAGTGACGTGTGGTTTTGATTTTCAACCACGCTGATGTAATTTATGTAAACATTTGTTTTGATTATTTTATGCAGGACAATATATATATTTATCGTTATATTTTTTTTACTTTGTTGTTTATTTAACCAGGTATGAAACACAGATGTAACATTTACTTAATTGGTGATCTTGTTTTGACAATTTTAAAAGTAAGCTTTGCATATTTTAATTTTTTTTTTGGATTTTTAAGATTAAGGAACAACCTGAAAGTTCATATTTGCCAGGTTGATTGCAAAATTTTCATATTTGTTTTAATAGTGCAATGCACTATTAACAGATCAGCTGTTAGTTTAAATTTCATTAAGTATAATAAAAGTTGGAGTTTTGAAACCTTAAATGTTTACGAATGTCAAATACGATTCAGAAGTAAAGTAAATTTAAAAGATATCGTTCATGTTAGGAATTTTAAAAATTAATTACCGTTCATTGAATGAATTTGAGTGATAAATTTTATTTTGGAAGTTTTGGTATACGAGGTGTATTCAAAAAGTTTTTAATAACCTGGGTAGTAATAAATTTATTTGAGTTTGAGTTGAATTGTTTGGGACGAGTGTTTGTGTTAGAACCTTCGTATAGGAGTTTACCGAGTAAGCACAATCCTACTTTCCACAATCAAGTAGGGTTAATTAACATCCAGCTTAAGACAATTATATTAGCAAAGTTTCGATTGTGGTGGCGCCTAGAGACATATTTTCTCGGACTGAGCTGTTTGAATGTAGGTGTAAGGTGTTTGAGCATATTAATCATTCATTTTACTTATTATTTCGACCACGCCCATCTCCCTGTTAGCTGGCTTGGCAACCCGCTTACATTAGTAAGCATGCACGACGCCTAGTGCGGTTTGAACGTGTAACAGTAGGCGGTCATAAAATAGGGGTGAAAAAACACGTCCTACACGTGGGCATGTAAAAAACAAAAATAATTAGGGCTGAAAAGGGTTGAAAAAGGCCTCCGAAAAGAAACCATAGGGGTGGACAATACGGTCTCACACGTGGGCATATAAAAACAAAAACTTAGGGGTTGAAAATGACCACCAAAAAGAGGCCGCCAAAAATAGGGTGGGTAATACCCCCCACACACGTGGACGAGTAAAAAATAGCGACCAAGGTGCCCCCAGTCACAAAACCAGTGGAGTAGGGATGGTGTCGCACTTCTACTAGTGTAATCAAAGCTTTAAACGAATTTGTGATTTAAAATTTTTAGAAGTGGAATTTGATCATTTAAAAACGTCACTACTAGCTTACGATTATTTTCATAAAGAAATTCATAATATAATCAAATTTTGGTTAGAGCTTTTCTTCATTTCGTAACTAACGCATAAAATTGAGAAAATAGTAAGTAACCATGGTATTAGTACTATTTTTAGAACTACAAGAAAGATTATAATTAATTTCTTTGGTATGTGTGAATCCTTGCGATATTGCAGGCTCACATTCCATTAATATAAGTAATTTGACTGTAATCTCATTATATTTAGAATTTACATCAGTTCTACATACATAAAGACAAAATTTACATCGATTGGGGCTTGAGCCTTGGTGGCGCAGTTGGTTAGCGCGGTACTCTAGCAAAGTACAGGTCGTAGGTTCGAATCCTACTCGAGGTAAACTTTTTATTTATGTGTTTAATAAAATTAATAATAATTTTTAATTATAATTAATGTTTAAGATCACCTAAAGATGCTTCAAATCTATTATTAGCGTCTGGAGTATATAAATTATCCTGTTTTTGTGAAAAAATGTACATTGGAACCACAATGTATTATTCATTACGCTTACATTGTATAATAACGATTATAGCCCTTAAATTTTAACTGAAAATGATTTCTTTGTTGGATTTCTGGTTTAACAAGATATTTATTTAGTGATATGTCTTTAGTTGTGAATACTTTTATTACTTTAAAATTAATGTTTTCGCAACTTTGGACTTATATTATAATTTGACTAAATATTGTTAAATTTGTTTTTTTACTGTGACGTTTTTCACTTTTAGCCTTCGTCGGTTAGTGGATGTTCTAATAATCCATTTTCAAGGCAGTTTAATAATATTTATTCTGTTAAAGATCTAGTTAATCTTTACTAAAATAACATTATATTCTGTTGTTGGCATTTTCATATAAGTTGCCTAACTATTGTAGCAGGCTTACATTTATGTTTTCAGATTTCATATATTTACTTTACATCTTAAATAATTTTCAAAAAACCATTATCATTTACTGAAGAAGATAACTGTAATTGTTATCCAAACGTTTAAATTTGTAAAAAATTAATAAAAAATTCATGATAAACCCAAAAACTAAGGATTTAAATTGTAATGTCCAAAAACGCAAATTTCATCAATTTGGAGAAAACGGTCGCTGATGAGATTCACACGTAAGGGGTTTGTCAGTTACACTTTTTTTTTATTTTAGTGAATGAGAAAGTGCAAGCAACAATATTTTTATTTTCATTACTTTCATAGTTGTTAATTATAAATAGAACATTTTGCAAATGTATTACGTAGCACATAAAAGATTTGAAATTTATCTAGAAATGCGCACAATCATACCTATTCTAAATTTGACGGTTGTAAAACGTGTAATAAATATGCAACCGGTTAAAATCTACCCTTCCTTACCACACGTGCTGTATTTTAGGGGGTTATTTCTATTTATAGCAACGTATTCATTGATTTCATACTTCATGTATATGAAAGAGTTTTAAAGACCAATTAGTTTAATTTAATTACTGAACGTTAACGCATTTGGGAATTTCTATATTTGAGTGTGACGAAAGGGCCAAAAATAGACCATTACATTAGTTGTATTTAAACCTGCGTTTATACGTACCTGCAATTAGAATGCACAGGTACATTCTTCATATAGCTACCAGTCGATAGATGGCAAAACTAAGCAGTTCATTGATAAAGTAAAGTTTAATGAGTATACTTTCAGGCATATAGTGACTGGAACAGCTGACAGTAGTGGAAATTAACACAACTATTGGTTGTCGGGAGTAAAGCATCAAAATATTTGTTTTTCAAAAGTTTGGTTTGTGATTGTGAGTGTATTTAACTAAGGTGATAAGCTTCACTTATTTTTTTTTTATTTTATGAGTTGTATTTAGTGAATATACAATGCCGGAACGGTTTAAAGTAACAAAATCTGTGGATTCCGGTATTTTAATAAATAAAAATTACGGGACTCCTCTTGGGGAATTAAGTACAAGCGTAGATGCTGAAAATTTGTTACCATCATACCAGGAGGCTACTCAACTTCACAACAGCATCGTTACGGGTCTGTTTAAGCTTTTGCAGAAATGCATGCGCCATGCACCGCTTTACCTAAAAATTCAAATTTGGATTTTTGAACCCTTTCTCCTTCTCCCAGCAGTCCGCAGTAAATCGGAAACTTATTTGAAATTTGAATAATTACGCTTTTTGCAGCCCTTTAGCTTTTGTCCGTTGCTTTACCTTATAATTTGCCAAAAAAATATGATGCCCCAAATAATAGATATTACATACTTATCTATATATATATACACATGTTTATTTTTCTTTTCATTTGCTCTTTATTAAATTGAACGCGGTACTTCTGAACTCTTATTATCTTAAATTACATTGTAATCCAACAGAATTTGAAGAATTGGCTTAATTGAACTGTTTAGCTAGAAAATACTTATTTCACTTAAATAATAATTAACGTTAATTACTGCTATTTTAAAACACATTTCTTTAAGTGGATGCACAAAACATATTCAAGGCTTAATATAAATCCACTTTTTATTATATTTTGCGGAATAATTAGAGAGGGTCTTTGACATTTCATCGATTAGGTCTACGTTAATAAGGGTGTTTATTTACGTCTATTTGAAACGACGATTTGATTTGATTTTGACGTTTTAGAATTTCGCCAGACGTGCTATAAATAATTCATTCATTTTCATTATATCTGCATTTGATCCAATTATTTATAGAAAACCGAATTGTAGATGATTGTTAAAGTTCACAAAAATCAAGCGAAATTTTTAGTGTGGGATTTCCTGTCGTATTATACAATACATTACTGTTTACAAGTATTTCAACATAATTGGGATTAACGAAAAATTATTATATTAGTAACTAATATAATAATTTTTCTAACTGTTATTCTAAGTATAAATTAATTCATTTATGTTGTATTTCTAACCAAATTAATATGTTCACAAATTATTATTATTCACGTGATATTTACTTAATCCTCACTGATACAATACGTACCTATACAAGAAATTGTCTATGGTAAGCGGAATTGTACAATAAAATAAAATCATTAAAAAACATATAGTCTAATTATTACCATTATAAAAACATAATTTGAATCTAAGGGAGACCCGGACTGCAAGAATTACTTTAGTTGAAAGGTACTTTACAGATCACCTATTAACACCATAGTTAAACTTTTTTTTCAAGTTACAAGATTAAACCTCGTGTTTATTTCCACAATTTTCGCTGATTTCCCCTATTTCCATTTCCGACTTACTTTTGTGACCAAAATTATTTGAATATAAGTCAGAGATTGGTTATGCACCTCTAAACTATTTTTTTCATAATAACACTGATGTTTCAATTACAATTCCACAATGTGTAATTAAATATTTCTGTCTAAACGACGAGATTCAATACAACATGTATCATTATCAAGAGAAAATATATGAGTAAAATAATAGGTAGTTGTCTTTGTGTTTACATTTGTAACATCTAATGTGTCCTTTGTATCTAATATCAAAGTTCCTAAATATTTGTCAAATATAAACAGAATTACAGGATGTACAGGGTGGACCGATTTCGATGGGATTGCAGGGTATCTCGGTAACTATTACTGTTAGAGCAAAACTGTTCACGTAGCATTAGGTCAACTTTTTGAGACAAATTAAACAGCGAAAACAAAAATTTGCTATCTTTTTTCATTTTTGATGCAGGGACCAAAATTGAATTTTTCCAAATTTCGATAGGGTTCCATATCTCATCTGTTGATAAAAATTCAGGAAAAAGTGTAGACACTTCTTGTGCAGTTTTTAGCGTAGAATCAAATGGAGTAGTCAATTTTTAAATTTGGTCACCAATAGTCGAGATGCCACATAAACTTAGTTTTTTTTAAATGGAAACCATAGTTGGCTTTGATTTCATTAAAATCCTTATCTTATAAGCTTTTCAACAATATATAGTTTATAGAGGTTCTTTTAGAAAATTACGGAATTACAAGCGAATTTGTTAGTTTGCACTTTTGTAAGTAGGCGATGCAATAATTTAAAACAATGAAACATAGCAAATATGTCGAACAAAAGGTATAATTATTTAATTCTAAGAACAAGGTTACAAAAATAAACCAACTGTCAAACAAATGATAATATTACTTTTACATAAATTGTTCAAACTGGCTGCCATTTTGTCGAATGCATAACTGACATCGTCGTTGTAATGATGAAATTGCAGCTGATATTTAGAGCGGCTTAATTTTTTGAAAAGCAGCACGTAAATTGTTTTGTAATACTGCCATAGTATTGTTTGTTTTTTTGTAAATTTCATTTTTTATGAAACCCCATAGAAAATAGTCCAAAGCTGTTAGATCAGGCGACCTTGGTGGCCATGGAATTGGTCCAAAGGTACCTAACCAACAGTTGGCATCTTGCTGGAAAAAAAGACCGACTCGTTCTGATAGAGGCAAATCATCCAAGAATTCGTCAAGCTCAATACGTAATAAATATCGATATGCGGTACGATTTCCTTAAAAAATGCCATAGTGTAATTTATTCCCTTTTAAGCAACACCAATTATTAAATCCAAACCTGCCTTGATTAAGCCTAGGTACCGCTACATGTAAATTTTCATTTGCCCAGTGATGATGTTTGTGACGATTGAAAATACCAGCACTACTTATATGAGCTTCATCTGCCCAAATCATATTTTGATGAAAATTAGGCATTGCAGCACATCTATCAATATACCATTGGCAAAATTGTAATCGTTTTTCAAGATCGTTTGGATAAATGTATTGGTTTATATGAATCTTATAAGGTTTATATTTATAAAGTTTCAAAATTTTTAGCGATTTTGTTTTGGAAATACCAACATCTTGTTCAATTTCTCTACTAGAAGTATTTGGGTTGGCTTCAACGCATGCTAAACCACTTAAGGCATGTTGTTCACGATTTACTAAATCGTAATGATTCGGACGTGGTCGGGTAAATGACCCTAAATTATTTAAATTTCTTTGTAGCCTGCAATAACAAGAATAATCATGTTAGAAAAGCGGCTTTAGAGTCTTTAACGTTTATTTACCTCTTATATATCTTTTTATTAGGTTGATGCCTTTCTGGGAAACTCTCCAAGTATAAACGTTCCGCTTCTTCCGAATTTTCTCCACACTGAATGAATATTTTCAACATATCATACTTTTCATAATTTTCATAACGATTCATTTTAACTATCAACAATAAACTTGTGTTATCTGTGTTTTAATGCACAACTTTGTTTTGACATATTTGCTGTGTTTCATTGTTTTAAATTATTGCATCGCTTACTTACAAAAGTGCAAACTAACAAATTCGCTTGTAATTCCGTAATTTTCTAAAAGAACCTCTATAAACTATATATTGCTGAAAAGCTTATAAAATAAGGATTTTAATGAAATCAAAGCCAACTATGGTTTCCATTTAAAAAAAAACTAAGTTTATGTGGCATCTCGACTATTGGTGACCAAATTTAAAAATTGACTACTCCATTTGATTCTACTCTAAAAACTGCACAAGAAGTGTCTACACTTTTTCTTAAATTTATATCAACAGATGAGATATGGAACCCTATTGAAATTTGGAAAAATTCAATTTTGGTCCCAGTATCAAAAATGAAAAAAGATAGCAAATCGGTCCACCCGGTACAGTTCAATTTATAAATACCCGATCTCAAAATGTCGTTAGTTGAACCTTTGGCATTACATAAACATTTTAGAACATTAGTATTGGTTTTGAAAGCTATTCTGGACCTCTTCTTCTGTAATATGTGAGCTGATTTTTTTGAAATTTTTCCAAATATGAAATTGTTACGTATTTATTTTCTATCGGCTCTGTATTAACTAGGTAAATATTTTTGTAGTTAATTTATAATCTTGCTTTTTAACTAAAGCGTCGATTATATTTGAAATGTTTGGTTTAATGGTAATGACTAGAGTGAGGATTTTATGCAAAATGCATATCGCTTATTTTTTATAGTTAAAGAATATCGTTTTGTTTTTAGACGAATTGCACTAAATGCAATCATTTGACATTAATTAATTTTTGCATATTTCGCCAAATACTGCATATATTGCAATTTTATGCATATTTTGCCTTTTTATTCATAATTAACATATATTTCGCATTTTTTCTATATCTTCCAAATTCGCTTTAAAATGCATTATTCTAACTTATTTTAATTTTGTTATTGTGTCTAACTAAGAAATGTATTTTTATATGAATAAGACAGGTATAAAGAAAGATTATTACCTGCAGTTAAGTGCAACGTTAATACTTCCGGATTATGAAGTTTCAATGCCACTATTTCGTAGTGTTTGAAAATTCCAATGGTACCTAAGTAGATAGTTAAAGCATTGATTGAGGGAATTCGCAATCAAGGGTTAAAGTTATTTGGACTTTTTCAAGGTAAGTGTTTAGTTAGTTAATCCTTCTTGAAAATAATTTGAGAGTAACGGACAAAATGCAAAATTTTAAACATTCTTTGGGCGAAGATGTAACTGCTTTGTTAAGTGAACTTTAAGATGCCGAAAGTTAAAAATAGTTTAGTTCAAGTATGGATAAAAAATATATCCGAGCTACGTCTGGATGATGAAAAGTGTTTTGATAGCCTGTGGAAAAATAGTAAGTACCATTACATATTTTAATTGATTTCGAAATTAAACCCTTATTAATTGATGTAGGTTATTGAATTCACCGTTTTATCAGTTTTAAACGCAATTAGATACTTATTTTTAAAATTAATTTTCCTTAGATCATGTGCGAAAGGAAATCTCAGGTTACACAGCACATTGAAACCTCTCTTCATAAAAGAAAATTAGAAACATTTAAGAAAACAAAAGTTTGTCAGACACCTTTGCGCCAGTCGTTGTTTCAAGAAACGGCCAAAAGGAATGCAAAGAGGAATTTAATTTTGAATTGTGTAGTGCACTTTTAAAGCCAATATTCCATTAAAGAAATTGCAAAATCTAGTTTTAGGTCATTTTAGAAAAATTAGTAAAAGCAAGTGCCAGATGAAAGTACTTCGAAAAAGGTATATAATGATTTATACCTTGAAACTATGGCATATAAAGAAAATTACAAAAATAAATATCTTTATTTTATAGTAGATGAAACTACTGATTGTTGCGGGCGATATGTTGCAAATTTAATGATTGGTTATTTAAGTGAGGCGCAGTCTAGTATATCATATTTAATCGCTTCCAAAGTTCTTGAGAAAACCAATCATGCAACAATAGTTCGCTTTATAAACGAAGCTTTCATGCAATTTTTTATTCCTGATATTGTTGCAACAGATAAAATAGTTTTAATGCTGTCTGATGCAGCACCGTATATGGTAAAAGCTGGACAGCAATTAAAATTATTTTATGAAAATTTAATACATGTAACATGTCTGGCACATGGTATTAATAGAGTAGCAGAAACAATTCGTAATCAATTTCCATTAGTAAATAGTTTAATAATTAGTAATAGTTTAATTTCTAATAAATTAAATGAAATTTTACAAAAAAACAGTGGATATCAGTTGTTACTAAAAGTTAATAATAAAGTTCTGAAACTTGAGGAAAATTCCGATGATCTTGTTATAAATTTCGATTTGGCCATATTAGCCGCATTAAAATATGCACCCATAACTTCTGTGGATGTAGAAAGAAGTTTTTCTTTGTACAAAAACATACTATCGGACAGACGCCAAAATTTTCTGCCCGAAAACTTGGAAAAATATTTAGTTATAAATTGTTTTGCAAATAGTAATGAGAAGGTGTAATCTTTATAAATCTATAGCGTATAAGTAAATATGTAATTTTAAATAACACATAATTTTAAAATAATGTTAAAATAATAATTGCTTTGTAAGTAGTAATGACAGGGTGCAGTTTTTATAAATGTATAGTGTATAAGTAAATATGTAGTTTTTAAATAACACATACTTTTGAATGTTAAAATAATAAGTTTGTATGCAATTTATCTTCTTCCTATTAAAAAATTACAAGCATATATACTTTTTTTATATATTAATGTTATAATTTGGAATTAACACAGGTAAATAGAAGATTCAATATTTATGCATATTTTGCATATTTTGAATTAATAATTCATTTTTGATGCATATTTTAAGGTTTTTAAGTACATATGTATGCACATATTTCGGCATTTTATAGTGCATAAAATCCGCTCTCTAGTAATGACATTGCTCTATGTATTAATAATGATCCATATGTAGCTAATGTCTTTTATGGTGACATGAATGGTTTGGAATTGTAATGTTTGTATGTATAGGATTTCTGTATATGGTGAACACAAACTTATTCTGTGTATTAATTTTTATAAATCTAGAAAACGAATGGCTCTATTTTGTTCTTTTTCTAGTGTAAATTTGATGCTAAAATGTAAATTGTTAAAATTAATTAAGGACTCACCAAGAAAATCAGATGAACTATCAAAATATGCTAAAATATCATCTACATAACGAAATCAAAATACAACCTTATCAGGAACATTTAATTAAAAAGTTTGACCTTCTAAATTATCCATAAAAGTATTAGCTAAAATAGGCTGAATTGGACCACCCATAGGTAAACTATTTATTTTGTAGATAAATATTCTTGAATGTAAAATAATTTTGATTAACACAGATCAAATAATTGAATTAACCCCATTCTTGTAAATAACATTATTATTAAATATAACATTATTTAGTAAACGAATACATTCTTGAAGGGGTATTTTAGAAAACATATTAGTAACATCTAAACTTACGAGTATATTATGTAGTGGTAATTTTATGTTTTGCAGTTTATAAATTAGTTTTAAAGAATTCTTAATGGAATGTTTTGATTAGCATTTTTCATTGTTTGTTATTATGTGCTTTAGTTTATTTGGTAAAATATGCATTGTATTGTATTGTATGTTTATTGGACTAAAATCTTAAGTACAGTTGTTGCTAGGATAAGTAACATGGTAAATATAGAATTATACAAACGTAACAGTATAACAATAAAATGTCTACAATAATAACATATCAATTCTAATTAATTTAAATTAATAACATCTATTTAACTTAATGACTAGATTAATGTAACGTAAGTATTTAGATATTCCGTTACACTGTAGAAAACGTGTTTTGTTTAGTGTACGTTTGACTAAACGGCAGTATTCTTTGAAGGAAAAATCATGCGATCGAGGTAAATGATTATATAAAGTCGGTGATATGTACAGGGTGTCCCAACGATAGAGTAAAGTAAGTTTATACTTAACTAGAATTATTTGTGTAAATATTGTATGGACCATGGGGTAGAGGTAAGAAGTGTGCATTTTTTTAAAATATTGGAAGTTATACAGGGTGTGCCAGAAAAGCAGGACGTGAAAAAGTATGATTTTTTTAAATAGAACACCCCGTATTTGATTTTAGTTTTTAATTCTACGTGTCCATACAAACATATTTTGTCATACAAAATATTGGCCGAAAGTTTTTAGTTCTTGAGATATTCGCGTTTAAAGATTATTATGGTCATTTTCGTGGGGTTGATGAATGGGCAATTGTTCCGTTATTTCACAATAAAAAATTGATATTTCGTGTGAAAAATGAGTGATATTATACTAACGTTTAGACCGAGTAGTATTTCTAATTTTCTCAACAGGGTGTTTGTTATAACCATTCAAATTTGAAAATTCTCAAATTAAAAAAAATCAGTTTTTTTTAATTGCACACCCTATATATTTTTATTTCATTTTATTCGGGATTAAAAAATCTATCATTTTTGTCAAATATATCCTATATCTATCTTTGATAGTTTTCGAGTAATTTCGATTTTTTCACACTAGCTACTTTATTTTCGATAACATTGCATTGCATGGATCTTGGTAGCCATAGAAAATAATAATTGCGTTACTAAGATACAAAGGTTTCCTACTTGTCAAAATAAACACATATTAAATTTGTCGTTTTCGCATTTAACTTATCAATTCTTGTATCAATTATGGATTATTCGACAAATGAATTAATTGATATGATACACGTGTTGGGCGAGGCTGAAAAAACCCTTTATTGGCACAACGAATCTACAAAATGAAATATCCTGAACGTCGAATACCTACTACTGTTGGCTTGGAAAATTTGATGGATAGATTTGATTCTAGCGGTAGTGTTAAATACTTCAAACGTAAAGTTGTTAATAAAAGGGCAGCTAATGAAGAAAAAGAACTTGAAATATTATTAAATATTCAAGAAAATCCCCAAGTGAATTCTAGAACATTAGCGACGATATGTGATACCTCCAAATCAAACGTGAATCGAACAACGCTGAAGTATAAGTACCATCCCTATCACATTGAGCTTCATCAAGAATTGCGAGAAGAGGATTTTGCAAGACGAATTGAATTCTGCAATATCATTAATCAACGGCTGCAATTAAATAACAACTTTTGTGCTCCATAATGTTTTCCGATGAGGCGACGTTTAAAAGTAATGGGGCTGTAAATCGGCATAATATGCACTATTACGCCATTGATAATCCATTTTGGCTACGAAGTTCAAAACCAAAATTATTGGTCACTAAATGTGTGGTGTGGTATACTTAATGACCAAATTATCGGTCCCTATTTTTTTGATGATCCATTAACGGGCCGCAGCTATTTGCATTTCTTACGTGAAGAATTTCCTGTGTTACTTGAGGATATCAATTTAGAAGGACGACTAAATATGTGGTTGCAACAGGATGGTGCACCTCCACATTTTATCGGGACGTAAGGAATTCTTGAACCAGCAATACCCGGAGAATGGATAGGACGTAATGGCTTTATATTATGGCCACCCAGGTCATCGATTTAACTCCACTGGATTTTTCCTATGGGTATACATAAAAGATCGGGTGTATATTATTAAACCTACAACAAGGGAGGACTTGAAAAATAGAATTCGCAAAGCTTGTCGCACAGTGACCCCTCTTATGTTATCCGAAGTGAGACAGAACATGAGAAAAAGGCTCAATATGTGTATTCAGCAAGAAGGCCGTCTATTTGAGCATTTACTAAGACGCAATGTTGAATAATTATTGAATTACTGTTTCTCATTAATAAAAACTGTTAATATTCTCGATTAGGTGGTTTGTTTTATTTCGTCGCAATTGTTTTCCATGGCTACCACGATCCACAATAATGTTATAGTATCGTATGTAACGTAGCTAGTGAGAAAATCGAAATTCCTCGAAAACTATCAAAGATAGATATAGGATATATTTGACAAAAATGATAGATTTTTAATCCCGAATAAAATGAAATAAAATATATAGGGTGTGCAATTAAAAAAACTGATTTTTTTAATTTGAGAATTTTCAAATTTGAATGGTTATAACAAACACCCTGTTGAGAAAATTAGAAATACTACTCGGTCTAAACGTTAGTATAATATCACTCATTTTTCACACGAAATATCAATTTTTTATTGTGAAATAAAGGAACAATTGCCCATTCATCAACCCCACGAAAATGACCATAATAATCTTTAAACGCGAATATCTCAAGAACTAAAAACTTTCAGCCAATCTTTTGTATGACAAAATATGTTTGTATGGACACGTAGAATTAAAAACCAAAATCAAATACGTGGTGTTCTATTTAAAAAAATCGTACTTTTTCACGTCCTGCTTTTCTGGCACACCCTGTATAACTTCCAATATTTTAAAAAAATGCACACTTCTTACCTCTACCCCATGGTCCATACAATATTTACACAAATAATTCTAGTTAAGCATAAACTTACTTTACTCTATCGTTGGGACACCCTGTATAAATGCGAATTTAAAAAAAATTATTTTTTGTTTTTAATGACCCCATACCTATTATTTATTTGTCTTGTGTAGTGTTCGTGAGAATAGCAGTTAAAGTTAAAAAGGTAATGGTTTTGCTTCATATATACTTAATACGCTCTGCAAATTGTATAAGTTTACAATTGTTGGAATATTTAATTTTAAAAAGTAATCTCGACACGACGTTCTTCTGGGAAGGCCAAGTATTATTCTTATTGCGTTTTTCTGTAATTTTAATGCCTTGTATATATGGGGTGTTTCCTCATAGTAAGAATCCATATCTAATATTAGTGAAAGGTACATCGTTCGCATTACTGATTTTGAGACAAATTGTTTCATTTTCCGTAAAGCAAATAAACCCTTGTTTATTTTATTTTTTAAATTTTGATAATGTAAAAACCAGTTTAATTTCTTATCTAGTGTATTCCTAATAGTGTATTAGTTTGCACCTCTTTAACAGCAAGTATGGGAGAATGTATTGTTTTATTAGTTTGTTTGTTTTCAATAAGTAAGTTATCTTTTATTATTGTTGTGATAAAGATAAAGCAAGTATTCTTATCAAAATTTGTACATAGTTTATTATAATGAAACC
This sequence comes from Vesta saturnalis, assembly GCA_036346205.1. Lineage (NCBI taxonomy): Eukaryota > Metazoa > Arthropoda > Insecta > Coleoptera > Lampyridae > Vesta > Vesta saturnalis. The sequence goes on from JARFJB010000793.1 coordinate 812,000, forward strand.
AATCTTCAATTTTTCATACTGTTTCATTAATTTTTGTCTCGAGATTGGCCAGATTATGGCTTTAATCACAATGGTTGTGTCATGTGCAAACGCTGTTAATTTAGTGCTGCCTGAGTCATTTACTAAAATAAGGAAGAGTAAAGGTCCAAGTATTAACCCCTGTGGAATACCGCAGTCATTTCTTATTTTGGATGATCTGTATGATTTAATAGCATTATCCTGACAATGACTGATTTCTACTATCGAGAATCGGTCTGTGAGGTATGGTTTAATTAATTGTAATGCTACTTCATGGAAACCATGTTCAAGTTCATTTGCTAACAATTTTGAGTTGACTTTCCAGACGTAAAACCATGCTGGTCTGCGTAGTGGTTATGCTTTCCAAAATAATTTATAATTCGAACCTTTATTGCCAATTCAAAAACCTTGATACAGTTGACAAAATTGAAATTGGTCTGTAGTTGTGGATATAGTCTTTATTACTTTTTTAAATAATGGAATAATTTTGGGATTAATACATATGGAAATTCACCTTTACTAAAGCTATGATTAATTAATTATGATAGAAGGGGAGATTATACGTTAGACGTCGTTTTTATAATTTTAACCGGAATATCATCAATTTCTCACTAACTAGTAGACTTTAATTTATCAGTTATATTTTTTACTTCTGCAGTAGTAGTTGGTGTAAAAAACATTGATGATGATTTAGATTGTATTGCCTCATGTTTGTAATTTTGCACTAATGTTATGCTCAACTGTATTAGGGTAGACCGGGATAATACCGCCATCCGGGGAAATGGCGCCACCCTCGATTGCTTTAAAGCTGAAAGTAGTATAACTTCATGACTGGGCCTGAACTCTAGCGGACAATGCTACAAACAGTGCCTAGAGTAATGGTGGCTGTGCTGTATGTCATTTATTTTTAATAGTGTAATACATTGTTTTCAACGAGTTTCATCTTATTTTCGTGCTTCAAATCAGTTGAGGTATATACCCTTCGATACAACATAACATAGTTTAGTTATTTTTATACTTAAACTATATGATTTAGCCTACATTTGAATGTATAGCGTTAATCTCCTTCGTTTGTTTTGTGGCCAGGGTTAAAATTACCCCGGGCTAAAGTCATAACTCAGCGTATTTGTGTGTATATTTCAGATGCCTAAAGCCCCAAAAAGAAACACTAGGCATAATGGTCCGAAAAAGAATTAAAAGCAATTTTGTAGCAAGTTTCTGATGGAAAATCGATGAAAGATTCCACGATCGACTCTTCGCGATGGAATTAAAGACTTACTATTGCTGAATTAAGACGTTTGGCTTTTGAGGTGGCAGAAGACTTTAAAATCAAGCACAACTCTAATAATACCAGAATAATGTCTGGGGAGGATGGGGCGGCTGCTTTCGCAAAAGAAACCCACACATTTCTCTACGGAAGCCGTGTTCAACCAGTATTAATAGGGTGGTGGGATTCGATGAAGAAGAGGCTAAACTTTTCTTCAATAATCTAGAATCTTTAATGGATAAATGTACCTTTGAACCATCGCGCATTTTAAATGTAGACGAAACGGAAATTTTCAGTGTGAAGAAGCCTAACGGTAAACATCAAGTCGGAGGAATTACGAGTTGGGAGAGAGGGCGTAATGTTACTGTTATTTGTAGTATGAGCGGCTCTGGCTCGTTTGTCCCACCTATGTTTATCTATCCGAGAAAGATATTGTCACCAATGCTCGAAAGGGGTGGACCAGCTGGCTCAATATATACATGTTCCCACAACGGCTGGTCAAATGAGGATATTTTTCTTAATTGGATTAAGCATTTCCAAAAACATGTAAACTCTGCGAAAAATGATCCTGTTCTTCTGATTCTTGATAACTATGGAAGCCACGTATCCCTGAGTAGTTATGAATTTTGTCGTGAAAAAAATATCCATATGTTGTCGATACCACAACATACCTCTCACAAGATTCAACTACTTGACGTTTCTTGGGTCCTCTGAAGAGAGCATTTAACATGGAGTGCGACAAGTTCATGAGATTTTGCCAATAAAAAAATCACTCCTTATAGTGTCAATTTCCCCGGTACCCTGGGTAATCCCGCCACAGTTACAGTAACGATAAAATTTATAGAGATACTTAGGATTGTTTATAATATTCAATATATTTACTAAGAATGTAAACACCATTTTTCATAGTGGAAAAAAATTGAATCTCCTTAAGGTGGCGAATTCCCCGGCCTACCCTACTTTTGGAATGTTACAAAAGTCATTTACATAACCATTTGGCACGATTTCTAAACTCGTGTGTTCTTTAGGATTTTGATATAAAACCGTTTTAATAATATTCCAAACCGTTTTTGTTATGTTGTGAGTGATTAATTGCATCGTTTACGAGTTTAGTTCTTGCGTAAGTAATTACATCTTAATACAATAGCGTTTATAGTACTTCATAAGAATAGGATCGTTTTCCTTCTACGTAAATTACTAGACCCGATGTTTTTATGCCACTAGTGATCCATCTTTTATTGTTTTTTCCATGTGGATACTTTTTTAAAGGGAATGCTATTTCTTGTGCATTTTTTAGGATGTTACAGATCATTTCTGCTTTGTTTACCGAACTATAAAGTATTGGCCAATCTATTTCTTTTGACTATTTAAAAGATTTATTATTTTTTAATTATAATTTCTCCTTAGAGCTGCAACTGTTTTGAAGTGCTGCGTAGTTGGAATTATCTTAGAAATAATTTAAAGGTTATGATCCGAAAAATCTATTTCATGGGTCCACGTTGTAAAAGGTTTAAACAAAGTAATGGAAGACTGGGGGATAAAATATAAATCCAAAGGAACAGTCTTGAACAATATTAACATAGACACTATAATATTCGCGAACGACCAGGTATTGCTTGCTGAGAATGAAACAGAACTACAAAAAGCAGTAAAATATTTAAATGAAGTAGGGAAGAAATATAACATGAACATTTCTGGAAAGAAAACAAAAGCAATGGCAACGATAAGAAGAGAACAAAAAAGAATAAAAATTGTTATCGAGGAAAAGACAGAAACCTACAACAAATTAAATGGATGTATAATAAGACACTTCGGTCAAAGTAAGAAGCGAAGTGAAAGAAGGACTACACAATATTGTGTCAAAACCAGCACTAAAGTATTCTTGCGAAGCATGGGTCTTACGATCTAGAGAAACATCTAGATTAGAAGCAGCCCAAATGAGATTCTTACGACCACTATTGGGAGTAACAAGAACAGATAGAATGAGAAATATTGACATAAGAGCATAACGGAAGAAAATATAATTGATGAGATTCAACGATATCAGGAAGAGTGGAAAGATTATGTTGTAAGGACGTCCCCTCTGACATACCCACAAACCGTCAGGACGCAGATACATTGGACGACAACGGAGAAGATGGACCGATTAATCCACTTAGCCTCGGAACAGGTCCAAAAAAGGTCTAAACCTTGTTAGGTAGAAGAAGATGACGTTCTAAAAGGCGAAGTATGTGAAAATATTGCGAAGTATTAGTTACATGAGAGCATAATTTTGGTGCTTGTGGGTTCTTGTATACAATTTGTTTCTCTAATTTTGCAGAACAGATATTGCAGTTTTGTAAACCTTGTTTCAGGTCTTGTAGGATCTTTATTTAAAATTTCTAAATTTTCGTTACTAATAAAATTTATAGATATAACTATTTTTTGAAATAATGACTAAAGTGTTACCTTTATCTGCTTCACAGAAATTAGATTATTTCTGTTTTATTTTTAGCCGATTTTAGTAAATAATTATGTGTTTTTGTGTTTTGTCCTTTTTCAACAACAACTCTAAGTAAATTAGCAATTTGAAGTTTGGAATGATTATCGTGATCATTTACGTTTCGCATTCCACTACTAAAATCTCTTTCATTTTGTTCGTGAATATTGGGAAAAGGACAATACTTAAAACCTTTATTAAGAAAGTCTAATTCTTTGTTATTAATTTGAACATTTGACAAGTATACCAATGTTGTGTGAAAATTGGAGGAATTGTTCTGATGTGTTTTTTATGTTTGATGTTACTGATAGTTTGTCTAACGTTATTGTCAAATACATCAAATTCAATATTATGTATTTTATATAAAACTTTAGAACAAAGTACCTTTAAATGAACATGCAGGTTACCTCTAATTCGAAATTACTTTTTAGCTTCTTCTTTAAGCCATCTCCTTTGAGCGTCCTTAATTATCTTTTCACTTATCAAAAGATAATTAAGAACGCAACGAATCGATCAATGTCATTATCAGTATACCAAAAAAATTCCAATAAAGAAATTTCAATTATAAAACAAATTGCACAATCAAATGGTTACATTTTAACTATATAATCAACATCCAGAGTACAAACCATCTATCAAAAACATTTACCCAATTAATACAGAACCAACAAAAAATATATGCATATCAATATCATATTTTGGAAAATATCAGAAACGAACAAGAAATCGGGTATTTATAGATTGAACTGCACATTCTGTAATTCTGTTTATATTGGACAAACACTTAGGAACTATGATATTAGATACAAAGAATACATTAGACGTTGCAAATAGAACACAGACAAATCAAATTATACCAAACAGTTAATAGTAAATAATCACCTTATAACTTCACAAAAACAACATTATGTTTTTACAGTTTTGTAATAAGAAAGACAAAGTAGGTGATTTGGAAGTGTTCGAAATTTATAAACATAAACTGAAAGCACCTTTAATGAACGAACAGGTTGGTCTTATACACTCACCATTAACATATATTTTAAATATACAATTATAATTTACCTCAATGATACTTATTATTCTTTTACTTATATATTTCTCTCGATAATGATACATGTTATATTGAAAAGCGTAGAGAAATAAATAATTGTATAAAAGAAATTGTGGAATTATATTGCACTTAAAACATTAGTACTATTAAATATGAAATACCACGAAATAAGGTAAAAGAATTTAAATTTAATAAAATTCATTATTTCGGGATGTCCGGTTTTCATTTTATATTTTTAATTCTATGCTAGTAGCTCAACTATTGTTGAGTATGGTTATCATTGATAAAACCCACGGATGTTCAACTAAAGTGTAGCTATGGCATAGGATAACCCTGGCCACTGATAATGGGGTGTCGCCAATTACAGAATTGATCGGTAAAAATGGGAAAGCCAAGCCTTCCATGTGTGTACTCTGCAGTGTTTTTTTTGCATGGAGTTTGCTTTGGTGCATTGGTTTAGGCCAATGCTGTCTCAATGTAGAGGGAAAACAATTTTTTTTATTTATGATTTTTTTCAACGTTTTTGTTTTATTTCACTTCTCATCCATAAATAGGTTAATATGGGGTAGTATGAAAACTCTCATAAAAGCAGGTATCTACTTATTGAATTTCTTCTTGTAACAAGAACAAAGGGCGGTGTGGGAGTTAGACAGTTTCCCTCTTTACTAACGCGGGTCTTGATGGATGATTAATTTTTGAGCAAGTATTTACCAAAGTAACTTTAATTAAGCAATTAAAACTACTGTTTTACCTCATAATTTACCCAGACAGTAGCTGTACGTTTCACGTAAGTATAAACGCTTTAAATATGTCGACAGCCCACTCACGTTACCGCGGCCATGATGGTGGTGGAACATTTTGGAAATTCCAAATCTCCCTGTGTTAAGGCGAAAGCGATGGAATTTATTTTAATTAAAATTAAACTATTGATTTTAATTATCTTAATATGCTAAAATTATTGCTTATCTCCCAACGATTGTTATAATAAAATTACCACTTTATACATAAAGAAATAATTGTTTACATAACGGCTTAATTGATAATTAAGGATAATTCTGTTAACTCAGAATTCAAAATTACAAAAGTCAATTATGTCAACGTTTGAATATAATTTTCAAAGTACATTGTATTTTACACAATATCGAGTAGATTAACAGACAAATTTTAGTTGTGCTATCTTAGAGTTGATTTGTTATAATTTATAGAAGTTGTTCAACATTTTAATTAGATTGTTAATCTTGAAAGTCATTGAATGAAACTCATTTTGCTTGGATGACGATATACGTCGACTACAAAATTATCACATCTATACATAAACGGTAGTCGCAAACGGCAACAAGTATGCTAATATTTTTGATATTATGACATGTGTTTGTTCTGTTTTAAATAAACTATTCGCAAAGGCTTATTTCACAGTCAAATTTCTATTATGTAGAATATAACTCTTACACTATATACAAGTTAATTAATTAGTAGGACGTTGCATGTGGTAATTATTTTGGTAATTTAGTGTTGACTAATTATATTTGTTAGGATCCAAATTTTATTTATTTGAATGCTGGTGTGTGCCTATTCTTAACTTGAATTAATATACAAAATTTTTTGTAACTTTCCGTTCCAGATGTACATTATACTATAAAATACGTTATCATTCGTCATATTTTTAACTGAGAAGTAATAAAGGAAAATCGATATTTACATTTAACGTCGTAATCTTTAAAGTTTGTTTATAATGAAACTAACTTTATTTCCAACACCAAAGATATTTAAATTTATTATTCTTTGTCAATACATTATATAACATTCTGCGGCTTAATTATTTGTCTTTCTTATGCCATACCTTATCAATAATGTGTATTTACGGACTTGATTAATTACAATGAAAGGGGATAATTTTATTTGTATATTTTGGTTTTAATACTAAATATGAAACGTTTGCAAATTTTCCAATACGGTGCGTTTAATAAATCTCAATTCTGGGACTTGCATACAATTAGTGCTAGCAATTTTATGTTAGTTACTGGCCAGTCGGGTAGCGAAAAAACTAATCTTCATATACTTCACTGGAACGGTGTGTTTCTTCTCGCTATCAAATTCCGAAACCACAATCTCTTCTAATTTGTTTTTCTAAAATTTCCAATATACTCCTATTAGTGTATATTAAATATCGTTTTAATTGTTGTTTTTTATACGTAGAGCACTCATCTTACCAACACAATATCGAAACCTAACTGAACTGAACACCCGCTCACATGAACCAGTATATTGACTTTGGCACTGGTCATCAAAAATTCAGGTTACTCTATAGTTTTCAGAAAAAGGTTTATACACATAACTCTGTAAACTTTTGCCAAGATTGGCCAGCTTTTGCAGTACGCAATATATCTAAAATTTCATTGTTTTAGTGAATTTATTGTTCTTAGGTCAGCATTTATATGTAAGTACAATTTGCTTCTGGAGTATGCTTTTAATTTTTGTAAATGACAAAATGGTACGAGCTGGATTTAATTAACGTTAGGTATATCCATAGCACCTAGCTACAGAAACACATTTTTTTTTATGATTGTGGACCTGAACAGCCTAAATTAGGCCTATCGTGCTAAAGCACTCAGGAACACTTAGGAGGGTGGATAGAGGGATAATGAATTGCCAATAGATGCCTATGAACAGCTACCTTAAATTTTCTCATATCATAAGTGAGAGGAAAACAGGAACTAGGAAGATCATTCCAGAGTTTAGAAGCCGTGTAGAAAAATGTCGATTGCGCCCGTTTGGTACGACAAGTGGAGATTTGTACTGCATACTGATGATGTGAATGAGCGAACCGAGTGTTTCTCGCAAAGATAGCCCGAGATGGTATCAAAGAATGTAATTCAGCAGCACAATAGCCGTTGTAATAACGACAATACAAAGAAAGCACTGAAACCATCCTTCTATGTTCAAGGGACTGTATGTGAGAACTTAAGGACGGGTCATTTATAAGCCTAATCGCTCTCTTTTGAATACGATCAACAATATCGAGAGCGTATTGGGGAGCACTAACCCAGAGGTGAGAATTATATTCCAGATGAGGCCGAATTTTGGCCTTATGCAACAGAAGGAGTTGTCGAGAGGTAAAGTACTGCTTAGATCTGTACAAAAATTGTATTTTACGAGCAGCTGTTTTGGTAGCTGACAGAAGATGGTCAACCCATGAGAGATTTGATGATACAGTCATACCCAACAGAGTAATAGAGTCCGAAAACTTGAGCCATTCATACTTACAACAGAAAATGATAGATCTTTTTTGGCGGACCCAAGGCAACACTGAGTTTTGTTAGCATTAAATTTAACTACATTATTGCTTCCCCATTCGAGAATACGTTGAATGTCTTTGTTGATTGAATTTGCCATTTGACCTTTAATTTCTTGATTTGACATAGAATGTGGATTATCACTATGAGTAGACTGAGATGAACTACAGTGAAGAGTGCTATCGTCAGCAAAACAATGGATGGGGTTAGTTGTTGAAGAAATAAGGTCATTTATGTACAGCAGAAAAAGTATAGGCGCTATAACGGATCCCTGTGGTACGGCCGCGTTAATGCTAACTTCTTTTGAAAAAAGCCATCAACTACGACACGTATTCGTCTTTTATCAAGGAAACTAGTAACCCAGTTGATGAGCATATCATTTAACCCAAGACAGGAAATAGAGGAGATATATATATGTATATATATATATATATATATATATATATATATATATATATATATATATATACATACATACATGGTGGAACTAAGGTTGTCAGGAGTTAGGGTTCTGAGGGGAAATTACTTCTCCAGCAATCGTCTAAACAGCGTACGACGTGCGTGTACTCAATAATTAGGCTATAAGTGTCAGTGAAGAGATCCCTTGAGAAAACCTCATACAGAGTAGACGGTAACGGGAATTGAACCCATTACCTCCAGAACGCTAAGCATATCGTGTTACCACTGAACTGCTCATCCGGTACAGGAAAAGAGTATTATGCAAACTTATAGTAATTGACGTTAGACTTGTGTAACGCCAAGAAAAATACTGTTGGTTTAGTTAATACAAATAAAAACACTTTTAATTTTCCCAAAGATATAACTAATTGTAAAATTCTCTTATGTGAACGATTGTTATTAATGTGTTGCTAACTGTTGAAATGAAATGAAACTGTGGATGTCTGTCATCGCTATAAGATAAATAATTTTTTTAATCGATACATTTATGAGCTGATTTTCAACATGCCGTATATTAAACGTAATTTCCTGTCTTAGCTTAATGATGAGCACGACGATTTTGTGTCAACTTTTTAATAGAAAATGTTTAATACTGTAGGGAAGCTTGGTTCTAATTTTAGAAATGCCCAAGGCTTTCGAATGTTAATACCTATTTTTTTTATAATTAGAAAAACATCCACATTTTCATAATTTGTAAACTTTGCGAGAGTGAAAAATACGAACCCTTAAATTACAAGCGCTCGTAAGGGATAGTTTCAATTGCAATTAAGTAAAGTAGAACTACTTTAAGAGAGAGCTGTAATAATAATTTTTACATTGCCCGAGTACGTGATAAATTAGTGACGTTTCTCTTCAACTCTCTTCCCACTTGAACAAAAATTACGAAAATGTGGTATGTCCAAAGTAACATTAACTTGAAGCAATGCTTTTTGTGCCCTTCTTGTAGCTTTACAATTACTTGGAATACACATATTTATTTTTAAGGAAGTAAGGTACAAAAACATACATTAACAGAAAGCTTTTGCAGTAAGTATAGCTTTATTTTAGTTAATTAAATTGTACCATTTGCTAAGGTATAAACTTCGTTCACTTTCTCAATAGTACTGAAAAGCGTAAATTTGGAAAGTAGCGACATTACACTGTTCATAAAACCTAAAACACTTCCTACTGTGTTTATTTCTTGTTTTAGGTTCCTTTAATTGTCCAATGTTGCTACTTTCTGAATTAACACGTGCGCTTCTCATTACTTTTAAGAAAATGAACGAGTTCTACATTGGTTACGATCTATACTTCCAGTAGCGTAGCCATCTATTTAGATAGGCAAAGAATTGATCAGAAAAATGTTAGGCGGTAAATTTAATAATTTAACCCTAACTCTCGCTCGCCCTTACCGTATATATATATATATATATATATATATATATATATATATATTCTCGTATATATACTCAGCAGTTAGAGAGAACTTGAAGATGGACCATGGGACTTTGACGAAACGTGGTTTTTGTACTTACAGGAGTCAGAGACAACAGCGGCAGACGCGAGACAACACCCGGAGAAACAACACTACACTCGCGGTAACATATATACTTCTTAAGTTTTTCACTCAAGTCGAGATCCGGATAAACCTTAACGTTACGGTTAGTCTAATTCTTACTGCCCAACAGGGGAAACTAATTTTGAAATTTCAATTTAGATCACAGAAGCTTAATAAGCTGAGATCCCTTAAGTAAGTATACGCTTAGAACTATTTTAATATAATAAATATATATCACCAGAATCTGGTGTAAAAGAAATAGAAGTAGAACTTAAGTTTTGTCTCATTTTGTATGTATTTTATTTAAAACAAATTAGAGAATGGGATAAAAAGGAAGACCTTTGGATCAATTTTAAAGAATGTAAAAGTATGAAAGTGGACAAGTTTGTTTTTTGTTGAAATCATACCTTTTATAATAGCATTCAGCCATTGAAAATTGCATAAATATGTTTCAAAACTTGCTTATTTTCTTAGTTTTACTTGTTGCAAAAACAAGCATGCATATTATTCAGTTTAGTGCTGAGCGCAATTTACTAAATATATATATATATATATATATATATATATATATATATATATATATATATATATACGGTGATTATTAGTGTTAAAGCTTCAGGTAGCGTTATTATAATCCAGACAAAGCTGAGAAACCCTGTAACAAAATTATTGCTAGGCGGTGCGCCATTTCTTCTCACGAGCCATCCAAAGTTCGAAATTTGACCGGCTTCATTAGCTTTTATCTGGGAAAGTATCCGATGAAAAATTCATTTTCAAACAAAATATTGATGTTGATTTTTTTTGCAATTTTTTGGTTGCATTGCGCACCTTCTAAAACCTCAGATTAAGATTTTAAAAGATGCAGAATTTGAGAAAAATACGCTTGGCAACTAGGCCAATTTTGTGGTGACGTTTGTATACATCAGTGTGACAGGCATTTTTTGCACCCATTGCGTCGTTCGAATTCACATTTCGCTGGTGATCATGTACTCATTCAACGAGTACTCAGATATGTATATGGTGTACGGTACAATTGCCTGGCCAGCGAGGTCGCCCGACCTGAATCCTTTAAATTTTTTCGTATGGACAAAGTATACAAGACGCCCCCGGAGAATGCGCAGGATGTCCAGGAGAGAATTCGTGCTGCCGTTCAGCGAATAACCCTGGAAATGTTGGAACGTGTTTTGGATTCAATCCATCTTCGATTGGAATTGAGCATGGAGATGGACGGTGGTCATTTTCAACAATATGTACAGTAATAAAAAATGTACTTTTTGTATTGTTTTGATCACCAATATGCTTCTGGCGCCTTGCACCACGTATAATGAGTAAAAAATGTGTTCTGTACTTTTTGTATTGTTTTGATCACCAATATGCTTCCGACGCCTTGTGTCACGTATCATGTGGTGAATTTGTTTACATGTAGCTTCCAACGTTGCAATTTAATGTCATTTTTGGATGGCCGTTAGAAGAAACGGCGCATCGCCTAGCATTAATTCTATTATGAGGCTTCTCAGATTCGCATGGCTATAACGCTAGCTCAAGCGTATATATATATATATATATATATATATATATATATATATATATATATATATATATATATATATATATATATAGTGTCCACAATAGGGATAGAAAAAGTTTAAATACAAAAGTTTTCAGTAATCTAATCCGCATTTAAAGAAAATATTTTCGTTTATACAGTTTACAAAAGTCCCAAGTCCAAAGTCCAAAGTCCAAAATTCCAAAGTCTAAAGTCCAAAGTCCAAAGTCCAAAGCCCAATGTTCAAAGTTCAAAGTTCAAAGTCCAAAGTCCAAAGTCCAAAGTCCAAAGTCCAAAGTCCAAAATTCAAAATCGAATGTCCAAAGTCCAAAGTTCGAAGTGCAAAGTCCAGAGTCCAAAGTCCTAAGTCCAAAGTCCAGAGTCCAGAGTCCAAAGTCCTAAGTCCAAAGTCCAAACTCCAGAGTCCAAAGCCCAAAGTCCAAAGCCTAAAGTCCAAAGTCCAAAGTCCACAGTCCAAAGTCCAAAGGCCAAAGTCCAAGATCCAAAGTCGAACGAATCTTATATGAACTGGAGAGCATGTAACTTCATTTTTTTAATTAGGACATCCTGTATTTTATTACATTTTCGGATTTTTCTATAAATTCTGAATCGGTTTTATTAAGGTCTATTATCATCTAAAATTAATAGTTTTTGAGATATTTAATGTTTTTTAAAAAAATCACGATTTTCACGTGTCATTGACAAAGGGCATACTTTTTTTATTTGATATTCTTAAAGGAAAATATTTTGCGGGTTACTAGTGCATAGACACACTTATTTTGTGTTACTATAAAAATTTGAAAATATTATGCAAGGTGTTACCAAAACTATTCACAAAATCATAATCTTCAAAACACAAAATCTCATTTTTTTTTAAATGAAATGACATGTTTTTTTTTACGGAAAAGTGTTAACTAAGTAATAAGCTAACTTTTTTATAAAACATGTCCTATACCTACCATTCATAGTTATTGAGTTATTTTAGTTTTGAAAATCTGTTTTTACTTTCTCGTATACGTAGTATAGAGAAGGTAATCGTGAAAAAATCGACCTCGAGATTTTCATGGTTCTGGGCGTTTTCGAGGTTCCCGAGTCCGAAAAAAGCATTTTTGGAAAAATGTCTGTGTGTGTTTATGTGTGTCTGTGTGTATCTGTATGTAAACACGATAGCGCTCGTACGCTTTGAGCTAGACAATTGGAGGCCTTATTTCAAAGTCGTAGATATCTATCGAATTTTGGGATAGATCCGGGGACCGGTAGTGCCACTTTACCTTAACACATTTGTGTCACGCTTCAAATAAATTACTCCAAAATATCAACGTATCTGTTTCAAATTTGACAGAGGTAAGTTATATTAGGGGACACATCTAAATATAACGCTTCATCAAAATCTGTGTACCGAAAGTGGCACTTTACCTTAATAGTTTTGTGCCACACTTCAAATAAACTACTCTAAAATATGAACGTATCTATTTTGAATTTGGCACGGGTAAGATATATTAAGTGACTCCCTTAAATATGATGTTTGAACAAAATGAGTGTACCGGAAGTCTTGATCTTAACCGATTTGAGTCGCGCAAACAGATCTTGTGAAATATTCTATTGGTTTTAACGATCGCTTATGCGATTGACCACAGCCGTCTTGATTTTCATTTTCCCTTATTTAAAAGTGTTTTAACAGACACTTATTTTTATGTCACTCTACTCTAATTGCGTTAGTATACGGTAAAGTCTAGGTAAACGCAGTTCCGATTTTTTAAAATACACACCTCAATTTCAAAAATGTTATTAGTTGGCCATGGTTGTCATGGAAACATTAATAAACAAATGTTTGTTTGACACTGACAGTTTAAAAATTCAATTTAAACACTAAAATGAATTTTTCAAAATAAGAATTGATACAAATGATTTATTGCATTGGCGCATCCGACGAAAATTGTTTATTAGCGAATAGAATTTACGCTCAAAAATTTCCAAATACAGAAAGACATCAAAATCGCTTAGCATTTGAAAGGCTCAAGGAGAGGTTGAAAGGAAAGGAAACATCAATTATGAATCAAATGGCGAACGATCAACCATTGCATCAAACGAAGAAACTCAGTTACATGTCATGCAAGCCGTCGTGGAAAATCCGCAAGCTTCTTGCAGGCAAATCGTACTGAACAACAATATCGCAAAATCAACGATAAATAAAATAATTCGTAAGCAAAAGTTTCATCCATACAACATCCAAGTAGTACAAGAATTAACGGATCAGGATTTTATAAATAGGAGAAAGTTCTGCCTTTGGATATTAAATAAAATAGAGGAAAAATGGATTTGTAAATCGTCATAATTTCCATTATTATAGTGATACAAATCTAAGATGTGTGATGCCATTAGACCATCAACATAGATAGACATTTAACGTATGGGCCGGTATTATTTGAACAAGAATTTTGGGACCCTATTTTTTTGATCAAACAGTTAATGGTGAAACCTTTTTAACTTTTTTGGAAAACGATTTGCAAGATTACCTTGATAATTTACCGCTTCACGTTTTACGCCAACTGTGAATTCAATTGGATTGAGCGCCTTCCCATTTTAGTGGTACTGTGCGTAATCATCTAAATTTGCAATTTCCAAATAAATGAATTGGCAAGAGAGGGACAATTCCTTGGCCATCTAGATCCTCGGATCTTACAAAACTTGATTTTTTTTTTGTGGGGATTTGTAAAAAATCCAGTTACCGAATACCACAACAAAAGAAAACATGAAAGAAAGAATAAGAAATGTTTTTCAAGACATAAATAGAGAATTGCTTCAAAAAGTAAGCAATTCTTTTATTGAAAGAATTCGTTTGTGTGAGGAACATCAGGGCAGAACAATATGTTTAGTTATTTTATGGTTTTTAGTTATATCGTTTTAAAAATATCTAACTTTTTTTGCATCTTTTGTTTACTTGTTATTAGTATTATTAGATACAGTTAACGAAGTTTGACGCCAATAAAATTATTTTTCAACCTTGTTTAAATTGAATTTTTAAATTGTCAGTGTCAAACATTTGTTTATTAATGTTTCCATGACAACCATGGCCAACTAATATAAATTTTTGAAATTGAGGTGTGTATTTAAAAAAATAGATTTAAAAAAAATTAAATAACTCAATAATTATGAAGGATAGGTATAGGACATGTGTTATAAAAAAGTTAGCTTATTACTTAATTAACATTTTTCCGTAAAAAACATGTCATTCCATTTAAAAAATTGAGATTTTGTGTTTTGAAGATTATGATTTTGTGAATAGTTTTGGCAACACCTTGTATAATATTTTCAAATTTTTATAGGAACACAAAGTAAGTGTGTGTATGCACTAGTAACCTGCAAAATATTTTCCTTTAAGGATATCAAATAAAAAAAAATGCCCTTTGTCAATGACACGTGAAAATCGTGATTTAAAAAAAACATTAAATACCTCAGAAACTATTAATTTTAGATGATAATAGACCTTAATAAAACCGATTCAGAATTTATAGAAAAATCAGAAAATGTAGTAAAATACAGGGTATCCTACTTAAAAAAATGAAGTTGCATGCTCTCCAGCTCATATGAGACATCCTGTATAAACGAAAATATTTTCGTTTATATATATATATATATATATATATATATATATATATATATATATATATATATATATATATATATATATATATATATATAGGGTGATTCACGGTGGATGGCAGATTAGACGTTTCTCGTGAATTAGGCAACTGATCACTCTGAAAATTTGGTGGATGGCATATTTGAGCATTCTCTACCCAACTAAAATATTTTCGACAATGCGGTGTTGCCACTTCTATTAGAAAGTAGTAGCAACTTAGACATTTTAAACGGAACACCCTGCATATAATATTATTTTTAGGATCTTCATCAATTTCCTGACAACGTCTCTTAAGATTTCCCTATACCTCCCTGTAGCCGTTTTTGAAATATAAATTAATTTCAATTTTTTTCGTCAGAAAACATGACCCCAGTTACTTCAATATAGGGTGGTTCAAAAATGTTGTCATCTCGTTCGCTTGAAAAAGTAACTAAAAATGTATTATTTCAAATGGAACAACCTGTGTATTAATACTAATCTGGAAATCTGCTGAAATTGGCCGTTTATGTATGTATGTCATACCTATGCCTAACTGGTCGTGTTTCCAACTTATGAGCATTTTGCCACGTGTCTAACCTACCACGTCACATAAAATTGGAAGAAGTTAGTTAGCTCGACTAATAACTCAGTCAAACGGTCCTGAGACCGCAGAGCTTTTGGATAGCGTGGGATTTTTGAAGCGTTGATAAAGAGCAAATGGATGGTTAGGTTAGTTAGAAAGCAAGATCAAAATTGTAGACAGAAAGATAGGGAGAAGAGAAAAGAACCAGGCGCCACAAGCTTTAAAGAAAGAAAAGATAAATTATTATTTCTTGAAAGCTTGAACCACGGAAGCAACAGGGATAGCAAATAAATGACAGTTCTCTCAGCAAGCGTAATTTATTAATAAATTTCCCAACAATTAATGCTATGTATCTATATTTAAGAGCACGAAGACTAAACAGTCGCTATAATTTACGCTTAATATTTATTATAATGGGACGTTGATTACGTTTCCCCAAAAACTAGATAATTTATGCATGCACACCGACTATCCATTTATTTTCCCCGAAAACAAAGCTAAGTATAACCTTAGCCTAATATCACGATATGAAATAGTAAAACTTCGTAATTAACATATACTTTCAATATTAATACTGACGAGGGCAAGTCGCGGGATTGTACTTGCACTAACATCAACTTTTAAATTTATAAATAACAACCAAAGAACGTAATACCCCTCTCTGGTCCGTTGAAAGATCTTTCAGACGTAAACCCGAAAAGGAAGATTTTGTGTGTGTGTATATATATATATATATATATATATATATATATATATATATATATATATATATATATATATAACCAATAATATTTCAATTCAGGAAGGTAACAATCAAACTTGCCTTTCGTTTCACAATAGCCAAACACAAACCCCCATTAATAATTATAGCTTCAATTATCTAAATAATCGGAGAAGATAAACTATATTAATCCTAGCATGCATATAAATTCCAATTAGATACCAATGATCTGAACACTTATCCGTAATGAAATAAAATTTGTACTTAAAACTAATAACCGTAATTTAAAATCACACGTTGTCCCGCGCTAACGTTTGACCTAGATACATAAATAATATGAAATATACAACCGATACAGACACAATGTTTTGAGTTTCTGCTACTGCGCACGGTAGCGTAAACAGTATCTAATAAAATAGTATCAAAGATGGACGCTAAATGCTAACACATCACTAGGTGTTTTATGTAAAAGTTTAGTAATAGGTACTCTAAATTTGGTTAAAATATGTGCACAAAATATTAGCTAATGGCTTGATCAAATTATAACAGTTCTAAATTAGTGAAATCGTTACGAAAGTTAATTGGATTCGGATATCAATCTGACACCTACATTGTGACAAAGATAAACAATTAATTAAAATTCTTTGTAATATGGTTAATTTAAATGCACTTTTGCGTAGATGCTGTAGTGATCTCGGCTGAAGGCAGAGTATAACGTATGATAAGTTCGAAAGTAAACTCAGCAATACAATGTTTATTAGTACATGCGATAACTGAATAACGTGACCTGGTGTTGAATGAATACTTGAGCATTAGTACATCTTAAATTCCAGCATCATAATCTCCAGTGACAATGTAACATCAACGATAACGAGACAAAAGTAATTGAAGCACAGCTACCAGTCATTTACGAGCAGTCCCGGTTAAGAGAACATCGTAGCAAAACCCAAAAGCGAGACGAAAAGGTACATGACTTATAATCTCAACACCAATAAAGAAAAGCTCTGTAGATCGAAGACGAGCTCTATGTGATGATTTAACGCGATCTGGTTAAATTATAATTCTTTTAAAAAACTGTATTGAATTGTCGTATATTAAGCCAAATTCTGTGTGCAAGTAATATTTTCTTACATCCGCATCATTAGCGATTATACTACTTTACAAAGTAAAGAAATATTATATATGAAAATTCTCCTATAAAAATGACGATTAAAGTCGACGAAATAGCAAAAAGAGAGATTTTCTCAAACTATCTGCACTTCACAACAATGGCTGCTTGGAAAAAGAAGCACGCCTCAGGAAGAAGTTTTTCAACCCAAAATGTTCTTATCAAAAATCATTGTTGCTAAAATCAAATTTTTATGTATCTCAATAAAGTATTTTGGATATGTAATTTATTTAATGGTATCACCATCTAGTGGTGATTCAGCAAAGTAACAGATATCTGTAAAATGTATGAATTTGAAACTAACCAGAACCCACGTACATCCGATAGATGGCACTAGTAGGTTTATATAGAACTTTTATAAAGTAGAAAAATACATTCCGTAAAAGAAATAATTTAATCAAATATGATTTGTAACGTAAATGGTAAAGGCGGTAAATACAGAAAATTTATACCATTATGGTAGAGAAATAAGTAACGAATAACCATTAAAAAATAATCCTACATATTCAATTCATTTTTTTTTGTTTTTAGAACAGTAAATAAAGAAAATTATGAAGTCGATACCAAAAGATCCGATATCGATTTTTACACGTTACAATTTATTTACGAAAATGCACCTTGAAAATGATATCCCCGTTCGGTTTTTGGTAAGAAAGCCACGATTACTATTTGACATTAACGTTATGTCATTATTGTAATAATATCAAGATTTTCGTCCATTCAGAAGCTGAAAATACCTTCAGAAACGATTGAACAAAAGCATTCAAAGAAAGTTCTTATAAATTTGTTTATTATTTTTGAATAATGACAAAAAAAGATATAAAATCTCTATAAAATAATTAACTCATTTCTCAAACGTATAGGCGTTTTATAAACTTTTCCTTTGAACATACTCCACAGATAAAACTCTAATGGAGTAAGATCGGGTGATCTCGCAGGCCAATTCCACGGTCCCAAATGTCTTGGCCACCAATCGTCAAAAAGCCTTTCAAGTTTTCAGCTCACTTTTCTAGCACAATGAGCAGGAGTCTCATCTAATTGATACCAACAATTTCGATATTTTTCAAGCGGCAGATCGTCGATGAAGTTCTCTACAATATTTTCCAAAATATTTAGGTATCTTCCGGATGTTAGTAACTCCTCGTATATCACATACTTCACTCGGTTTTCCATCAGCATGCAGAAAACATTGCAACTAATTCTTTCTTGAAATCCGGCTTCTTCCGTGACGAGGGTTTTTACTGCACCAAGAATGACAATTTTTTCTATTGAAAATTTGGATTCGCCAGTCCAAATTATTTTATTTCAAAAAAATTATTCTTCTTGGGTGCGTACCAACATCGTTTCACAAAATTCACGGCTGCCCAAAGGAGATGTAGCTAGTTCATTACATTTTTGTTGTTCGAGCAACTGTTTAGCTTTATTGATAACACTTTTACAGGTATTTCTAGAACCAACGTAGTCTGCATGACTCGACCGTTTTATTAGATTTCCATTTAACATAAGATTTATTTTTCAAAGGTATTGCAACAGCACAAGCCTTATTGAACTAGGGTTGGGAGCTAGAATGACCTATACAATATTGTTCTTTGGGAATCTATAACTCCATGCCTATGAGGATGACTTCAGATACTGAAAGAGTAATGTCCGAAGAAGAGGATGACTTGAAACAATATTCACGCCATAGAAAAGTTGCCAAGAAGTTCCGTAAAAAACACCACAGCGAACAACAGAGGAATTAGGGAAGTTATTTCTGTTAGACAATGATCAGATAGACCTAGAGGGTTTTATAAACAACTGGATTTGATTTAAGAAAGAAATCTAGAAGATATGGATTATGTTTAGGGTTATTAGGAATTTTTGTGGGATCAGAAATCATGTGTGTGAGATCGCATAAATTTTTTAACAATTCCTGCCCCGATATTTATGCTTAATTTATGTTGAAAGGGACCTTCTTGAATTACGTGAGGTTTCTGATCTGCCCAATTGTGGAAATTATGGGAATTAAAGGTACCATCTCTACTAAAATAGGCTTCGTCCGTGAAAAGAATTCGAGCAAAAATCTGAGGATGTTCAATGAAATTGTTCATCAACAATTGACAATATTCTCGTTAACTAGTAGATCTGTCGGTAAAAGTTTTAAACTTTTTGGATGTGGTACGGTTTTAAGAATTGTTCAGTAAGTGTTCGGTGAACAGCACTTTTAGAAATATTCAATTGAGAAGCGAAGTGTCTAGTGCTTGTATTTGGACTATCCTCAATAATTTCCAATGTGCGCTCTTGTACCTGGACAGTTCTAATGTGACGCTGACGTCCAGAATTTGGATTCTTGTGCAAAAAACTACCTGTTTCAGAAAGACGACGATTAATGGAAGCAAAAGTGGTATGGTGCGGTTGATGTCTGTTTGGAAACCTTTCTAAACAGGAACACGCTTTACTTACGTAGGTAAGGACTTTAGACCATTAACTAATTTTGCTTTATCTTGAAGACACATCGTACTGGTATAGCTAATTCTACAGCACAATTAATTTTAAATAAGAATAAGTTTCATCCATATAAATTTAGAGTTAGTCAGGGTCTTAGACCAGCTGATAAGGAGCGACGAGCAGCTTTTTGCGAATGGAATACTAG
This sequence comes from Vesta saturnalis, assembly GCA_036346205.1. NCBI lineage: Eukaryota > Metazoa > Arthropoda > Insecta > Coleoptera > Lampyridae > Vesta > Vesta saturnalis. Next base: position 832,376 of record JARFJB010000793.1, read on the forward strand.
AAAATGTGACGAATATCTAAGTTTTCCTTTTAAAATAATTTGCTTTGATGAAAGCATGATAACCAACAATGGTATTTTCTACCGATGTAACAAATATTATTGGGCAAAACAAAATCCTTATTTAAAAAAAGAATCAAGACATCAACATAGATTTGGATTTAATATGTGGATGGGCATTTTGGGACGAAGAATAATAGGACCTTTTATTTACCACAACAATTTAAATGCCGAACGATATCTGAACTTGCTAAGGACTGATTTGGAAAATGCCTTGGATGAATTACCTCTAGCACTTGTTAACAACTGTTGGTTTCAACAAGATGGTGCCCCAGCACATAACTCAAGAAATGTACAGTACTGTTTACAGTGCAGCAGCTTGACCAGCCCGATCACCCGATTTAAGTCCGTTGGATTTTTTTCTGTGGGGTTACCTGAAAAACCAGGTGTATGATGGGAGTTTTGAAAATGAAGAGAAGTTGTTAGTATGGGTTATGGCAGTAGTTAATACAATTTCGCCAGAAATGCTAGACCGTGTTTTAAATTTTTCAGTAAAGAGAGCTTATCTGCGTCTAGAAAATAACGGCAACCTGTTTGAACAGTTATTGTAATGATTTAACTTTAATTAGATAGGTTTAGAAGATTGGAGTTGTTAAATTTGTACATAAAAAAATATTATCAAATACTAATATTAATCCGAATGCTTCTTAAAAATTAGCTTAAAAAAAAAAATAAAAATAAATGTAGGAATTACGAAAAAAGAAAAACCCAAAAATCGTATTTTTTTAAATCTCGGAAACTATAAACAATAATGAACTTTTGCAAACTACATGTGAACATTCCCTAAATTATACAACTTTTCTCTAATTTAACCGCCTTCGTATCTCTAACCGTTTTCAAGGTCCCCATACTGTTCATTATTGTCTTGGGCACGTTGTATAGCCTTTTTGCACAGAGAAGGTGCTAACAAGGGAGTTTTTAGGTTTGGTTTGGCACAATGTAGGTTGCGAGAGGTGGATGTTTATTTTTCTAATAAGCATGGCATATAAAAGTCAATGGCTTGCCATAGGATTTTTATCTAGGATGGAATTATTATCTATATTTACACAAACTTTACTTAAAAATTATGAATGTGGAGTAAAATACGGTAAATCAAATTGTGCACATATTATAAATCGAATAATAATATATTTTGGTTTAATTTCAACGTAAATACGAAGTACAAACCTTAATTTTACCATACAATATTTAAATTGAAGGAAATATATAAGGGTATAGTGAAAAAATGGTAATGGAAAAAAATTTACCTCAAAAATCTTAAAATTTGCATATTTTAATATTTAACACGGGTCGGATTTTAAAAATACGAAGCTTGACAATTATTAGACTACTTTTTATGGAGTTGTAAATGTTTATCATAATGCGACTTATTTTTAAAGCCAACAAATTGAATGATTTAACTCGATTAATGGAAATCTAGGGTTGCATAAAATGATTGAAAAATGTATTCGTTACTTAAGTTTTTCTTTGATGTAGTTGAATTATAAATGCAGTATTTAATTTATAGTTACTACAATTTCTATCACGAGAAATATATTAGAGATTTTAGGTTCGTAAAAGAAATACGATTTGTTTAGGTTTTTTCCCTTAGGCATTGGATTATTCTAGACATAACATGTTGACATTACGTTTAGAAGAAAAAACAAAGTGTAATCGATGAGAAGCTTATTAGGGATTTTCGGATCTTTAGGAGTTCCCAACCAAAAAGTGTAAAGATATGTAATAAAGAGGAATTCTGCAGTATGGTCTTTGTGAAATCTGTAAGTGCATTTATCTTATGAAGAGGTTTATACAAAATCTCCCAGCGACATATAACTAAATTAACTTTAAAAGGGTGACTAGATTATTCGCTCACACAAATCATTAAAAGCAATGTAGTGATTGATTTTATACAATATTAATTCCTTAGTTAAGTTTTCATTGAAATTAATGAAGTTAGAATCATAAAATGGCATTATGAAACAATTTTTTTTCAATTTTAAGACATCCCCATATTATCTTTGTTGTCTCCTACATTAAGCATAATCTGAGACGATTACTGCTTGTAAAAGGTTTTATTTAGTTCTCTTTAGAGCGGATTAATACAATTTTTGATTTAAAAGCGAACTTAATTCGTTTTGTACAGTATAAAAGCATTTTCATATAGTTATTTGTCATTCTCGGAAGGATCAAAGACTGAAGTTATATTACTAAAGTTAAGTTATAAGCTGCATGAATCACACAGTGAGTAGTTAAATGCGAATATCGCTTCACAATTCCATCAAGTGTGGTATTTCGAATCGCTAAATGTCATAATACTCATATTAACAGAAGTTCAGAAATTAACTTATCCAATTAATCCTTAAGTTAAGACTGACCCTATTACTTGCTAGATCGAATTAGACCGATTGTAACATAGACTATCTCAATAAAATAATGCTACTGCAAATTTATTAAAACGAAAGCACTGTTTTAAACAGTAATCAAATATAGTTATAATAATAATATATCTAATAATAATGATAATATATCTATTTATCTCTTAACGCATAACACTTTGTGGATTCGTCATGTAAAGAAATAAAAAGACAGTATGAAGTAAAACCAGGCATCACAAATAATGATTACAACTCTCAAAAAGCACATAATAAAGTGTAAATATATATATATATATATATATATATATATATATATATATATATATATATATATATATATATATATATATATATATATGTTTCTATTTAGATTTCCACAAGTATTCATGTTTAAATAAGACTATTTTTCTTTAAAACTTGTGTAAATAAACGTAAAAATTAATTCAACGTTTCGGGAACGTCCTTTGTTCCTTTGTCAAGAATTTATTTGACAATTACAGAAATTGAAATAAGGTAACTATTTTTAACAAGTACAAAATATGAAACAAGGTAACTAATTTAATTTTAATCTGGACGAGTGTGTTTGACTTCGGGTAGTTGGTCTAGTATGTGATGTAGAAGGTGCAGAAGTGGGGACGCCAGGAATAGTTGCAGCATAAGTGTTTGAAATTTCTGGAAGATTTGGAGTTGGTTGAAATGTAGAATCAACTTGTTTAATGATATTCTTCCAAATTTGTGGCATTCTAGAAGTGTCATCTCGTTTATTGAGGGCGTTTGGTCTTCTTTCAATTTCAACTGCTTCTCTAATAATTCTTGCTTGTAAGGTATATAGAGGTGCAATTAAACGGATATTGTTGGTATTAATTTGGTGTCCTGTATCTAAATGATGTGTAGCTAAAGACGATGAAGGATCGTGCTGTTTAATTGCTAGTTGGTGTTCATCGGCTCTCGCATATAATATTCTGTTAGTTTGTCCTATATAAGTTCTTCGACAGTTGTTGCACGGTATCTCATACACTCCTTGGCTTTCATTAGGAATTTTGTCTTTGGGGTTTCTTAAAAGTTGGGACAAAGTTGAATGTGGTTTGAATACCGGTCTGAAGTCGTTTTGGGAAATTTCTTTGCTATTCTGTCTGTAATTCCTTTATATAATGTAGAATAACAGGAATCTTTCGTTCATTGTTTGACAAGTTATTATTTCTTGGTCTTCTTATTTCGTTGGTAATTTTCAATATTTCTTGATCTTTGTATCCATTTTGAACTAGTATTTTATTAATACTCTTCATCTCTTCCGTTCTAGAATTTTGGTCAGATAAGTGGTAAGAGCGGTATGTCAAGGATTTCATAACGCTACGTAATTGACCAGGATGGTGATGCGAGAGAGTTCAAGTATCTATTCGTATGTGTTGGTTTTCGATAAACTTTGTGTGTAAATTTACCATTAGGAAGTCTTGTTATTAGGGTGTCCAAAAAAGGGAGTGAATTATTTTCTTCAACTTCCATAGTAAATTTGATGTTGTCGTGAATGTTGTTAATATGTCCTAGAAAATGGTTCAAGTTTCCTTTTCCATGGGGCCAAACTACAAATGTGTCGTCAACATAACGAAACCAACATTTAGGTTTTAAATCTGCAGAATTTAAAGCAATGGTTTCAAAATGTTCCATATATACATTCGCAAAAGCTGGAGAGAGTGGCGAGCCCATAGGTGTTCCTTGAATTTGCTTGTAGAATTGTCCTTTGTATGTAAAATAGGTTGAGTGCATGCAGTGGTTTATCAATTTGAGTATGTCTTGGTTTATTGAGTGTTTTTCTTCTAGAATTTTCATCGTGTCTTCAATAGGTATTTTGGTGAAAAGTGACGTTATGTCGAAGCTAACTAAAATGTCATTTGGAGCCAAGGGTACAATTTTGAGTTTGTGTAGAAAATCATAAGAGTTTTTGATGTAGGACACAGCATTTTCACAAATCGAGATGACACTTCTAGAATGCCACAAATTTGGAAGAATATCATTAAACAAGTTGATTCTACATTTCAACCAACTCCAAATCTTCCAGAAATTTCCAACACTTATGCTGCAACTATTCCTGGCGTCCCCACTTCTGCACCTTCTACATCACATACTAGACCAACTACCCGAAGTCAAACACACTCGTCCAGATTAAAATTAAATTAGTTACCTTGTTTCATATTTTGTACTTGTTAAAAATAGTTACTTTATTTCAATTTCTGTAATTGTCAAATAAATTCTTGACAAAGGGAACAAAGGACGTTCCCGAAACGTTGAATTAATTTTTACGTTTATTTACACAAGTTTTAAAGAAAAATTGTCTTATTTAAATATATGTATATATATATATATATATATATATATATATATATACAGGTGAGTCGTTAAGAATGGGAAATCTGGAAACTGGGAATAGTAGAGCCTAAAATATGAGGATTGAGCGCTACATGCCTTATACAAATGTTGCTCGTTTAAGAGATACAGGGTGTTCAAGTTAATAATTTTATTTATAAATTTTCCAATAACTCAGCAAGTTTTTATAGAATCAACTTGAAAATTGGTATTATTATGTTTTTCAGCATGACGAATAAGAATTTGACATCAATTTTAACTTTGCTTATAAATGGCACTGGTTACGCACTGCTGAATAGATAAATCGATGCTTATCTTTTTTGTTTGTGTAGAATCACTTAAACTGAAGCGAAAATTTGAAAGAGCAACCTTTTGACATGGTTAATATATACTTGTTTGATTTTCATATCTTGATCCGTTTTCCAGATATTTGACTTCTAAAGTTTCAATACAGTTCGTCCTATTAACACAATTTTTAATTTTTAAACACGAAACTCAGTAAATAATAAATAATAACAAGAAATAATGCATAAGTACACAGAGTATTCAATAAGCCTTACGGCCACATAGTGTTCGCAAGAGGAGGTTATAACGTCTCTAAAGTGTTCATAGTAAAGAAATAACAAACATGAAATAATGCCTTCTAAAATTGATTTTTCAAAAGAGTAGCAAGTTCATACAACTGTCATATGTAATGCAAGCGCCCACGTATTATGCCGGTGAATAACTTATTTAGAGCAACTGCTCGAAATGTCCACCACTCACTTCAATGCACTTTTCTATTCGTTTTCTTAGAGATCTTCTAATGTTAAAAAACAATCCTGCCTTATTTCTGATGACATTGGCAGCTTCTTGAATTTTTTGAAGCAATTCTTCACGGGAATCAGTTCTTTCCTTGTAGACGATTTCCTTCAAATTAGACCAAACAAAGAAATCTAAGGGGTTAAAATCTGGATTTCTAGATGGCCAAGGAAATTCACTTCCACGATCAAACTATCGATGTGGAAACTGTTCGTTCAGATAATCACATGTTTTGTCTTAGTTCAAGCGGTATATCTTCTAGCAGTTCATGTAAATTTTGTTCAAGAAAATCTAAGTAAAGTTGACCGTTCAGATTCGGCGGAAGTACAAAGGGACCAATAAAAAAATCAGATATCATCCCATACCAAATGTTCATCTTGAACTCCTGCTGGAAATGTCTTTCCCTTATGGCATGTGGATTTTCAGAATCCCACAAATGATTATTCCTCCAGTTGATAACTCCCCGTCTAGTAAATGTTGCTTCATCGGTGAAGAGAATTTTGTCAAGAAAATTTCGGTCTTCGTTCTGTTTTGTCTGTAAAAATTGCGAAAATCGTAGACCCGCCGCAGGATCCTGTGGTAATAAATTCTGCACGGGACTGAAGTGATAAGGGTAGAGTTGCTCTTTTCGTAAGATTCTATTGATAGACGTTTGACTTATTCCTGTCGTTGCACTTAAACGGCGAGTACTTACGCCTTGGTTTTCGGTAACACGAACTAGAACTTCATCTGCTTGTTCTACCGAAATTGTTTTTGGTGCACCATTATGACGCTTAGGACGAAAACACCCAGTTTCTCCTAGGCGATAATAAATATTTCTAAAAGGTTTATGATTTGGTTGTCTTCGATTAGGATATAATTATAAATATCTTCAGGTTGCAGCAAGTCCATTTAAATCTGTTTGAGCAAAAACACATCTCGCATTTCACTGTTAGAAAACTCATTATGTCGTGGCATTTTTTTACTACTTATTCTTGTACAAATAAAGCAGAAAGAAAAAGATAAGGCTACTTACTTAGCACTCTTTGACACAAGCTTAACAAACATAAATAATGATAGCTGTCAGATGCATTTAAGCGAACTTATTTTTTTTAGAGCAATAAGCCAACTTTGTATTTGAAGGACTAAAAGTTGTATTAATAGGCCGAACTGCATTGAAACTTTAGGAGGCAAATATCTCGAAAACGGATCAAGATATCAAAATCCAACAAGTATGTATTTTTCCTGTAAAAAGGATGCTCTTTCAAATTTTCGATTCAGTTTATGTGATTCTCCACACACAAAAAAGATAAGCATCGATTTATCTATTCAGCAGTGTGTAACCAGCGCCTTCTATGAGCAACGTTAAAATTGATGACAAATTCTTATTCGTCATGCTGAAAAACATAGTAATACTAATTCTCAAGTTGATTCTATAAAAACTTACTGAGTTAATGGAAAATTTAGAAATAAAATTATTAACTTGAACACCTTTATCTCTTAAACGAGCAATATTTCTATAAGGCATGTTGCGCTTAATCCTCATATTTTAGGCTCTACTATTGCCAGTTTCTAGATTTCATTCTTAACGACTCACCCTGTATATATATATATATATATATATATATATATATATATATATATATATATATATATATATCACTTTAGTGGTGTTACATTGTAAGGTTAAACAACGTGTTTTCAAGCGCTCGTTTTGTTAGTTAAATGTCAGGTATATTGCATAATACAATTAGTGACCAGCGACAATTAGATAAAACTAGAGTTGATAGAAATAGTGATTAATTGCATTTTGCGAAAACTAGTAAAACACGTAATATTATTTTCCATTATTTGTGTACAAGAATACAACACATTGATACCGCGGTGACCTTTCACCTGTAATCTCATTGTAACGTAGTGAAAAATTATTTATTTAATTGGAAGTAATATTAAATTTCTACATTGGGGACGAAACAAACGTCGAAAGAAAAGGCATATAAAGTAAGGGAAGTAGGGAATGATTAAAAGGGAGAGGGAAGAAGAGGAGGCGAAAAGGAAAAGAGTATTCGGAAATGGGAAGAAGATAATAGGATCACCTGACATAAAAAAGGCAGGGGAGAAAAAAGGTGGAAACAGCGCAATAATGGAAAGTGAAACGAGGAAGGAGAGGAAGTAAAGGAATTAATTCGTGAGATGAGGAAGCTGATGGAAGAAAATATGAAGGGAATAGGGAATGGCATCAAAGAAATGAAGGAACAAATGGAAGAAAGGGGAAAGGAATGGAAGGTGGAAAAACAAGAATTGATAGAGAATAGAAAAATTAGAAAAAAAAGTAGACGATGAGGAGAGAAGCAAAAGGAAGAATAACATCGTAATAAAGGGGTGGAGAAGCAAGGAACCACGTAAAGGATTACAAGTGATGATGGAAGGGAAACTAAATGTAAGAGTAGAAGTTAGAAAAGTGATGGTGATAAAAAGGGAGAGGGAAAATGAGATGGTGGTGGCGCAAATGGAGAGGTGGGAGGAGAAGCAGAAGATTATGGCACAGAAGAGGGGTACAGAAATTTACGTAGATCACGACCTAACAAGGGAAGAAGGGAGTGTACAATAAGAAATAAGCAACAGAGCGGTGGAAAGAAGAGCCGAGGGAAGGAAAGTATGGGTAGGATATAGAAAAGTAGAGATAGATGGAGAAAGATACGCATGGAATGAGAGGACGGAAGAGTTAAGCAGCGAAGGGAAAGAAAGGGGAAAGGACGAGACGAATCATCAGAGTAACGGGAACACGAGTACAGGGAATGGAAAAGAACAACAAAGGGAACAAATGGAAACCAGGGGAATAATACAGGAAGGGATGAACGAACTGAAGGTCCTGTTCTGGAATGTGGCGGGATTAAAGAATAAAGATCAAGATTTCTGGGAGTTTGTTAGGGAGTAGGACCTTGTGGGATTACAAGAAGAAAAAAAACGGGAGTGGTGGGAAAGGGAAATGCCAATTGAATCCTCATGGGTGGTGTAGTACACGGAAAGGAAAAACAGAAAAGGAAGGGCAAAGGGGGGAATAACAGTGGGAATAAAAGAGAATGGTTGGAAAAGGAAGAAGAGAAAGTGTAACTAAGAAGAGGTATTGTAGAAAGAAATATACAGTGGGGAAATAAAAAATAAAGATAGTGACGGTATACAGTAGAAAGATGAAAGAGACTAAGAAAACTAAGAGGAGTTGTGAGAAGAGAGGGGGGAAGGTATGATAATAATAGGAGGGGATTTTAACGCGAGAATAGGAGAAGAGTAGGGAATACAAGAAAAGAGAGGGGCGAGAAACAGACGGACAAAGGATAAATATGGAAGGAAAGAACTGTTAGAAGTGAGCAACGAAAGGGGGAGGGAAATAAGGAATGGGAATAGCGAAGAAAGAGAGAAGGGGGAGTGTACGTACATAGGAGCAAGGGGAAAAAAGGAAAAGGCCACGTATTTCATTCCCAAGGGGGAGGGCGGGCTGCTCGAGCTTTCCGAGCTCCTTCAGCCACAATCATGGATTCCCAGCATACATACATACATTACGTATATATGCATGGTGGGATTAAGAATGGGTGTGGTCAGGATAGGATCGGAAGGAACGGAGTTAGGGTTCTGAGGGGGAAATACTACCCAAGCATTCGCCTAAGCAGCCGCACATGGTGTGCATATACGCAGTGACCATGCCGCACATGTGTATAAGGAAAACCCCCTGAAAAAACTTCATACAATGTAGACGGTAACGGGAATCGAACCCATTACCTCCCGAATGCTAAGCAGATCGTGTCACCACTACGATACCAGCAAGGGGAAAATCAATAGTAGATTATGTAATAACGAATGCAGAAGCTGAGGGAAAGGTAAATACATTTAGGGTAAGGGAGAGGGTCAAACGCACCATCAGATCTTGGAACTGATAATGGAGTGGAGAGAAAGAAAGAGGATGAGAAAAGAAGAGGAATTCAGAACCAAGAAGGTATGGACAGAAGAGAGTATAAAGAGGTACAAAGAGAAACTGGGAAAAACAATATGGGAAGGTAAAGGAGTACTAGAAAGTGTGGAAGAAATGAGAGAGAGAATGGAAGAAGCAACGGAGAAAGTATGCTTCAAAGATGAAAGGGGAGAAAACGGGTTGGAACGGAGAATGCAAGGTCAAGAGAAAGGCAAGAAGAACATTAAGCCATTGGAAGAAAGGGAAAATAGGAAAACAGGAATATAAAGAAACAAGAAGAGCAGATTAAGGATATAAAAACGGAGAAAGACGTATGGAAATATTAAAAGAAAGAAAAGAGGAAAAGATGGACACAAATGGGAATATAAATATACGAATGGGAGAGATACTTCAGGAAAGTACTGTAGGGGGAGCAAATACAGGAAGGATAAGGAAGGCAAAGTGAGAAAATGTACGAAACACAGGAAGAAGGCGAAGGAATAAAAGAAGAGGAAGTAATAGTGGCAATGCAGAAGGTGAAAACCGGTAAAGCTGCAGGAGAATATGGGAAACAGGGTGAGGAGTGGATATATGGAGGAGAAAATGTAGCAAAAAGGATGACGGAAATAATAAACAAAATATGGAGAGGGGAATGATTCCCAGAGAGGTGGAGAGAAGGACATATATGCCCAGTGCACAAAAAAGGAGACAAAAAAGAAGTAACAAATTATAGAGAAATCACATTACGAAACACGGCCTATAAAATATACGCGATCATACTGGAAGAAAAGCTAAGGAAGGAAGTAGAAGAGAAGAAACTGATACCAGATGGACAGGCAGTATGCAGGAAAGGAAGAAGAACCATAGGTAATGTATACATACTGAAACACATGGCTAACAAGGAACTGGAAAAGAAAAGGGGGAAATTGAGCGGTATTCGTAGACCTAATAGCGGCATTTGATAGGGTGAACAGACAAAAGCTGTGGGAATACGTGAGAAAAGAAAAGATAAGCGAATCGCTAATAGAAAGTATGGAAGAATTATGCGAAGAAACGAGGAACAGGGTGAGGGTGAACGGGAAACTAAGTGAAGGATTTGAACAAGGAAGGGACCGAGGCAAGGATGCCCACTGAGCCTGTAGCGTCCCCCAGGTACCCTATCTTGAAAAATGTAATTTGAACTTATTTGCAATAATGCAAATTCAAAAACAAAACCATCGCCAAGTGATCTATCTTGACTTGACTGACAATAATGTTACTATTACTCAAATTAATTGCCTGCCTTACTTTGACTTTCCTGGCAATAATTGAAACATTAGAATTTATTTAAAAGTCTGATATTTAATTACTCGCAAATCTCAAATCTGATTAAACGAAGTGGCCGTCTAGTGGTAGGTACGTTGTGCTATCTAAATTAGATAAATTGGATGAGGTAAGTGTTGAATCATGCGGGACAGGTAAAAAAAATGAAACTACTCAAATTAAAATCAACGAGCGTTGCGCAGCGGTGGTTCAGCCTGTTAATATACTCTTGTGGGAAATAACTACCAATAAAAGCCACTTTATTCATAAGTAACTAATTGCACAAGTACATTAATAAATCAAATAACACGAAAAAAACAATGAAAGGGTTAAATATATAACAAAACACCATTAAATCAGGTTAAAGTGCGCACAAAATTATAACATTAAGAGAAAATGAATAAAAAGCAGTTTAGTTACACAGACACACAATAATAAAAAAAACACATGTAGTCACACGTGCAATTGGGTCATAAATAATCAAAATAAAAATCACAATAAAAATCGTAACACCAAATTTGTGGCCCTTTAAAAGCCAATCATGCCGGTCTTTAAGTAAATAAGCACATAAAACTATAAAACAAATTATGGTACATATAAAATACAACAGTAAAATTGCACAGGTGATAATAAGGTAAAGGCAAGGACAAGAGAAAACAGACATGGAATTTGGTACGTAACCAATTGTTTAGTGACCACTAAAGCACAGAATGCATAAATCAAATTGCAATAAAGCAGATACAAAGAGAAATCAGCTCGCAGGCAAATAATTCTGTTTAAACAAACTGACAACGAAAACTCATTAAAACAAAGCCTTACAAGGGGAAGTTATATATAGATCACTAACATCGTGACCGATATATAAGTTTGAGTGCGTTAGAAAAATACAGTTCTCCTCTCTCAGGTTACATATTCATCTATACAACAAATAAAAACAATAAAAATAAAAATTTTAGGTGTTTAATGGTCTGGCCTGGGAGTGTGTACCTACTGGCAATTGCCTTTTACAATTAATAACCAGCGGTATCATATACCCATTCACCAGCCACCTCTACACAAATATAAATATAAACAACAACCAACAATGCTAATTCACACAAATACCAGAGTGAGAGGGCCCTGTACTGTCTTTTTATTTTAGCAGATTTCAGATTAATGAGTCCGCGTACGAATAAGATACCTATGCAAGACAATGTTTGGTTCGTTACATAGGCTGGTAAATTTATTGGCTGCGAGGTTTCAGATATATAAAAATACATACTGACATTAGAAAAAATATTCCCTTAATTGATCACAGACACAAATCGTTAACATACGCGGCTTAACCCCGAAAGAAAACACAACTTAGTGTTGGCGAATTCGAAAGAAAAATGTACACGTAAGAAATATTTTAAAGACAATTGTTTACAATGGAGGTATTTAGTTAACCCAAAAATCGATATGGCTGATCGACACTAACTGTAACGGCCCCCCCACGTTCGATTTCAAAACTAACTTACTCCCGAAAAACCACCCCCGTTTTTCAAAAGTAATAAAGAAACAAGAAACATTAATTTTCGTTGAAACAGTTTCATATTATTATTGCACGACATCTTGATTTTAAAAATATGCATTCGTTCGTAACAAACCCTACATTTATGTCTCGGGTTTCAACGTATCAAACAAAGATCTCTTTGGAATGACATTTTTTTACATCAAGAGCGCTCATAAAAAATTCCAATGATTCGTTACGCCCCTTCAGTAAGAAATTTTTAGGCGTGCACCTGATAATCACCCCCCCCAACATGTGTTTTACAATCCTAGACAAGTATTAGTTACAAACAATCCTACATTCCTTGCATAAAAATATATAAATAAAATATTTTGAAAACAGCAAATGACGACGTATTATTAAGATATTAAAAATCCACTAATTATATTTTCTATCGTGGTAACAATGGCGATTTGACAAACGTTTATTACAATAATAAAATTTTCGCGGTACGTTACCTACAGAACGGCCCTTTGAAAACTCGACGATGTCCGCTCGGAAACATTCGGAGAGTTTTCAACATCCATTCTCTTCGGATCGGGATCCTTCACTACCTTCCGCTACGAACTACAGTAATTAGTACTAAAACAAAACTTAATTAGTAACCAGCTGAACTAGGCAAACTAAACGTCTATCAGACAACATGCACAGAAACAATTAGAGCATGCTAATAATCAATACATGCATAAAATAATAAGAATAATAAAAATAGAAAAAAATAAGAACAAAAAAAAAAAAAATAAAAAATGAGTATATACAACCAGGCTTCTACTTATTTTTGGTCCACGCAATGTGCCTAGGGCACAGCCGTAGATATTGCTAGGATTAGGGCCTATTATAAAACTTCAGGTTAGTAATGTTATAATTCCCCTTGATAGAATCCATCTCTTCATCCAACAAACGGTATAGGTTCGGGTAGGGTTTGGCGATAATACGAAAGGGACCGGAATATAAGAGGAGAAACTTTGAGATTTGTTTCCTGGAGGCGTCCGAAATACTACTTTCCTTCAGTGAAACGTAGTCGTCCATACACAGTCTGTCACCTTGGTGTTTGAAACCACGTACTCGCGCTCTTGCACTTCTGTCTCAATTCTGACGAACTTTATTTCAAATCACCGCCGGCAATTCAGTGGCGGAGATGGGCAACATTTTTCCCCGGTAAGTGGCAAAACGATCTCTGAGACGCGGAACATTTACAATATCACAAGCGGGGGTAACCTGTACTCAAATGGGGAACGAATTAAATAGACATTCTATATTATTAACGTGATTAGCCCAATTAGCATGCGCATTTAGACAGTAGACCCTAATTAACCTGCTTAGTTCTCTAATAACACCTGAAAAACAGTTTCGAATTCCATGGCCTAGGGAAACGGTGTATCGAAGATAATTTCTCGGGATCAGATTTCACGCCCCTAGTAGTTATAATGTCCCAAACATTTTGCCTCGGACAATGAAAAAAAATCGGTTTTTCTAATGTTTATGGTCATATTGCCTTACTTAAATCCAACAAAAAGTTTCCTAAGATATTGTATATGATCACAAAAAGATTCAAATACAATCAAAAAATCATCAACGTAATTAAATATAAAGTGGCGTAATTCGGGCCCTAAAATCATATACCTAGCTCTCGAAAAAAACCTAGTTTCCCCCACGGTCGTTTCCCGAAGAGCGAGGAGGGGTCGCATTAGGGATTCAAAAATGACGAAGGTACGCTAAAAGAAGGTAACGGTGCCGGTAACTCACTAGCAAAATTGAGAGCCTGAACTCGCGACACGTCATCTCTTGGTTTCTTTGTTTCAATACCCGTTAACCGTTCTAAAAAGGAAAGAGCTCCATTCAGACTCCGGCCTGGATAGATTCCCCATAATGACTGGGTGGCAATGGAATATTGACGCATTATTTCGTACAAAATAACTCCCTCAGAGATGGGAGGATCAAAAGGGCTATAGTCATTAATTCGTTTCAGAAAATATTCGGCTAGCGACAACCTTCCTTCTGGATGATAACGCATGTTATAGAGTTTATTGCTTTCAATGACCTGGTTCTCGGGTGAACAAGAATACGCCAAAAATCTTCTCTTAAACGAACCGTAATCTCACCAATCGGCCTCATTCATCAACGCCCAACTTTGTGCACCGGCTTCTAGACACGTTTTTGGCGCTCTCACGTAATCCTCACCCGACAAGTGATACGATTCCGCAAACTGTTCAAATTTACGTAAGAAAACAACGGGGTGCAACCAATGGTTACCGCGAAAAATTGGCCGCTCTAACTTTAACGGGGACATAGTTTTATTAGATAGCGCCAACAAAATATTGCGACATTCCGTACCTGAAAAGCTAACATCAGCGTTTTGAGAAGTTTGTTCATAATCAGGGGTGTATTGCCGTCTTTGTTCACTTTACGCGGGGTAGAGGTAATAAAGCGTACAGCATTACTATTTCTAACACTAAGTGACTGACCTTCACAAACATCCGATGAAGATGCTTTGTCCAGATAGGTGAACCCTGAGCTCCATTTGGACCTCAGTTTCCGGGTGTAGTGACTACCTTTTCGATGGTCCTAGGAACTTCCGATTGGTCCGTCATTTTTTTCCATAAACAAGCAAAAATTAGTATCATCTTAGTTACATGCACGCAACTTTAAACCGTCAATAATAGTATTAACCTGAAAGCAAGGTTGTATGTTTCATTAACCCATCGTCCGACAGGTATTATGGTTCATTAAAGTAGTACAATTGCAAATTTTAGCAAAGAGAAATATATATATATATATATATATATATATATATATATATATATATATATATATATATATATATATATATATCGCTCGTGATAACAAGTAAAATTTGACACTTAATGTAATTAGCATTGCAAGGCTTTTATTAAAATCCTAACTACTGAGAATTTATTTCAAAGTGATAACCTTAACAATTCACTAAAAATCAGAAAAGTCGGTTGTATGTCTAACAACTCACTACTTTCATAGAGGCAATTGCTTAAAAAAACAATGCAAACAAAATTGAAAAAAAATTGTATTATCTAAATGGAAAAACAACTGTCTGCAAGTACAGATAATAGGCATACCACCACAACATCTTAACGATCTGTACCTACAATTAGCAAACTGGAAGGTAACACATTTCAAGCCTTATATACCCATTGCAAGTATTATTAATATATATATATATATATATATATATATATATATATATATATATATATATATATATCTCAACGATTAACATGGTGTTCCTTGACATCTCACAGGTGGCAGTTATGTTCTTGTACCTATGAGGCCTTAGACGGTTCACCATAAATGAACATTCACCCTTCCCCAAAATATGTTACATAACCAGTATCAATTGTCAACAAACAAGCCTGGAAAAGTAATAATATTGTGGTGTAATACGCTAAACTCTAAATACTAACTCCTGTTAGGTAATACAACTGTCAACCAAATATTGTAATTTAATAAATCAAGAAGTCAACGCCTTCCAGAATAATTGCAATTTGTAGTTAATAAAATTTCGTAATCAGTGAAAAAAATTATTACATAAAAATCTTTCTTTATATGTTTTATTTGACTTATAAGGAAATTGTCCCCCCCCCCCTGCCCGTCATAACAGACGTTAATAACCCTTCACCCGCACTATCCATGTTTTTCAACAAAAAAAAAAAAATAATGGTTCAAAGCTTAAAAAAACTAAATTGATTTGTCCAAATTTAAACAATTCTAGCTTTACTTTTTAATTTTTTTTCTTCTAATTAAAAGTGAAAAAGTTACTGTAATAAAGCGGACAAAAAGTAAACACGCTCCTAATGCAGCACAACCCCATCCTGGTCACGAGGCACCACTCTGTAGCATCTTCCAGGTACCCTATCTTGAAAAGTGTAATTTGAACTTATTTGCAATAATGCAAATTCAAGAACAAAACAATCGCTAAGTGATCTATTTTGACTTGACTGACAATAATGTTACTATTACTCAAATTAATTGCCTGCCTTACTTTGACTTTCCTGGCAATAATTAATACATTAGAATTTATGTACAAGTCTGTTATTTAATTACTCGCAAACCTCAAATCTGATTAAACGAAGTGGCCGTCTAGTGGTATGTACGTTGAGCTATCTAAATTAGATAGGCTGGATTAATATACTCTTGTGGGAAATAACCACCAATAAAACCCACTTTATTCATAAATAAGTAATTGCACAAGTACATTAATAAATCAAACAACACAAAAAAACAATGAAAGGGTTGAATATATAACAAAACACCATTAAATCAGGTTAAAGTGCGTACGAAATTAGAACATTAAGAGAAAATGAATAAAAAGCAGTTTAGTTACACAGAAACACAATAATAAAAAATACACTTGTAGTCACACGCACAATTGGCTCATAAATAATCAAAGTAAAAATCATAATAGAAATCGTAACACCAAACATGTGGCCCTTTAAAAACCAATCATGCCGATCTTTAAATTAATAAGCACATAAAACAATAAAACACATTACGGTACATATAAAATACAACAGTAAAATTGCACAGGTGATAATAAGGCAAAGGCAGTGACAAAAGAAAACAAACAAGGAATTTGTACGTACCCAATTGTTTAGAGACCACTAAAGCACAGAATACATAAATCAAATTGCAATAAAGCAGATACAAAGAGAAATCAGCTCGCAGGCAAATAATTCTACTTAAACTGACAACGAAAACTCATTAAAACAAAGCCTTACAAGGGGAAGTTATAAATAGATCACTAACATCGTGACCGATATATGTTTCAATGCACTAGAAAAATACAGTGCTCCTCTTTAAGGTTACACTTTCATCTATACAACAAATAAAAACAATAGAAATAAAATTTTTAGGTTTTTAATGGTCTGGCCTGGGAGTGTGTACCTACTGGCAATTGCCTTTTACAATTAATAACCAGCGGTATCATATACCCATTCACCAGCCACCTCTGCACAAATATAAATATAAACAACAACCAACAATGCTAATTCGCACAAATACCAAAGTGAGAGGGCCCTGTACTGTCTTTTTATTTTAGCAGATTTCAGCTTAGTTAGTCTGCGTACGAATAAGATACCTTTGCCAGACAATGTTTGGTTCTTTTAATACGTTACATAGGCTGGTAAAATGATTGGCTGCGAGCTTATACATACTTACACTAGAAAAAATATTCCCTTAATTGATCACAGACACAAATCGTTAACATACGCGGTTTAACCCCGAAAGAAAAATGTATACGCAAGAATTATTTTAAAGACAACTGTTTACAATGAAGTTATTCAATTAACCCACAAATCGATCTAGCTCGATCGACACTCTAACTGTAACTTCCCCCCTTTCGATTTCAACACTAACTATCTCTACTCCCGAAAAACCACCTCCGTTTTTCAAAAGTAATAAAAAAACAAGAAACATTAATTTCAACAGTTTCATATCAATTATTGCATATCTTAATTTAAAAAAAATTCATTCGTTCGTAACAAATCCTACATTTACGTCTCGGGTTTCAACGTATCAAACAGAGATCCCTTTGGATTTACACTGTGTTCAGCTGTAATTAATCATTAGATCAATGACATTGTTTTACATCAAGAGCGCGCATAAGAAATTCCAATAATTTGTTACGCCGCTTCAGTAAAGCATGTTTAAGCGTGCACCTGCTACTCGCCCTCCAACATGTGTTTGGCAACCCTAGACAAATACTAGTTACAAACAATCCCACATCCCTTACATAAAAATATATAAATAAAATATTTTGAAAACATTACCAAATTACTACGTATTATTAAGACATTAAAAATCCACTAATTATCTTTTCTATCGTGGTAACTATGGCCATTTGACAAACGTTTATTACAGTAATAAAATTTTCGCGGTCCGCTACCTACAAGCCCAAGCCTGTTCTCAGTATACACTGGAGACCTGGAGGAGATATTAAGGAAGCAACAAGGAGGCCTGGTGGTGGGAAACAGGAAGGTGTGGTCGCTAGCATACACAGATGACATAGTGCTGATAGCAAAGGAAGAAAAAGAAATGAAGGGAATATTAAAAACGATGGAAAGATATTTGAAAAGAAAAGATCTGGAAGTAAGTGGGAACAAAACTAAGGTAATGGTACTGAGAAAAGGGGAGGAAAAAGGAGTAGTGGAAATGGAGAGAAGAGGAGATACAGCAGGTAGAGGAATTCACCTATCTGGGATCCACGATGAGACAAGACAACAAAGATGGGAAACATGCAAAAGAATGAGTGAGAAAAGGAAATAAATTAATAGGACAAGTGTGGAATGTAGGAGAAAGACTGCTCGGAATAGACTTAACGAAAGGGAAACTGTTATTTGAGAAACTAATAAAAAGTGTGGTGTACGAGGCGGAAGTGTGGTGGTGGAAAAAGTATAAAGAGATAGAGGGACTGCAAGAAAAACACTGGAAATGGGTACTGGGAGTGGATAGGGAAACACCGGGATATATTATCAGAGAGGAGGTGCAAGAAGAAAAAATAAGAGTGGAGGCGGAAAAAGGAGCAATAAAGTACGAGGAAGAAATGAGTAGAAAATTGGAATGCAAAATTCTTCAAGAATGCTGGAAAGAAATAAAAGAAAGAAGAATAAAATATAAAGAAGGGACGGATGTGCAAAAGCAGGAAAGATGGCCGAAGATGAAAGAAGGAAAATATAATGTAAACTATAGGAACATTAAGGGAGAAGGGATACCGGGATATCTGAATGGGGAAGGGAGGAAGAAAAGATAGAAAATGATAGCGAGATTTAGGTGCGGCAACGAAGAAAGGGAAAAAATATTGGAGAAGGACGAAGAGAGAAGATGCATGTTGTGCGGGTAAATGGTGACGATTAATCATATATTGAAATAATGCAGGGAGTTAAAGGAAGAAGAGAGGACGGTAGAAGAGATACTAGTGGAAAAAGGAAGGGGATTGGATGGAAGAAATATGGCAAAGAAGAAGGCAGTTACGGGGAGAGGAGACAAGAGGGAAGAAGACAGTGGCCGGTATGTAAGGGAAGTAGAAACTGAAGATGGACATATGTAAATATCATAAACACACATTAACTTTGAAATATTTTATATATATATATATATATATATATATATATATATAAATATATATATATATATATATATATATATATATATATATATCACATTATGCCTGATCACAGTCAAATTAAAAAACAATACGCCCTAGGTACGTAAAAAGCACACATAGGATATAGTAAGAAGGCATCAACAAATTAGTCCCACTTACAGTGTAGAGATAAAGTGATATATAACACAATACGCATATCACTAATATCACAATATAAGAATACACAATAAAATGGTACAAATATATATCACATTATCTATGATCACAGTCCATCAACAGTATGTAGATCAAAAACTCATCAATAAAATAAAAGGATCGTGCTTTTACATAATCAGTAAAAGTCTTTATCAGTTTATTCAAAGGTAATAATCTAATTTTTACTGGTAACTTGCTATAAAATTTAATTCCGTAGAAGTTACTGCAGTTTTGAGAGGTTGTAAGTCTGAGTTGTTTAATTATGTCGAGTATTGTATTGATGAATATCGTTAAAAGGTTGGTATTGGTTAATATTACCTTTTATATATAATATAAATTTAAAATATATGCACAAGTTCAACAAATTTATGTTTACAACATTCTCTAAGCAATAGGCCGGCCATTATTCTAATCAGTCGCCTTTGGATAGAAAAAAGTCTCTTCATGCCAGAAGAGTGACCTCAAGCAATTATTGCATAAGCCATAATACAATGGAAATAGCCATAATACTGTTACAGGCCAAATAATCATTAGAGCATCAGCTTGTAAAGGCAATTGCGCTCACGGCATAGCTCAGTGATGTAGGAGGGGTTCTTATTTAACGCTGTAAAAGGGCCCTCGTTGCAACTCTAAGGTCAAAATCAGGAGAAGATGTCAAAAAGGC
Source organism: Vesta saturnalis (assembly GCA_036346205.1). Taxonomy (NCBI): domain Eukaryota; kingdom Metazoa; phylum Arthropoda; class Insecta; order Coleoptera; family Lampyridae; genus Vesta; species Vesta saturnalis. Next base: position 852,704 of record JARFJB010000793.1, read on the forward strand.
GCCACCTATTAATACATTTATAGCGAGTAATCGTCTTGAACTAGATATTATAATCACCTAACAGGAAACCATAATGTGCAATCAAAAATAAAATACCCATCTCTACTAAAACCCTACTCCACAAATATTTACTTAAAGTTCACCTAAATCTCAATAAAATCTTAAACTTCATATAAAAGCAGCAAAATTGCGAAAATAAACTAAAACTCACTAAATATTTCGATAAACTTAGGGCTAAAATCATTTGCTTATACATCCAAAAATAACTGATCCAAACGGTAATTAATTATTCATTTTCAAACGAAAACTACGTCACAACAAAACTAAAATCCTAAAATTTAATAAACGAGAAAATCAAGGTGTGATTCCTAAATTCGGGAAAATATACAGCTGCTATAAAGAATAATCAAATTCGCTTACCTGTTCGGCAAATCACAGGTGGTTCGGGAACCAGTAGGTCTTCGCTATACCTGAAAGGCTACAAATAATATCGCACGGTTATCTAAAATAATTGCGTGCTGCAAAAATTTATATTAAAAAAAAAACACAATTAGTACATGAATCTAAAGATATGTATTATGAATAATAATTAAAAACACCATCGATTAATCAAATCATTCAATTCAAATTAAAATCCCCTAGTATACTTAAAAGGCGGTGATACTAGCTAGTTTCAGTATAGGCGTTACTAAAATTATTATTATATGATTCCTATGCCAAAATAACAAAAGCTTTTAACCAATCAATTTCGCCCTCCGCTACGCGTGCGTCAATACAATTTCGATATAATTTCGTCAGTATAACAAATAAATAAAACACTCAAATAAATTTGGATAATGAGACGGGTGAATACGCTTGTATTTAAAATTAAAATGATAAAAAAATCAGAAGTTAATTCAATCATTTGTACATACAACAAAAAATAACAAAATACACACAAGAATTCATTAAACTTTGTCAACCACAGAAAAAAAATGCACAAATATGTTTACCTCAGCTTGGAACGGCCCCTTTGTTATATAAACATCTGGGGAACTTAGAGGATGACTTCGTCGGCCGCCTCTGCAATAGGATTGAAGTAGAAACTGTGCTCGAACTCCATATGACTTAACTCGTGAATGCTTCTCTTTCAAATTGCGTTATGATTGATATTACAATTGGTTGAACGTTACACTAATACTTATACTTCCTTAAAATCTGATTACTTTACTCTACTATTTACAAGTTCTGACTAACACTTATTATTTTTAAAAGAAGGAAAAGCTTTTTTATTTACAGCAAATTATGTGTTATCGGGTCAGCTGTACACACAAAGCAGTCAAAAAACTAAAACCTGAACTATATTACTTTGATCCGCACATAAGATGCGATGGAACTACAGAAGGAACCAAGGTCGGCACTTATTCAGTACTGACCGTATTCTCTGAACGAGAAAATGTCGCTGACAACGATAACGGTAAACTATTTCGGGAGGAACGAAGCCACTAAATTATCCCCAAATTAAGGGTAACGGAAAGGCTTCCAACGGTATGCTTCACTAAGCCTCCCGAAATGGGCGTAAATAGTACCCTACCAAACCAGCAAATCTTCGTATGTGCGGCAGCGACGCAAAACAAAGAGTGAACCCTCAATTACATCGTGGGCTCGACTGCCTTAAGCATCGGTCAGATCTCGCCATCTTCAATTCTATCCCCTTACATTTTAATTTAACCAACCATAACAATTTACTACTTAAAATTTTAAATTGCGCCAAACACGAATTGAATTCGTGAGCCGAACTGAAAAAAGTTGCATTAGTTCACAAAAGATGTACCATGTAATAATTTATACTCAATATAATTTCCCTTTCAACAAACGAAAATTTCTTAAACCCAGTAGTTTAAGTAGTTTCAAAGAAACTACTTAATTCTCAACCACATTAGTAAAAAGGGTTTCACTAACTATTGATACCAATACGTTGATCACTTTTTCATTTTAAACTTTCATCTTAATTTCATAAACGACGACTTATATTTCGTCTTTAGAAAAGAACTCTAAATATGACCGCTTCGAGTACGTTTCAAATTCCTAAAGAAAGAACATAAAACGTTACAATCGAAAGCTTTCCAAAAATTTATGCGTTATCCAATTCAATTGCATGAATTTATACTACATTTCAGATGTACGGTACTAACAAATAATTAATAATTTCGAACTAACGGTACATCCAGAGATCCATTGAGTAACATGCTCTTGATGACTTAGTGGCCATGTAATTGTAGTTTTCAGATCAATTTAATTTAGAATCAATAATCGCACCTAAAAATTTAATTTTTAGTGGATTATTGAGGTTATCTGTGTTCTTTAAAGTAAAAATACATTGCTCAGTTTTAGAGTAATTCGTCTTTAGTCTGTTATTAGTCAACCAATTCTCAATAGCATCCAAAGAAACATCATTTTCTAAACGTTTACAATTCGCTGACAAAGCTGTGTCATCAGCATAAAGAATTAACTTGTTATGATTTCTTAATAGCGAGTTATCATTAAAGTAAATCTAAAATAATACAGGACCAAGAACAGATACTTGAGGAACACCTGACTTAATTTCTTCAAAATTGGATTTAATGTTATTGTAGCAAACATATTGGGCGCGTTTACTAAAATAAGATTCAAGTAGTAGAATGCCTCATGCGCAAGGTTGTAATGTTGGAATTTATTTAACAAAATGGAGTGATTAACACAATCAAATAGTTAAGTTTAAAAAATTTGTTACACAGAATTCATTTGCTTCAAAGTTTTCTAATATAATGTCAGTAAGTCTTAAAATTGCAGTGGAAGTTGATTTATCCGCACGGAAACCATATTGGCCATCAGGAAATAAATTATTTTTTTCGAAATATGACATAATTTGATTTTTTAGGATCCTTTTTGTAACGTAATTTGTAGATTCTTAAATTTCGCGCTATGCTAGCTAGGGGAAGGGAGAGGGAAAAAGGAGAATGGTTAGAAGATGGAGGAGAGTACGTGATTATTAAACGAATGAAAATTAAGAATCTTTTTATTTACTGTAAAATTGAAAAATAATATCCTGACAAATATCCTTACAGTTTTTCAGAAGTGGGATGCAGTAACAATTTAATATACTTGGTAATTTGAATCGGATGATTAAAGAATCACCTAAAAAAAAAACTGTTGAAGGCATGGAAAACGAAATGGGAGGAAGCAATACAAGTTTAGAGGGGAGTCCCTCCATGCTTACAATACAAGAAGTCGTTGCTGCTACAGTGGCCGCAATGAATTTAAATAAGGATATAGAAACAAGTAAAGTGTCTGCAAAGGAACTTTAAAATTTACTTCCCGATTTCGATGGTGAGAATGTAACAGCTTGGCTGCAAAGAATTAACATTATTAGAAATATATATATATATATATATATATATATATATATATATATAAATGTACTTTTATTGGTAGCAATCGGCAAACTCAAGGGCCGTGTTCTTGATTGGTACCATTCCAAGCCGGAGCATGTGGCGATGGATTTAGCTGACTTGCAGAAGCACTAAAGAATATGTTTGATATTCAAGAAGATTTGATTAGCCTTATGACGAGATATGAAGCAAGAAAGTGGAGAAAATCGGAGAAGTTTAACACATACTTTACAGATAAAGTTAACTTAGCAAATCGCTTAAAGTTATATATATATATATATATATATATATATATATATATATATATATATATATATCGATGATTTGTTAATTGCGACACAAAATGCAAATTTTTGCGAACTAGAATTAATTATCTAGGTTAGCATATTGGCAGTGAAGGGATTACCCAAGTAACGAGCACGTGGCTGCAGTGAAGGATTATCCAATACCTCGTTCAATTAAGGAAGTACATAGCTTCATTGGCCTTGTATCGTATTTCCGCAGATTTGTTAGGAATTTTTCGACAATAGCAAAACCACTATATTCATTGCTGAAACAGGATTCAGATTTCAGATTTGGTGAAATTGAATTAGAAGCACTTAGTACGTTAAAGAAATTGTTGATTTCTCGACCAGTATTCAAAATTTACGACCCAAAATGTGAAACAGAGTTGCATTGTGATGCCAGCTCCCAGGCTTTGGTGCAATTTCATTGCAACGGCAATTAGATACACATTTTTATCCAATCTCATATTATAGCAAACGGACGACTGAAACAGAAGCAAAGTTGCATAGTTTTGAACTAGAAAAATTCGCAATCGTGTATGCATTGGAACGTTTTGACATTTACCTTAAAGGAATAGAGTTCAAAATTTTTACTCATTGTAATAGCCTCAAACAAACCTTAGATGAGAAAGAGATATTAATCCAAAAATCCTTAGGTGGTCCTTAGTTTTCAAAATTATTGCTATAAAGTAGAACAGAGCGCGTGGGATAGAATGAAGCATGTGGATGCATTAAGTAGGGTCCATAACAGTTTTATTATTGGTGATAATTCATTTGCTAGAAATATGTTAATTTCGCAAACTCAAGATTCCGAGATCAAAGTTATAGCTGACAGATTAATGGAAGGCGAAGATAAATATTTTGAAATGCGAGAAGGTGTAGTTTATAGAAAGGCAAAAGGCCGATTATTGTTCTATGTACCGAAAGCGATGATTTTTCATGTTGTCAATATTTACTATGATAAAGTAGGACATTGTGAGTAGAAAAAACGGTTGATCTCATTTTAAATTTGCATTGGTTTCCAAATTTAAGAAATGTGGTGAAGAGCTACATTTATAATTGCTTGAAATGTATTTCATATTCACCAATTTCAGGAAAGAAGGAAGGTTATTTAGACACTATTCCGAAGGGTAAATTACCATTCCAGTCAATTCACATCGACCATTTTGGACCATTGCAAGCAACAAGATATAAAAAGAAGTACATATTTGAAGTGGTGGATGGATTTACCAAATTTGTGAAACTTTATCCATGTAACTCCACCAGCACAAAAGAAGTTGTGAAGAATTTGGAAAATTATTCTAGTAGCTTTAGCATGCCTTTAAGGATAATCTCAGATGGAGCAACATGTTATTCTTCGAATGAATTTAAGGAGTTTATAGAAAAGTGGGGTATCAAGCACATTTTAGTAGCTACAGGGGCACCACAGGCGAGTGGTCAAATCGAACGAATCAATCAGACACTTATGCCGATGATATCCAAATTAACATTAGCACTCAATAAATGGGGCGAGATTTTGGATGAAGTCGAATTCGCTCTTAATATTACTATGAATAAGTCCACAGGAGAAACCCCAAGTATGTTATTGTACGGTGTCAAGCAGCGTCGAAGATCAGGAGATTGTTTAGGAGAGCATTTAGAAAACATGGCACATACTGAAAGTAATCGGGTTGAAATTAGAGAACGGGCGGAACAGAACAATGGAAAATCGCAAGAAAACAATAAACGGAATTTTGAGAAGAGGAGAAAGAAAGTAACAGAGTACGTTGTAGGAGATTATATTATGGTTAAGAATGTGGATGTAACTCCAGGGGTGAACAAGAAATTATTACCAAAATATCGAGGACCTTATAAAATGAAATCAGTTTTAGGAAATGACCGTTATGTCATTGAAGACATCGAACTAATTAAATTACCATACACTGGCATATTTGATGCTTCGTGGATGAAAAAATGGCAAGATCCAGTTCCTATTTATCCAATTCCTGAATCTCTTTAGATTTAAATGTTGTTAATTTTGTGCTACCACGACAACATAATTTACTCGTAAGTTTTTATTTTGTTTGCCGTTTCTTACCATTTAGTTGTCGTAGAATCTTTAGTTAGTAAATTATGTTTTAAAGATTATGGCTTTAGAATTTTATGTGTTTGAATACTTTGTAATAATTATGTTGTTAGTTACGAATTTGTGAAAGGCAACCTTGTGTTTTTACGCTGTTCATAATTAGCACGTTTTAAAGATTATGGCTTTAAAATTTTATGTATTTGGATATTTTATAACATTTGGGGGGGTTAGTTTAAGGATTTATGTAAATTGCATTCAGTGATCGAGGGCGACCACTTAGTCAGGATGGCCGAATTGTAATGCAACTTGTAAATTCTTAAATTTCGCGCCATGCTGGCTAGGGGAAGGGAGGGGGAAAAAGGAGAATGGGTAGAAGATGGAGGAGAGTGCGTGGTTATTAAACGAACGAAAATTAAGAATCTTTTTATTTACTGTAAAACTAAAAAATAAGATCCTGACAAATATCCTTACATTTGAAACAGTTTGGAGAAAATTGGTGTAATAAACAAAGGTATATAATTACTAAGATTATCAATATCACCACGTTTATGTAGAGGAACCACCTTGGAAATCTTTAATTCATTAAGATGAAGTGATTGGCGAATGCAATAATTAGTGATTTTTGTTAGTGGAATGATGACATTTTGTATAGATTTTATATTATTTACTGTAATATCAAAAGGATGGTTTTCTTGAATTATTATTATTTAAAATTTATTACGCGAAATTGAAAACGTAATTCAACGTACTAAATGCTTAAAAGCTTTCTTAAATGTTACGAAATAGTTTTTGCAAAATAATATTCATTAATATAATCATCATTTACGTTGTAGTAGTTTAGTCAAGATAAACAATTTAAACCAAGTCTCGTACTGTTACGAACGTAATGCTCACTGTAACAACAACCCGCACTAAAGTGCACGTTTCGACTTACATTAGTGGGATGGGTCGTGATTCTTACCTAAAAATACACATTGACAAGACGCGCGTTTTTTTTTTGTGATTGTGGACTGAACAGGCTAAATTAGGCCTATCGTGAAAGCACTCAGGAACACTTAGGAGGCTGGATGGAGTGATAATGAATTGCCAATAGATGCCTATGAATAGCTACCTTAAATTTTCTCACATCATAAGTGAGAGGAAAACAGGAACTAGGGAGATCATTCCAGAGTTTAGAAATCGTGTAGAAAAATGTGGATTGCGCCCGTTTGGTACGACAAGTAGAGATTTGTACTGCATACTGATGATGTGAATGAGCGAAACGAGTGTTTCTCGCAAAGATAGCCCGTGATGGTATCAAAGAATATAATTCAGCAGCACAATAGCCTTTGTAATAACGATAATACAAAGAAAGAACTGAAACCATCCTTCTATGCTCAAGGGACTGTATGTGAGAAGTTAAGGACGGGTCATTTATAAGCCTAATCGCTCTCTTTTGAATAAGATCAACGATATCGAGAGCGTATTGGGGAGCACTAACCCAGAGGTGAGAATTATATTCCAGATGAGGCCGAATTTGGGCCTTATACAGCAGAAGGAGTTGTCGAGAGGTAAAGTACTGCTTAGATCTGTACAAAAAGCCTATTTTACGAGCAGCTGTTTTGGTAGCTGAGAGAAGATGGTCAACCCATGAGAGATTTCAAGATACAGTAATACCCAACAGAGTAAGAGAGTCTGAAAACTTAAGAACTGAGCCATTCATACTTACAACAGGAAATGATCGATCTTTTTTGGCGGATATAAGGCAATACTGAGTTTTGTTAGCATTAAATTTAACTAGATTATTGCTTCCCCATTCGAGAATACGTTGAATGTCTTTGTTGATTGAATTTGTCATTTCAGCTTTAATTTCTTGATTTGACATAGATGGTGGATTATCATTATGAGTAGACTGAGATGAACTACAGCGAAGAGTGCTATCGTCAGCAAAGCAATGGATGGGGTTAGTTGTTGAAGAAATAAGGTCATTTATGTACAGTAGAAAAAGTGTAGGCGCTATAACGGATCCCTGTGGTACGCCCGGGTTAATGCTAACTTCTTTTGAAAAAAGCCATCAACTACGACACGTATTCGTCTCTTATCAAGGAAACTAGAAATAAAGTTGATGAGCATATCATTTAACCAAAACGAGGTGAGTTTGGCAAGTAAACACTTATGCCAAACTTGGTCAAATGCCTTTGAGATATCTAAAGTTGTAACTTACACAAAAGTCATAAATCGGAAAATATTAAAGTAGAATGGGGGCACTTGTGCTTTCACATTAATTGCGTTTTAATGACATCTTCGAATTCTCTATTTCTTTCTTTTTATTATATCCTGGGGTTATTACCCATATTACAGATTTTCTAATTCGCGGATTTTAACACGTTGACGATCAACAATCACTTTACTGGCAGATGTGTAAGTCACTTTTACGCAATGTAAATCTACGTTGGTGGGGTTTTCTGGTACAACTGTGGTACCCTACATCTTACTAACAAATAGGAATAGCCAGTATTGTGGTAGTTGGTTTAGGTGATGAGTTTCAGGGAAACGTTATATAGGTTATGTGTTACTGGCAAACCACATGATTATAATTAAGTAATAGATGAATACTTCTAGTGCTCCAGATTAAGTAGCAATATTATGTTTTTTATTATACGATGCTTTACGAAAATATTATACAAAATGATAGGTCGTAGTCCCCTTTAATAAAACGCGTCTTCGCACTCATTTTTGAGCAGACTGAGATCACCTTTATTTATTTATTTTTTTTATATGATTGTGGACCTGAACAGGCTAAATTTGGCCTATCGTGCTAAACCACTCAGGAACACTTAGGAGGGTGGATAGAGGGATAATGAATTGCCAATAAATGCCTATGAATAGCTACCTTAAATTTTCTCATATCATAAGTGAGAGGAAAGCAGGAACTAGGGAGATCTTTCCAGAGTTTAGAAGCGTTGTAGAAAAATGTGGATTGCGCCCGTTTGGTACGACAAGTGGAGATTTGTACTGCATACTGATGATGTGAATGAGCGAACCGAGTGTTTCTCGCAATGACAGCCCGAGAAGGTATCAAAGAATATAATTCAGCAGCACAATAGTAATAACGATAATACAACGGAAGAACTGAAACCATCCTTCTATGCCCAAGGGACTGTATGTGAGAAGTTAAGGACGGGTCATTTATAAGCCTACTCGCTCTCTTTTGAATACGATCAACGATATCGAGAGCGTATTGGGGAGCACAAACCCAAAGGTGAGAATTATACTCCAGATGAGGCCGAATTTAGGCGTTATACAGCAGAAGGAGTTGTCGAGAGGTAAAGTACTGCTTAGATCTGTACAAGAAGCCTATTTTACGAGCAGCTGTTTTCGTAGCTGACAGAAGATGGTCAACCCATGAGAGATTTGAAGGTACAGTCATACCCAACAGAGTAATAGAGTCTGAAAACTTAAGAACTGAGCCATTCATACTTACAACAGGAAATGATCGATCTTTTTGGCGGACACAAGGCAACACTGAGTTTTGTTAGCATTAAATTTAACTAGATTATTGCTTCCCATTCGAGAATACGTTGAATGTCTTTGTTGATTGAATTTGCCATTTCAGCTTTAATTTCTTGATTTGACATAGAAGGTGGATTATCACTATGAGTAGACTGAGATGAACTACAGTGAAGAGTGCTATCGTCAGCAAAGCAATGGATGGGGTTAGTTGTTGAAGAAATAAGGTCATTTATGTACAGCAGAAAAGTGTAGGCGCTATAACGGATCCCTGTGGTACGCCCGCGTTAATGCCTAACTTCTTTTGAAAAAAGCCATCAACTACAACACGTATTCGTCTTTTATCAAGGAAACTAGAAACCCAGTTGATGAGCGTATCATTTAACCCAAACGAGGTGAGTTTGGCAAGTAAACACTTATGCCAAACTTGGTCAAATGCCTTTGAGATATCTAAAGCGACTACAACTGTTTCACCGGACTGCTCTACTGTATTGTTCCAAACTTGGGTCACATATGAAAGAAGATCACCTGTTGAACGACTTTGTCTAAACCCATATTGGTGGTCACTAAGGAGTTTGTTAGTTTCAAGGAACGTGAGCAGTTGCTGATTGATGGTTTTTTCCATGATTTTAGACAAAATGGAAGTAATGGCAATTGGTCGGTAGTTTGAGAGATCGGTCTTATCGCCTTTTTTGGGAATAGGTTGAACATTTGCTAACTTCCATGATGAAGGGAATTCCCCAGAAGACATAGAGATCGTATAGAGCTTAGATAGGACTGGTACTAGTTCGGGGGAACATTTCTTTAAGACAATAGTTGGGATACCGTCTGGGCCAGTCGCCTTATTGAGATCAAGCCTACTGATGATCGATTCCAAGAGCTTGTACCGAAAATGAATTGGTTTCATAGCGTATGAAGAAGAGTTGACTAGGGGCACATCTTTTCCAGAATCATTGAGACACGAGTTTGATGCAAACAAATCCACAAAAAACAATGGCTTTGTCTACAGAATCAGCAACTACCGATCCGGAAATGAAGATGTTCCAAAGTTTTTACTAATGGCTTTAGTTAAAGAACAAAATTTACGACTACCTAAAGGAGATGTAGCTAGTTCATTTCATTTTCGTTGTTCGAACAACTTTTTAGTTTTAGCGATGACTCTTTTGCAGATATTTCCAGCACCAACGTATTCTACATGACTGTCGACCGATTTATTAGATTACCATTTAATGTAATATTTATTTTTTAAAGATATTGCATCAGCACAAGCCTTATTGAACCAGGGTTGGGAACGTGAATGACCTATACGGTACTGTTTTTTGGGAATGTATAACTCCATTCCCATGAGGATGACTTCAGATACTGAAAGAGCGATGTCCGAAGAAGAGGACGACTTAAAACAATATTCACCACAAGGTTCTATCGGTTTTGCGAACAACATTGTAATTAGGTACAGTAGAAATGATTTCTATTAGACAATGGTCGGAAAGACCTAAGGCGAAAGAACGGAAGTTTTATAATCAAGAGGGTTTGATGTAAGAAAGCGATCTAGAAAATGTGGAGTATGGTTAGGGTTATCAGGGATTCTTGTGGGTTCAGAAATCATTTGTGTGAGATCACGTGAAATAGCAAATGTTTCTGCACTATGACCAGCAGGGTTTCTAGTAGATGAAAACTGAAGCCAATTAGAGTTATGAACATTGAAATCGCCTACAATTGAGACAGAAGATAGTCAACTTTCATACTAAGGTAATCGAAGAAGTCTTGAAAGTTACTGTCATTAGGAGACCTATAAATGCAACAGTAGAATTTCACAAAATTAGGACCAGAATGCTTAAACCAAATCACGTCAAAATTTTTATTTTCTAAGCAAGAAACCCTTTTGCAAGCAATTCTGTCCTTGATGTAGGCACATGCGCCTCCTTGATATCGAAAATTAGAGTGAAGCTGGTATTGAGGAAATTGCAAGTCGGGTGACTTGGAGCTTTCAGAGGAGACTTGTGTTTCAGATAGAAACAAAATATCAGGTTGTAATTGTTCAAGATGTTGGTGAATAGCATTAAGATTAGACCTGATACCGCGGATGTTGCAGTAGTGAATCAGAAAGTTGATACTTTTGATGACCGTGGTCGCTTGGGCCTTGCCCTCCCGGACATCCGAATGGTGCAGGATTTTACGTCCGGAATTTATTACCCTAGAAACCACAGCCATCTTATTTTTTAATTTGGGACTTTTAATGCGATAGGAAGACAGTGAGGGCGAGAAGGAAGAATAAGGATGAGAATAGATTAAGGATGAAGTAAAAGGTAACCGGCAGCCCTTACCGAGCTCAGAAAATCGGAGACCCAATATTAAGGAGCCCATGGTAAGGGTGGCGGTACCTCCCCGGCTGGCATGGAGTATACATGCCTACCACCTACCTTTACGACGCGAAATAAACCGAAAGGGCTATAATTGGATTATCGTGACTACTTTTGTGAAGACTCATCATAAAATTAGTGTATAATTTTAGCCTGCTTTGTTGCAAATCTGAATAATCTTTAATTTACGACAAGCGGCATGAAAAGAAGAAAGTTAACCAGTGCGGAGTCGAAAGGTGTTCTCACAGAAAAAGAACTGGAAAATGAAATAAACAGGACTCAAGGATGTTCTGAATACGATGAAGGGTTTCATATGCCCAGTGGTGAGTGTGAAACAGAATTTTAAGTCCAATTCGTTTGAAGATAGGACACAGAACTCAGAAGACAGTAGTAGTGATGAAAGTGATAAATTGCAAAAGGAAGAATTTCCAATTAATGTTGAAGTCGAAGAAACGGGTACAGTAACTGAAACTCGAAATAATGATACATGTGGGGGTGATGGATATTGAAAGAGATGCTGTTTTACATTTATGATTTGTTACCATAACTAGTGGTTGTTATTTTACTTATATAATTTCTCTCGAGAATGACACATGTTGTATTGGAACGCGTAGGGAAATAAATAATTGTATAAAATAAATTGTAGGATTATGTTATAATTAAAACTTTAGTGCTATTTTTTAGTGAGTCTTGTTTTCTTACCATAGTTTGCTCTGTCGTTTGTATAATGATATAATAGGTATTTTGTCCTTTTTTAATACTTTTTAATGTAAATTAACACGAAATAACCGAGCTAGTTACACTTGCGGTAGCACAATCTAGTTAGCATTCGGGAGGTAATCGACATTTTACCTTTTACCTTGTATCAAGGTTTTTTCAGGGGGCTTTCCTCATACACGTATAGCGGAATGATCATTACTTATACGAACAGCATGCGTTATTTAGGTAAATGCTGGAGTAGTATATTCCCTCTCAGAATCCTAACTCCATTCTTTCCGATCCTATCCTGACTGCACCCATCCTTAATCCCACCATGCATATATACGTAGGTGTATATTGTAACAAACTTCGAACGTGTTGTTAATAATTCACCTCTCTGTAGGCAACTAACATGCATTTCGTGCCATGTGTGCTGCATATCATAGCTGCATAAAACATAATTTACGTATTTAAAATGAAGCCTTCCACGCATATCGTTTGCACATTCAGTTTCAGACATGGTCATGCGCAAAGACTTTTTAGGAGCGTCGTTTTTGTGTGATAGGTAGTAGAGCATCCATTTTTGCTCTGTTAAATATTTTTTTTTAAAGTGCTGTAAATTTTACGGTGAGTTTGCATTTCAGGCACTTTTACTTTTTATTTTTTAATTTTTACTTTAACTTCACCTTCACCTTCACTGTTACTTTTCACACGTTTATACACATCTACGCAATTAATTGTTTTACCGTTAATCCAATTTACGTTAATGGGAAGTGGGATTCTAAAACCCCTTAATCCTGCAAATTTATTCAATAAAGCATACAAATCCAGATATATTTCAACCCTGAAGTAATATTGCGCAACAATTTCCAAAACGCTGACACAGAATGCAACCATTTCGTTATCTACAGTGTGAGCAAGATTAAGGTATTCTGATTCCATTAATTACTCATAATATTAATTATTCATTAGGTTATAACGTTACTAGCATTAGCATTAATGTATTTCCGTTTATAATTAGATATAGGTTATGTAATAAAATTTGATATTATAGAAATTTTCTTTTAACTTTATTGTATAATGGTTTACTTCTTTATTCGATATTTAACAAGTTGGCGTCCGAGTATTTAACAATTAGTTTCAGGAAGAAGCAACCCCGATTTTAAAGCGAACATATCTAGGTACATCTAAATAGTTTTTGGTTAATAAGGCAAATAGATAATTTTATTAACCTGGCCCACTTTAATCTACGACTGAGCATAAGACAAAACATCTAGTTATTACCCAAACTGTTAAGTAGCCATGGGTGTGGTAGTATACTTATAGAACTTAAAGTTTTACAATATGTACGCTGGGAATCCATCGCTGTGGCTGAAGGAGCGTGGAAAGCTCGAGCAGCGCGTTACTTATATGACTATAAAGATTAAAATATATGCTGCCAGTATACTGGCATCCGTCACATTTTCAAATGTGTCATAAAATATACCAGCTTCCACTTTACTCGCAGTTAATTATATAATTAACAAATTTATTTGGGAACCCATTGCCACCATATTTATATTGGTTTTATCTCAAAAAAGTTGTTATTCATCGTGATACATAGGTTGTTATATAAAGAAAAACCGCAAATACAACACGGTTGTCAACGTGTTAATTAAAAATAAATTGTGCGAAAAAATCTACGGTTTCTTGTGGATTTGAAAATTAATAAATACAGATTCTTGAGGTTGAAATCAACATGTTGCATCTTGTTTTAGTATGCATGCATGGTGAGTCTGCATCCTGGACATGCATCTTGAATCATGCTTATGAATCTAATATCTTGTTGACAGAAGCTGGTTCCAGCCTGAAATCAATGTTGCTTCTTTGGTTTTCCACCATCTTGTTTACGTTATCTTGTTCCGTGTGACATTTTCGCATTCCGCCATCTTGTTTGTGTCACGTGTCCCCATTTCCAACGGCAGCGCCCCCTTTGAAATATTGCATTTTACGTTAACTAGCTATATAGGTGTTGCGGCACTACCATTCAAAAACAGAATGTTATATTTTTTGCCTTTCCGCCTAAACTAATAACGAACACATTTTTAGTTCTTAGCATCGTTTTAAGCTCTTCAATGCGGTTTTCTTCTTGTTTGAAATACCCATAAAGCGCCGAGGTAGTACACATTCAAAATCAACTATTTCTATTATTATGTGTTTTCCGTCCTTAGTATTAATTACAACATCCGTCATTCTGTACTCCTTAGATATCTCTAGGTAACACAACGACGGGTTTGCAAAAGATGCTTTGATTTAACTCATGATTCTGGGTTGCTTATAAACTAATTTATGAGGAACATGCTGTTCTTTATATTAGAGTACATTGTGCAATACAGATCATGCGCAAAACCACTTACATTTTTTAGAAGTGAATAAGCATGGCTTACTGTTGGCTATATTGTAGTTTCTATTTTCTTGGAATTCATTTGTAGATGTTTGCAATATTTTGCTTTATTCAGTAGTTTCAAGGTCAATGAACACTCATATCCGTCGCATTTTTAGAAGCTATTGAGATTTTGATTTCCCCGGAAAATAACATACGCCCAGGTTAATGAACCCCTACTTCCGATCTCAGTTCAATTAATTTTCGTTATATTTTCGATTTCTACGAATTCATTAACTTCTGCTAGGTCGGTAACTCTCAAGAGGTCAATACTTTTCATATAATCCAGTGACCTTGAAGAGGTCAATGAACTTTGGTTTTTAGATTTTTAGGAATTTATCAACTTCCGGGTTCAAGAAATCAATCAACTACGGGGTGGGTTTCTTACCTGGTGATCTTCAGGAGGATAATGAAATGATGGCTAAGATCCCCTCCCGTGAACAGGTTCTTTTTTAGATCTGCCCCAGGCCCAAGTGAAAGAACTGTGACTTAAGCCAATACCCCTGAAGAGGTCAATGAACTTTGAACTGGTTCTATTTTTGAAATTTCTAAGAATCACTATGTCTCTCTCTCTCTTATCCTTGGCACACTTTTAACGGTTAATGAACTTTGGCGTTACTAGGAACTGGTTCTGTTTTTAAATTTCTAAGAATTGTAATATGACACCTCTAGCGCTAGAATTTTGACGTTCAAGATGTTATACTGCATGACCTTGAGTTTCCCGCCAAAAAGAGCGCGAATTTGACCATGACTCATTCTCTCTCTCGCTCTCTCGCTTTCTCGCTTTCTCGCTCTCTCTGCTCCTCTCTCTCTCTCACCTGCCTTCTCTCTCCGTCTCTCCGTCTCTCCCTCTCGTCTCGTCTCTCGTCTCTCCGCCTCTCCGTCTCTATGTCTCTCCGTCTCTCCCTCTCTCCGCCTCTCCGTCTCTCCTTCCCTCCGCCTCTTGGTCTCTATGTCTCTCCGCCTCTCCGTTTCTCTGTCTCTCCGTCTCTCCGTCTCTGTCTCCGTCTCTCCGTCTTTCTTCTTCGTACATGTAAATACTCTATGTGAGCCAGAAGTGAGATTGTAATACTACTGATGGAAACTGGATGATAGAAAGCCGAAGAGGCACACGAAATATTGCTTTTAGACCGAAACCTTCTGCCAAAAGGACGCTAGATACTGAAACAAAATGCAATATGTTGATTTCAACCTCGAGAGCCTTTATTTGACTTATCAGTTTGTAATTTGTGTTGCTTAATTTGCAAATCGATGAGAAACAGTGTAGATCGTGTGTCATTAGGACAATGTAAAAAGAAAGATAAATCAGAAAAATGGGCAATTCCAAACATGTCCTTATAAAGCAATTAAAGTGAAAGCACAAGTGGCATCTTTCTACTTATCAACGTCGCTATGGCGCCACCTGCTATATATATATATATATATATATATATATATATATATATATATGTTACTGTGAAACTACGAAATTTGGCTAACGTCGACATTCTCTGGTGGATGTCAGCATTCTCCAAGGTGTTTGGCGTATGTCAGAATTATTTGCCTAATACCATTATTTTTAACTTGCACCGGCGAATGTCGACATTTACGGTGGACTGATGGTATATGTTGAAGAGGAACATTTTTTAAAATTTAAAAACACTTTTTATCATTTTCTTTTAAAATAGAACATATGGGAGAAGTTTTCCAATAAACATAATTAAATTATTATGAACTTAAAATAAGCAGGACATTCCAACATCCAAAAAAGAAACAAGAAAAATGTATGTGATTCACTTAATCTTATCTTATCATCTTATCAACCTTTGCGTAAGACTGAGAAAACACCAATGCACTTCGGGCTGGTGCTGGACAACGCCCGAAGCATGTTAAGATCTGTTGTTTTCGACCCTCACCGAAGCTCATTTGTGTTTGTCGCAAAATATCGGTGAAAAGTCCGAAAGTAGTATAAAATTAAAAATTGCTCGGTCCTTCACTGAGGCATTTGGTACTTGTCGACAATCACCGGCGAATGTTGATAATCATTAATTTCGGTCTTATATATATATATATATATATATATATATATATATATATATATATATATATATATATATATATATAAACCCTTAGGGAAATGTGGCTGCAATTAGATGGCGCTCCTCCGCATTTTAGCAGAAACGTTATAAATTATTTAAATATCCAGTTTCAAAACAAATAGAATGGAAGAGGAGGGCCGATCTCCTGGCCTGCAAGATCGCCTGACTTGACAAAGCTGGACTTTTTTCTTTGGGGTTGGATTAAAGAAAAAGTCTATCAAACTCCTCCAACGACTGTAGATGATATGAACGCAAGAATTAGAGATGTCATTCAAAATATAAATGTTTCCACGTCACTTCATGTTTGCCAGCAACAAAATGGTGGTCACATTGATCATTTATTATAATTTTAAGTGTTTGTATTTCAGTTAATATGTTTTTTTAGTTTCTTATGTATTCATAGCTTGCTTTGACCGACTAATGTTACTCTTCTTCAGTTTGAACAAACTTAAATATCTCCGAAACTATTAGAGATAGGTATAGAACATATTTAACAGAAATTAAAGCCGACTAATAGACGAAGACAAGGCATTAAAAAATATAGGGTGTGCCATTTAAAAAAATGAAGATGTAGCATTTTCAAATTTATGTTATTGAATTAATTTTTGTGATCACTCTGTATATTGAAATCCAATTGTGACAATAGATTAAAATAAGCTCATGTATGAATAAATTCTATGCCAAAGATTATTTTTTTATCTTTAAAAATAACTGAGATACGCCTACTTGAATTACTACATAAAAATGTCAGTTTTTAGTTAACTTTGCATATATCTCAAAAACTGTAAGATGTAGCTTGTAAGTAATTCTTATAAAAAAGATGTAAAATTATAAGGAGAACCGAAAAATAAAATAATATATAGGGTGTTCTATTTAAAAATCAAAAGTTCTATATTGTACCGCTTTTATATTACACCCTGTAGAAACCAAATTATTTTTAGATTATGCAGCTTATTAAAATAGACAAATTTCGTATTTAACTTATCTTCTAAGTTTAATGGCTAAGGAGCTATCGACCGAAAACGCACTATTGGGACACCCTGTATATAATTCTTATAAACACTGTTTTGCTATGTTAAGGTGAGCTGGGCTGACTGGTTTTTGATTGCTGTACGTTATTATATACAATAAAGGTAGAAATAAAATTATTAGTGAAATATTAAAATTTGTTTTAATTGTTACTTTTTGTGATCATTCTTTGTCTAATGGTTGTAAGGGGTAAAACGATGTAATTATGTTTTGGCAATGTTGTAAGTGCAGAGTAAATACCCACTTGTTTATCAAACTTAATGAGAGCAACTGTAGTGTCAGCTGTTACTAACTTAAAATGCTTTACTGTTTTATGTTATAATAGAAAGATAAGATAGTGTAGGTTTCAAACAGTTCTGTAATAATTTTTTATAGGAATAATCTGTTCCATTTGTGCAAATTTGTATTTCAAATGTATAACTTTCAGCTACATTTGAACTGGGAAACAATTTGAGAATGAGCTTTAACTTACAAAGTACAGAAACTTCTTGCTCTTGATTTGTCTATATGTACATAGACATAGTTTGCTATTTTACGTGTTTACTTATGCAAGTCTCTTATAAATAACCAACTTTATACAGCATCAGCTTTATTTATTATTTTATCCTTTGGTTTGTTTGTGAATAGTCTATTACATAATAAACATTAAGAAATGTTACGAATTTAACATATGTTTAAAAACCTTTGTACAAAATTAGTAACTTATTTAACCAGTTGGCAATGGCACAAGGTTGTAATTTATTATGGCCATGATAAAATTTTACCATAATAAGTTACATTCTACAGCGTGTCCAAGATAACCCTTTAAGGACGGTGCAGCACGATCGTGCTGTATTATTGTAAACATTTCCACGATTTGTAAAATCAACTTCTCAGTCTCGAAACGGTACGATTCGATCGTGTATAAGTGAGTTCATGCGTAGAACTCGAAAATCTGAGCTGATCGTTAGTTAATGTTCGATTATTAAGGGAACAACATGGCGGTGTTTATTGACAAACAAGGAGGTCACAGTAAGTATTTGTTTTTTTAAAGCTATTGTCATATTTTATTAAGTAATTGTGTTTGTTGAGTTACTAAAGTGATAAGGCTTACACGTGCGTAATTTTTTCGTTTGTAATAAGATATTTATCGGAGAAATTGTGTCATTTAAATAAAGAATCACGATCGTGCCGGTGAATCTCAAACTCAGTTTTCATTCTTCATTAGTCGGTTAGGCGTACTCAAAGATAATTTAACAATAAATTGATGAGGGTGGGAAATCTTGCAGAATATGAAAACTGAGAACGTTAGGAGTTCTGGATAAGTGCATCTGATTGTTAATTCATCTTCATTACGAGTTTTACGTGATCTTGACAATACATTTTTTTTTTTTTCAGAAAGGGAACTAACACATGAAATGGTACTTGAACTAATTGGCGATGGAAATGATTCAAAAGCTGAGTTATTCGATGAGATTGAAGAAATAGCCGATCATTTTAATCCAGTCCCAAATAACATTTTTGTTGAAGAAGAACCTCCTGCAACTCCCGATTGTTCAGATGCAGAGTACAGTGGTGACGCCGAAGATCCCATTGATAATATCGATCCCGTCATAGTAGTTTCTGATCATCAGATAGCTGGACAAAAGCAAAGGAAAAAACTTTTGAAGCAAACTGTTTTCAATGAAAAAGAACATAGCTTCCCAACACGAATGCCAAAAGCAATCAGAACACCCATAGAGTAGTAGATTATTTCAGTGATGCTTTTTTTGAGCGTGTTGCTGCCTGTAATAATAATTACCACATGCGTAGCACTAGTTACGTTTTAAATACAGATGCAGCGGAAATAAAAAAAACTCATAGGAGTTCATTTCGTTATGGGCTGCATTACCTATCCACGCCTACATATGTACTGGAGAGATGACATGCGGTTAGGTTTAATCGCAGACAAGATTTCCAGGGATCGCTTCAAACAATTACGAACAGCACTTCATGTAGTTGATAGCGATACAGCACCGCTAGGAAATGAAAACTCCCTTTGGAAATAAGCCGCGACCCCAAGGCTTAAAAGCATTTGTAGCAACAACCCATAATGGCCTTATGGTCGACTTTGAAGTTTACCAGGGTGCAAAGACACCTATTGAAGACAGATCCCTCGGTGTTGGGGCAGCAATAGTAATTCATCTTTCGAAATCTATTCCACTAGGAAGCTGTATTTACTTTAATCGTTACTTTTCATCAATACCACTACTTGAGCGTTTGAATACAATGGGGATGCATGGCACATCGGCGTTAATGATGAACCGATTACTTGAAAGGAAAATATGGACTTCAAACCAGATCGTCGCATGAAACGCGGCGAATCTCAACAATTTGTTTGCGGTGATGTAGTGGTCGTCTGGTGTACGTCTGCCGACAATAATGTTTTTGTAAAGCGTTGGGACAAAAAATTAGGAGCTTTTATTAACATCACGGCGCCTAACATTGTCTCAAATTATAACAAGCACATGGGTGGGGTAGACATCCTGGACCAATCATTAGAATATTACAGGACATTTATGAAAACAAAGAAATGGACACTAAAGGTGATACTTAATTTCTTTGACTCTTGCTAATGCGTGGCGTTTATATAAGTTGCAATCAGCAGCAGCTGAAGTTCCTAAAAATAAAATTATGGCTTTGCTAGCATTCAGAATGCAGGTAGCTGATGGTCTGATGAATACACCTACCCATAAAAGAAGGAGCAGTGAGAGTGAGAATGAACCTGATGAAAATGCTGCTCCAAATGCTTCAAAGTAATACCGACGATCAAATCAACCTTTAAAAGCCAAAAGGTATGATGGATATAATCATCTTCCATGTTTTGATGAAATTGTCAATCCTCGGGCTTGCAGAATGGAAAGATGCAGCAGTAGGTCAAAAATCCGTTGTGAAAAATGTAATGTTTACCTTTGCCTTTCAAGAAAACAAAATTGTTTTGCAAAACTAATTATTTTTTATTTTGCTAAAATTGTTACAGTATTATTTGTTATTTTATAGAAAGTCACTTCTTTTCTTTTGTTTAATAGAAATCAAGTGTTATGTTTTTATCATAACTCTAAGTTTTGTTATTATTATTAGCTTATTCTAACTGTATACTTTATAGATGTTATAATAAATATTTTTATGACCAAATATAACTTTTTATTACTACGATTTAGACATTTTTTTGAGTAAAAGTTAATTACAGTCACGATCGTGCAGTGTACCATTTTGAGCCTGAACGTCACTATCGTGCAGGGGTAGTTTTCCCCAAAGTACGTGTTGGATATTTTTTTAGTCATTTTTCTGAATCGCTTTATAGTGTCCACATACATAAAATACGACTAAATATTCAAAATTCTAAAAAATATATTTCAGGCCTGAAAGCGATAAGGAAGAACAGCATGGGAATCTTGAAAATGGTAAGAGATACGAAGGCGGTAAAATTAGAGAAAAGTGGTATAATTTAGGACATGTTCACATGTAGTTTGCTAAAGTTCATTATTGTTTATAGTTTCCGAGATTTAAAACAAAATGCGATTGTTGGGTTTTTCTTTTTTCGTAATTCCTTCATTTATTTTAAAAGAATTTTAAAAACCAAAGGTTTTGAATTCTATTAGATGGCGTTTTCAAATTTTTATTCGACGTTTCGTCTTCCAGAAACCATCATCAACTTTATTTTTTTATGTCGCCGCAACCAACGAAACACTCTGTATTCGATAGTATTTTTTATTACGAATTTAACCATGTGATGTGTATTTATTTGCTGTTCTCATAATTTTTGTTTTTGATTGGTTTATTCTCAGTCCAATTTTTCTTCCTTCCGTTATTATTTTTTTTAGCATTCCTGTTCCTTTGTTTATTCTACGGGTTATATATTCCATCCCCACGTTAAACAGTGCTCCCGATCACGCATCTCCCTGTTTCACTCCTCCGTTTGTTTTAAATTCTTGTGTTTCACCTTTTGCTGTTTTAACACTGATTCTTGTTGTTTCCAGTGTCATCCTTACTACCTCCATATTTTATTAACTCTAAATTTATCCCATATTTTCCAGGCGCCTTTGTATTACGACTGTTGTTTACAATTTGGCTTACTTCTTGAATTGTAGGTTCTTCATCAATATTTCGTCCATTGTGTCCTCTTCTATACCTAGTTCTACTTCTCCTGTGTTTATATTCAATAATTCTTTATAGTATTCTGACCAGACTTCTTTGTACTCTTCTTCTTGTTCCACTACCTTGCCCTGTTTGTTTTTTATTCCTGATGTTCTGGATTTATACACTTTATTTTGGCTATTTATTTTTGGATAGAATTTCTTGGTATTGGTTTTTTTACTTTGCCTCTCAATTTCTTCTATTTTTTCATCTATCTATTCTTTCTTACTCCTTCTTATTATTTTATTACATTCCTTCCTCTTTTCTTTGTAATCCTATTCATCTCTGTATTAGTTCTTACTCATTTCAGTCTTTATCTCACTTTTTCTTCGTGTACTTTTTCACATTTCTCATTCAACCATTGCTTTTTCTTATCGACTCTTTCAATTCCTATTGTCTTTTCTGTTGCCTTACATATCTATTCTTTAATATATGCCCAACTTTCTTCAATCGGTCTATCTTATGGTTTACTTCTTATTTGCTCTTTTAACCCCGTCTTGTATTGTTCTCTTACCATTTCGTCTTTTAGCCCTTCTACATTCCATTTCTTTTTTTGAGCTGTCTTTTTACTGGCTCTCTTTTGTTTCATTCTCATCGTTGCAGTTACCATAAAAGGATCTGAATCGGCACATGCACCTCTATAGGATCTCACATCTGTTGTTTGCGTCTGATACCTTTGTGTCACTAGTACATGGTCTATCTGTGCTTGGGTTTTTTTGTCTGGCGATGTCCACGTTATCTTATGTTTTAGTGGGTGTTTAAATTTTGTACTGCTTATTATCAAGTTCATTTTGGCCGCTAAACCACATAGTCTGCTTCCGTTGTCATTAGTTTTTCGTGCATTGTATGTTTTTCTGTTACATGACTTATTGCTTCCTCTTTTCCAATTCGCGGATTGAAATCACCCAACACTAAAATTATGTCTTGTTTCGGTATTTTCTCTATTTTTTCTTCTAATCTTTCATAGGACTTATCTTTTTCTTGATCCGTGTGTGTATCTGTTGGTGCATATATATTTAGCAATGACATATTCATTGGTTTCCCTTCTATTCTAATGTGGGCCCACTCTTTCATCAGTCAGTTCTGTTTCTATCATATTTGATCTCATTGTTTTTAATACTTTGAACCCAACCCCATATAATCCTTGTTTCTATTTACTTAATTAAAATATTTTGTAGGGGAAAGGAACCAAATGTGAGATACCTTTTTTGTAAAATTAAAATAAATAAATACAAATTCAGTACATCATTAATAGGGTTTACTTATCATTAAAACTAAATTTATGCTTAAAAATAAACTTTACATTAAAAAAAAAATTAAACACAAAAAGAAATAAAACAGGATCTTTAAATTAAGGTACCTAATTTGAGAAAGCCGGGGTCCCAAATTTGGGACAGGGTCTTTTGATTCAAAAAATTATTTTCTCTCGCAAATGGAACAGATAAATACAGAATTTGTCACCTCTCCACATTCTTCATAGGTCCATCTAAAACATTTGGTACATTTAACCCATTTTTCACCTTTTTTGTCTTCTGAAAATAACCCAGTACAAAATATACATTCAGCGTCACTGCCACCACTTTCATCTGATGAGAAAATCCTTTAAAACAGGCTCTTCGTTACAAGAATCATAGTTAGATGATGACAATGTACGTTTTGATTTTTTATTTTATTTTTTTCCATCGTTTTTGTCTTTTGTGGTATCAGTTCTTCTTTGATTAATTGGTCCCTTCTTTTTCTTGGCTATTTTACTAATATCTTTTTTAACTACTTTGGTTTTATTCTGTCTCGCTTTCTTTTTCTTTATGTTTTCCCTCTTCTTTGTAGGGAGTTGTTGTTATGTACCGGAAGAGGACAAATTTCTGTGGGGGATATCAAAGTTTGTCGATCAACATTTTTATTTGTAGATGGAAAGGATATATTCCCTTCGCATTGAAGTAAACTCAGTGGCCTTTCTTTTGATTTTGGAGGCGATGGGGACTTTTCATTTTTACATTGATGTTCTGCCTCAAAGAAAGAGGAACATGATAGTATATTTTTAATATTGGCAAAATTCTTCTAGATGTTGTAATAATATTGGATCTTGTGCTGAAGGAGAATTTTGTGCTGAAGTTTGTGTGGGATGCATGAATTCCGAAATCGTGATCTCTAAAATTATAGCGATTGAAGGGCACCAATCCAGTTTTTCTAGAAGCTTTTGACGATACTTCTATTGTAGCTTTCTCGGATGTAGGCTTTACCAAATAATTCAGCAACTACATATGGTGTAACTGTACTCAGTTGGTTCTCACATAACCAGTTTTCGACCTCTTGGGCGTAATAGGTTTTTAAAGGCGACAAATCCAACGTCTAGAGGTTGAATTTTATGGGTAGATTGAGGCGGAAGTCGTATAATAGTTACGTGATTTTGATTGGCTAAATCTATTAGTTCAATATTGCGTGTATGAGAGTAGTGTCCATCTAAAATTAGTATGCCAGGATCAGATGCACATAGTTTGGTAAACTTAATAAAGTGGTCTAACCATTTTGTGAAGCTCTCACTTGTAACTCATCCTGATTTCTGACAGTCGTGTATTAATCATCATCATTAATTTCTGCTTCATATTTTTTTGAGGAAAGTTAATCATTAGGGGTTTAAAAATACCACTAGAATTCATACAGGTGACTACTGTTATTAAGTTCTCCTCTCTCTGCTGATGTTAAGGATGATATTTGTTTTTTCCCTTTTAAAGAAATAATTTTGCTGTGTTTATGTCCAAATATCTTGGACGTCTTTAAATAGCCTATTTGTTTTTGTTTTATTGCTTCTACGGCTCTCGTCATATCGTTATGATTCCATAACTTATGTTTTTTTTTGTGGCGGCATCGGAAAATAAAATTGATATATAGAGGTATATTACTAACACTACGTGTGATATTTTCTATCTTTTTTGTAAGAGAATATGCCTATCAATTTAAATAATACTTATTAACATTACTTCCTATTGAGGTTCCTAATTTGAGATACTCTCAAATTAAGCTCCCCATACTATCTCAAATTAGGAAACTTGATCAATAAAATTAAAAAAGCTACTTTAGGTTATAACTTTTAAAATAATCAATTTATGAATAACAGAGTAGTAATATTGACACTATTTGTTAATAAAACCAACGGACACTCGCAAAATCTTCAGCATTCGTATCAAAAGAGACGTGCATTACTCAAGAATCGGTGGGTAACTGAAGAGCGCAACGTACTTACAGACTTGCTTTAGCCTGAAACACTGTATTTTGCACATTTAACGTAGATGGTACCACTCATTCTGCCATAAAATAACTGTCGCAAATTAGGCTCCTATCTCAAATTTGGTTCCATACAATAACACACTAATTTGTAAAATCACTCTTTTATGAAGTAGTTATCCACAAAAAATTGAAACTGCTAAGAACATAAACAAGAATGATGTACGGCAGAACGTGCCACAACTTGAGTACAACTCAGCCCCTTAATATTTTTTTTTGATAACGAAAAATGGCTCCTCACTCACACAAATTCTTCACTCATACTTTTCTTATTCTGAAGTTTTTGAGAAATTTTTGTGTTCCAAATGTTTGAAGGTGATCAGAATTAAAAAAGAACTGTTATTAGTCTCATTATCACTATTATTATTACTATTAGTATTACATACTGTTAGTTTTTAAAAAACTTGTTCTATAGTAATGTCAATATATCGGATGAAGGTGCTTTATCCTCATGAAAGTGGAAATACAGTTATGAAATAGTTATAGAACCAGGCATTTGATAACCTGCTATTTTTTTACCTTATACCGCCCCTCTATTAGAGAGACTGAATTAGATCAGTTGCTGTGCGAACCTATAAAAAAAATAGTATGAAGAATTTTAAGAAAAAATTCTTTCGATCACTTTAAATCTAAAACAGTTATTCAAGTACTTATCGTTTGAGTATGAAATTCTGTATTTTTATAGTTTCCAATGGAATGGAATGCAATGTATAAAAACTAGTTTAAGGTATGCATTGTAATATTCTTATTATTTTACTTTAAGTTTGTAGTGTCCCCCAGGTACCCTATCTTGAAAAGCGTAATTTGAACTTATTTTGCAATAATGCAAATTCAAGAACAAAACAATCGGTAACTGATTTATCTTGACTTGACTGACAGTAATGTTACTATTACTCAATTTTATTGCCTGCCTTACTTTGACTTTCCAGGCAATAATTAAAACCTTAGAATTTATTTACAAGTCTGATATTTAATTACTCGCAAACCTCAAATCTGATCAAAAGAAGTGGCCGTCAAGTGGTAAGTACGTTGTGATAGATAGATAGGCTGAAGGGAGGTAAATGTTGCATCATGAGGGACAGGTAAAAAAAAGAAACTACTCAAATTAAAATCAACAAGCGTTGCGCAGCGGTGGTTCAGCCCGTTCATATACTCTTGTGGGAAAGAACCACCGATAAAACCCACTTGATTAATAAATAAGTAATTGCACAAGTACATTAACAAATCAAATAACACAAAAAACAATGTAAGGGTTAAATATATAACAAAACACCAATAAATCAGGTTAAAGAGCGTACAAAATTATAACATTAAGAGAAAATGAATAAAAAGCAGCTTACTTACACAGAAACACAATAATAAAAAAAACACTTATAGTCATACGTACAATTGGGTCATAAATAATCAAAATAAAAATTATAATAAAAATCGTAACACCAAACATGTGGCCCTTTAAAAACCAATCATGCCGATCATTAAGTAAATAAGCACATAAAACAATAAAACAGATTACGGTACATATAAAATACAACAACAGTAAAATTGCACAGGTGATAATAAGTTAATAGCAAGGACAAAAGAAAACAGACAATGAGTTTGCACATACCCAATTGTTTAGTGACCACTAAAGCACAGAATACATGAATCAAATTACAATAAAGCAGATACAAAGAGAAATCAGCTCGCAGGCAAATAATTCTACTTAAACAAACTGACAAAAAAACTCATTAAAACAAAGCTTTGCAAGGGTAAGTTATAAATAGATCACTTACATCGTGATCGATATATAAGTTTGAGTGCGTTAGACAAATACAGTGCTCCTCTCTCAGGTTACACATTCGTCTATACAACAAATAAAAACGATAGACATAAAAATTCGAGGTGTTTAATGGTCTGGTCCGGGAGTGCGTACCTATTGACAATTGACTTTTACAATTGATGACTAGCGGTATCATATACACATTCACCAGCCACCTCTATACCAATATAAATATAAACAACAACCAACAATGCTAATTCGCATAAATACCAGAGTGAGAGGGTCCTGTATTGTTTTTTATTTTAGAAGATTTCAGCTTAATCAGTCCGCGTACGAATAAGATGCCTTTGCAAGGCAATGTTTGATTCTTTTAATACATTACATAGGCTGGTAAAATGATTCGCTGCGAGCTTTCAGTTATATAAAAATACATACTTACACTAGAATAAATATTCCCTTAATTGATCACAGACGCAAATAGTTAACATACGCGATTTAACCCCGAAAGAAAACACAACTTAGTGTTGGCGAATTCGAAAGAAAAATGTACACGCAAGAATTATTTTAAAGACATACTGTTTACAATCAAGGTATTTAATTAACCCAAAAATCGATCTGGTTCTATTGACACTCTAACTGTAACTGGCCCCCCTTCGATTTCAAGACGAACTATATCTACTCCTGAAAAACCACCCCCGTTTTTCAAAAGTAATAAAAAAAACAAGAAACATTAATTTCCGTTGTAACAGTTTCATATTATTATTGCACATCTTAATTTTAAAAATATGCATTTGTTCGTAACAGACCCTACATTTACGTCTCGGGTTTCAACGTATAAAAGAAAGAACCCTTTGGATTTGCGCTATGTTCAGCCGTAATTAATTATTAGATCAATGAGATTTTTTTTACATAAAGAGCGCGCATATGAAATTTCAATGATTCGTTACAACCCTTCAGTAAAGCATTTTTAAGCGTGCACCTGCTAGTCACCCCCCCAACATGTGTTTTACAACCCTAGACAAATATTAGTTACAAACAATCCTACATTTCTTGCATAAAAATATATAAATCAAATATTTTGAAAACATTAGCAAATTACGACGTATTATTAAGATATAAAGAATCCACTAATTATCTTATCTATCGTGGTAACAATGGCGATTTGACAAACGTTTTTTACAATAATAAAATTTTCGCGGTGCGCTATCTACAAGTTATTCACGCATATAAATTATATAATCTATTTTATTGCGATATACAAACTTACAAGTTCTCATTATGATAATTTTTGTCACAGATTACAATATGCAAGTTTAAGGCAAACAAAATACTATTTGCGAAAGAGTGCATATAAGTGAAATGTAACATTGAAGTTTCATTTATGGTGAAAACAGTTTTTTATGCAAAATTAAAAATTACCTGAATTTTCCTGTTATTTTTATAATAACGTTAGTTTAGTGGCTTTTAATTTTCTAACTATATTGCATCAACTACAAAGTCTACATTAGAACGTGAACCTATTTCTCCACCGATTGAAAATTATTTTATGGAATATTTCGAAGCACAGGCTCTAAATAATGCACCTAAGAAACCAAATCTTTAGCTTTGATATGTTAATGATATTTTTGTTATCTGGCCTTTTGGGAAGAAGAATTAATGGTGTTCCTAAACTCTTTAAACAATCAGCATACAAACATTCAATTTAAAATAGAAAAAAGAAGATGGTTGTATTCCATTCCTTGATGTTTTAATTGAAAGAAAATCAAATGGAAACCTAACAAGTTCCGTATATCGTAAGCCAACTCATACATATCGTCATATTAATGCTTCATCATCCAGTACAAAAGTTTATTACGATACGAACTTTGTACAAACGTGCCACAATGATTTGTCATCCAGATAAACTACCACATGAATTAAACCATCTTGGAAAGGTTTTCATAAATAATGGCTTCAACAAACAACAAATTAAAAATTCATTTAAACCGAGATAAACGACACGTAGGGATGATAAATCTACAACTCCAAATAAGTTTGCCATTTTACCTTTCCTTGCAAATACAACGAATGAAATTGGTAAAATATTACAAAAGCGTAATATAAAAATAGCTCACAAAAGCAGTTTAAAATTTGAAATCTTCTGAATTCTGCTAAAGACCAAATACCATTACATACATGTGGTGTTCACGAAGTATTAGGCTCTTGTGGTAAAGTCTACATTGGTAAAACTGGAAGAAGCATTAACACTAGGTTAACAGAACACAAAAGACACTTACGTTTACTTCATCCTACTAAATCAGCAATTGCTCAACATGCTTTAAACACTGCACAATACAAAATTTGAAAAAACAAAAATTGTGGGTAACGATAGGAACTGATACAAGGAAGATTCGATAAGCTATTGAAATTCTGAAACTTGAAACTTGAACAGGGATAATGGATCTGAATTGTCCAATACTTGGATATCTATTTTCAAGAACTGAAACTTTTATAACAGTGATTTAATTTTAATTAAATACCTTGTTAATATTTGTCATTTTGATGTTACCTTGTCAACATTTGTCACTTTCCTATTTCGTCTGACGAAGAACAGAGTATCTGACTGAAAGCTTAAGATTAAATAAATAAATGTTCACACTATTTTTCCCAAATAGTGTTATTTAATATGTCGAATGGTGAAAGTTTCAAGTCTTATATTGAACTTAGTTTGTTTATTGTCCACTGAATATTATTTATACCTAATTTAAAATGTTTCTTAATTAAAAATTCTTATTCTCATTGTGGAATTGCTCATTAGCAATTTGAGGCTGAAAAAGTATCGAGTATAGTAAAAGTACAAATAATGTTCTGAATCAGATCTTTGCTCTTAGAACTACTGTATGTGGAAGGACCCAGTAGTGATTAGTGCTTTTTTATATGTAAAATATGTGTTGAAAGTGATTTTTAATTATGCAATTTCAATTACACTTTTTTTTGGTCTCTGGCAATAATCGTGCTGTTTGAACAATTGCTGCAAAAATAATAGGTACATCACTTCCATACATGGGATTTGCTTTTATATGTAAACCATATTGATAAAGTTGTAGCAGCACATAATTAATACAAATCTTGGGTGATCAATATTATTGTAACACAACCCTATAAAGATCAAGCAGTAACCAAAATAGACATATTACAAATCATCGTGAAATAATCCGAATTTACCTAGAATATGTCTAGGGTTCTTTGTAAAGCCCGGGCCACGTTGTTACGAATCGGGCTCAATAGTGTACAGTTTATTTAACTACATAAGGTGTATACAAATGCGGCCTCTGCAATATAATGTATTGATAAACGTACCACTATTGAGCCCGGATTTGTATTTACACGTTGTATGTGTATATATATATATATATATATATATATATATATATATATATATATATATATATATATATATATATATATATATCACAATAAAATGTGTTACAAGAATATTTAAACCATTCATAACATTACAACACTCCTTAGAAATCCTAAATATCAAGTTTTCGGTGAAAGTCAGGTAGTGTACGAAATTTGTTGTTTGAAGTGAGATCGTTTCTATGTGGGACACAAATCGAAGACTTCATAAGAACGCAGGAACACCAAATAGCTGTAAAAGAATTGCAAGCCTTTTTTTCGCTACCGTGTCATTTTATAGAAACAGGCCATCGAATTGATACAGATAATATTAAATTACTTATTTCAGTTTCTATTTGACATGCACGTATCAACCGGGAAGCATTTGGAACAGAAAAACGCCCATTGGCACAAAACGAAATGATAGTTCAAGAGTTTTATACATTTGGAAAATTACCATTAAACATCAAAATTCAAGTCTGTCCACCATAAATTTCGGTATTAACAATCCTCTGATCAGTATTCAGGACAATACCAATCAACTTCAAGAAGAAGAAGTGACTACATTCCATGGACCGATTACCCGTAGCAAAACACCTAATTAAAATTACAATAACAAAAACTGGGAAGCAAATTTCTTACTTGACATTTATTAAAATATTTAAAAGGAGACATATAAATTTAACTAATATATATATATATATATATATATATATATATATATCGGTATATGGTTGTTTTAGTTTCCCGAGGCTGCTGTATTTCTCGGGTGTTGGATCGCGTATTACTTTTAGTCTCTATGAGACTATTTAGTCTAGTAATACGCGGTGTGTGTGTGTGTGTGTGTGTGTGTGTGTGTGTGTGGTGTGCGTGTGCGTGCGTGCGTGCGTGCGTGCGTGCGTGCGTGCGTGCGTGCGTGCGTGCGTGCGTGCGTGTGTGTGCGTGCGGTGTGTGTGTCTGTGTGTGTGTGTGTGTGTGTTTGTGTGGGTCTCCAAATGTAAGGCCTCCTGGTCCCCATTTCCATATCCTGAACCCATTCTCACCCTATTCTTCGTCTCGCTCTTACTGCCTTCCTATTGGATTGAAAGTTCAAAGTTTGCAGGGAAAAAATGCCGGACGTAAAATCCTGCCCCGTTCGGATGTCCGGGAGGGCAGGACGCACGTGATCTGGGTTATCGAAAGTACTAATTCTCTGATCTATTATTGTAACATCCCCGGTATCAGATATAATCTTAATACTGTTTACCAACATGTTGAACAATTACAACCTGACATTTTTTTTATTTCTTAAATACAAGTCTCCTCCGATTCACTCGACTTGCAATTTCCCCATTACAACCTTCACTCTAACTTTCGATAACAAGGAAGAGCATGTGCTTATCTCAAGGACAGCATCACTTGCAAGAGGATTTTTTCTTTGGAGAATACAAAATTCGTCGTGACTTGGTTCTAACATGGTCCTGAATTTGTAAAATTCTACTGTTTCATTTATAGGTCTCCCAGTGACAGTAACTTTTAGTACTTCTTCGATGCAGACTACGTTGGTGCTACAAATACCTGCAAAAGTGTTATCGCTAAAGATAAACAACTGTTTGAACAACGAAAATTAAATGAACTAGCTACATCTTCCTTAAACAGTCGTAGATTTTGGTCTTTAGCTAAATTCATCAGTAAAAACTACTTTGGTACACCATTAATTCCCACCAGCACATCTTTTTCACGGGTCTGTAGTTGCTGATTATGTAAACAAAGTAAATCCTTTTTTGTATTTATTTGCATCAAACTCGTGTCTTAATGATTCTGGAAAAGATGTGTCCCTAATCAACTCTTTCTCATACGAAATAATCCAACTCCTAGAATTGATCATCGGTAGGCTTCATCCCAACAAGGTGACTGGCCCAAACGGTATCCCACCTAATGTCTTAGAGAAATGTTCCCCCAAACTGGTACCACTCCTATCTAACCTTTATTTGATCTCTGTCTTATGCGGTACTTCGCAAATGTCCAACCTATTCCCAAAAAAGGCGACAAGACCGATACCTCTAACTACCGACCGATTTCCATCGCTTGAATTTTGTCATGAACTGCTCTCTTTGCTGGATCTAGTAAACTCCTTAGAGATCAGCAATAGCATGTGATCTTCTTCCATATGTTGACCAAGATTGGAACAATACATTAGAACAATCCGTGGAATCACTTTAGATATCTCCAAAGCATTTGACAAAGTTGGCCAAATTTACCTCGGTCAACTGATACGCTTATCGTTTTGTTTCATAAAAGACGAATACATATCGTAGTTGATGGATTCTTTTCAAAAAACGTTGGAATTAACGCGGGCGTGCCACAGGCATCAGTTATTGATCCTACACTTTTTATACTGTACATAAATAATCTTATTCCTTCAACCACTACATTTTTTTGCTGACGACACCACTTTTTATTGTAGTACATGTCAGTCATATCATAACAGTAATGCACCTTCAATCTCAAGTCAATGCATTAAAGCTGAAATGGCCATTTCAATCAACAAAGACATTCAATGTATCCTTGAATGGGGAAGTAATAATTTAGTTAAATCTAATGCTAAGAAAACTCAGTGCTGCCTTGTGTCCAAAAAAAAGGACCGATCATTTCCTGTTATAAAATCAGATCTTAAGTTATCTTCGGAGAAACTAGTATTCTTTACTTCAACCAAGGTCCACAGTATTCAGTTTTTGTTGCAAGGGTGTGGACAGAGCTATTGGATACTTTATAAAAGATCTGTAAACCTACCAGAAAACAAAAAACAAAAGACAACCTACGCATTGTGCAGATATATTACATTAAGCATTTACATGTAGCATTTTTCTCAAAACTGGAACTCTGTTTTCAATATGTATATATGTATATATATATATATATATATATATATATATATATATATATATATATATATATATATATATATATATATATAGACACGCATAAAACATAATTCATAATTGCGTTAGTTCATTTTTAAAGAAAAACGCTAGGAAAGGTCAATATTATCTTTTATATAGCCAACTTAAATGGCAACCATGTCTTTTTTACTGTGTTTATAGACCTGCTTACTACTTAATTGATGATGAAAAGAAATTGGTACGTTACATAAATTGCTTTGCAAAATAGCATTATTTACTTTAAAAAATTGAAACGCAAGTAAATTTAATAAGAAATTATTTTTCACCGTTTTTATTTTGGACGAGTTTTCTTTAGAATAATGGGGTTTTCCTTCACTTTTCTAAAGTAATGAACAGTTGATTTTGTGATTTGTGGTAAGTAAGTGAAGAAGTCATATTGGATGTATTGCTTGACTCTGAAGAAAATCCTCACCATTCTACAAGACAAATAGCCCTAAATAACAACGTGGATCAATCTTTTGTGATAAAATTATTTAAAGAAGAGAGTATCATCCTTGCAAGTTAAACGATGATTTTTCAGACCGTCGTTTACAGTTTTGTGAACAATGAATGCTACGCAGTGATGAAGATCCCAATTTTCTTAATACCGGGTTCATCTTTTCTGATGAAGCCATTTTTTTCCTGAATGGGACAGTAAATAGTTACAATTCCAGGTATTGGTCACGGAAAAATCCTCACTGCACTCAAGACTCCCACAGTCAACGTCATGGCAAAGTGAGTACATGGATGGGAATAATCGGACGGCGTTTCATAGGGCTACTCTTTTTAAGGAAATTTTCAGCATCACGTTACCTAAGTTTCTTGCGATTGGATTTACTGCCAGTTCTTGCAGTAATTTTTCCAAATAATCACAAGGCAGAAGTACCCCATCAGGATATTTGGTTTCAACAAGGGGCGCCTCCTGAATTTGTTGTAGACGTCCGTCGATATCTAGATTCCTGAAAGATTGATAGAGCTTCGAGGAGCAATTGAGTGGCCACTGCGTTCCCCAGACTTAATCCCCTTGGATTTTGTTCTGTGGGGTTATTTAAAATCGAAAGCTTATTTCAAAAGAGTAAATAATTTAAAGGAGCTACACCAAAGAATTCGCGCTGAAGTGGAGCAAATTAGTTCATAAGGACATTAGTACTTAATGCAAACATAAGGCTTATGTTTGCGTTTCCATCATTTCATGAATTTGTTGTAACATCTTAAACATTTCTTAAAGATATTACCACTACTGAGGACAATAATTGTAATTGTGAACGTATTGATTTATATAAACATAAATTTAAAATAAATTTTTTAAATTTTGTTGTTAAATTAAACTAACGAGGTAACAGTTATTATTTGTGTTATTATTTAACGGAGATATTTGGTAATTTCTGCTATATTTAAACTATTTAAGATGAATGGTTAAAGTTTTACTTAAGCAACAAAACTTCATGATTAATTTTTAAAAATGACCAATGAAAATCAGCCCCCCTCCTCCTCATCACCTGTACCACCAAAAATCACTGGCGTCTAGATTTATATATTAAACACGTATTTCAAGTTTAAATAACATTATCTTCATACTCTCCCACTCTTTAGCCTCGTATGTCAAAATTAAGTTATTATCATAATTCTTGAGTTACTGCGGATGAAAGGAAATCGAATGGCCTTTTTTTGCATTCTTATCTCGACCATGACTAGAGATCACTGAGGTCTAGACATTTAGTCTATAAAGTACACGTAAAAAAAGTTGAATTATAGTTTACTGGTTTTGAGATATTTGCGGACAAAGTATCACCACCTTATTCGAATAAAGTATATTAAAGAAATTGTTTACTCATCTAAGCTAAATTGACCCGCATCCATGTGCTTGCTATCCTGGTCCCTATATGGTGCTAACATGGACCCGCGTTTTTTTGTCTATGCACCTATATCGCTCTCACTCTTGTGGCTGCACTCTTTTGAAGGCGCCCTTTCGGTCGCGCTTTGGCTCCACCCCTACAACCATCCTGTTCAGTTAGCTAGGCCATTGCGGGATTTTGACTGTCCTAAATCTAAAGCGCATTAGACACGTGACACATTGACTAACCTTGCTACACATGTATATGTATCTGTATATGTATATGTATATGTATATGTATATGTATATGTATATGTATATGTATATGTATATGTATATGTATATGTATATGTATATGTATATAGTATATGTATATGTATATGTATTTGTATATGTATATGTATATGTATATGTATATGTATATGTATATGTATATGTATATGTATATGTATATGTATAATTATATGTATATGTATATGTATATGTATATGTATATGTATATGTACATGTACATGTACATGTACATGTAATGTATATGTATATGTATATGTATATGTATATGTATATGTATATGTATATGTATATGTATATGTATATGTATATGTATATGTATATGTATATGTATACGTATACGTATATGTATATGTACATGTATATGTATATGTATTGACAAACTTTTTGCGCCAACAGGTCATAAACTATTCTTAGAACTGATTTTGCGCCGTGAAGCCGATTCATATCTCCTAAGCTTTACTGAAATTTCTCTGGTAGATCTTGGAACAACGGCTATCACTCGCTGTACAACCATGTTTTCCTTCAAGGTAGTGTGGTAAAAAAATGATTAAATTGATCTCCAATTTTAAACCTGAAACGACACTAATGTCCTTACTAATATCACACTTTGTTTAACACAAAAAATCTCTAATTCCCAGAAAAAGAAAGCAACATATTTTATTCCCTCTCCAAAAAGCAGGGCGTAGCATACATATATAAACTATGCATATATGAATGATAGGATTAAGGATGGGTGTGGTCAAGATAGGATCGAAAATGTAGTTAGGGTTCGGAGGGGGGAGACACTACTCCAGCATTCGCTTAAATAGCCGCACATTATGTGCGTATGTGCAGTGGTCTTGTCGCTATATGTGTATGAGGAAAATCCCCTGAAAAAGCCTCATACAAGGTAGACGGTAACTGCGATTGAACGCATTACTTCCCGAATGCCACAGATCCAACTAGCTCGGTCTAATACTCCGCGGGTAAACACAGTAGTCTTATTTAATTGGGTTAGTCGGCCTATTTCCACAGTTTTGTTCGCTTACAATACACTTACTTACTTACACTTACAATAAAGAATTAGTAACTCGGTACGGCCCCGAATTATAACACACTTACAATAAAGAATTAGTAACTCGGTACGGCCTCGAATTATGATAAGCGAACAAAACTGTGGAAATAGGCCGACTAACCCAATTAACATATAAACCACAGTTACAAAAACACTTACAATAAAGAAGTAGTCTTATTATTGTATTATTAAAATTTAAATTTGATATAAAATAGCAACAGTATTTAATAGGTAAATATAATGCCCTGCAGCTAACTTCAGCAATTTTCTTTTGGTTTACTGGCTTATTATTTATTTTTGAAAGAATATTTAATTTAAGATGTTTATTTGAAACCAGTTTCTATCAAAAGGAAAAATAAATTATTTCAGGATGTTGAAATAGTTTTTGCCAAAAGGACCTTAGATGTAGAAACAGATTTAAGATACAATTCACATTCAATTCCATAAAGCGCAATTTTATTTACCAATAGCTAATGGAAAAAGTTATTAATACGTTTACAAGCAAATGCATAAACTTATTGTAATTACTTTTATCACTTATTAAAGCGTTAGGGACTATTATAAATGCATTAAGCAGATAATTACAATTCACATTTCTCTAAAAACACAACCCATGGGTTGTTGTTAAATTCAACCGATAACGCTTCAAAGATGAAAGCTCTCGTAAAATGAGAATGTATCAACGGTTAGTTTTTGAAATACAGTGTGTTAAAGTTTGTAAATAAAAACGGTTTTTATTTAAGAATTCGTAAACGACTTCAATTTCATTTCTTTAATTTGGTGAACAGATTTCGTTCATATACGCACAAATTCTGGCGCATAATGTATTTTTGATATTTTTTCCATGGGCGTGGTACAGGGGAAAGTTATTCGAATCCTTTCCCGAATTATCCTGTACACTGGCTGTCATTGACGTCCGCCTTCACCTGCACTAAGTTATTTAGAACTACAAAAATGCTCGTCAAGTACGTAATGGAGGGAGCTTATCTACTTACACCATCAGACAAAAAGGTTGTTTGTCTAAATTCTGCCGGCTCCACAGTGTCCACCAGGTAGCACAACGGAGTTGATTGCCCAGGTCTACTTGTAGATGATACTCACAAATTTGTACATAAAACCCTCTTACATGCCGCCCCAGGCACCTTACCTAGTGCAGAGTATTGTCGGAAGGAATCAACTAGACGGGTGTGTACTCAATTATTTCCGGTCATCAAGTTCTAGACCGTAGAAATTACGTATATAAGTCAGTATTAAAATTATTTCCCTTAGTGTAATTACCCATTTTGTAATTTACGAACTATTCCGGTGTTAAGCATTCTTTAATATCAGGCTACACAAAATGTTTAATTTATCCAGTCCGCTTGTATAAAAATATAAATATTCCAGTAAAGTAACCGTTCCCGAAGGTTTAAAACACTTTATACACCCGTCCCGAGATAAGATATTCACCCGGTAACATTTCTTTCTGCCATCACCACTACTAACTATCACCAAAGCAGTTCCAAACCACGCCTATCCCCTATAAAAGAATAAATCGTTTACGTGTAAAACATTCAATACTAAAACCTCCTCAAACATCGATTTTCACCCTCAATGAAAATTGAAAAACCGGTAAATTTAATAGCCAACTCTACTCACC
This sequence comes from Vesta saturnalis, assembly GCA_036346205.1. Classification (NCBI taxonomy): domain Eukaryota; kingdom Metazoa; phylum Arthropoda; class Insecta; order Coleoptera; family Lampyridae; genus Vesta; species Vesta saturnalis. Next base: position 890,859 of record JARFJB010000793.1, read on the forward strand.
ACCACACCCTTGGCAAGACCGCTCGATTACCCTACTGCTACGGATATAAAGTAAAACAAAAGAAAAAGGATCCTCTCATTCTAAGTGTAGTCATTTACTACAGCTCTGGAACATCACACGGTCAATTAAATATGTCACGTTATAAATATTATCAAAATACATTAAAACTTTATTAAATAATTTAGATATAAAACTGATAAAACGCAAGCAGACATTCAAACATAAATATATATATATATATATATATATATATATATATATATATATATATATATATATATATATATATATATATATAACGACCAATAAAACGTGGTGCGTTCTTAACGGTAAAAATATAATCCTGTTATTCGTGCTACTGTTTAGAGACGTATTCCATTGTTTGCTTTAACGTATTTTGAATTTATCCGTGTGTGAATGCATTACTTTTACATGTACCGTTAACATTATTTTCATCAGTAACCTTAAGGAGAGCACGAGTGGGATGGAAGTCGCCCGGAGTGCTTGTGCCAAGGAGCGGTCATTTTTCTTTTAATAGAGTAATTGTATTTTGGTTTTGCTTGAAGTTAATATTAATTTTGTCTTCTGTTATTATCTTAATTTAGAGTAAGCGTGAATATCTAGAATTGTTAAGTTATAGGCCAATATATGCATAAAACTCCTTTTTGTTTATTCGTCAGTGTGAAACTCCAACTGGCAATCAATCAGTCCAAAGGTTGAGTTTTCTACATGGAAATAAACAAGTAATTGGAAAAACGGAAAATATTTGCATAAAAAGGAACACTCCCTTGGAAAAAATATCGAAAATAAATTTGACGCTAGAATTTAAGCGTTTGAAAGAAATGTGTTCATCAAATTGAAGTCGTTCACGAGTTATTAAAGAAAAACGGTTTTTATTTTTAAACTTTTCACATCCAGTATTTCAAGAGCTAAGCGCATGAGGGACTTACATTCTTATATCGTTCCTTCTTATTTTACAAGAGCTATCTGTAAAGCGTTGTCGGTCGAATTTAATAACTTCCTATATTTTTATCGAAACTTATTAAGGTGTTGAGGAACGCTAAAATTTTGTATAAGAAACCGATTTTGGTAGTACAGTTTAAAAAAAACTTATTTTCAGTTATTAATTACTCTTATAATAACAAATGTTTAATGATCGCAAATCTGGCACAAGTTGATATGCGTCCAAGTCTGTGCAGTGTTGAGTCATATTTTTATTAAAAGCAACATCATACCATGACACAACGCCGATCAGCGTAACTTGTTTTGGTTTTATTTTTATTTTATTTTTAAAAACATATTAGGTATCATTTGACAACGTTATAACACTATTTAGGTTTATTTAGTTCATGCCACTCCTGGAAACAGTCAGAGCGTAGGGGTGGCTTTTCAACACAAGCATTACACCGGTCGCTAGTTTCCTTACATATATTCTTACTTGTACATAATCTGTATTTCTCAAAAAACTGACTGCAGAAGGCCAGTCTCCTTCTAAATTTGCTTTAGAGATCACGTGTTTTATTTCATAAGAATGCTCTGGACGTCTGTTGACATGCCTTTGGAGTCGTATCAAATTCTTGGATTAGATAATTGAATTACATTTTTTGTTAATTCTTCCCTAAAATAAATAAGTCGGTATCTTCGAGAGTTGACGTTGCAGAATTTTCGAGTCAAATAAAACGTATTCCACACAGTAACATCAAGCAAGTGGAAGAAAGTCTCTTTGTAGCAGCGTATGGTTTTTTTGGGGTTGGGGTTGAGTAGTTATTTGATCGCAGCGGTAAATTCCTGACGTATGGTCATTATATATGAAAACTTCTTTAGGTGTTATTTGTTCTTTCCATAACGGTTTTTCACAATAACCATGAGCGGTTATGACCAACACCTCTCGCTTATCTCGTCATGAAAATTTTTACTAGTTTCATGACGACAGCTTCAGTTTTAGTGATATCGGATTCATGATCCCCTTTTACAGGACAACTATATAATTCTATGTTCAGAAGGTATCCGTCAGATGTGATAAGTTAAAAAAGTTTTGAGTCCATACCCAGACTTCTTGTTCTTTATGTAAACTCTGAACTTTAGTCTCCCACGAAAGTATAGTAATGAGTCATCAATTGAAAGTTTCTTTAAAAGGACTGTAGTTACTTTAAAATTGCGATATTACCATGTCTATGCTAGGATGTATTTTATCTTTACCTTTAGAATTGATTGCAGAACAATATAAAATCCTCAGCATTTGCTCGAATCATTTATATGACAGGATAGAAAAAAATGGGTGAATAGAAAAAATAACGGCTCATGTTTTGGGTAGATATTTTCACAAACACAATCTCAAAAATTTCCTCTTCAGTGGTCACTAGGCGAAAATGTGCATCCTACTATTTCGTGTTTTAGGTCCTATCAGTCTGTGTTAATGTTATACCATAATCGTTCGTACTTTCGACTTGGTAGTTCAATATATGTAGAGTGAAAAGGCTTTTAAAAATTCCCATTACTGTTGAGCCTCAACCGATATTTATTTTCAAACCGTTGCAGTCACGAATTGGGGCAGTGGCGAAAGGCACTGGTGATGAGGCCCTTGTTATAGTAGTAGAGAAGTCTCGGGTGAACAACGTTGTCATCAGGCAAGCGTTCAGGCGTTAGAACTGGAGTTATTGGCTGATTCGATTCTTCTGGTGTGGAAGATTTTTGATACCATGGGTAAATCTGAATCAAACTGTAACATAATAATAATCAATATATATATATATATATATATATATATATATATATATATGTAGATACATACATAATACATACATACATACATACATACATACGTACATTGATATGTATTTATTAATTATTTGTACAAATAGTATGAACTATATTCAAATGTTTATCAAATATTTCTTACTATTTCTTCTTTATTACTGTTTTACAACAAATAATAATGTAATTACTTCACGCTGCGATATTGTTTTGAAAACATAAATCTGCTGAAAATATACCAACAAGCCACACGGCAGTGCATGAGCGACTAAGGGTCAGCCACGAGCTTCTTGTCACGCTGTACGGCATTCTGCTTCGAATTGTGGAAGGGATGTATAAATTAAGCAAAAGAAGGGAAACGTAAACATATTTTAATCCCTGATGTTCGAGAGTATTGTGACAGTGCTGTTGGGTTTTCTTTATAATTTGAAGACGCATATCAGCGTTGTATCACATCAAAACTTTATGATTAATATTCTATATAGACAAATCGTAGGTCGCTATGCAATCTTGCAAATTTTAAAATAAAAGAGTACACGTAACAGGTGAATGAAATGGTATGCGGCTAAATACAGCAATTGTTTTCTGTTTATAAACATTAATAACTCTTAAATCAAATTTATCATTTATTTATTTTCAAAATCACATATAATTTAAGGGGTCTTTTTGAAACCAGATTCTGTCAAAAGGATCTTAGATACAGAAACAAGACTTAAGATGTTTTGAAACTAGCCTCTGTCAAAAGGACCTTTGATGAACAAACAAGTTTCAAGATGTTGATTTCAGCCTCGAAAACCTTATTCGGTTTACCACTTTGTAATCTCTTAATTTGTTCAATTTGGCCGGATTTCGGGTTTCTACTGACGTCTTCATTGATCAGGCAAGTCCATGTAGGTTTTATGCTTGTTGTTATCGATCACAGTTATAGGTGTGACCGTAGTTTCGCTAATACAACTGTTTTCTTTATATAATTGGCTTTTGGAAATTATTAATCAACAAATGCGCTAGAAGAGAAATATTTGTAATATGTACACATTCATTACCTCGTTATTAGGAAAGTTCAACGACTTGAGCTGAAATCGGTTTCGAGACATTGGGTTCTTTATTTTTTGTCGCAAAGGACGCGTTTAGACCAGTATGACTCGATACAGGTATATTGACAAGGAACAATCAAAATAAATGTTCCAATGAAACATTTCACTTCCTAAGTATTGAAATTGATATAAAAATCTTAATAATTTTTCGAATCATCCCAATGTTGCATTCATATTTACTCCACATAACATTCAGATCTGGGCTATTTATAAATGCCACACATGTGCGCGAACTTTCCTTCCGCAAAATTCAGTAAATTCAAACCATATGTCCTTGAGCATGTATTATGTCATTTCTACAAGCAAAAATATAGATATATATTCTTCCTCTACACTTTAATACAGTCTCAACATATCGTAAATTCACATGGTAAACATTTAGAGCGATTTTAAATTCACATTCCTTAAAATACAGCAGCCAAATGCATTGGTATTTATTGATTATCGTTTTAATAGGGGTGTTACTAAAACACTATTTCTCAGTCAAATTTCATTCTTTCAAATCATAAATATTTATACCACATTTAAACATGCTTTTAAATAATATTCAAAGCTTTACTAAACATTCCAGGGGCGTAGCATTTACACCAACTTACATGTACACACAAAAAAATTCCTCGTGCAAATTCACGTTCATATATCCAAAATACGCACAACACAAGACTGCATATACCCAGTGCGTCAAAATAATCTCACAACATTCGTCTACAAGTCTTAGGACTTGTGCCCTTGTTCCTTTGCTGTAGCTGTTAGGTAATTAGAGGAAAACAGACACTTTTCCTATCCAACTACCTGAAAAACCACACAGCTCAAATATTATTTTTTCTTTCCGAGCTCTGAACAAAAAACCGCACCTCTCAAACTCCTTTCCAACTTAGGCGGCCACACATTTACGCAAAACAGAAGAATTATTCATTTAAGACTCATCCAGTACACATAATATCTATTTTAATTTCCTGCTCATTATTTTACATATGCAAAGTTCAATTTTAATTTCTTGGTCATCATTTTACCTGAAAAACTATTTTATTTCCGCTACTATACAATTTCGAAAAATTAAGTTATTTAAAGGAAAACAGCTATTAACAAATTTGTTACCGTAAACCTTAGTTTAATAACGCTAACACTAACAAAGCGGGGATGACAGAAGGGTATTTTATTTATTGTGCTCTTTTTAATGAATGACTTTTATTTTTATATTATTAAAGAAAATTAATGTTTTAGTTTACTGCATTGTGATACTATGTTCAATTACTCACACCCACTTCGTCTGAGGTAGCCCCAAGTATATCACATGTAAATGAATGTAATTATAAAATATGTTATAACTTCTTAACCCCTGTAATTAAGGGTCTTATAATCTTTTCAATTTTTTTTCTCAGTAACTATAATTTTATTAGAAAGCGAGCCATGCCTTTTGATATCAATTTAAATATTCTTCTGTTTTAATATCAAATTTTAATTGTTTTAATTTTCTATTTTCAATTTTAGTATAGTTTATATATTTTCTTTTTAGCGAATGTATATAGATATAATGAAACATGTCTTACTTAAACAGTCTGATCAATATAACCCCACAAATTTCGTATTAGTGGCATACATATTTCAAAAAGTATTACTGACTACAGCATTTTCCCAATAATTACAACAATTATCTAAAACGATTTATTTTATTGTCTAATTTTTAATATCATGTTGCAATCGGAACAACGAACGAGTCCAGCAGGGCAAGTAACAATGGGTTTGTTCTTGCAAGTCGTTCCAAGTAGTCCGGTTGGGTAAAAGGAAATTACGTGGACACAAATTAACACATCTTATTGTATTTGTTTGTAATTTGTTAGACTATGTTTTTACTTTTTTACCTGAAGTGATAGTTATCGGTCCACAAATTTGAAATAGAACTGACACTGATAGTATCCGTTGGGAGGTCTCCTAGTTTTTGAAACGTCAAGTTTCGCAACGCGTTAAATTGCTATTGTTGATCCGCACCAGGCGCCGTATATGCTTATAAAAGTGGGTTGCGAGTCTACATCCAAAGGATAATGTCGTGAGTGATGTAAGCTACTGTATAAAATGGGTAAAATAGGTCGTTAGGTGCCGCTAATGTCAAAAACGGAATTGGGTCTTGAGCAGATGTTATCTTTCGCATGGATATAGAATACAAAATTAGATTTGCGTTTGCGTGTGCGTGTGCGTGTGCGTGTGTGTGCGCGTGTCGGTGTGCGTGTGCGTGTGCGTGTGAATGTGCGTGTGCCTGCGCTTGCAGGTGCGTGTGCAAGTGCGCGTGTGTGTGGGTGTGTGTGTGTGTGTTTGTGTGTGTGTTTGTGTGTGTGTGTGCGTGTGTGTGTGTATGTGTGTGAGTGTGAGTGTGAGTGTGAGTATGAGTGTGAGTGAGTGAGTGAGTGGGTGAGTGTGTGTGTGTGTATGCGTGCGTGCGTGTGTGTGTGTGTGTTAACTTGTGTTTGAGTAAGGAGTATTAGTCGATTATTAGTTTATTTTCTTTCTCCCTCAGTAACTCTACAACTAAAATGTCTACAATCCTGTGAGTTTTGGTGTTTGTGGTGTCGGTGCGTTGTAAAAGGTGAGAGCTGGATTTTATTTTCATTCTTTAATAACTCATGAACTTGAAAAGCGGTTGCATTCAATTGTAACATAAATATTTCTTGAATCGACTTAAATAATAGAAGGCAAAATAGGTTTACAAGTCGACCGATTGAAATTTTGTCAATTTAATGAATGTAATAGATGCTTAACGTAATTATCGTTCATCCGCCTATAGATTAATGTTATTCTAGTACATAAACAAACCACATATTGGATTGTAAATACCTAAATCAATGTTTCACTATTAAATTTCCAATTCCACAAACTATTCGAGAATTTTAAAATATTTAGCAGTTAATTGTAAAATAATAATCTATTAGACGATTTTATTCATTCCAGTAATCGGTTGTTCTGAAAATCCATAAATAACGTTCAGAAAACAATTTTTAAGTTTGAACAAAACTAGGATATTCTGATCGATCGGTTTTGAGCAAAAATAGGTGCGTAGTATGTTAATGTCAAAAATAGAATCTTCCACCGTCAGATTTATTTAAACTACTTCCTTTCGTTTTAAATTATGTGGTAGTCGATAATCAATATATCTCCTATTCTCTTGATGGTTCGATCTGAATAAAGTAAAATAAATGTACAGGCTCTTACACCACATATAAACTAACTGATATAATGATGGTAACAATTGAAATTAACATGAACGCCGAGAATAAAATTTGCACCAGGTTGAATAGTTTTCAGGTTAATATGTTGATCGAAGGATGAACGTTTCCAATTTTCCGCTGTCAATACCGTAAATTTACATAACAATAAATCTTCATTCTGTACTAAATTGGTTGCTTGTCCATTATCAGTATGAAATTTGATAAGTATCAAGTCGAGCAGTAAATGTATATTACAGTAGGTAATTTATATTAGAAATTTTGCTTTCGGCAATGAAAATATATCATAACAGCCTCAGTAATTGAACAAAAAATGTGAGCGGAAATATATTTAGGTAATAAAAACATGACTTCTCATTTTTCTTATTAAGACGTCACGGTTTAGCAAAAATAAGCTTCGTTACAAGCGTTTCTCGATCCACTTTATAAAACTTAATAAATTAGGATTTAATACAAAACATGAATTGGACAATGTGTGCATAACTTGAAAGGACGATGTTCAGGTGCTAATTTGCACTATCATCCCTTGACCATAAATATTGAATTATATAGTAAACGTATTAATGAAAGATATTCCTTGTTAACAAAATTTCTTAGTGTGAATGCATAGAAAGGTTTAACGCCTCCTAAATAAAAAGGAAACAGCAAGTTGAAATTTAAAGGGAAAACAAGACCTATGTTTTGATAAACCCTCTCAAGCTATTGTGAATGTGTGTATGTAATGTATGTAAGTACACAGGTACACACGTACACACGTACACACGTACACACGTACACACATACACACGTACACACGTACACTCGTACACACGTACACAGGTACACACGCCCACAATTACACACGTACGCAGGTACACACGCCCACAATTACACACGTACAGAGGTACACACGTACACACGTACATACGTACACACGTACACACGTACACACGTACACACGTACACACGTACACACGTACACACGTACACACGTACACACGTACACACGTACACTCGTACACACGTACACACGTACACACGTACACACGTACACACGTACACACGTACACACGTACACACGTACACACGTACAAACGTACACACGTACACACGTACACACGTACACACGTACACACGTACATACATACACACGTACATACATACACACGTACACACGTACACACGTACACACGTACACACGAACACACGTGCGCACGTACTCGCGTACACACGTACACTCATATACACGTACACACATATATATGTAGGCACATACGCACGTATGTACGTACCCACTTACGCACGTACGTCCGCACGTATGCACGTACACACGAATGCTCTTACGCACTTACGCACGTACGTATGCGAACACTCACGCACGCACGCATACTATGAAATTAACATTTTGATAAACGTATAATGCCAACTATGGAATCTAATTATATTTTAGTAAAGAATAGCTCGATCTTTAACAAATGAAATATTATTAAACTTTGAAGATCACAAATCGGGACTCCCTCTAACGGACCAAAGTTAACAATGAAAAAAGTCATAATCAAAGAACAAATTTAACACTATTTAATCAAGTTGTGATGGAAGAATAATGTTGCGAAAAACTTTAATTTGAAATAGATGAAAGCATTCATAAATAAATACTTCACCTACCAAATAGAGATCTAGTTAAATCTATCAAAATGTTTTCGGTTATTAACATTGGTAATTGTACAGCAATTACAATTGCTGTCGTTTTATTGTATATAAAAGATAAAAAAAAATTCAGGATTTAATACCCGAAAGATAAGTGTTTTAATTATTCTTTAACGTCATAGGATAGAAATTTTATCGCTACTGTAATAATAATAATTACCGGCAGAATACCGAAAATGGTGTACCCCATGAATATAGCAAATTACCGACGAGTAGTTTGCCTCTCGGATAAAGTGCAGGACTGTAGTTTTCATTTTTTCTCATTTTTATGAAAATTATTATTTTATATGTTTCAAAATATTTCCTGATTCAAGGGATTACAAGAAATCTGTTTGTTTATTTTGAAAATAAAATTAACCTTATTTAAAAGGAATAATTAGATTAACAAAGTTCAACAGAACATTTGAACTAATTTGGATTACTTTGAATTAACGTATTAACGGAACTCTATTTTTGAATTTTTAATGTTAATATAGGCTCTTATAGTCGTGTAGAGGCAATTGCACTCGACCGTCAATTTGGATGGCTAAGGTTGGATTCCCCTTATTCACAAAAAAATAAATGCCATTAAAGTAAAGCCGCTCAATATTTTAAAAATTAACGCAGTTCCGACCTTAATTGTGTTTTAAATAACATCCTTTGGAGATTTGTGGTTTAAACTGGAAAACAGCGTTCGTTTTAGTGTACACAGTTTAATTAGAATTGTAGAAATTGTAGAATAAGTAATTATAGAAGGTAGTATGTTTCGACTGAGTTCAGAACAAATATAGTAGATACATGGGAAGGTCAATATCTGAACGATGGATTGATAAGGGATATGATTTTAGTACCGAAACAGCCAAAAATGTACCATAAATAAATATATACACTTCATACTAATAATATAGTTTTATACAGGGTGATTTCACTTTAATACGCCTAACTTCCGGAGCGTATTCCTTATTGAAAATAACTATAGTTTGCCATATAAACAATATTCTTTGAAGGCTTCGTTTTCGAGATACAGGGTTTTAAACTTTCCATAAAAATAACAATTTTTTTAAATATCTTCATAAAGGTTTATTAAAATGATTCAAAATTTTAGGTGGTATTTCTAATAAGGATCTTTCATAATTCTAAGTTTATTTCGATAGATTATGTAAACCAGTGGCGGAGAAACAGGGTTGTCATTACCTTTTTCCAAAAAAAACTTGTACGCCACTGGCATTTTTTTCTCATTTAGAGAAACTTTTTGAATTGCGTGATCATTTTTAAGTAATTTGGCATAAAAGTATTTTTTTGATAAAATGTACCAATTTCGAGTTATTTGCTATTTTGTGCGAAGCTACATAGGTTTTTATTATTTTAAGTTTAGCAAATGAAATAATTTATACTCAATTTTTTTTTATTTTACCAAATTCAAATTTTCAACGTTTTCCAGGCATCCGAAAAAATACAATGTATCAATTTCGAGTTATTCGCTATTTTGTGCGAAGCTACATAGGTTTTTATTATTTTAAGTTTAGCAAATGAAATGATTTATACTCAATTTTTTTTATTTTACCAAATTCAAATTTTCAACGTTTTCCAGGCATCCGAAAAAATACAATGTATCAATTTAGAGTTATTCGCTATTTTGTGCGAAGCTACATTTATGCATTTATTATTTATTATTCCTGCGATCGGGGTGGTTTTGTCCTAAACTGTCAGTGTGGAGATAGTTAATGTTATTGTAGAGCGCGAGTGAACTTTCATTTACTGAAACTTTTTTGATACTGATTAAACTATTTGATTTGTGTACATGACGCCGCATCATTTTACTAATCGTGAATATGCAGACTTTCATTTTATTTATGGCTTCTGTAACGGAAATTCAAGAAAGGCAGTAAGAGAATATGAACGATGATTTCCAAATCGCAGAATTCCCCATAAAGGAGTGTTTATAAGAACTCATCAAAAATTCTCAGAATATGGATTTGGAAAGATTGCTGATAGAGAAGTTCAACCAAATCCAGAAGATAATAGAGTTCTCAGATTATTGTCTATAACAGAAAACTAAGCACACGAAACGCTGCTCTTCAGATTAATGTATCTCAAACAAAAGTATTTAAAGCACTAAAACGAGATCACCGAAGGGCTTTTCACGTACAAAAAGTGCAACATTTGTTACCAGGTGACGCCGAAAAAAGAGTAAATTTTTGTAGGTGCTTATTGGAATCACATCAGCAAGATCGATTATTTATGAATAGAATAATGTGGACAGATGGGGCAACCTTTACACGTACTGGTGTAATTAATACACATAATCTACGCGTATGGGCAAATGAAAACCGTCCATCATCTTTCAGCATGAATTTAGCTATAAAGTATGGATGGGAGTTTTTCATAATTCCATTTGTGGACCATATTTTTTACCCCCTAGGCTAAACGCTCTATCATTTCATAAATTTTTAAACAATGGTTTTCAAGAGTTAAGGGATAATCTGTTAGATAATATGCCATTAAATGTAATACACAATAATTGGATTCAAATGGATGATGATACTCCGCATTATGGAACGCAAATCTGTGAGTGGATTGATGAAAATTATAACGGAAGATGGATCGGTCGGTTGCCGCTAAGATATGATTTACAAATAAGGTTACCTTGCGAAGGATCAATCAGGTGGCCACCCCGATCACCTGATTTAAATCCTTTGGATTATTTTATATGGGGATATTTAAAAGCAGAAATTTATGGGACCCCCGTGCAAACACGGGAAGATTTACAGTAGCGAATAGAAGAAAACAACTGTGATATCCTAAGACAGAATAATGTCACAACAGAATCACATATTAATAATCTAATTAGAAGATGTCAAAAGTGCATTGAAGTTGAACGATATCAGTTTGAACAGCTGTTGTGAATTGTGTATTATTTCATTGTTATTAAATAATATTAACCCGTTAACGAAGGGAATTCCTCAAAATGTATTTTTTTCGGTTGCCTGGAAAACGTTGAAAATTTGAATTTAGTAAAATAAAAAAAATTGAGTTTAAGTTATTTCATTTGCTAAACTTAAAATAATAAATGCGTATGCAGCTTCGCACAAAATAGCAAATAACGTTTTATCAAAAAAATACTTTTATACCAAATTAGTTAAAAATGATCACGCAATTAAAAATGAGAAAAAACGTCAGTTACGTAGAAATTTTTTTTGGAAAAGGTAATGACAACCCTGTTTCTCCGCCACTGGCTTACATAATCTATCGAAATAAACTTATTAGAAATACCACCTAAAATTTTGAATTATTTTAATATACCGTTATGAAGATATTTAAAAAAATTGTTATTTTTATGGAGAGTTTAACACCCTGTATCTCGAAAACGAAGCCTTCAAAGAATATTGTTTACATGGCAAACTATAATTATTTTTCAATAAGGAATCCGCTCCGGAAGTTAGGCGTATTAAAGTGAAATCTCCCTGTATACGTTACACGAAAATAATTAGACTAGGTTGTGTTAATCTGTGCAATAAAGTGACACCACTGCTCTAAACAATAACTGTTGTTTTTTATTTGTTACATTGTAGAGTTAGTTCAAGCATACGGCAAATAAAAAATTGGTTTCTGTAAAATACGGATAAGGAATCGGTCCCAATAAAAGTGTTAAACTAGAAATTATCGAAAAAATTGAAATGCAGAAGGCAAGTCTATTTTTAAAATCTGTGCAAAATATGCAGACGTGTTTATATTGGAAAATGGTATTGTTACAATCATAAAAGGAAGTCAAGAAAATACAAGATTAAAACGAGTAGCCTAAAGGATTTATAAAAATCCTTATTCCTTGCAGCACTCTCAACAAAGAGAAATAAATAAAAAAACAAAGGATTTACTAAAAATCGGAATAATTGAGGACATTACGTCGTACTGGTCATCACCGCCATTAATAGTTCCGAAAAGTTCTAATAATAATAATGATAAAAATGCGTATTGTTATAGACTACACATAAGTAAATAAGAATACTGAAGATCATACATTTCTACTACTCAACTTGACAGACATGTTTAACCCTAGACGATGGTATGTGTTTTGGCATTTACATCTAGCACACAGTCAACATCAGAATTATATCCTTCAAGAGTTTAGTCCAAATTCATTTTCATGAGTAATGACAATATCATGATCAAGTCTAAATTATGAATCATGTTTTGTTTACATAACCGTACTGTAGCAAAGTTCTTTTGGCATACGCAAGCCAGAAAATTTTTCTACAATAGAGAAAGAGTCTTTAGCCATTTTATGGGCGCTACAACATTTTTCACCATAATTATACGGTAAAACATTTGATATTTGTATGGATCACATACTATTAATGTACTTATTCGGTATAACTAAATATAACTAAATTATATAAAGATAACGACTCATCTGATACATATTCAGGATTTAAAAACGGAAAATACATTTGTAACAACGAGGAAACAATTTACAACATCAAATAACGATTAGGACATTACAACCCTACAAAACCTTTAATTACACTTGTTCTTGTTCTTTGTGTTGATGCTTCGCTTACTCTGGACATTCGAGGTAATTACATTTATTATATAAACTCTGTAGCGCAACCATCGCATGCTCAGTGATTTATTGTTCGGTTTACCCCTTCTCTCACCGAAACTACAGTTTATTTAATTTTTATTGCACTTCACTGTTTCATTTGTTACTCCGCTCATCAATAGAACGAAAATATAGCGTATTATTAGAGCTCTGTGAAAGACCTTCTAGAGCCTCCTCCTTAGGGATGGGATATCGAACTTAGGCACTTACCTTCTTTTGTATGATTCGGAACCAGTGGCATCCCTTCCCTCCTTGTGTCAATAGGAAATATTCAAATCAAAGACTACGATGTTCGACGATTTAAGTTAGAGACACTCTTGCGCGATTTGCTCAGTAGTTACAGCACTTGGAGTGCTTTTCCAGTAAAAAGGGAAAGGTTTATTAATATTCAAGAATGAGTTCAGAAAAAATATAGTGGGTACATAGCGAAACCAATATCTGAAGGGTGGATTGATTACGGATACGAATTTAGTAGATTTCCCACTAAGCTAAAATCTCCCACAAATATATATATATATATATATATATATATATATATATATATATATATATATATATATATATATATATTATAGATAGTGAGTCCCAGAAGTTATGTTTAAATTCATTTAAAGTTCAAGGGTCTAGTTTTTGGAGAAACGCTCGGACGTGTCGGTTTTTATTTTTGGCTGCAGTTTTTTGTATATAGGGTGGCCCAAAAATAAGTTACGACCACCAACTTGATTTTTTCAAATGGAAACATCTGTATTTTATTTAATTTGCTGAATCTGCTTTGAATTCTGAGTAAATCTCATGTACCTAAAGTCAACAGATCTCGAGGAATTTACAATTGAACGTATCAACAATTAACACCGTATCAAGGACAGCGGCCTTTGTTTTCTGTGAAAAGGAACAATTTATTCAAAAAAACACAACAACAAATCAAATTAAATGTTCAGTTTCTATTTGTGTACGTGTTCTATCACCAAATCCAATCATTCAGAGAATTTAAATTTTTTCTCGTTCCGTTAACTTACACATACACAACGAAATGAAAACATGAACCTATGGTTTACGGACCACCTTTCTATATATATATATATATATATATATATATATATATATATATACATATCTATTAAGTGAAAATTAATTGAACTAGATGGTGTTAATCTGTGCGATAAAGCGATTCTGCTGCTCTAAGCAATAACTGTAATGTTTTTTTAAATTTTTTACAGTTTAACAGTTAGTTGAATCGCGAGGAAATGAAAAAAAGTTTCTTTGGCAATTTTAAATACGGATGAGGAGTCGGTCCCAATAAAAAGTGGTAAACCAGAGATTATATTTAAAATCTGTGCAAAATATGCTGCCGTGTTTATTACAAATGAAAGGCAGGAAAATATAAGGTTAAAACGAGAAGCACAACATATTTATAAACAGCCTTATACAGTACCGCACTCTCAACACAGACAAATAAATAAACAAAAAAAAACGATTTACTAAAAAAACGGGTTTATTGAGGAAAGTAAGTCTTACCATCATTAATAGTTCCGGAAAGTTCCAATAACGATAAACAATAGCGCATTGTTGTAGACTATGCATAGGTAAATAAAAATACTAGAAATCACAAATTTGTACTACTCAACATAACAGACACTCTTAACCTTTTAGATGGTGCAATACGTTTTTTATTTAGATCTAACACAAGGTTATCATCAGGCAGCATTATATCCTTCAGTTAGAAAATATACTGAGTTTAGTCCATATACATTTTTACGAATAGTAACGTGCCAATTCTTGTATATCGTTACCTTAATTTAAGTTTTGAGTTTGTATTATTATTGGTAAATATATTTACATTACGTTGGTATCTTTTTCTTTCAATAATTAAATTTTAGTATATGTTAATATTTTCTCTTTAGTGTACATAATTACGAGTACCTCTGTATATATGTTATGATCTATGTTTTGTGCGCAAATACGAACTTAACACGTTTGATTCACTTCCTTTCCGTTTCTTCTACCGTACAGTTCATTACATTGCGATAAAGTTTTGCTTCCCTTTTATAAGGCATGTAAGGCTTCTAATTACATTTTTGTATACATTATATTTATGAGGGAACAAAGGTACGCCTCTACATTAAGGAAATCGCTTGTGTTAAGAAAAATCTGGAATTTTAGTGAATTTTGTACTTGCAAAGGCCCGGTGGTGACGTCACGACGTGAATGTTCATAAAATGGCGTACATGACCATGATGGTGCAAATTTAGTCTTCAAGAAATATAAATGGAGATACCGTTGTGTTTTGCATTAATAACGCATGCTGTTATATATCTCTTGTTTCATTGTTGGATCTGCATTTCCATTATTTGTATGTGAAAATTGTAGTACCTTACCTTACGTTTATATTATGGAAATTACCTTCATATATGGTCTACAGTTCGTTTGTACGTTATTGACAAATGGAAATTATCGTGTGTATCTTATGAATGGGAAATGAAATTCCCAATCTACAGTTCGTTTTAAGACGAGATTAATATAACTATCTTGTATAAGTAAGTACATATCGTTTTAGTGCAGTTTAAGTAAATAAAAACCTCAGTATAGTGTGTTGATATGGTTATAAAGGAACACCTGATGTCTGTTTCTAAGATAAAAGCATTTGAATTCATAACCTATAGTGCTGTAATATTTGTTGAGATAGGTCAGTATACGCTTCATTGTTACTGAATACAGTGTTGATTATATTGCATTTGGAATTTTAAGTAAATATAGATTATAAGCGTATACAGTTGTGTTGAATTTAGCAATCTTAGTATCGTAAATCTGTACGAGAAATATCGTTTTAGTTATTTTATGCTGATATTAACCGGACATTTTGTTTTATTAAATATACATATAAATACAGTTGTTTAGAGTTTATTAAGATTACCTATTATGCTATTAAGGTACAACTTTCTCAATTTATGTTGTATTTAATTATTAAACCTATAAATTGAGTGGCGTGCAATAAACAAATGCATTACTGATTATATCTATGGATATATCTCCGCTTCTCTCACGACCTGTTCAAAATGAGTTCTCAATTACAGTAAGTTTCATAAGTTTGTACCTCACTGAGCTAGACCGTGGTGTAATTTACCTGTTTAATATAACGATCAATCACACCTAATTTTTTATTTGTTATAGAATGACAATAGCATTAGCAACTCTGAACTATGAATCATGTTTTGTTTAGATAACCGTACTGTTTTTGTAAATAGTTTGAAAAAAATTTCGCTAAAATCTCAAACTCTTTAAATAAATTAACGCGTAAGGAAACAAATTTTAATGAAACGAATTATGTCAAAATGCTGTTTACACTTTAAAAGAACTTTTTTATTAAATAAGATCATTCTGAAACAGATGCTAGCTCATACTCACCATTTGTAATTCAAACTATAAGCCAATGGCATATGCAAGCAATTTTGCTACAATTGAGAAAGAGTCTTTAGCCATTTTACGATCACGACTCACGATAAATATTTGCTTCCTATGGACATTGGAGGTAATTAAACCATACCTTGATCATTGATTTATTATTCGGATTACACCTTCTCACATCGAAACTACAGTTCATTTACTTTTTATTGCACTACACTTGTTTTAGTTGTTACTCCGCTTAGCAATAGAACCGTGTGGATAATTCCAATTGGAATATTCAATAGTCACCATTCTTAATTAGGTATAAGCCCTCCATCAACATCCTTCTCCATTTTGCATTCGAATAATACCGTTTATTGGATAAAAACATTTCAATAATTATTGTTCCAGAGTAATTAGAGATTGTCTAGTGAAATGAGTTATGTAAGTAACATCATCAATTTAAATTTGGTATAGTGAATATCATATATTGCTAAATACATACCCGTAGATAGTTAAAATAGGGGAATGTCTTCTTTATTATGAAAAACAGCTATGAATAGCGAAAATTGTTTGGCGTAGACACATATTCAATATCTTTAATTAATCCCCAAAAGATCTGGCTGATCTAAGAAATAGATTGAAATCGTGATTGAAACTGATAATCAACTTGCATTAAGATTATATACGAAGGTTCTTAACATGTACGAGTAAAGTTTACATTAAGGATTTTTCGGATGCTTCCTTTGATCTAAATTTCTCGAATAACATTATATAACAGAGAAAGTAGGAACCTGTAACAAATCTTCTAATGTTAAGCAAATTTACATTCTTTCTTAATTTTTTAGTGTTACAATCACAAAATTTACATTTAAATTTAGAAGAGATGTCGATAAATGTAGATTTGCAAGGCTTCCTACATTTCCTGAAGGGTAAAGTTAAATTAGAAATTCCTTTTGAACTTGACTTTGCATGTTTCTTAGTAATTTTTTTTGTTTCTACGTTCAAACGTAATCTGAGGATTAGTTAGTAAGATATGTTTTTTATCTTAATTTTGCAGTCTTTTGTTCAGAACGAAAATGTACATTAGATTAAAACGTACATTTGATATAAATGAAAACTTGTTTAAATGTAGCTTAGACTGTTTCCTTTGTTGTTTTTATATCAAATATAAAATTACAAAATTTATTACAGTGTAAGTTGATCAAACATAATTGTAACAACAATAACAACACCCATCCCGTCATACCCAAATCCGGATACTCCTTACCACTTCGTAGGGATTAATCAGTACGCACTACTTCAACACACCACCTTACTGTTTTGCTTGCCTATAATCTATACCAGGGGTGGGCAGCCCGCGGACTAAATGCGACCCATGAGCAAGATTTGTCAGGTCCGCTACTGAATTTCTCTGTATGAATACGGCCCGCGCCGCGTCGTGACAATACCGACCGACTAGACGACTAGACTAGACGTTGCCAGTAAATTCAGGAATATTCGAGATGCTCAGCCCACCTGTTATATAAGCAGAAGCAGTTGTAGTTAAGATCAGTTGAGAAGTTGAATAAATGTCTAGTCATAAAATATGTCGGGACCTTCAAGTTGTAAATACAGAAGGGTCGCGCTTTCCAGGAGAAATGGACCCAAGAATATTTATTTGTTACTTATACCGGCAAGCCAATTTATCTGATATATGTAATGAAGCCGTCGTAGTTTTAAGAGTACAGTATAAAAAGGCATTATACAACCAAACATTTTCAAAAGTATGGAAGTTTAACAGGGCAATTAAGACGCGATAGAATCGAAAAGTTAAAAAAGAGTTTAGCCGCCCAACAAACTGTTTCACTAAAACGCAGTAATGAAGCTGAGGATATCGTTCGGGCGAGTTATGTTGTTAGTAAGAAACTGTCGTTCTCAGAAGGCCAGTTTGTGAAAAAGTGCTTAATAGACGTGGCAAACATCTTGAGTCCAGAAAAAAGTAAAAAGTTCGCAGAAATTGGTTTATCCAGAAAAACAGTCACAAGACGAATATGTTCAATGGCACAAAATATAAAAGGAGCGCTTGGCGAAGTTGAGGAAAAATGTGAAGCATTTTCCATCGAAAGCACTGATATTACTGATACAGCGCAACTAGCAATTTTTATTCGTGCAGTTTACCATAATTTCGAAATAACAGAAGGTCTGCTTGCACTTCGAGCCATGAAAGACACTACAAAGGGGGGAAGGTATTTTTGAAGAGATTGTTAATGTGTTTAGTGCTTTTAGACTGGACTGTGCAAAGTTAAGCGGTGTCACTACATATGGGGCTAAAATAAAATCTGAATTATCAAATAGAAATGAACCACCGGCAGGACTTGGAATCGGAATATGGAGATCTCGTTTTTCATTGTGAAGTTCGCTGGCTCAGTAAGGGCAAAATTTTATGGATATGAAAGGCAAATCCATACTAGTCGAAAATTTTTACGTAAGATATGTTTCCAAAGATAAATATCTAAATCTAATTAATTTTATATGTAAAATAACGGTGTCTGTCTTCCGCAGTACTTATTACTATGAGCATTTTTTTCAAAAATGAATTTAAAAAAATTAAAGAACAGATCAAGTATTATCGATACTAATTTGGAAAGCTCTTTGCGCTAGCAACAACATCAATTACACCAAATATTGAAATTTTTGCCCACCATAAATTTTTCTATACACCCCTGATCTATGCATTATTTCGTGCACTAGTGTTTACTATTTCTACCCTCTATAATGTGTGCTGCAGTTAATTAGAAGATAAGTCACACAAGATAACCACTACCTCAACGAATGGAGACGGTATAACAGTAACTATCCAGCATCACCTAGTTTAAATCTATTGTAACTTTGATTAGATCCCGAATATTATGATTAGGAATAATGTAAGATAAGATGACAAGTAACTGAGCACACTCGAGTAGAACCAAGACTTCAACACCTTTTTATGTTACAAGTCTTGGGATTTTTCCTGGTGGTATAATATGTATGAGCCACGAGTTTTCATAATGCCCTTATAATGTTATGCCGTTTTCCCAGGTATATAGTAAGTATTAGCCATAAATATTTCTGGTTGAGTAACACCCTCAATTTGTAATGAATTTACACATCAGAGCTGCAAATTCACTATAAATTTCCAGATATTTTTAGTGTAAATTTTAGTTTAACCTTTTGCTTATTGTTTACACTAATTTAGAGATGAATTTAAATGGAACAAATAGACTCACCTTTTGCAAACCATTCTAGATGTTTCCAATTTGGTGAAGAACGAAATAATAATGTATTAAAAATTGTTGGTATTACCACAAAATTTAGTGACCGTGCAATGGTAGGATCTGAGAAACAGTTTGTGTTTGTGTTTGTGATTGTGTTTGTATTTGTGTTTGTTTGTGTTTGTGTTTGTGTTTGTGTTTGTGTTTGTGTTTGTGTTTGTGTTTGTGTTTGTGTTTGTGTTTGTGTTTGTGTTTGTGTTTGTGTTTGTGTTTGTGTTTGTGTTTGTGTTTGTGTTTTGTGTTTGTGTTTGTTTGTTTTGTGTTTGTGTTTGTGTTTGTGTTTGTGTTTGTGTTTGTGTTTGTTTGTGTTTGTGTTTGTGTTCGTGTTCGTGTTCGTGTTCGTGTTCGTGTTCGTGTTCGTGTTCGTGTTCGTGTTCGTGTTCGTGTTCGTGTTCGTGTTCGTGTTCGTGTTCGTGTTCGTGTTCGTGTTCGTGTTCGTGTTCGTGTTCGTGTTCGTGTTCGTGTTCGTGTTCGTGTTCGTGTTCGTGTTCGTGTTCGTGTTCGTGTTCGTGTTCGTGTTCGTGTTCGTGTTCGTGTTCGTGTTCGTGTTCGTGTTCGTGTTCGTGTTCGTGTTCGTGTTCTTGTTCGTGTTCGTGTTCTTGTTCGTGTTCGTGTTCGTGCTCGTGCTCGTGTTCGTGTTCGTGTTCGTGTTCGTGTTCGTGTTCGTGTTCGTGTTCGTGTTCGTGTTCGTGTTCGTGATCGTGATCGTGATCGTGTTCGACTAATCTCATTGGCCATTCTCAAGGCTGTTTTTCGTTGCTCGTGTTACTTGAACAAAAACGTTTTTGTTGTTGAACTAAAATATGAGGATCGAGCCCAATTTGCCTTAGTCCAAAGTTGATAGTTTCCGAAGTTCAGGGTGTCAAAGTTATTATTTTTTTAAACTCTTTTTACACACACAAGGTGAGTCACGGCTGACGCGATGGACTTTTAAGAGAAAACAAGATATATTTTATTTTGTGGCTGAGACATTGTCTCCGTCCATTAAGGCTACATTTTTAAAATAATTTCAAATATACAGGGTGATTCAAAAAAGAGTGGCATATCAAAGTTATGGAATGCCCTGTATTTTATCACATTTTTAAATTAAATATGAAAAATAAGATAGATTTTCGTTAGGGTTCCCTATACCTAAATACCGAACGTTTCGATATATTTGCATTTTCTTAAATTGCATGGTTTTGGAAAAAAATGAAACTAATTTTGTCAAAACTGCTTCATGATCTCGATAATAGATTATTTCGTTGATTTATTTGGCAATTTAATTGCGAAAAATACTACACTGGGTGTTCAGATTTCGGTTGTATTATAAATACATTCATACTATATCTTCTTTATCTCAAATGGAACATCCTGTAGATTTTAGATCTGTAATATGACCAATTCAATGATCTTCCAAAACTTTCACGTTTCAAAGTTATTGAGGTCATTTTGAAAATTAAGGTTTCTTTATGGGACTTACAGGACGTAAATGTTTTTACAAATAACGTTTGTCAATCATTTTTTGAATCGAGTAATTAGCAAAGATATTTCTTATTTTGTGTGTATATGTACACATATTTTAAGTTACTATGAAGTAATTTTTGTTAAAAATATTACTTATGAAAATATGTATATATATACCATGTTGAACTCTAATCTAGTGTGCCATTGTCAGAATGACAAGTATTATTAATTAACAGTATGTCAATATAATTATTATATATGTATATATATATATATATATATATATATATATATATATATATATATAATAATTAAATATTTGCACTGTGTGATGAATATCAAATAGTTATTTGAAGTTAAAATGGTTTATTCGAAGCAGGAGAAGAAATTATATGATTTTAACTATTGGTAAATGTTATGGAAACTGTTTATTAGCCTCAAGGGTCTACGCAGCAAGGTACCCCAACCGCAGTCATACAAATAGAAAAGTACTAAAGAGATTGTTGCAAACGTTTCGTGGGACAGGAAGTGTCGCTTACGCAAAACAGGAAAAATCAAAAGTGGTTACCAATCACGAAAATAACGAATTTTTGAGATTAGGTTTCGTGGTTGATAATCCAAATACAAGTACTAGAATAATTGCGAGAGAAACGGGCATTAGTCAATCAAGTGTCTCCATAATTTTAAGGAAACACAAATACCATCCATATCATATTCAACTTCATCAAAATTTATATGAAGCAGATTTTGAAAGGCGAATTGATTTTTGTTTAACAGCCCTCGAAAAAATTGGCGAAGAAGATAACTTTTATCAATACGTGTTGTTTATCGAGGCAACGTTTCATAATAATGGCCATGTTATCGTCATAACTACGATTATTATGATACCGAAAATAAGCTTTTATTGCATACGACAGACCACCAGAATCGATGGAGCATTAATATGTATGGTGGAACAATTGGCGATGATGTTATTGGTCCATATTTCTTCGACGGTACTTTAAATGCTAGAAAATAACGAGTTTTGGCTACTTTTAGAAAATGTTCCATTGCACATCAGACAAAAATATGGTTACAATCAGATGGTGCCCCTGCACATTTTTCATGACGTATAAGGGAATATTTAGACCGAAAATTTCATAACAAATGGATCGAAAGAGGTGACCCAATTAACTGGCCTCCTAGATGTCTAGATCTCACTCCGATGGATTTCTTTTTATGGAGATATATTAAATATCTAGTGTATGTTATTCCTGGTACTACTGCAGAAGACATGATGGATCGAATTAAAAATGCATTTGGAATCGTCACTCCTGTTACGTTGCAAAATATAAGACGTTTGCTTGAAAAGTGAACTCTGCGTAGAAAAAGATGGCAGTCATTTCGAGCATTTTTTATAATAGTTAAATTGTTAAGAATAATAATATTATTTAATATATTCGTGATATTGTTAAATATTGTTGAATAACTCTGAAACGTGAAGGTTTAGGTATAGGATACCTTACTACTTTTTGGAAGATCATTGAATTGGTCTCATGACAGAGGTAAACAATACAGGGTGTTTCATTTGAAATACGGAAGATGTAGTTTGAATGTATTAATAATGTAACCGAAAAATCGGAACACCTAGTATAGTGTTTTACGCAATTAGATTGCCAAATAAATCAACGAAACAGGCTCTTGTCGAGATCGTTTGGTAACAATTAATTTTTGTCCAAAACCTTGCAATTAGGAAAAATCAAAATAAATCAAAACGCTCTGTATTTAGGTATAGGGAACCCTAACGAAAGTCTATCTTATTTTTCATACTTAATTAAAAAATGTAATAAAATATAGGGAATTCCATTAAAAAAAACATAACTTTGATATACCACTCTTTTTTGGAGCATCCTGCATATTTGGAATTATTTTAAAAATGTATATATAGTTATGTCCAAAGGTAGGTGAGGATTTGCGATGTTTTGAATAAGAAGATAGGGGATTAGTACTTGCGACAGCGTCTCAGCTGTCAGTTTAAAATACTTGTAAACAGAAACTACTCGGGAGAGAAATTGATTTTAGAGTCTGCTTTATTAAAATAAAAATTCAGCTTATATTAGAGATTGTGTATGCCTTATATCGGACTATTACATTTTTTTGTGTGTGCAAATAGCTGACCAATAATACAGTTAAATGTTATGAAATTAGTGTACAAACATATATAATTATATATTTTGCAATTTAAATTAAGTGGGTAAATAATAGAAGTTACATTTGTCATGATTACAAAATCTTAAAATTAAGAAAAGGTGCTAAGTTCTGTTAAAATTACATTAAAGTCGAAACAGTAGGTATGATTGTGTTATAAAAATATTAATATTGAATGAATCAAATGTGTAAAGTTGCGATCACGTTGCATAGCAATTTTTAGGTAAACAAAGAAATTGAGGATTGTTTACCTTACGAAACCTAAGAAATGAACACAATAAGTAAATGTAGATTAAATTGTGAAATATTAAGTTGACTATCTCCTGTCTCAGTTTCCATCTTGCGATATCTCAATTGTAGGCCAATGTTCATAACTCTAATTGGCTTCAGTTTTCATCTACTACAAATCCTGCTGGTCATAGTGCAGAAACATTTCCTATTTCATGTGATCTCACACAAATGATTTCTGAACCCACAAGAATCCCTGATAACCCTAACTATACTCCTCATCTTCTAGATCTCTTTCTTACATCAAACTCTCTTGTTTATAAAACTTCCGTTCTTTCGCCTGTAGGTCTTTCCGACCATTGTCTAATACAAATCATTTCTACTGTACCTAATTCCACTGTTATTCGCAAAACCGATAGAACCTTGTGGTGTTTTAAGTCAGCTCGATGGAGTAATTTACGGAATTTCTTTGCAACCTTTCCATGGCGTGAATATTGTTTTAAGTCATCCTCTTCTTCGGACATCGCTCTTTCAGTATCTGAAGTCATCCTCATGGGAATGGAGTTTTATATTCCCAAAAAACAGTACCGTATAGGTCATTCACGTTCCTAATCCTGGTTCAATAAGGCTTGTGCTGATGCAATATCTTTAAAAAATAAATATTACATTAAATGGAAATCTAATAAATCGGTTGACAGTCATGTAGAATACGTTGGTGCTAGAAATATCTGCAAAAGTGTCATCACTAAAACTAAAAAGTTGTTCGAACAACGAAAATGCAGCTACATCTCCTTTAGGCAGTCGTAAATTTTGGTCTTTAGCAAAAGCCATTAGTAAAAACTTTGGAACATCTTCATTTCCCCCCCTGAAATATATTGACGGATCGGTAGTTGCTGATTCTGTAGACAAAACCAAGGTTTTTGTGGATTTGTTTGCATCAAACTCGTGTCTCAATGATTCTGGAAAAGATGTGCCCCTAGTCAACTCTTCTTCATGCGCATTGAAACCAATTCATTTTCGGTACAAGCTCTTGGAATCGATCATCAGCGACTGGCCCAGACGGTATCCCAGCTATTGTCTTAAAGAAATGTTCCCCCAAACTAGTACCAGTCCTGTCTAAGCTCTATACGATCTCTATGTCTTCTGGGGAATTCCCTTCATTATGGAAGTTAGCAAATGTTCAACCTATTCCCAAGAAAGGCGATAATACCGATTCCTCAAACTACCGACCAATTGCCATCACTTCCATTTTGTCTAAAATCATGGAAAAAGCCATCAATCAGCAACTGCTTACGTTCCTTGAAACTAACAAACTCCTTAGTGACCACCAATATGGGTTTAGACAAAGTCGTTCAACAGGTGATCTTCTTTCATATGTGACCCAAGTTTGGAACAATACATTAGAGTAGTCCGGTGAAGCAGTTGTCGCTTTAGATATCTCAAAGGTATTTGACCAAGTTTGGCATAAGTGTTTACTTGCCAAACTCACCTCGTTTGGGTTAAATGGTACGCTCATCAACTGGGTTTCTAGTTTCCTTGATAAAAGACGAATACGTGTCGTAGTTGATGGCTTTTTTTCAAAAGAAGTTAGCATTAACGCGGGCGTACCACAGGGATCCGTTATAGCGCCTATACTTTTTCTGCTGTACATAAATGACCTTATTTCTTCAACAACTAACCCCATCCGTTGCTTTGCTGACGATAGCACTCTTCACTGTGGTTCATCTCAGTCTACTCATAGTGATAATCCACCTTCTATGTCAAATCAAGAAATTAAAGCTGAAATGGCAAATTCAATCAACAAAGACATTCAACGTATTCTCGAACGGGAAGCAATAATCTAGTTAAATTTAATGCTAACAAAACTCAGTGTTGCCTTGTGTCCGCCAAAAAAGATCGATCATTTCCTGTTGTAAGTATGAATGGCTTAGTTCTTAAGTTTTCAGGCTCTATTAATCTGTTGGGTATGACTGTATCTTCAAATCTTTCATAGGTTGACCATCTTCTGTCAGCTACCAAAACAGCTGCTCGTTAAATAGGCTTTTTGTACAGATCTAAGCAGTACTTTACCTGTCGACAACTCCTTCTGCTGTATAAGACCCAAATTCGGCCTCATCTGGAATATAATTCTCACCTCTGGGTTAGTGCTCCCCAATACGCTCTCGTTATGGTTGATCGTATTCAAAAGAGAGCGATTAGGCTTATAAATGACCCGTCCTTAACTTCTCACATATAGTCCCCGGAGCATAGAAGGATGGTTTCAGTTCTTTCTTTGTATTATCGTTATTACAACGGCTATTGTGCTGCTGAATTATATTCTTTGACACCATCTCGGGCTATCTTTGCTAGAAATACTCGGTGCTTCGCTCATTCACATCATCAGTATGCAGTGCAAATCTCCACTTGTCGTACCAAACGGGCGCAATCCACATTTTTCTACACGGCTTCTAAACTCTGGAATGGTCTCCCTAGTTCCTGCTTTCCTCTCACTTATGATATGAGAAAATTTAAGGTAGCTGTTCATAGGCATCTATTGGTAATTCATTATCCCTCTATCCGTCCTCCTAAGTGTTCCTGAGTGCTTTAGCACGATAGGCCAGATTTAGCCTGTTCAGGTCCACAATCATAAAAAAAATTAAGTGTACAGTAATTGAACATTTTATAGTTCTGGAGATTTGGAGAAATTGTTTAAGTTACAATTAAATATCACCGCACAAGCTCATTATATTTAGTGATAGATTGAGTTTTAGATTTTCTCTTAAATGTTTTCTACTTATGCTAGATAATAAAATATGCATTCACTTTCTTAATTATTACGAATTTTGTTTTTATAACTACAAGGCTTAAAATGGTTTGCCTTAAAAGGTGAAAAGGTATAATATTGATCTGAATTAGTAATTTAATTTTGGTTTTGATAAAATACATTTGAACACTCCAAATTAGTTTAAACCAAATTGTTTTTAGCGAACATGATTTAATGTACACCATTTATTAAACCGACTTGTATAATTATCAGCCGTTTATCCATGAAAATCTCCAATTTTTATTCAAACGAATGTTAAAGCAAATAACAGCCTTTCAGAAAGACTGGCTGCTTGTTGATTTTCATCACTGCAACATTCTGTTTTCGTTTTGCTAAAATCACTCCGCATTTATGAGTCTTATATACACTTTCCATTTAATGCGGAAACAATTTTAATTTAAACCTGTGTATTTAGTAAAGTATGGGGCTCTACCAGGTTGAGAAAATTTATGTGTTATTAAAGGGTATACTATTTGCACAACGAACCGTATTTTTAACCCCTATAATTTAGGCAAATACTGCAGTAAAGCAACATAAGCATGGTCTGAGAAATTAGAGAGGTGTATTATAACCAGATAAAAGTGAAAGGAAAATCGAGAATTTTGGTTTTACAACAAAATAATTGTTTACTTTACATTTATTGTATTGTATTGAACATGAAGACATAATTATGTTCCTCTTGTGCTTTCACTTTGGCAACTTTTGTTTAAGGATTACAAAGATCAAAGAGTAGCGCATTGTTTGCTGTTTGAGAAAATTTCATTACACGTGCTACTTGGAAGAAGTATAATATTAAGATGGACGTGTCGCTACATCATGACAAGCTTTAATAATTTTTAATTAAATTATTACATTTTGAAGATATCTTGAGGTTTTCCGGTTTCTCATGTCACGAATTCTTTGGATTATCACGCGGTCTTCACCTGGATTTACTTTTATCTTTTTTTTCACTTTGTGCATCTTAAAAATACAATTTACGTCATTTTCGTAAAAATCTTTAAGTTACATTGTATAGAATGGTGCAGATCCAGTTATTCGAACTGAAAATTAATTGTGTGACATGCGTAATTTGATTTACCGTATTTTACTCCACATTCATAATTTTATAATAAAATCTGTGCAAATATACATAATAATTTTACCGCAAGTAAAATCCTTATGTTACGTCATTGATCCTTACATCTCATTCATATTAGATAGTTTCCATTTGGTTTATGATTTTTTATTTTGTCAGCATAAATAATTATTTAACTCATTGTTGTATTCCTTTATTTACTTATTTCTATACTGAAGTTAACATAACACTGCCTTAAATTTCAGTACTACATTATCTAGCGGTAATAAGTAGAACCTAAAGTTCTGATAAGATTTTTTTCGAAAGACTCAATTAACTCAAAGACACCTGCTTGGACCGTTCTACGTTTAATATTAATTAAACAACCTACATTAAACTGGGATACAATCCAAGGCGCTAATTTATTGAATAAAGGGTTACTATATATTCAATTTCCAACGAGGTTGCCTCGGAAGTAGAGTTATTCTTTGTAAGATCTGGTATTAATGTGGATTCTATCGACCTTTTCTGTGCTTTTCCTGTACCACTTTTCTGTACCACTGATGATACCAATATTATAATCATTTACCTATCGCTGTGCGGCCCCTTCGCAGGATATAATTACATGGTTACCTTCAGGCTACGCTCACGGTTGTTCACTGCAAATACTAATTTTATCATCTAAATTTATGCACATTTAGCTGTCGCCTGTTTATCTGAAGACATATCGCATAAGGTTGGTGTACCACTACCGATTGTCGAGGTCTTCAAGCTATACTTACCAGTTATGTAACATTTATCTACTGTTGGTTTCCACCAATGGAAAATGTGTAGCTTACATGTTGAATATATCTGTTGCCGTTGAATTATTTGATTATTCGCGCCAGTGCACGTTATCTAAAATATTTAAATTTGATTAAATGAACCAATATTGCACACAAAATTTACTGAACGTATGTGATTAACTTGTATTCAATAGCTGTAAGTTATTATTTACTTGTTTGTTTTGACAGTTTACATTGACAAAATATAACTGTGGCTTTTGTATGGCTAAATGTGTTAATTATTTTTGGTGACAACCTCAGTCATCGTAGCTAGGTGTCTATTTAAAGAACTTAAATGTAAATCCTGTTTTATATCTGTATAAGTGTTTATCTTCTGTTTAGGATAGACACTGTGTGCCACGAGCATCTATTTTGCTTCGTCATTAACTTTAAATGCAGACAATTACACATAAACATCGGTCTGTTTGAGGTAAAATTACTAATACTTTAGACACGCTAGTATCTACACCCTTGATCTCAATGGTCTACTTTAGCTTTATTTACAATTACTTCGTTGGTAAGCAGTGAATTTGACACTTAAAGAAAGACTTTGACGTGTCAATACCTTCTGCAGAATAGTTTACATTAATTTGTTTATTATTGAATAAAGCAGTAATTAAAATTTTTTTATGTTAATGGGATAAACGAATTATTATGTACTGGATGCCAAATTTTGCTAATTAATTTTTTCTTTCAGCTCCCCTTTTTTCTTACTTTCTTTTTAAACGTTTACGGTTCAAAGAAAGTTCATGGCGCCTACTATGGCTATTGAATGCGCTTGTGCTTACCAACATTTACAGCAGTATAGTGTAAATACCTTTTTTGCAAGGTTAAGGCCTCCTAATCACAACCGTTCTACGTTATTGTACAGGTGTTTACAAAAATTGACCTCGTTAAAACCGAAAGCACTTTAACAGAAGTTATGCTAATGGCCGGTAGTAGCGCGCCAAGGCCAAACCAGCCCGCCTACTAACCGACGTGACTAAAACTTTTATAGGCAGTGGCATATGAGCCTACTGACAGACAGTAGTATTGTTTGTTATGACCCTTGACTCACACAGTTAACAGCGGCGTCTAAGCGTGTCCCTGGTGTAAGTATGAATGGCTCAGGTCTTAAGTTTTTAGACTCTTATCACTATGTTGGGAATGACTATCTTCAAATCTGTTATGAGTTGACCATCTGCTACTAAAGCAGCTGATCGTAGAATAGGTTTTTTTGTACAGATCTAAGCAGAAATGTACTTCCCGACTCTTGTTGCCATGTAATGTCCAAATTCGGCCTCATCAAGAATATAATTCTCCCCTCTGGGTTGGTGCTCCTCAATACTCTCCCGATATCGTTGACCGTATTCAAAGAAGATATAATAGGCTTATAAATGACCCGTCTTTAGTTTCAAACGTAGTCCCTTGAACATAAAAAAATCATTTCAATTCTTTCTTATTACAATGGCTATTGTGCTGCAGAGTTACATTACTGGATACCATCTCGGGCCACCTTTGCTAGGGATACTCGGTTTGCTCATTCACATCAGCAATGTGCAGCGTAAATCTCAACTTGTTGCTTCTGAACTTAGGAACGATCTTCCTAGCTCCTTTTTTCCTCTCACTTATGATATGAAAAAATCTAGCATTTCAAAATCCCGCTGTGCAAGATTATAAGCGTTCCTGAGCACTTCAGCCTATTCAGCACCACAATAATTATTTAATAAAAAGTTGAAATAGGGTGCTATTGGAATAGGCTTAGTTTGGGAGTGTGGAGTTGTTAATCAAACAATATCGACATCAAAAAGAAAATAACTCAGAGAAGTACGCATATTGTTCTTACGGGACCCAGGCCTATCAATAAGTGGCCCTATGATTTGTAAAATAGCCCTTGGAATGAAGAAAAGCTTGAGCGTTTCAAATATAGACACTGAATTAGAGAATTAGATAGTGATAACAGAGATAAAGGTTGATTGATAAGCGGGACTACAAAAACAGAAATGCAGATGAATGTGGCCTACACTGCAAGAATTGTTGAGAAACTTTAGTTTCTAAGAATGAACTGTCTGCACCTGGTTTTAAGACTAATAAATATGACATTTCTTCTTATATAAAAACCAAAGTATTCCATGAATCGGCACAAGCATTTTTATCGAATTGTATGACAAAGTATTTATTCCAGAAGGAAAAAATCTGATGTGTGCAACACATGACATCACAATACAATGTAATTGATAATTTAAACAAGCACGAATAAGAAAGAATTCGATATGTTTTATAACTAGTGTACTGTGTTTTTTTTTGCTACTAGAAATTTTGTACAGTTTTTTCATATCATTAAATTGTTAAATTGTTTTATTAAAAAAATCGTAATACTTCGACAGAAACAGTTAAATATGACGACCAAGACACATTATCTTAAATTTAAGTTATTATTTAAATAATATCTATAAAGCTTGATGTACTAAACAAAAATGATCACGATCGAAAAAGTTGATCAGAGGAAGTAAATAATCATAATCACCCAGTATACATTTATTTAGTTCTTAAATTGAAAACGTGTAAATTATGTGCATGAAAGTACAATTTTTATAAACATATAAATCCACTTGTACCCATATGTTTCTATTGATATGGTTATCATTTTTACATTTATTCCATAGTCAACTTTCGTTGTTTCGAAAACAACAGTTGTCTATATAATTCCTAAATGACATAAATTCTACTTAGTAATAAAATTTTTTTAGCAAAGGGCGAACAATTTTTTTTTTCAAAAATCGTCTCAAATGGCCAAAAATGGCTTAAAACGTGTAAAAAAATTTCGAAAATTTTTGACCAAAGGGCCAAATTTAAAAAAAAAATCGTTTCAAATGGCTAGAAACGCCTTAACACGTCTAATAAGATAAGATGCAAAAAACCTCGTACATTATGCGTCTTGAACCTGAGACGCCGGGACATCAACCAAACGCGCTGCCACTGCACTACCGGAGGACTTCACGAACAAACGAAAAACGGTAGATATTCAATTCTAGGATGGTTCACTTAGTTGCCTACGTAAAGACGTGGCGGTTTGCTAGGAATAGCCATTCGTATTTATACACTCTATAATAGTCGAAATCTGGAATTCCATTTTGACTGGACAGATTTCGCTCAAAAGTTCATCATTCCATTTAATCATGGATCCGAACCTGAGTACCGAATTTCATGACGATCGGATTATCTTTGTCGACGCTATCGCGCTGGAACACATACAGACAGACATACATTTTGAAACTTTCATGTTTGAACCTTTTTTTTCCAACTTACGGTAAAGCAATTTTTAAGTA
The DNA here is from genome assembly GCA_036346205.1 of Vesta saturnalis. NCBI lineage: Eukaryota > Metazoa > Arthropoda > Insecta > Coleoptera > Lampyridae > Vesta > Vesta saturnalis. The sequence goes on from JARFJB010000793.1 coordinate 922,714, forward strand.
TGGTAGCTCCTTTTAAAAGAAATTTTATCCTATTATTCTGATTTGTTATTGTTAGGTCTAAGAAGTTAATTTGGCCATTATTTTCTGCTGTAAATGAAATATTTGTATGTAATGTGGTTAAGTAATTCAAAAAGTTTTGTAATTGTCCATTAGAACCATTAAAACAAACTAATATGTATAGATATATTAATAACAAATCAGAAGAATAAACTAGAATTTTCAATTTATCATTAACCTTCACATACTGTCAGTTATTCATAGCAATTCTTGTCATCCTTCTAAATACAGAATGGCGGCTTTTAATAGCTATATTCAAACACATAACTATTACGATGTCAAAAACAAATTTTGAAGTAGAATTAAATATAATTAAACAAATTGCCGTAAATAATGATTAGACAGAATCTGATCTCAGTAGAATTTTAAAAAAGAAAGAATACAAGTTTGCATTAAAATCAGTTTACCCTGCTCATCCTAAAATTAGAACATTTTTTAACACGTTAAATTATATAGCTAAACCTACAGAAATAATATCTAATCAACTTAAAAAACTAGACTTGAATATAACGTACAAATGTAACAATACTTTAGGAAAAACAATAAATCCAAAAATCAGAAGGAAAATACTTCAGGAGTATACAGACTAAATTGCGGGAGTTGTGATAAATAGTACATAGGACAAACAGGTAGAAGATTAAGTAAACATATTTCTGAACATTTTAGTTCATATAAAAACAATACTGAAACTTCTAACTATACGTCACATTTGAACTTAGAACATCACATTTTAGATAGAAATTTTGGAATGTTGAAAATAAAGGTAAAAGATTAGACGTTTTAGAATCATTAGAAATTTTTAAAAACAAAAATACAGGTTTGTTTTTAAACGATCAATTTGATTTATGCTATTCCCCATTGTTTGACCTTCCCTCTTCATCACATAATTAGTTGTCAACCTCCCACCACAATTAGTATAGTCACTGTGTGTCGAAACAATTGTAATTCATTAAATGAGATTGTGGAAATTAGAAACTATTTGTTCCATTAAGTGTGAAAGTATAAGTTTGATGTCGTTTTTGTTTCCTAGCGTTACTCAGTTCCCCAAGCCAGGCAACAGCGGATTATGCAACGGTCGTAATACCCTTGGATATTACTCCTGTTGGTTTAACCTGCTCCAAAGAATAAGATTTGAGTTCTTTTAAACTTTTGTATAATTACAATATTATTGAATAAAACGTGATATTGTTATTGTGAAACTGAAATGATTATTTTTTATTACGTTTTATTAAAATTGAATGGGTTCAATTTATAAAGATATCATTTACTACTTAAATTTTACTTCGCTTGCTAATTAATTGCGGTTTTAAGATTTACGTTTACGAATTCTTTTCTTAATTGGTTGCGACGGCTAGCTCTAAGTTAAAATAAAGAAAACGTTACTGTTATCATTGGCCAAAGTTATGCTCATTTCGATATATTTATTTATCTGGATTCCTATTGAGTTGACTTCTTCTTACATTTATATATTCAATATTTGTATAAGCTTTTAATATTAATAATCTGTAGCAATAAAAGTAAATCACACGTTATACTTATTTAATTAAATTCCAAATCTGAACGAAAATGCATCAATACGTTGTTTACAAATATATACAAAAATCAAACCTATAAGGTAAAACAATATTCTTAAAACTAACATGTAAAATCTTTGTCAGAATTAAATGTATTGTTTTTCGTTTAATTGTGATAGTCAAATGTAAAGCTTCGAGAAAATCAAACACAAAAACGTTTTAATTATTAACACAAACAAAAAGGCTTCTTACTTATTTTTTTTGAAAAACTCATGATGTAATACTTGCCCCCCCTCTCCCTCCTTCCCTTCCTCCCTCACGCTCTCGAAAAACAACATTGTACTAACGAAAATCTTAAGTACATTGAGCGCAGCACTATCGATTAAACCTAGTTCCCGGCTATATTCAAATTGGACGAGGTGGCATTTCGCCAACACCGCCTAGGACTTTTTTTAAATTCTCGAAAAGCAACATTGTACTATACAAAATTTTAACGTAATTGAGTGCAGCACTAACAATTAAACCTAGTTTTCGACAATATTTCAATTGGGCGGAGGAGCATTTCGCCCACCCCACCTACGACTTCTTTTAAATTCTTGCAAACCAACATTGCACTAACAAAAGCTTTAAGTGCATAGACCACAGCACTAACGATTAAACCTAGTTCCCGATAATATTCAAATTGGTCGAAGGAGCATTTCGCCAACCCCGCTTACAACTTCTTTTAAATTCTTGAAAAGCAACATTACACTAACGAAAATTTTAAGAGCATTGAAGGTAGCACTGAAGATTAAACATAGTTTTCGACAATATTCAAATTAGGCGAGAGAGCATTTTGCCAACCCCGCCTACGACTTCTTTCAAATTCTGGAAAGCAACATTGCCTAATGAAAATCTTAAGTGCACTAGCGCTACATTTATGATTCAACCTAGTTCCTGGCAATATTCAAAATGGGCGAGAGGATATTTCGCCAAAAGCAACATTGCACCAACGAAAATCTTTAAACTAAGTAGAGTTGTATTAAACTACCAGTAGTTGTTTCTTTATCACTGCGGATTAGGAGTGAATTCCTAGCCGGACCCATTCCTCTCTTGGACTCTGTCCAACATTATTTTAGCGGTATCGTACCTCTTACTGTGTCGTAGCCCTTTTCTTGATCTAAGGGCGATATAAAAATGAATCACGTGGTGTCATTTTAACCTTTCTGTGTATCTACGCCAGCCACACGCATCCTAGTGCCTAACTGACCGACTGAGCTTCCGGCCTAATCCCTATTTCTTGTTACGACACTTTTCAATTATGGCACATCTGTCTCTTTGTGCATGTAACAATCTTAAGTGCATTGAGTGTTGCACTAACCATTAAATCTTGTTCCCGACAATAATCGAATTGGGCGAGGGTTTATTTTGCGAACTCCACCCTGGACCTTTTTTGATTTCTCGAAAAGCAGTATTACACTAATGATAATCTTAAGTGCACTGGGCGCTGCACTGTAGAATAAACTTAGTTTCCGGCAGTACTCAAATTGACCGCCGGGGTATTTCGCCAACCCCGACCAAGATTTGTTATAATATCTCGAAAAGCAACATTGCACTAACGAAAACCTTAAGTGCATTGAGCGCTGCACTAACGGTTAAACCTAGCTTCCGACAATATTCAAATTGAACGAGGGAGCATTTCTCCACCCATGTTTACGACTTCTTTTAAATTGTCTACAAGTGACATTGCACTAACGAAACGTAAGTGCACTAATACTGTACTAATGATTAAATTGGGCGGTTGTAGCACTTCTTATTTTTTTTTCTTACATTTTTTCATATTCCCGCTGGTATTTCTGCACTAATGAAAATCATTCAAGCATCATTGTGCATGAATGGTGCACTAAATAAATGTCATTAATGAAATTGAAAGGGGCGGGGTTAACGAAACGACATGCACTTACATGTTTATTAATTCATTAAGCTACGGTAACGATTTTAGAAAAACAGGAATACATCCTGTTAATGCAGTTTAGTGACTGGAAAGATTTACATGACGGTGAATAAAAAAAATTCAGCAGATTGTCTTTATAAGGAATTTTGTATTACAATTTACAAATCCTTTTATTTTAGCATTTAGAAGTTACGTCTTAAATGCTCAAGTCTATAAGGAACATAATTATTTGCACAGCTAACACAAAGTAGTTGGTACAAAGGAAATCTTTGATTTAGGCATACACTGAGGCATTATAATCGCATGTTTGTTCTTGAAACTGTTTCATATGTTGCTTATTCGCTAGACGTCTCTAACAAACATCATCGAAATGCTTTGTTGTATACATTTTTGACTTCACATATTACATAATCCATTTCAAAGTTTAGAGATTAATTAATATGAAACTCACTGAGTGGATAATTCTGTATCTAAATTACACAATTTATCAAAAATTCAAGAAATTCATAATTCTAAACCACAAACTATTTGCGCTTTAATAATAATAATAATTCAAGATTTTTGTCTCGAATTATTCCTAAATGTAGTTGTAATTGAATACATTTGAGCTTTATTAGACTGTGCCTGTTGGGTTTATATTATGTAAGCGCCGACATTTACCCCTCAATATTCTTTGCTAGAAAATTGAAAATAATCTCAACATTGAAAGATGCTTAAAAAAACATCATTTTATATTGCTTAAGGGTTTTCACTGCCTTTATATGTCGAATTTTTAAATCAAGCTGGTGCATTCAAGGAATTCTATTAGACGTTTCTCACGGAATTTCTCTTTTGCGTTCTACTTCAATAAAGATTAAACTGCTACTTAATTAATCTAACATGGCTAAAAGACCATTTGTTCATTATTTTTTTAATATAAAAACGAAAACGAGATATTTTTTAATTAAATATTTTGTTTTCAAATTAATAATTTGCAAAATACCACTTTACTTTTTAATTTTTTTTCATTTTCTTTCCGTATATTTACAAAGGGACGACGTTTTAATTGCAAAGGTGAATAAAGAACTCAGTTTCTCTGTTCTTAAAATATTTTATATCTTAATGTAAAGATTTTTATGTTGGAAACTTTATATAAAAATGAAATTATCTGGAGAATGTTGAATTGTTTTCAAACCAAGCACAGATTTTTACTAAATTTTAGTTAATACATATAATGCGAGACTAAAATTGCATTGAAATTATAAAGTTTGAAGTATTAAAGAGGAAGTAAGTTTATAAAATAAAGGGGGAAAATAAATTACATTAGTGGAAAAAAAGGAAGTAAGAATCGATCCAAATGATAAGTAGGACAAATAGAATGGGAACGAGCTATAAACTAGAAAACACACAAAATAAAGTACGTATAGTAGTAACTCATTGCTTTCTTCAAAAAAACTAATGTTACCCTTTTCATTTAATTATTATTTTGATTTTGGAGAATCTAATTTGAAACAAGTGATTTGGACTTAAGTAGGTACATACATATTCATTGCTTCAAAATGTTTAAAAACAATTAGAGACTTAATGTGGGATTTATACTCTTAGTAATGTTTTTAAATAAATAATACAAAAAGCTTTCCATTCTCTTTTTAACGATTTGTTAATCCTTCGAATAAATTTTTTACTGAATCTGTATAATTTTTACATACTAACAAAGTAATATTTATGTTATTAAAACAGCGGACTTCTAATGTACCCCTTTGCATACTGGATTTTATTGTACAGAGACGTAATTTAAGAATAGGTGATTTAACTTTCGGTTAATGTGTAATAAATTAATATTTAAAGCTGATAACCTTTGATTCAAACGATAAAAGGCAATAAAAACAAAATACTCAATTCCTATTTACATGTAGTAACACAACCTGATTAGCATCCGGAAGGTAAAGGGTTCGATTCCAGTTACCGCCTGCCTTGTATGAGGCTTTTTCAGGCGATTTTCCTCATACACATATATGCATATCATTTGCGGCTATTTAGGCGAATGCTTTCTCCTGAGAACCTTAACACCGTTCCCTCCGATCTTATTCTGATAGCAGATATGCTTAATTTCACCATGTACATATATTTAACATGTTGAGCATCCATGACTGTGCCTGATGGAACTTGGAACGCTCAAGCAGTCCACTATCCCCCTTGCGGTGAGAACAAAACACGGTGTCACGATTATTGTGCTATACGAATAGAGTAGAAAGAAATAAGAAACTTTTTTTTTTAGTATGCTCATGCTTATGGTTTGTGATTGGGGGTATATTGACGTGGTGTAGGGTGAGGTCATTAGGGTAACTGAGGGGTAATCTGTGTACCCGTCTAAAAATTCGGCGTTCAAAGGAGGCGATTGAAGAAAGGTGATTGGGGTTAATGTTTGTGTATATAGGAGCTCGGAAATCCATAACAGGGCGGATGTATGTTTTAAATGTGTGTAGAAGTGTTTTGGGGTGATAACCTCTGATTCTACCCCGAAGGGTGCCCAGTAGGTTTGCGCGGTTTCTAATCCTGTTTAGTGTTCTTTTTACATCGGGGAACCAATTGAGGGTTCTAGTGAAGAGGATTCCTAGGTAGGTGATTTCATCTTGGAGTGTGAGCCTTTCTTGGTTAAGGGTGAGGCAAGATTGGGGAACTTATCCTCTGCGTAATGAGGATGTCGGAAAAGGATTGTTTGGGTTTTGGTGGGATGGACGGAGACTCTCCACTTGTTCGCCCTGTTGGAGAAGTTCCGTAGGGTTTTGGATATGAGGCGGGAGGCCGTTTCGCTGTTCCGATTAACCGCCCAAAAGACGGTGTCATCCGCGAACTGCGCAACGACTACTCCGGGTTGGGTAACTTCGGGAATGTCGGATGCAAAGTTGGCGTAAAGGATAGGGGCTAAGGCAGAGCCTTGCGGAACGCCTGCTGTTGGTGGAAAAGGATCGGAGAAGGTTTTCCTACTTTGACCCGAACTGACCGATTGCTCAGGTACGAGAGTAGGAATTTGGCGAAGGGGTCGGGTATGTTAAGGTTTCGGATCTTTTACAGGAGACAGGCATGCCAGACCCTGTCAAATGCATGCTTAATGTCTAGAAACACAGCAAGATTGCATTGCTTGTGATTGAATGCTCTGGTGGTTTCTGTAAGCAGATTAAACAAGGGATCGTGACACGTTGGGTTAGGACGGAAGCCGAATTGGCTGTTGGGAAGGGGGTCGTTGTTTTCTAGGTAGTCCTTGAGTCGCCTGGATAGAATCTGCTCAAAGCATTTTCCGAGGCAGCTCAGGAGGGAGATTGGTCTGTAGGAGGAAGGCGAGGTAAGATCAGCGTGGGGTTTAGGTATCATGACGGTGGAGGCCGATTTCCAGTCCGTCGGGAAGTACGATAGTGTAAGGCATGTATTGTAAATAGTGGAAAGTAAACGGAGGGCTGGGTCGGGTAGGTGGCGGAGAATTTTACGGTTTAGGCCGTCATGACCTGAGGCAGAATTTTTACCTTTTTTGAAATATGAGCTGACCTAGTCGGGCGTGATAGGGGTGTAAAAGGGACTCTCGTTATCGAGTAGGGTTTCGGGAAGGTTAAGGGTACGGAAATCTTCAAGGCGACTCTCAAGGAGTGCCTTGAATTGGTTATCGAATTGGGGATCATCTGGGTATCGGAAAATGGATTGGAGGTGGCGACTAAAGAAATCGGCCTTTCCTTGGTCGGAGGAGATTAGGTTGCCCTGAGGGTCGGTTAGGTGGGATCTGGATTTTACCATTTCTATAATCAAGTTGGGGGGTGGCTTTGGTCCAGGAGTCTTCTGAGTGTTTATTGGTTTCTTGCCTGATTAAGGCGTTAAGGCGATTGTATTCGGTCTTGAGAGCCGGGTCCCTGGATCGTAAGAATTGACGATAGATTCGTATTTTCTCTTTGATCCAGTTCACAATGTGCCGTGGGAGCGGTTTTCGACAAATGTCGATGTTTTTTAATGGGACAGAGTTTTCGACCGCTTCCGCAATAACATAAGTTAGGTCTCTAATGGCTCTCTCGAGATCTTGGGTCGTTTGAAGATTAGTTGTGGGACGGTTGTTGAAAAATCTTTAATAACTGTGTATTGAGGGGGTGAAGGGGGGCTGGACAAAATGAAGTTTTGACCAGTAGGGGAATGTGATCTGATGTGATCGTGGTGCCTAAAAAGCACTCACGATCGAAATAGTGAGCTATGGGTTTGGAGACTATGATGTGGTCTATTATTGAGGCACCTAAGTGCTCGAAGTAGGTTGGCTGTGTGTCGGCGATTCGCAGGAGCGGCAACTGCAACAGAGCAGATGATAGTCTGTTACCGTTGCCATTCGTTGCGGTATCACCAAATTGGGTGTGGCGAGCATTGAAATCACCTAGGATTACTGCGTTGGAAAGGCTAGAGGCATAGATTAGAAGAGCATCGGATAGAGAATTGTGGCCTGGCGTGTTATAATATGATATAAATATTATAGGAGTGGGAAAGTGCACCGTCACAGCAACGCATTCGAGATGCTGTAGGTGCGCAGGAAGTTGAAAAGGAGTGGATGGGAAGCAGTTTTTAATTAAGAGGGCGATTCCGTGCTGGCTATTGTTCAGGAATGAGTGATACGTGTTGAAATTGAGTGAACATCGGGGTGTGAGCTTTGTTTCCGTGATGGAAAGGATGTGTATATTGTGTGTGTAAAAAGTGTTTAAGTAAGGGGCGTTTCCGACAAGCGCCCCTGGCATTAATTATCCCTGCTATGATAGCCATTGGAAAGGAGTTAAGGAGTGGGTTGGCGGATTACGGTGACCATCATCCGCGTACCGGATACGCAGATGCTGATCCTCCGTTGGAAGAAGGTTTGGGATAGTGAGTCTACGGTCCGAACAACCCTTTCTCGCCGGTCAGGAAACATACTGGTAAGGGCGTGGGTAAGAACTTGCAAGAAGTCCTTAATGGATAAGGATTGGGTATCGGGAGAAGGTTTGAGCTGGGCTGTGTCTTCCGAGTCGGACTCCTCGGAAGACAGGATAGGATCGAGGGATGCATCACCGACGGGGAACTGGGAGCTTTCCGTCGCTTCGGGCACTGGAAGGAATAGGTTCTCCCTAAAACCCAAAAAAACAGCAAAATTCAAAAACACATAAGCTTTTTTATCTGTGGATAACCAATTATTACCAGTTATCGTACCAATTGAGTATTCGCCAGCATATAGGCCAATTTTGGCCCAACAACTACGTTGATACACTAATTACGATGTGCGTATGGTAAAATCGATTTTCTCGATAACCAAAGCGTAAATTGTTCTATATAGGTTCTATATGCGTGTCAGTCAGCGTTTGGGCCCAATTTGTCCTTAAATCTCTCATTAATCATCAATTTTGTTACAGACGCAGCAAAATAGAATTCCTCGACCATCGAGAGCTAAATTTTGTAACCGATGAGTGAATGGGTCAGTGATGGTCCTAATTTGGCGCTATATATATATATATATATATATATATATATATATATAAACCTTCCTAGAGGCACCATTTTGTAGAATATACGTTCGTTATGGCACCAGTATATACGGTGTGGCACCTTTTGTTGGTGCGTTAGTTTTGTCTCGTATTTGCGTACTACCATACTACATATACTTAAATATAAAATTTGGTGAGGGCTCTACCACGAACGTATATCTATAAAATCGCGATTTTAATTGACGCTGTAGATCTGTAGAGGGCGCTTCCATCGAAAAGTATACGAAAATGGTCTTAGTAGCACCATTTACGTTGTCGCATCATACACTTAAAACCACGTGCGAAAATTGAAAAAAATTTAAAAATTAGATTCTTATGTTTACTACAATTTCAATAGTCAATAAGTTGTAATAAAATCTAAAGGTTTTGTTAAAATTGGTAACACAGGTAGAATAAAGTGACGAAATTAATAGTCTTCGACATTTATTGAAATGTTGATAATGTTCAGAAGAAACGTTCATATCCACATATGCCCTAAACCACTCAACTGTAGAGCTACAGGATGTAAAAGTTTTAAGAAACCAATCGTTTTTTTATTAACACAAAGTATCTTGTGCATATCCCATACGGACGACATTGGTTAAAGAATTAAAAAACCCTTTACATCAAGATGTGGCTGTTGATGCTTAGAGCCCGTGTGCCAAATTGTATACGCACACGTACACGTACACGTACACGTACACGTACACGTACAGGTACACGTACACGTACAAGTACACGTACTCGTACACGTACACGTACACGTACACGTACACATATACGCATACGTATGCGTATACGTATGCGTATGCGTGTGCGTATGCGTATGCGTATGCGTATGCGTATGCGTATGCGTATGCGTATGCGTATGCGTATGCGTAGGCGTATGCGTATGCGTATGGATAAGCGTATGCGTATGCGTCTCCGTGTACGTGTTCGTGTGCGTGTGCGTGTGCGTGTGCGTGTGCGTGTGCGTGTGCGTGTGCGTGTGCGTGTGCGTATGCGTGTACGTGTACGTGTACGTGTACGTGTACGTGTACGTGTACGTGTACGTGTACGTGTACGTGTACGTGTACGTGTACGTGTACGTGTACGTGTACGTGTACGTATACGTGTACGTGTACGTGTACGTGTACGTGTACGTGTACGTGTACGTGTACGTGTACGTGTACGTGAACGTGTACGTGTACGTGTACGTGTGACTATTTTTTGTTAACTTAATAGGTGTAAAATCCTAAGTTACGTCTGTTATCGTGTATTTGTCGGAAATATGTATCAAATAAAGCGTTCAAAAGTAAGAATTAAGTTACCGTCTGACGTCACTTTTGATATACCGAGCATTTCCGTGTAATAGCTTACAGTACGATTGATGCAAATCTATGCAGTTTTGTGCTAAATTCTAGATACCACATACTCGTATTTTATGTTAATACAGAAAAACCTGTACCTAACTAAGGTAGTATTTTTTTATATTTTTGATTAAGAATACGTATTAATTGTATAACAATGAAGGAATAATTAAGTTGGTTTACTCCTGCGCGGTCGGTTGTAGGAGTAATTCTAATAGAAGAAAAAAAGACACTGAGGATTTGAAAGAAAATACAGGTTTAGTGGGTTCTCTTCAATTTCCTTCACGAGGAAAATCTGCAAAACCGCATAAAATCTTGATGTTTAAAATAAAAAGGTACGTAGTTCATCTGGAGGTACATCATCGAAAAAGTGTAGCAAAGAAACGCCTAGACACTTCATTTAATCTATCAAATTGTAGCGTAATTAATGACGACGATGAATCTAATGACGATTTCGAGATTTCGGTGGAAAATATCAACATTTCGGAGAAGGTTTGGTGTTTCTTGTATTTGGCGAAAATACATTACTATTGTTTAAGAAAAAGTTGTGGGGAAGAAATAATTCAAAGAATATACTCCATGAATGGAATACTTTTAATAGTGAAAACCTTATGTATAAGCAATCATACACTTAAACGGTGTTCTCAAAAAATTCAAAAAAAATTTGCATTGGGTAATATAAAACTTGCTAGTGCTAGTATTTAATAGGGATGGGTTATACACTTTTTGCCTCTTTTGCACGTTCATTTAACTTGAGAATTTTTTCCAATTCAACGTTTTATTCAATAGTGAGGAAATTCGTAGCGCCAGTTTTAAGATAAACTTTTCATGACAAAAGAAATAATTTAATAGGCGTTTTAAATACGAGTGGTGAAGATATTTGTATTAGTAGTGATGGTCAGTATGATTCCCCAGGATTTTCTGTCATGAATCTAAAAATCAGAAATTCATAGGTTTCTCTGATATTCAGAGGAGAATGGTGACAGGATATCTAGAAAAAAACAGCTTGCAGCGACTAACACAGGATAAAAATATGAAAATTACTCTCATTCTTACTGATAGAACATCGAGGAATAGACTTCTTCCAAACCAAGTTTCCAAATATTATTTATCAATTCGATGTGTGACATATGGCAAAAAGTTTAACTAAGAAATTGAAAACTTCAGAAAAAAAAACACTATATTAGCAGCGTGGAGATCAAGTATAAGAAATCATTTGTGGTGGTCAGCTCAAACTTCTGATGGAAATCAAGACTTGTTGGTTGAAAAGGTCACTTCTCTTCTAAAACATGTATGCATATATACATATGAGATCTTGTATAATTATTACCTCATTTTAAAATCAACAATTGAGCAGGGAGAGTTTTTAAAAGACATAAAACACAGCCATACTGGAGCCCTTGAATTTTATCATAATGAATGATTGAAGTATTTACCCAAGCAAAATCATTTCTCTGAACAAAAAAATTAGTAAAGGGCAAAGATTTTTTAAATCACAAAAAAAATGGGTATATGTTCCTATTTGCGAGCAAAAATCTATTAAAATATAGTGAATGGCGCGATCCAATAAGTTGATTTGTTTCATTATTTAATTTTTTTCTGCATTCTTTGTTGGCTCGTAGAAGCATTTGATAGCGGGAAGCTTTGAGGCGGTCGATGTGCACAATATTGATTTCCAATTATTCATGTAGGCCTCCCATCACTTCGCTAGTTTGTTCAGATTCTTTGCAACACACACATTCAAAATCATTTGTCATTTCAATGGAATTGCCACATTTACATCAAGACATGTTACCCTTTCCGTTTTGAAATGTTTCCCTTTTGTCTTTATCCCTACTGTTTTTTTGAAGATTCAGTTGAGAATAACGCGGTTCATACAAATATGATGTTTACACCTGACATAATTTCAACCCAAGGCACTTAAAATCTAGCAGATTTCTACGATTCAATGGGCTAGCATATATGCGACCGTGCGACTTGTATTATTTGTGATGTTAGCGACTAGCTAAACGCAGCTATAACTCCGATATTAAACTCGTTAAGAAGATATGATTTACAAACTTGTATTCCTAACATTTCAAACTTATTTTTAGTCATATGTTATTTTTTGACTTCATTGTGCCTTTAATGTATGCATGTTAGGAATCCATGACTGTGGCTGAAGGAGCTTGGAAACCTCGAGCAGCACACCCTCTCCCTAGGAAATGAAACACGTTGCCTTTTCCTTTCCCATCAACCGGTGTCTCTACTCCTCTTGACACTCCAGAACTCTCGAGCTTCTCTTAACAGAACTCCATTCAAAAAAGCAAGTAATGAGAACAGACTATTGTGCAGTTGAAATACATAAATTCATTATTGAACAAAATCGTGCTAAGAGACTCCGACACATAAAATGCGCAAGGCTGCACCTGGCTCAGGCGAGTGGGTGCTTATTAAACACCTGGGTACGTTTGTATCAACAGTAAATGTCTAAATCGATATAAATAAGTCAAAAAGGCTTCACTCGCCTTTAAATTTTTATAATAATTGCCACAAATGTATAAAATAGGACCTATATAAACTGCAGTGCACACATGATTCGACGCTAGTATGTTGGGCGTCAGTACGTTTTGGCGCCACAGTGCTTCGGAGTTAGGATTTATCTGCACCCATAATTGTTGTTTGGTGCGAGAACATGTCTGCTTTGATCTTGTTTTGTTTTATACATGCGAATACCGATTTTATCCCAATATCTCATCTCCTAAAAAGCGACATGCACAATAGCGGGTAACGAAGAATTAATACGTATTTACCTGAAGTTAAAGAAAGTAAATAGAAAAGCGTACGTTTCTTGCGTTCTTTCTTAGAGGTCGTTGTTTTGTTTTGTGCAGGATAATGATTTAAGGGAATGCTATAACGGAAGTTTACTATCTTCATACATGGATTTCTTATAAACTCGCTCGTGCGTCCATCATTATTCGCTTTTCAACTTTTGATGGAATTAAAATACGATACAGAACTTTTCACAGTATATTCCTTATTATATAATAAAGCTAACCAGCCAGATCCCCTATAAACGTTGGAAATGTGGGCGTAAAGGTCTAACTATTACTCGTTCAAAGATCTTTCACGTGCACTTTGTCGATTATTTTTGGAGCGAATTTTCGGCAATGGTTCTTCAATGTTTGTTACAAATTTGTCTGGAAAAGCTTTACATTTATTAGATAACGGGTATTCTCTTTTGTAAATTATTTCTTCTATTTCGGGTTTTCTTAATTATAGCACTTTCTTTGTTTTTCGAATGCTAGGGTTGTCTTTTGTTGCGAATTGTATAAGCTCTTCTACTTTTTTGTCGTGTTCTATCGGTTGTAGTGTGAGTGCTCCCGGTGTGATGCCTATGTATGGCCTGTGAGGGGAAGCTTTTTCTACCATAGTTCATCATGGCTCGTCAGAATCTTGTTGATTGCTGTTGAACTGAGTTGATGGCGAAGCTTATTTCTGGGATATACTACTCCCAAGCTTTTTGGTCGCTTTCTGTGGATTGGATTATAATGGTTCCTACTACCTTATTGGGTCCTCCGACCGGGTTTGTCTGGGGGAGTGTATATGGAACAGAGTGTATGTGTTATTCCTACCTCTTTCAGAATTTTGAATTGGTGGTTGTTAAACTCTCTAACGTATTACGAATTTAATGTTCGTATCAATCCGCATCATGCCGTTGTATTTACGAGTACATTCGAACGAAACCCATATCTATACCATATTATATACACCTTGAACACTTTGTCAGGCTTTTCCTATTCTATGAATAATACTTATCCATCTCGTACGGTTGTGTATCTAGCAGTACGTATAATTTAAATTCTCACCGGCAATTCCTACAGCTCCCTAAATCTGTATGAAGCCTTTTCTTGGATACTGCTCTAATTGGCAATACGATTTATTAAATTGCATATTCTTTTGTTATACTGATTGATTATTATTTGATCGAATTTGCCTCTTAAGCTATTCATACTATTTTAAATTGCTTCAAATTGGATGGTATTTAAACTGTTTACATTAATCAATGGCAATCATGCTAATTAGTATATAACTTTCGAGCATTTATCAGCTATTTTATGGACTTTTTGTAGTAGGTTTTGTCTAAAATTGAGTTATCTTTAAAAAAGGTCTCGACGGTAACAACTAATAGTTTTCGATATATTCACATAGGTACTTCACAGGGATCTCTTGAAGTACTTCGTTTAGAGCTTATTTATTATTTCACGAGAAACAGAATCAATTTTTGGCCACTGTAACTAAACAAAAACATGATATTATCTTTTTTAAAAATGTAACATTGTTGCAGTACTAGATTAATAAAAACTATATTTGTTCCAGGTAAGCAATAGTAGTGTTGCGGGAGTCTAAGCTAAAATTCAGTATGTGGTGCGCACATTCCTCCGATGAAGATTATCCTGGTTCGTTTGGTAAGAGTTAGTGATAGTATCAGTTATTAGGTTTTAGGAAACTAGTTACTTTTATTGAACTTAGGCTGTCAGCAAAATCGAATTTTGGCACCCTAAAAAATCGAAAAGATTGTCTTTGTGTTTTAAAATGAGAAAAAAATCGTAGCTATATCTCATACTTGTCTAAGTTTCGAGAAAAAGTTTGTTAAAACACAGAGGAATGATATGAAACTATAAAAATAATGTGTTATTATTCTAAGTGCTATGCGAATCTTTCATAAAACGACAAAAATCTCATTTGACCTATACATGACTTTCTTACGCGCGTGTCATGTTGCGTCGGCTAAGGCTTAAGAGTAAAAAAAGTAAAGAGAAAACGTCTTACGTATATTACGATGGCAGGACGCGATCTTTGATAGTAGGAAAGCAGACTACAGACCGCGAAACACGCCCCGGGATGCTTGAAAAAGGCTCGATTGGTGCCCACTAATCGAAAACCAAACCGTCAGAAGGCGTTGGTGGGCGACAGAACGTGCAGATAAAAAAACTGGCAATTCGCACCTTTCAAACTTTTTATAAGTGTTAAGGAACATGTGAAAAAGTACAAAAAAGTGTTAGAACGGTAAGTAGAAGGTGAAGGGTTGTCAGAAACTGCCAAAGATGGGAAAAATTTCGGAAAATTGACATATTACTAAACACTTATGCATTTGCATTCTTTATTGTATACAATAAACTACTATGAGATCCGTATGCTATCGCTTTTCCCTCGATTTTATTTCGTTATTTTTGTGAGAAATGTGTATCTTTTCAATCGACTTCTGAGATTTGAAAAACAGTTCCTTTAATCCTTTATGAATATTCCGAAAAATTTTCAGGACAATAGATAGAAAGGAAAATGTCGGAAGTTCGTAATAATATGTAAATTTTCCGTGATTTTTCAGTTTAAAATAACCCTTTAGTTTCTACGTACGCTTCTAATAATTTTTACCCTACCTTCTGACATGCTCCGCCATACTTATATAATTTTGAGCGTTTCCAATTGACAGTTTTTTTGCTACCACATTCACTTATGACGATTGTGCATTCTCTCTTTGCAATCGAGTTTTTTAGGTAAATTACGTAGAGGTACATTGCTCGGTCTGACTATTATGTTAGTCCGTCGGTGTACGACTATTTTTTTATTCGTATTTCAGCTTAAATGTATAAACTACAATCTTGCATTTGCCTAATCTAGTTTTAAATAGTAAAATAATTAAACCTATGCAAATGTTTTGATTGTAAGAAAACCTTATAGAACAATTACAATCACTAATTTCTGTTAGAGGCAGCAGTATGTATCAACCTGACCACCATCTTGGATTTTTCCCACTCCTAACTCTCAACCAAGTGGGCGATTCACCCTTCACCCCCTATTTTTTCCATCTTATTTTTCAATCCATTTTTATGCCCTATTTTTTATCTTTTTGAACTGAATTTTCAACTCCTATTCTTAAATTTTCAGTCATCTTTTTTGACCTCCTGCTGGTTGCATGGTCCATTATTTTTTCATCTTCGTTCTGGACTAGTTTATCAACCCCCATTTTCGGTGATTCAGTTTTCCTCCGCATCTCTGGTCCGGAATCTTTGCCCCTACGCAACCCTTGTTTCTGCATGGACCTTGCTTAAGTGATTTCTCCTCACTTCAAGGCATCTTTGATCTCCCATTCTAAGCGCCCTCCTAGTTCCCGCCTCTGATCCTACCCACGTAGCGTCTACCGGGTCGGAGATTGGCAGCTTTTGGTATAACCTAGTTTCAGGAACTTGGGCCGTATTCAGAGTCCTGGCCTAGTATCTTGGTCCTTGCGTTAAATTCAAGATTTGGAAACCGGCTACAGCCTCCAACGTCATGATACAGCACCTACATTAAAAATCGATTTGTCGAATTTTGCTTTACGAAATCCCCACTATTTGGATTGCGCAGTGGAAAAACTCAAGGTCATATCTTCCGCTTTTTAGATTATATAATGAGAAAAACACAAGGTGCTGTCTAGGACGACTCATCACTTTATTACGTCATAACAAAAATTCAAGGTTACATCTTTCACGTATGTCTCATCACTTTCACTTTTTGGAAAGATCATGCCTTTCACTTACCCCTCATTACTTTGGAAAAACACAAGGCCGGAGTTTTCACCTGTACTGACGTAGGCAAATATTACAGTGCTTATCACGAAATTTGGAGACCGTGTAATGTAGGAATCTTAAAACTCTGAAAACTTTAAGCGTGTACTGTCATAGCGTTTTAATGAATATTTTAAGGATGACAACAGCCTTGAAATTTGGAGACCGTGTAGTGTAGGAAACTGAAAACCTGAAAATGTTGTAATAACGTAGGCAGTTGTAAATATTAAAGTGCAGTTTTACTCAATCTTCTGTGATTCAATTTTTTATCCCCTACGCATCACTGGTTCGGAACCTTTATTCCTACGCATCTCTTGCTTCTGATTGATCCTTGATTACGTACTTCTCACCCCTCCAGGGCATCTTTGATACCCACTCTAAACTCCCTCTTGATCTCTTGCTGGTCTTTCCTCTTTGCCCCTACCCACGTAACGTGCACCGGCTGGGGGCCAGCATCTTAATTCCAGACATTTAAACCTGCTTTAGGCTCCATCATGATCCAGCACCTTCATTAAAACGAATGTGATGAGCCTTTTGCAACCCCCCTTTTTGGATTATGTAATGAGAAAAACCCAAGGTCCTGCCTTTGACTAAGATAACTCGTCACTTTATTACTTCTTAACCCTCAACGATTACTGCCTTAAACACCTGCCTATTTAAGAAGCACCAGATAATTTTATTGAAGTCTTTGTACGATGAAGTCTCATAGTATTTGCGGCTGTTCCCATGTAAAAAGGTAAAGTACCGCTGACGAGAGCTCAAAAATAACGTTACTCTTCTCATAAATACACAAGGCAATTAATAAAGAAAGGCGAATCTATAAAGAGAAGGAATTAATTTCTAGTACAACTTTCCGGTCTGTTTCTTCTGCTTCTATTAATCCCGTTACTTGGAACTGTCTTAAGATAACTATTTCAATAAATATGGAGCCCCCGAGGAAGATGATGCTTGTACGGCAAGATTTTATACCACGCATGAACACACCAGAATAACATTTTATCCCAGTTAGTTAGCGAAATGAATAAAGTTACAAAGGCAAAAGTGCCGCCTATGACAAATGGTAGCAGTGCAACCAAGTTCCTCAAAGATGTTAGCGGGGTATCTACGCCAATCCCCTGAAAAACACTCGATGATTAGCCGAAACATAAAAGTTTAACAATCACTAAAATATTAGTAGTTCTTTCGGATACATTTTAGAAGAACTCCGAAAACCTTCTGTATACTCAACACTACTGGTCATATTTGTTCGGATAATGGAGAAACTGTTACAATAAATGATTGTAAATTCCTTGCTAGTGTCGATCTGGTTAAGACCACGAAAAGCCTCAACTCTTCAGGGCTGGAGTTGTGGACGCCAAATAGAAGCACAATACTACGACGTCGACAACTAGTTGAAGCACCACATCATGCCCAAAAAAGCTTCTCGGGAACAAGCATTAGAATACCAATCTTGGCAACATGTATAGTATAGATTATGGTTTAGCACATCGGGCGGGTTTTTTTCCCGTATAACATTTTTATTCAAGGCTGAAAAGGTATATATTCCGATGTACAGAAGAGAACTGATTACAGGGACAAGAAGCGTACACCAAGCATAAACCTCTTAAGAAGAAGATTTCGTTGAAATAAATACATTGCAAATAACGTTTATAAATTACGGTAGGCAGATATTTGTAAAATGAGAACTTTAAGCAAGCACAATAACGGTTACAATAACGTATTAGCGATGTTTGAAGTGCTTAGTAAAAGGTTCTGTAAAAGGTCCAGTGTCAGGGCTATGTACAGTGATGACTCGTACTGTAAATGAAGCGTTTCCTGATATTTTTAAGAAATGTGGTAACACCCGGAAATATACAGACAGATAATGATGAAGAGTATCTAGTTAATAGCGTGCAAAAAAATTTTAAGAAGCAAAATATTAATTTTTGCGTAAAAAACAATTTCGACGTAAAAGCAGGTGTGGTTGAAATATTTTATAAAACTCTTAAAAATAAAATGTAGCATTATTTCATATACAAACAATGTCTATCGGTGTGCTTCAACAACTGATAGATGCCTACAATAACGGATATCATGGGAATACCAAGGTGCCACCGCTGACAGTAAACGATGAAAGTATTTTGTTTGGAATAACTTGTACGCACGTGTATGGAAGCCAAAAGATAAAGTCTTTCAGTATGTTAGAATCGCCACAAGCAAATACACGTTTGAGCAGGGTTATGAGACGAACTGGAGCGAAGAAGCTTTTAAAATTAGTTAAGTGATAAATAAAATACCGCTGGTTTATCATATAACCGATTCAAATAGCGAACCTGTAGTGGGTGCAATTTATGAAAAAAAATTACAAGTTATCGCAATAGATAACGTCGGATAAGGGCGCGTTCAAAAAATAAATAGTGCTTTATCGAGAAACGGGGCTACAGTGACAAATAGCTCCATGACGTGTATTTTTAACAATATGACGTTTTGTTTCATTGCAAACCTACCAAAACGTTTAAGATTAGCAGGTCAGTAAGTTGTCAGTATATCATAAATTCAGTATCATTGTTTTTTTTTGCGGCAGTAAATGAAGCGGAGCATCTAATTTATTGTAGAACTCAACCACCTGTCGAGGATTTTGCTGTGGATTCAATATTAAAAAATGCGACCAAGTATTTTTAACTCGAGAAGGTCACCTTCATTGAAGATGGAAGGTTAGTTTATGTTTTACGGCTGGTAATAACACTGACGAAGAAAAAGTCGTTAACGAAATAAATAATTACGAACTAATGGAGAAATTTTCAGCCATTGAGTATCATAGTCTATATCCAAACGCCTAACCGTTACCTTGAAAACGCGACATTTGGATTTTCACAACGTTTAACTTTACAGTTGGCCATAGAACAAAGACCTCCGCATCCACCTAGTATATGGCTAGGTTTATTCTCGCAATGACTTGTTTATTGTGACATTGTGGAACCTCAAATTGAAGGAGATATTATATTACCATTTTTCGAGTATATTGAATATTTCAACGGGGGACTATAAATGCTATGGAGGTTTGTACTTGACAGTAATATTATGTCAGGCGGGAAACGGTATCAGTTCGATTTAGAGTATCAGCGTGGACATTCGATAGACAGATGGTTGGGGAGAATATTAAAAACACAATACCATTATTGATGCTTGGAATAAAGGTTATTGGGAAAGAATGTTAAAAACCGGGTACAACATACCTGGTGACCTTATAGAAGATCGATTGATTAAGGAGTCGACTACAGAAAGATCTCACGAGGCGGACTAGAATCTTAACCGTGAAGTTGACGAAATAATTGATAGATTATTGGAGGTTTCGGGTTATAAGAGTACACATGCTAAATAATAATCAGTCTATGTTGAGTCCCAAGAAAAAAGTTACAGCGATATATTTTTATAAAATCGATAATGGTCGTTTTACTACATACTCGTTAGTGATCATGCGAGCAGTTGACCGTGGGAAAATTTTGAAGAGGGTGGGAACATTTTACGGATCGTGGGAACTATATTTTGGTAATTTTTGGCAATTGACCTGGGCCAAAATCCTTAGATGTTTGCCGACAAGGTGAAAGTTCATTGACCTTTTCAAGGACGGAAAGGTCACACCCCAGCAATTCTTAGACCGGGGTACTCTTAGAAATCAACTTTCAAGGTCAAGCTTATTGTAGGTGTGGGTGACTCTTTGACCTTGAAAATTTTCAGGGTCAAGGTCATGTTGCTGGGAAATTTAATTTTTCAAGGTCAACTTCATTGAAGGTGTGTGAAATTTTTCTGGGTCTTGTGTATGTTGGTGTGAAATTTAAATTTGGTCACGCTCCATTGTTCAAGCAATTTGACCTTCTTGGCTAAATTGAGTCAACCTCTTCAAGGGTGAAAATTGAAGACCGTGGGAGAATCGAGACCCATGCAACATTTCGCGATGTATTGCGGAAGCCTGAGATAATTTTGCTCTTCTGGTGTACACAGTCGTATATCTTGCGTACCGATAGAAGTCGCCGTTGAAAATCAGCCGCACGCCGTTAGCCTAACAATATCTACCAAACCACTCTTAGAGTATTATTCATATTTGGCCTTGCGTACACCTTCCGCACTCGCGAGGGCAGGCTGTGCGGTGTAAGTTAAGAAAACATAACATTATAGGTGTTTATTCGTAAAAAATATTTGTATTACACATTTAATATATAACTGTAATATTATTTGCTTAGGTACAAACAAAAAGCTATACTTGCAACATAGAGAGTAGTGACATACTTACACGATAAGATACACGTGAGGAACAAAAGAATAATTGCAAATCTTTATTTACAAGTTTACAACTTTTATTTTGCGAAAATATCTAACCTACGTTTTTTTAAATTCATACGATGTGATGAACCATCAGCGGAAAAACATCTCTTTGTGGAGTTTATGTGGCAGAGCTTAGTCGTGTTGCTTGTGAGTACATTGTGTTCAGGAGAGTCGTTTTATAAGTGTAGATGTAATTGGGACAGCTTCATCTTCTTCTAGGACCATTTTCATTATTTTGTCGAAGTTGATTGTTTGTGCAGCTTTATACGTTAACGATATTCCTTTAACTTTACATACAGTCACGTCACATTCTTTAGAACTGGACCATGCTTTGTAGGTGTAATTTTTTGGTCCGCCTGATACAAATTCTTTGATGTAGCTTCCAACACCATCATCTTCCAATTCATCGGTGAATTCACCTAAAAATTGACGTGATGGCACATCATACTGCTCGGGAAATGATATGTAAATGATCAAGTCCGTATCATAATAGACAACCCTATCTTACAACCTTTCCAAATATTCGTATAATTTCAGCCGTGCTTGGGTCGTGGTATAAGCGACAAGTGCAACATTTACAGTCGATAGATGGCTTTACTCTTCTTCTTCCCAGTTAACAAGCAATGTGTCTTCATTAATTGGTAAAACAGAATTAATATCAGTGGAAAGATTAGTCATTATGTTATAGAATTCATCAGGCTCGGTGGCTATACTAGTTTTAGTTTGGTTCTAACGCTGTCCAAGCTTACCCCAAAACGAGGTAATAACAGCTTTCCCTAACTGTTGTAAACCGGGGTTCTTTTCTATCTTTGTTGGATTAAGGTGAACCCCTTCGGTTTCAAAATAATCTTTAACATATTTATGCTTTTTCTCAGGGGTGTCACAATAAGCCATCCTGAGCTCTGTTGTTTAATACCCAAAAATTTATTTATATATTGGCTGAATAGTCCGTCAGTTTTAGTGGTACTATGATTCTGTTTGGTTTAGTATTGCCATATTTCATAAGTTTCTAATATTTGGTAACCTTTTTCGATTTCTTTCTTAATTTCATCTATTACCCACGTACCTGTTAACGAACGTTCATTATCGTTGTGTTCACAGTCTCCTTGGTTAAAACTTTCACCACACGAACGACAAAGAACAAACATTAATTTTCCGTTAATTTTTACAGACAATACTGAGTGGAATAATAATTCTGGTGGTAGTACTTTACACTTAATTAACCCATCTGCCGTTTCAATGTTGCTGTAACCACCTTTAGGTATTAGTCCAATCGTGACGCTTTCGGTAAACGGACAGACGTTTCCCTCCTTTATCATTAGTTGTCGAAATTTAAGGCAGGGCTGTGCTAATATGTCAGCATTCGATACATAATATTGCATAAACTCCTTCTGAAAGTCAAATACATAGTTTTCAGATACCTTTCCTGAATGCCACGCTAACAATGCTTCTTTCCCGTTACACCTGAGGTTACATGGGTTGAAAGTTTCTATGGGTGGAATCGGACCGATATAGTTTTGATTCCCTGTTGTGTTAAATAAGTGTGGGAAATCACCTTTATTTAGCTCCGACAGACCGAACACCTTAGGTAATTTGCTAAGAACCATTGGAAAATAGTTTAACGAATCTAGAAACCTAACATTGCCTAGATACATACAAATCAATTTTGTACCGCGCATTATTAGTTCAGGAGTGAGATCTGTCTGTGTTAATGTATGATTTAAAATACACTGATGATCAAATCACACGACAACGTTTTTGAACGTATTTAAAATATGGCCCATAAATTTTGATATTACGTTTTCTGGCAATATTTTTTGCCGAAAACCACAATTTTTTTTCGTCTATTCACTTATCACAATACTGTACAAACACACATAGATTAGGTTGGTGTAAGAGGGAACCATCTTCCATCTTTTTCTCCTACATGATTTTCAAATCGTAAAAAACAAACACGGTGTCTGATATTTTCGTTGACCCTTTATCTACAGACATATAACATGATGATCTCTACCCACATGACTGTTACACCTTTTACGAAATACCTCTTCGCAAATATGCTTCCCGTTGTTGCGGTATATAGCAAAACATTTTTTACACAGACTAATTTGAGCACAAATTTTGCCTCGTGGTTATCAAAACAATCTTGACCGCGAAAAGTTCTTTTACATTCGTCGTAATTAACTTTGACTCCTCCCTTTTTTCCGATGTTCATTCTTGTGGTCAAAAGGGACATGGAATTCTTCACAGTAATAACTGCATGCAAATTGTGCAGTTAATGACGTTATGACATTATAATAACCATTATGATACAATAAAGTGTTTGGCCTGTTTTGAGAAGTTTTTGAGCTGTTTTGACCTGTTTTAGGAAAGAGGCACCCGTTTTGGACCTGTTTTGAGCAGTGTTTGTCCTAGTTTGAGCAGTTTTTGAGCTGTTTTGACCTGTTTTGGGAAACGGGTGTCTGTTTCTTATCACAGATAGCTGTTTTCCCATAAGCGGTAGCTAAAGCATGTCAAAATACAGTTTGGATGTGTCGATTCAGACTCCAACCATGACAACCCAGGCCACCTGATATCAATCCAATTATTTTTTTTGGGATCATGCTTAGTTCAAAATATTCCACGCCTGTTAATAATGTTGAAGACTCGGAAGCAAGAATGCTGGTTGCAGGTAATGAAATCAGATAAAACCCTGAGTTTGATCATCCAATTACGTATTACTCTCCCACATGCAGGATCCAGTGTCATGTTGACAAAAGTTCCCCGCAAAATATTTCCATGGTTACTCATATACACACAGGTACAGAGCTACCCAGATACAGAGATACAGAGATACATAGAGTCAATACCATAGACATTTAACTTTGACGTACTTTTTAGCATAGCCAACAACCTGTCAATCTCCTTGTTTTCATGAGCTTTTAAATTTCTAAGAATTGTAATATAATACCAATAAAATTTTAGCCTTGACATGAATTGATTCTAAGTCTAGATTTCTAAGAATTGTAATATCCTCTGTAGGTGAATAAACCAATAATTTCGACCTTGAAGAGCTTGATACAATTTAACCAATACAAGAACCACTTAACCTTGACTTACTTTTTAGCATAAACAACAACCTGCATGATTCCACGAACTGATTCTGTTTTCTAAGAATTGTAATATGGTACCCCCTGTAGGTCAATAAACTTTAACCTTAAAAATCGGTTTCTAAAGATAATATGATACATCTGCAGGTCAACAAACTTTGGTCCTGAAAATTGATTTCTAAGAATTGTAATATGATACCAATAAATTTTCACCTTGAGAATTATATTTTTAGATTTCCAAGAGTTGTAACACGATACCCTCACGAGCTGTTTCTATTTCTTAGGTTTCTAAGAATTGTAATATGATAGCAGTAAATTTCCACCTTGAAGAGCTTGACTCAATTTAGCTAATACAAAAACCATTTAATCTTGACGACCTGCTATTTGGCATAGACAACAACCTTATTTCCCGTGAACTGATTCTATTTTTTAGATTTCTAATGATACCCTTCACGCAATTGGCACACCATATACGCACTACTAGTTCGAAAACGTCAAAACACATCGAAAAAAGGCGTCAACAAACGTCAAAATTTGAGAAACGTCAAGAAACGTCGCAAACACCAAAACATAGATACACAGATACGCTGATATACAGATACACAGATAAACAAGCCGCCATTCCTCATGTTTCCATGAACTGTTTAGATTTCTATGAATTGTAATATGATACCCTTGCAGGACAATTAACTTTGACAATTAATTTCTAAGAATTGTACTGACTTTGATTCTAAGAATTAACACATGACCTTGACTCTATTCAGTCAAGAAAGTCAAATTCTAAGAATTGCTTGAACAATGGAGCGCGACCTTGAAAATTTCAGCAAAATGGTAGCGGTTGCTGTATAGAAAAACCTCAACGTGCAAAAGAAATTTTCATTTTAGTTGCTGCCTTGGAGTTGTTAACAACTGGGATGAGTGATTCATTTTTTATAAGTTTTTGGGTTGTCTTTGGGATTAGTGCGGTTAGGTTGCACTTGAGGATTATTTACGCATCCAAAGGCTATGTTTTAATTTTCTTGAATTTAAAAACTATAGTTTGCAATATCTGATAGGGGCTGTCTTTATATTAGGGGTAGCTCCCTCAATTTGATATATATATATATATATATATATATATATATATATATATATATATATATATATATATATATAGGAGATACGTAAATAAGTCGACAGGGTTTTTTTATTTATTTTTGGTTAATTCTGGCTACTTTTCGAGAAAATTGATTTTTGTTTGTTTTTGAAAAACTGGACTAATCCGCTAATCACCTAAGTTAAAAGTTCGGAAAATCTTTTAAATTCCATAAATTGGATAATTCGGGTTCAATTGTGTACTAAAATACTCGCTGTAGTATGCAGAAACAAAATTTGGGTATTATTGGGTGGGTTATCGTGATTATTTCTGCTTTGCTTTTGAACTTCAGTTAGAAGTATGATTATTCAACTTGATTTTACAGTAAAATTACATTTAGAAATTGTGTTATACTACTAAATATTTACACATATGAATTAATTTGGAAGAAATATTTCGATTTTAATTTTTTTTAAAGATATTTCGATTACCTAAGTTAAAGTTCTAAAAAGATTTTAAACTCTGTAAATTGGGTAATTCAGGGGTAATACAGATCTGTAATTCCAGTCGATAATACCGGTTGCTAATACCAGTCCGTAATACAGGTTGGTAGGACATGATGTAGATTGAGGCTAAAAATATACCTACTTATACGTACAATATGAAACAAACAAAATACACCCAAGTACCACATAAAATTAAAAAACACCGAACGCGTTTCGATAGCTACGCTATCATCATCAGCGGTCGACTTCCTAGTCGTAGCTAGAAAATTAAACATTGAAACGACAGATGGATTAATTAAGTGTAAAGTACTACCACCAGAATTATTATTCCACCACAGTATTGCCTGTAAAAATGAACGGCAGATTAATCTTTGTTCTTTGTCGTTCATGTGGTGAAAGTTTTAACCAAGGGGACTGTAAACACAACAATGATGATGATGATAGATGAAATTAAGAAAGAAATCGAAATATTAGAAACTTATGAAATATGGCAATACGAAACCGAACAGTATCATAGCACCACTAAAACTGACGGATATAAATAAATTTTTGGGTATTAAACAACAGAGCTCAGGATAGCTTATTGTGACACCCCTGAGAAAAAGAGTAAATATGTTAAACATCATCTTGAAACCGAAGGGGTTCACCTTAATCCAGCAAAGATAGAAAAGAACCCCGATTTACGGCAGTTGGGGAAAGCTGTTATTACCTCGTTTTGGGGTAAGCTTGGACAGCGAAAGAACCAAAATCAAACTAGTATAGTCAGAGAGGCTGATGAATTATATAACATGATGCCTAATCCTTCCACTGATATTAATTCTGTTTTACCAATTAATGAAGACACATTATTTGTTAACTCGGAAGATGAAGAGTACAGCCCTCTATCGACTGTAAATGTTGTGCTTGCCGTTTATACCATGGCCCAAACACGTTAATTTTTAGGTGAATTCACCGATGTATTGCAAGATGAAGGTGTTAGAAACTACATCAAAGAATTTGTATCAGGCGGACCAAAAAATAACGCCTACAAAGCATGGTCCAGTTCTAAAGAATGTGACATGATTGTATGTATAGTTAAAGGAATATCGTTAACGTATAAAACTGCACAAATAACTTCGATAAAATTATGAAAACGGTCCTTGAAGAAGATGAAGCTGTCCCAATTACATCTACACTTATAAAACGGTCGCCTGACCACAATGTACTCACAAGCAACACGACTAAGCTCTACCACCTAAACTCCACAAAGAGATGTTTTTCCTCTGATGGTTCGTCACATCCGTATGTATTTAAAAAAACGTAGATTAGATATTTTCACAAAATAAATATTGTAAACCTATAAATGAAGATTTGCAATTATTCTTTTGTTCCTCACGTGTATCTTATCGTGTAAGTATGTCACTACTCTCTATGTTGCAAGTATAGCTTTTTATTTGTACCTAAAGAAGTAATATTACAGTTATATATTAAAAGTGTAATATAAATATTTTTTACGAATAAACACCTATTGTGTTATGTTTTTTACTTACACTCCTTCGAGAGTGCGGAAGGTGTACGCAAGACCTGATATGAATAATACTCTAAAGATGGTTTGGTAGACATTGTTAGGCTATCGGCGTGCGGCTGGTTTTTAACTCTATTATGGATGCTATGTATTCCAATTTTTGCTGTATCAGCTGGTCGTCGACTTCCATCGGTACGTAAGATGTACGATGGTGTACACCAGAAGAGCATAATTATCTCAGGCTTCCGCAATACACCGCGAAATGTTGCATGGATCTCGATTCTCCCACGGTCTTGAGTTTTGACCTGAACAGATTGACTCAATTTAGCCAAGAAGGTCAAATTGCTTGAACAATGGAGCGTCACCAAATTTAAATATCACACCAACATACATATGACCCTGAAAAATATCAAGGTCAAAGATTTACCCACACCTTCAATGAAGTTGACCTTGAAAAATTAAATTCCTAGCAACATGACCTTGAGGCTGAAAACGTTCAAGGTCAAAGAATCACCCACACCTGCACCTTAAAAGTGATTTCTAAGAATACCCCGGTCAATTAAGTTCTAAGAATTGCTGGGATGTGATCTTTCCCGTCCTTGAAAAGGTCAATGAACTTTCATCTTGTCGGCAAACATGAAAGGATTTTGACCCGAAACATTGCCAAAAATTGCCAAAATATATTTCGCACGATCCTTAAAATTATGCCCCGATCTTCAAAATTTTCCCACGGTCAAGTGCCGGAATACCTACTGATACGCTAATTGAATATGTAATACGACGAAACGATTGCATAGATTTGTCAAGCGATGCTATCCCTTTACGATTAGAGTACAATGAATGCCTATGAATGCGTTAGGAAATGCAAATAATGGTTTCTCGAAACGGAAAACACAAAGACCAGTAAACAAATTAAGATGATTAACCACGTCCATTCGGATCTGGTTAATTAAGAAAAGTTTCTCAACGCTGGAATAGTACTTACATTCGTTCGTTAAAGAGATTCCTTCAGTTTAATGGCTGCTGCCGGTTCAAATTATAAAACAGGTTATGGACGACAGGTTACTCATAAGACGGAAGAAATCCAATGCAACTATTTTAATTGTACATGTTAAAGCGTTAGAAGAATTTGCAGTACCATGTGGCAAGGACTGATGTGAAACTATTGATTATGCAGGTGTGCATACAACGAAAATCACTAGATTACGTTTTTCCGGGGCAATTACCTAAACATTGTATCATTGGCTTTGTATCGAATAAAGCGTTCAATGGTGATTACCTTTCAAATCCGATTAATTTTTTGAATGAGAATGAGTGATCATAAGTTTATTGCAATCTTTAATAATACCTACGTTAAGGACATCGAAACAGACATTTATAAGGTTTTTCAACAAGCTGATGTTCAACGTAGAAGATAGCGATTGTCGTCACTTAAATGATTAACAAAAGAAACACAAGGCTAACGTTGTTTAAACCATTACATAAAGAATCCTGATTTACTTCTGCAAGATTGCTCAAATTTCAGGGATATATGTGATACAGGTGCAGAGATGCTTGAAATTGGTACCCAGTCAAATGAACTTTTATATGCGCCTAGACCTTGTACATTACTGTAAACACCTATTTTAATATAGTAAAAAATTTTTTGAAATGGGCGTTGGATGTTTCCATTACGGAATAAACTGCCATCTTGGTGAAAAGCATGATCTTTAGTTTTAAAGTGAAAACTATGAACTCGGTTTTGTACGCAAAGTAGGGATTTCCAATATGCAAGTTTTGACTAACTGACCTTTATACACACATTGGACTAGGATCTTTCATTAAGATACAGAACACAAGAGGCTAACGCCCAACCTGATGGATGTTCTGTGGTTGCAGCACCGGAATGAGATCAAAAGGAGGCTTAGAGTGGGGTACCAAAGATTTCGTGAAGTAGGGTAAGGTCATGTGGGCAAGAACCAATCAGAAGCAAGGGTGGGGCAAAGATGCAGAAAAGCTGCTCCAAAAAGAAAACGGTTTGAAAAGAAAGATTCTGAACCAAAGATGTAAAGATTCAAAAAGCAAGTGACAGAGAATATGGGTAAAAAGTCTTAAAATGTTGGTTGAAAACCTGGTCCAAATAGAGGATGACAAAAATATGGGATGAAGATATGGTCCAAAAGAAAGATAATAGAAAACATGGTATGAAAATGGACTGCAAAAAGGAGATGAAAAGTGGGTCCGTCACGTGAGCGGGGCTTAGGTACGAGGGAAATCTGAGATGGCCGCTACGTGGATCAGTACTATTAGCAGTAATGCAATAAGCTAGATAAACTTGGTTCTATCTCCATTAATAACGAAGTTATTCACTTTTCTACTAAGAAATACGTTTTAAAAGAAACTTATTTTAAACTGGGAATTACGTTGAATGAGATCGGAGTTTGGTACTCACTCGTTTTACGTAATGTTTGCGAATGCTATCGCACTTTACGGAGCTCGGCGATCGAAATATGGTCTAATTGTGGGCGGATTGTTACTTTCAACTGGTGGACTCCTGCAGGCTGTTTATGTAGCCTGTGGCGGCGTGTTAATGTGAGTTTGTGTAAGACATGTATTGAATATTAATTAAAAGATTTGGCCCGTTGCGATGTTCAATTGGGAACCCTGGGAATCGGCAGAACTTAGACAGGCAGCCTTTCTGTCCGACGGTGTAAGTAAAAAGCTACACCGGGAATAAACACCCGGCGTGAAGCCGTTCACTAGTGTACGTGTAAGGTTGTGTAATGAACTTACATGCTGTTGGCTACATATTTAAGTAGCAGTTGGCCCCGGTGTACAGAAGTAGTTTTAGGCGGACGGATACAAGTTGACTGAACGGAGAATGATGATGAAAAAGGTCTGGGAGTTCAAAGGAGACCCATGGGAATGAGAACGAAAGCGTCTGTAGCGCTTCTCACGGTTTTATTGAAATCGTCCGAAGGCGGGAATGTCTTGTGGTGGTGATTCCAACTCTGAGAATGGTTGATAGACTGGAGGGGACTCTGACGTAGCAAAATTCTTAATATTTTCGGAATAACGTCGGAGAGGATAAATATTCATTATTTGGTGATTTCGGCAATCTAATTAAAGCTGGCTAATTATCAAATAATTAAAAAAATTGTCAAGGATTCTGGCTCTTTACATAATGTATATCGTTTATTTGAAATATTTTAAAATGTAAGCTTGAAAGTTTTCTAACGTCCTTTTTTTTTTATATCACAAAATGCGCAATTTTCTACTAACAAAAAATTTTTACTTTATGTTGTTATAATGAAACGTCTTTGATGTAAATCATATTAAATTTAGTGCGAATTGTGCCAGATTTTCATTTGCTAAAAGTAACATAAAAATGTGTAATCCAATTTTTTAAAAGAGATAAAATTTTTGTCATTCGTTGCACTTACGGCGAAGTATTTAGCACTAATTACAATAACTTATATAAAATAATTCAGGTTAGTTAGCACGCGTGGTTTAATGTTAATAGTTAGTCTTTTTTATTGTATAAATAAATGGTTCATGTACGTGCTTATTTATAGAAACACACAGAAGAAAAATGTGTTTGTTTTCGCAAACTGCCAGTAACAGCCACTGATTTTAGAATGTAACGAGTAAAAGAGTACAATGTGTCACATTTCATGATTTATAAATAACTACCACTTTTTTTTTATATATTTTTATAAATGTGAAAGAGATCGAGTTTTTTGACAGTTTCACATGTTTTCAGAATTTTTTAAACGATCTATTTTTTGTTCACACTTCTCGTAGAGTTATGGAACATAGATCTAGTTATTGCATTTTTAAGACAAACGAAAACTATTGCAACCAGATCTAAAATTTGTTAGATTAAAACAAATGTTTCTGCTTCTGTCTGTAAATTTTTAGATTTGCATCTCGGACTAAGCATTTCTTTTCTTGTTTGTTTGCGTTAATTCCAGGGCCAGAACAAGATCAAACGAATAAAGGAAGAAAGTAAAAGATGAGAGGAGGCCTGTCGGCTAACTTGCGGCTAAAAGTCGATAAGTGCGGACCAATCACGCGTTTCCTTGTCTGACAAAATTAGATTAGATAAACAAAACTACTGTAACCTAACAGAAAAAAAAGTTACATGAACCTGCCTCAACCGCGTGTCAAGTGACTAATGTACCACTAGTCCAACCGTGCTTTTCCATTTTAACGTTGAAACTGTTATTTAAACCATTGCACTCAAATTTATTTCTTATTGGTCCGCACTTATTGAGATCTAGCCGCAATTGTCGGCTGGGCTTCATCATCGCTCAGTGCTATTATTACAATTATGCAGCTTTTAGTGAATTAAAGATTACATCAAGATCTGTATATACAGAAACTTGAGGAAGCCAATTCGAAAAGCTTTCCACTTAAAATAAGTAAAGGGGCATAAATTATATAGGAACTGAAAAATTAAATATTAAAATACTTATAGATTTATTACATTTAAATTGCATATATGTAAATTGTAAGGTAGTCATCATCGAATTTTCTAAAGTACACAAACATGAGACCTAATTTACTTTACATTCAAAGCCCTTTCTAACAAAGGATTTATTATCTGAGTGAAAGCAGTCTTGTTAAAGATTTCCTTGTGGTTATTTAATCTCAAATAATTGAATTCATGAAATTATAGCTAATATCAACATGCCAACAGTCATATAAAACTTAAATGCAATTCCTCCTCGAGTTTATGAGTTATTGCGACTAAAAAAGAAATCAAACCTACCCCTCTTGCTTTTTACTCCGTAACTCCATAACCACCAAAAATGACTGTAATCTAGATATTTATAAGATAAACAATTGCGTTAATTTTGAATACAATAGCTTTTTAATTTTTGGAACTATGGCGACTAAAAGGAAAATGACATTTACCTTTCTTACTTCTCACCCTACAGATCTACCACCATCAAAAATAATTTGGATCTAGGTGCTTGGGCCATCAATATTTTTTCAATTTATTGAGTTATCGCCCTCGAAAGGAAATCACATTTACCCCTTTAAGCCTTATCTCGCAGAACCAACCACACCAATAATCACTGGTCATAAAACGTATGAGAAATTTTATTAACTTTTTCGACGTTATCTTCGGTTGTCGTTATCGAATATCGTCCACTACGAGGTACATCTGCAACATCTTGCAAGTCTTATTTGAATGCCGAATACCACTCATATGCTCGAAATAGCAGAGTCTCCGTACGATTTTTGTGGCATTTACAATGCATCTGCACAAGAAATTCGTTGGAAACACAATTTCAAGTAAATCCTTTGTTCAATAGTTTTTACCATTTTGGACTGGAATAATGAAATAACTACTAGCGATACAGATGGCGTTCACGTTTGCCAGAAGTATCGGGAAATATATTTTTTTGAATCGGTCAAGCGCGTATCATTTAAAATACGAATTCTCGGAAATTTTTGATCATAATAGTATACCCTAGGTAATTTCTTACTAAGCACATAAATTTTCACTTTACTAATCTAAACAACAATAAGTTTTTTGATATTAATTGGAATGCTTTTCATGCTGTTTATAGGCACCTATTGGCAATTCATTATCCCTCTATCCATCCTCCTAAGTGTTCCTGAGTACTTTAGTACGATAGGCCAAATTTGCCTGTTCAGGCCCACAATCATAGAAAAAAAATCTTCTGGGCGGCTAGTTACCAATATCTATTTCTGCTGTCTCTAACCGAATCTTTAAATATATCATTAACAAACCGATGAAATGTTGCTAGTCCATTGGCAAATCCAAAAGGAATTCTTGAATAATAAAATTTCCCCAATTCAATGATAAAGGGTATACTTAATTGATTCATTTGCTAATTTAACATGATGGAAACCGCTTTTTTTTTAATTTAAGCACACTAAATATTTTTACCCCTTAAATGATCCAGCTAGTCACCAATGCAAAGTAAGTAATGGTGTTTTAGAGTCAATTTATTTAGTTTCTGTAACCATTATTTTTCTTTTTTGTCAAAACAAGCTATTGTGCAGTGTGGCGAATTGCTAGGCCTAATATATTCATCAATTATTTTGAAATTTTTATTGTAAGAGAATCTATGAGGTCGTACAGAAAATGGTTGTTCGCTTAGCAATAAACATATAACGGTCTAGGATATTCCGCCGAATTTCCAAAATGTCATATTCCATATTTGAATAGTCCAAAATGCCGAACGTTTGGCCATTACACCGACAAAGACCAAAACGACAAGCCATACTTGGGACATTTTGCCGAATGGCCAAAAGACCCGGAAAGTACATTTTAAAAGTCTAAAACGCCGAAAGTCACCAAAGCGCCGACGACCATTTCACCGACTACGCCCATTCCGTCGAATTTCAATGTTGGACCATTACGGCGAACGAAACCAAGACGCCGGCGAGCATCCCGTCGAATACGCCCATTCTGCTGAAGTGAAAACCTCCGATGCTTGATGTAGGTCCAAATGCCGTTACCAGCTTATAGTAATTTATAAATGTTAATGAAGTTGAAAATAAATCTACTGAGATAAAAAAATTAGAATTGCGCTTTAGGTAGGTAATTTCATTTCATTACTATGTACATATCATTTGATATAACATATTTTACATTATTATATCAAGTGTTTATCTGCATAGTAATAGTGTTAATTATATACGAGAGCGAGTAGGTAAAATATTAAAAAACAGTAGAAAATTTTCAACATCGTCTTTAACCTTACCTTCCAAAGGAGTTATTGTCGCTTTTATAACTGAGTTCGGGCCAGAAGTATCAGTTTTGAGGTTCTTTGTGGTGTTTAGAAAATGTATGTGTTTGCGTTGCACGTATACGAACGCGCGTGTGCAGTGGGAGTGTACCCCATATTTAAAAAAAATTAAGTAAACGGTTTGATTTATATTTGACATATGTGTTTAATACCTAAACGTCTACACCACAGTGATTCTTTCAAATTTGGCCTAGACTGCAGTGATTTTTGGTGGCGATTGGTTCATTGTGCAGTAACTTTAGCGTATTCTAATTTTCTAATTTTAAATGACAAAAACAATAAATAGGACTATTTTCAAATTTGAAGCACTTATCCAGAATTGAAGTGTATAGGTCCCAGTAAATTTTTTTTGAGGTCGGAGTATCAGGAACGGAGTAATCAGAATCTAAATGTTTGTAATATGACGTCAAACTCTCTGTATTATTAACCGTAGAAGTTGGACACTTGAACCAGGATTTAATTACATTTTTAATGAAACTCTTAACTTAATGAGTTATTAACGACCCTGTTAATTTCTTTTCCATGTCACTGGGTTTATCCTCCAATTTTTTCATGAGCTTATAAGACAACATTTAAACCCCTACTTCTAAGGCCACTTTTTGGCCCATTTTAAACCCTAGTTTTCGGTAAAATGTACTAAACCTCATTTGACGTTTTCCTCCTGTTATTAGAAAATTTCTTAAAAAACCTTTTCCAACAGTTAAATTACATTTTGCATTTACCACATTGAGAAGGCTTGGTTCTCATTTTTGAGTTAAGGATGTACTCTCGAATGACATTTCGTCGAATATCATTTATAAGTTTAAATGTAATAGCTACAATACTATATACCTCGGGAAAACCCGTAGGCATTTTGCTGTCATTTTAGGGTTAACATATTCAATTTTTTCATAAAAATAAATTTATGACGTACAATTTGATCATTTATTTAATCAATTACTTGATTAATCCGTTATTTCATTATCAATTAATAAAAAAATCGATTATTTTCAGTAAAGAATTATCGATTATTTAAACCTACAGTCACCCAACCCTACTTAGAACAGCTTTCAAAATGTCTCTGTTCCAGAGAAAAATCGTTTTCTTTAACCCTTATTCGGATAACGTGTGTCTGTTGGACACAAGCTGTTAAGAAATGCTCTATTTAAAAAAAACAAATTGACTTTGGACATTGATATTTTTTGTATTACTCAATTACATGAATAACTAAAGATTCGTATAAAGAAAAAATTTTATTTGAAAATATAAGGGAAATAAAAATTATTGTGTTAATTTGTTACACAGCCGTATAAGATGTGTCCATTGGACACATACTTAAGTTTCATCTACTTAGCAACGGCTACGTTGTTATAAGTGAAACAAAATGTCAATCGTATACTCCTCCCTCTGCCACCTACCTCAGTCCTTCCCCTACTCCCACAAATTCTTTAGTTATCTAGTTGCTGTTTGAACCTTGACGTTAGTGGATGTTTATTATTGTTTTTATTTCGCTTTGATTTTACAGCAAAAAGGTAAATAAATTTTTGTTTTTTTACATGTTGCACTCCATTTTAGTAGCGTGGACAAAATTACATATCGGTATACTTTACTGTTTCTGGTGCATATTTGTGTAACCTATATATAATATTTATCTAATATGGAATGGAATGCAGAAAATTGTTTATGGTTGGAGAAGAAAATTCTTCGAATAAAAAATTTCTCTGTCATGTCATTCTCACTGTTGTCATATGCATTGGTTTCGCTAACAAGAACATTTGAAAAAATATTAAAATTACTGCAATAGCATGTGTTATATTGTGATATTTATAATATTGTTATTAGTAAATTATTGTTTCAGATCTTATATTTTTTTGAAAATGAGTAAACATCTTAGTCAAAAGGAGCTCGAGTACTACGTAAACCACTTATCAGATTTGGATTCAGACAATGTTGATGAAAGTAATGGGGGCGCAATCCAGATCTATCGGAATCTGACCATGAAGAAGTTGCCTCAGAAGTCAGTGATATTCAAAGTGCTTCGGATATGGATGATTTGCCTCGGCAGGATTCAGATGTCATGTTAGCAAAAGATGGAACACAGTGGTTTTGCAATTCTCCACCAGAAAGCCGTACTCGAGCACATAACATTATTACTGGTCAGTTCAAAAAAGTTGTTTTGCCACCTGGCAAAATTCTTGAAGATCCATTAGATGCTTTTCTGCTATACCTTGACAGTGATGTTATGGATGATATAGTAAATTTCACCAATCTTGGGGCAAATCGGATCCTCCAGAATAAATGGAAAAACTGTGACAAGATTGAAATGTACGCTTTTATTGGCTTATTGCTAACAGCTGGTCATTTGAAACAACACCACACAAACTATGAAGTACTTTGGAATTCAATTTATAGACCGCCAATTTTTCGGGCAACAATGGGTTTGCAACGATTCAAAGCTCTGCTGAGGTTTATCCGGTTCGATGACAAGGCAACAAGAAGTGAACGGCGAAAAAAAGATAAATTTGCCCCTTTTAGGGATATATGGTAAAAAATTAATCACAAGTTAGGCAAATATTATATTTGTGGAGCGAATCTCACTGTAGATGAATAGTTAGTGCCATTTCGCGGTCGTGTCCTTTTTCGGCAGTACTTGCCATCAAAGCCTGACAAGTACGGGATGAAAATATTTTGGTTGTGTGATTCGGAGACTTTTTATCCTCTCAAAGGTTTACCATATTTGGGTAGGGAGTTTGGTGGCAGAGCCCAAGGACTGGCTGCACGAGTAGTGGAAACTTCGACAGAACCATATCACTTTACCAACAGAAATATTACATTTGACAATTATTTTACGGATTTGACATTGGCTTTGAACATGTTGTCTAAAGGATTGACCACGGTTGGTACAGTCAGAAAAAATAAAACATTTATTCCACCACAATTTTTGGCCAACAAAAATAAAGAACCAGACTCGTTTTTATTTGGATTTACGAAAAAATTTACTTTGATATCCCACGTTCCAAAGTTGAAGAAATCTGTTATTCTTCTGTCAACAATGCACCATGATGCATCTGTTAGTGAAGAGAACCATAATAAGCCAGAAATAAATTTATATTACAACGAAACCAAAGGTGGAGTTGATTCCTTGGATCAACTATGTCATGAGTACATGTGTAAGCGGAAATGTAATAGATGGCCATTTGCTTATTTTTGCAATATGCTTGACGTGTGTGGCATAGCGTCTTATATCATTTGGACAAAAACTTATCCGGACTGGAACAAAGAAAGACATGACAAAAGAAGGGAATTTCTGAGAACAATATCCGAAAAACTGGCGATGCCACATATAGAAAGGCATAATAAGTCAACGGGGATGCAAAAAAATATTGTAAAGAATATAAATGCATTTCAAAAAGCAGTGTCCGAACAATCTAGCAGCAGGAAATTAGAAAATCCAACAGTTTTATGTAATAAGAAAAAGTGTTATTACATTTGTCCAACTAAGAAAAGTAAAACTCAGAAGCAAATATGTTCCAAATGTAGAAAAAACGTATGCAATGAACACTCTCGTAGAATATGCCATAAATGTAAATAACACTTACGTTTACATTTCATATTTTTTGTTATTTTGAATACTAGCATTTATTCAGTTTCTCGAAAAATTGTTTTGTTCGGTTTTGTTACCTTTGCATTGTCCTTTCTATACATAAAATTGTTGTAACTGTTTTTAAAATAATTCAGTTTTAATAAACTAATACATAATATACTTTATTTTACGTAAATCTGTAACTAGAACTAGCGGAAAGAAATTGCAAAAGCGTGTGTCCGGGAGACACACGTTGTCCGGTTGTGTTACAAAAAGACGTTGTCCGGATTAGGGTTAACTACCTATCCGTAATTAAATGTGGAAGGAAAGTTCTGTTTAGCAATACACCAACGTTTCTAAATCATTTCCTGCCCATTATGTGACTGGTATCAAAGAATCCTTTGTAGGAGGCAAATTTTTCTAAGATATATTTCTTTTATAAAACTAAGGGTCTGACAATTTTGGTAACAAAAGAAACTCATTCAAGTTTTATGTTATTAATTTCGCAAATAATGAAAGTTATTGGAAACGGGTTTAACGTACTGAAATTGGGTGGGTATTTTGCAACACTGTGTTTCACTTATTCAGCAGGCAGGCCTCCAACAATCACGATCGACTTATAAAGGTAAGAGTTCTTTAGGAAGTTGCAAAGTACTCTTGGATACTACTTTTGTTTGTTTAACCCGCTCCAAAGAATAAGATTTAAGTTCTTTTACTTTTTTACAATTTCAACATTATTGAAGAACATTTAATATTGTAATTGTGAAACTGAAATTATTTTTTATTGCGTTTTATTAAAATTGAATGGGTTCAATTTATAAAGGTATCATTTACTAGTTGATTTTACTTCTATTTGGTAATTAATTTCGGTTTGAGTAAAAGAACTTTAAGATTTACATTTACTAATTCCTTTCCTAATTGATTGCGACGCCTGGCTCAACTTAAAATAAAGAAACGATTTCTGTTATCATTGACCAAAGTTATGCTCATTTCGATTTATTTATTTATCTGGATTCCTATTGAGTTGACTTCTTTGTGCATTTATGTATTCAACATCTGTATAAGCTTTTAATATTAATAATCTTTAGCAATAAAAGTAAATCAAACGTTATACTCATTTAATTAAGTTCCAAATCTGAACGAAAATGCCTCAATATGTCGTTTACAAACATATATAAAATGAAACCTATATCTACAATAACCTTCTTAAAACTAACATATACAATCTTTATCAGAATTAACAGTTATTTTTCGTTTAATCGTGGTAGTCAAGTGTAAAAGTTCGAGAAATTAAACACAAAAAAGTTGTATTTATTAACACAAACAAAAAAGGTTCTTACTTATTTTCGTTGCAAAACTGATGCTGTAATGCTTGCGTTTCTTTGCCCGCTAAAGGGGCGTCAAATAGGTTAGAGACTGCTCTTCCGATGATGTCACTTAGCCGGCATTCTGGAACCGTTCTCATTTGTTGTCCTTATCTTTTCTTATACTTTTGTGTAGCTGAATACTTTTCTAATTTTCTTTAATCAGGTAATGATTTTAGTAAATAATTGTTCGATATATTTACACTATACAGTTTTACTTAATTGTTCAGTTTTAATCACAAACGGCGTGCGAAACGAACTGCAAGCGGAAGCCATATTTTCATTATCAATGTTTTTTAGTTATTATACTTTATATACCGATCTATTAATTGAGTCGATTATCTTATTGTACATTTATCACTCGCTATCAAAATATCGTCTTGGAACACGCACTTAAAACGCTATTGTAAACTATTACGCAACCTTTTTATTATCGCCAAATTGACAACATTTGCACTTTTTATTATTTTAATAAGGAAGGTAATTTTCTACTTCTTCCCTATCACCGTTAATTGATTCTGATTTGTAATTTTCACACTTTATAGGGCAGCGTGACCATACAATGTCACTTATGCTGCGGCGTCAATCGACTGACCAATATCATCTTTGATCGCCTATTTTATGCGACTCTTCTTGTTCGATTTCTTAACGCGACTACTTTAAAAACTGCACATTATTATTATGACAGCGTCATTCCTTTCCCACACCTCAATGCACTTGCAAATGCCGCGTATTTAAATATGTTCAAATTGAATATATAGGTAACTTATTCAAACAAACTCAAGCCTTTCATCTTAATATTAATTACATTCAAATACAAATAAACAATAACCATTTCTTAATCGAGAAAAATAATATATAAATATCTAATCTAGTATAATTTATTCTAGTACATATAGTATAATTTAGCGGGAACTTTTAATTTTGCTAAAGCTCCCGTTAGAAAGTACCTGATAATGAAAACGAAATTAAAATTTTCATTTTATTATCACGCTGTGTTATTAAGCAATAGATTAAATTTAACAGAAGAAGACATTATTGCCTATAATATTGGTGGTTTTGATACTACCGTATTACCGTCTTACGCTCGTTTACAATATTTTCTATCATTTCACTGTGAAATGAGCAAGCAATATCTATCTCCCAGTTCGATAGGCGAATTGGTCAATCAATAAGAATTTCCAGTATTGTAGTTGAAAACCCAGTGTAGTGTCGACACCTTCATCTATGAGAAGCGAGGGTGATGCTCCGTCCAGGAGTGTATGCTGTTGTAATTGCAATACATACTGGTATTTATCAATCAATTGTAGAAAACCATCTCGTAGTAAGGAGTTGTGGTACAGATGTGGTAGACCTAATCACAAAATAGAGAATGGTACAAAAACTCCCCGCAACGAGGCAAACCTGGCCGAATAAAAATAGCTGCGGATAGTACCACAGCAGTAGTTTAACGCCCTATATGTGGAAGCTCTACAGGTAGTCCAATTAGGTTCATAAAATCTACGTATTTACATACTTATTATTATTTAAATGACTTTGCTTGTGACAATTACTTTGACATTAATAATTGTAAAGTAACCACAACAACCAAACGAGCTCAAGTTTTGACAGAACTAATGAAAGTATTGTTTGAGCGCCATGATTAGTATTTCTAATGATAAATTCTATCATACTTCTTGCATCTGGTCATATGAACCGAATATGTTTCTAAAAACCTAGATGTTGATCAGATGTTACACCGATATTTTCAATACTTGAGACTCGACATAAGGAAAATGAATCTATTGAATACAAGCAGTAAAGTAATCCCATTGTTTGCTATGCG
Source organism: Vesta saturnalis (assembly GCA_036346205.1). Classification (NCBI taxonomy): domain Eukaryota; kingdom Metazoa; phylum Arthropoda; class Insecta; order Coleoptera; family Lampyridae; genus Vesta; species Vesta saturnalis. Next base: position 963,646 of record JARFJB010000793.1, read on the forward strand.
GCAACATTTTACATTTGGAAATATTCAACTTTAAGCGATTGAGTGGCCGTTAATTATTCTTGTACGACCAGACTATCCTTTAGCGAAGTGATTTCACAATAAATTTTAAGGTTTTCAGCAAATAGGCGTTGATTGTATGGTATTGTACTAGTGATATCATTAATGAATAATAAAAATAAAAGAGGCCCCAAGTTTGATTCTTGGGGTACCCCCAATGGTGCAGTAAAATTATTAAAACACGCATAGTAGGAACGATCAGTTAAGTACAAAAAAAAGAGAAAGTAGCGGTTCACTGAAATCAAATTAAGTATGATGGATGATCAATCGTGTCAAACTCTTTACAAAACCAGTATAAATGACATTGACTTGACTGTGGTTACCTAAGATACACTACGCATACTCTGTAAAGCAGGCAATGTTAATAATGATTATAACTTTTAATTTAGCACGACGCTTCCCTGTAAGAGTTGGATAATAACGTTAAAATAAATATTTAAAGATTGAAACATAGGCACTTGCGTAATTATGGCTTTCCGACCACTTTTGTATTAATGTTAGAGGTCTTAATCGGCAATACACTACCTTTTGCATACTTTCAAATAGATTTAAAAACGCCTCCCTACCACTAGTGCTACTTTATATTTCACGGGCGGATAAAACTTATTCGAAAATAATAACATATAGCTGTCAGCACTCGTGTATAACCAATACTGCTGTTCTGCAAAAAAAAAAAAACTAAATGCATAAATGTGTCAAAACTAAATATCCCATCTAATGGAAAAGTTATATACTCAAGCTGTGTAGCTATATATAAAAGCGATGGAGAGCTTGAATATATCCTTATGTATATGTTTATATTAGAGGAAATAGCTTGATGACATTTGAAGAAATGTAAATATCAAAAATCGATGTCGTAACTGTGACATTAATGAAGTAAATACTGTAAACCCTTCATATAAGCAAACAGTGAAGTACTATCAATGTGTGGTTAAAAACAAAGCACAAATAGGCAATTAGATATGTGAATGTAGAACGCTAAAACTTGTTGCTAGAATCTATAATCGAACATGTAGACCCAACACCACACTAACCAAACAACAAATAATGAATGTGTTTTAACAGTTTTGAAATGTAAATAAGCATATATTTGTATAAAATATCATTTTCAAATGAGCACGTTTCCGTTCATTGTTTAACATTATCTTTATTAAGGTAACTATAAATTATAGAAATAAATTGTAATGAAAATGTGGATTCATTTCCCGTAACAATGAATTGAATTGCATAAACCAATAACTAAATTATTTACCAACCAACATTCAGGTTATCCCCAAATACTACCTAATTATGTAAATATCCCTACTTAGTGATACATTGTTAACAATTCCGTATAACCATAAGGACATTAAATAATGGGATAAAATTACAATTTTATAGTAATAAATCAATTGAACTTAAATTCAATTATAAAATACTATAACACAGTTATTCCATAACATAGGAATTCAAAAAATGTATAGAACGTGTTTTTTTGGGGGGGGGGGTTAGAGCATCGACATCTAGGTCATTGTGTTCTCCGTTAATCCATTTGCAGTAAACTATATCTTATAAAATAGATTTATGGCTTTTATATAATTTAATACCTTCGTAAGTACGTCTTTTTCATTTCTAAGGGCGTTTTTAATTTCGGGTACTTTGAGGTCATGTCTCGGTTGATTGAATAATATACACGTGAAAATATGTTGGGTTGTCAGTGTGGTTTTACATCTCTCACATCTAGGTCTGTCTTTTCCGAAGAGAAGGTATAGATGTGTCAAATTTGTGTGACCTATCCTTAACCTGCTTAGAACGACTTGTTCACATCTAGTGGTGGATTGAGGATAGAACCACTTTTTCGCGGTTGGCTTTATCCGTCTTAGTTGTCCGTTATACGTGTTCCACTGATTTTGCCATGTGTCGTAAACTTTTCTCTTTATGTACAGTTTTAAATCCAAATATGTAACGGGTATTCCCTTGTCAACGGTTCTGTGTGTGGCTTCTTTGGCTGATAAATCAGCTAGATTGTTGCCGGTGATATCTGTGTGTCCAGGAATCCACATTATTGTAATAGGTCCTTTTACATTCTGAAGATGTGTTATTAGTTCTAGGATTCGTACAACCCATTCAGTTTCAGAGAAACGATTGTTTAGTGAGAGTGTAGCGCTTAAAGAATCTGTACATATCAAGCAATTTTTATGGCTGCTCTCATTAAAGTATAATACTGTCTGCCAGATTGCGTACAATTTGGTATTAAATATGCTAAACTCAGGGTTTAGAGTCCAAAAAAAGGTTTGCTTATTAATTACTATTGCAGCTCCTGTTCCGCTCTCTGTTTTTGAGCCATCGGTGTAAATTACTAGATGTTGGCAATTCTTACAGAAAAGAACCGTTCCTGCAAGAAGTTGTTCAGGAGTTTAGGTAAGATTCCTCGAAAGCCCTATATGTATAATTGTCTTACTATTGTATATCTCCAGGTCATATCATAGGCTTTCTGCAGATCGAACATAATGGCGACGAGATGTTGACGATCAAAGAAGGCGTTTTGAATGTCTGATTCTAATGCAACTAATGCGTCAACCGTGGAGTGATTTCGTCGGCATCCTACTAGGAGACCTTGTGACTCTAAAACCCAGGTAAGTCTAGTGTTTATCATTTTATCGAATATTTTTCCAATACATCAGGTCAGTGAAATTGGTCTATAGTTCGTTGGGTTTGTTATTTCGTCTTTATTTTTTAAAATTGGTATGATAATAGATTTTTTCCAATTACTAGGGTAAATCTTGGATAACCATATTTTGTTATACAGGTTTAACAATTTCTCTTTCTCCTTTTCTGGTAAATAAGTTATCATTCCATACATAATAGAATCCAGTCCTTCGGCACTTTCCTTGCAGGTATTGAGAGTGTGGTTTAGTTCGTCAGAGGCAAATGGGACGTTATAAGGTAGGTTTGTGTCGTCAGTACTGAAATCTGGTTTGTTAACTTCTTCTCTGGTTTTAAGTTGTTGGAATTCATTACAATAATTTTCTGAGCTACTAACTGACTCAAAGTGGTCAGTTAACACCATTACGTCGGTCAATGTTTTACTGCATCTCTTTCTGATCTTCGTACTCCGAACCAATAAATTAACATCCATCATTTTGGTCTTGCAATTTGAACCGATGGTTTTCATTAAGTTAAAGGTGTATCTTGGGCGTACAAATTTTGTCTTCAGCAGAACGCCGCTGGTGACAAGCTTCTCCTAAATAAGCAGATCTGAGTGTACGTGACCAAACATCTCAACCTTTTTGCTGGTCGCTATAAGTGCTTGACGTTTCAAAAACCGTCCTTTACGTATCCTAACGTGTTCATTGTGTATCACTGTTCCATAGATTGGCATCCCAGATATGTAGTATTGACTTCCTTTCCATAAGTTAGCAGCGTCTCTATATACGGATGGTAGGTATAGGTGTTTGGTTGCGACACCATGTTCTGATTTAAGGAAACTTCCGCTTGTGAAAACTGCGAATGCATCTAGTTATTTGCCTGGCGCTACAACATCCGTGTCAGTAAGATCTATTTTACAACCTTAGTTGTGATGTACAGCATGGTTTGGCTTAAGTTTCCACTTCTGGGCACTACACATTATATTAGTAAATTATCGCTCAATGCCGATAAGGGTTTGAAAATTTTCATTCGGCGCTCTTAATCTTGTCGGAGCCGATGCTAAGGCAAACAATTCTAATTCGAATTTAATGGATTCATAAGATTGTGCATTTAGAAATGCCGTTATTATTATTTTGAAAATATATCGTCGTAAGTAGGTTTACTTTAAGCTTAGATGTTTCTCTTTGACTTTACGTTTAAGATTACGATCTGCTTCGTGAAATCTTTCTTGAAACGATTCCTTAATACGATGGTCTTCTATGAAATCCGCAAGGATGTTGGCTATGTTCTTAGCGCTTGTTTTCCAATAGTCTTTACTCCAACATGAACGACGGTGGTAAATATTCCACCCAGCCAGCGCGTCTCTGTAGGTGAATCCAATACCGTAACCGTCCTGGATCACATAATATTGTTAAGGACAAACCATTATTAAAATGTAGTTCCAAACAAGACGTTCAAAATGGCATCTCCACACCTGTATCCGTCTTTATATTAATCTCAACTTTTCGCGTCATCGCAGGCATGTAGTCCGTACTTTATGACTCCCATAAATATAGCTTTGTGATGTAATGTTTATTAATCCCATAAGTGGTGATAGAACGTCTCCCACAATTTGCGATTCAACGATGTCTCAGTAAACAAACATTTGAGTAGGTAAACTTATCCACATGGTGGCGGGATGTGCTATACCTGATTTTCCGACATCATCTTGATAATACGTTCCAGCCTTTTAGAATATCGCTTCTAGAACATCATCTCCTTCGATAGGTGGTACGGTTCTATAATAAATTTAATTATCCGTCTTCAAAAGAACAAGAATACTGAATTTCCCATATGCCTATAATCCACGAACCCGTCAATCTTATTCATTTTGGCAGTTGTGTGATAAAATTTGACGTCATATTACTAGAAAAATACGATATGAAGCTATTACTCAATAAGGTGAGATAAAACTTCATTTTATATTTCCCGCACTTGCGAAGCTAACAGCCGACTACTAAATTTGTCACTGTATCCGCGCCATTTGTCCAAGTACTGTTTATATTTTCTGCGGCCTTTCTCATCTAAAATATTATCGACTGTGGATATGATATCTTCATTAATCGTAACAAATTTTATTTCTTCTTTGTAAAAGATAGCCCTTCTCAAACGTATATTTCGCTCTGACGATTCGGACGTACTCACCCAGTTTATAGTTAGATTGGTGAACTACGCCGAAGCCTTTTATGTATAGATTATTCCAAATCACCAGAATGTTTTCAGTGTTTATATTCATTGCAGTCCTCTTTATACTTGAATGACAATATACTTTTGAGAGTTTTTGTAGGTAACTTAAGCCCAAATCTTTGTTTTCAATGTTTTACTAAATCTTTAAACTACCGATACGTTTACGTGAGGATTATTTATTACACAGAAATTGTTATTTTGTTTCTTCAAAAAAAATTGTGCACTTTTCGACACAAACGCTTTACATTTACCCGTCCGTAGATTTGCCGGTGCGTTATTATATTCTTTAAAGATATCGGTGAATGCTTTAACAATATAGTTCTTTCTGAACACGTCCATAACGGTCACTGCGTAATTATATTGTGCTCATTAAAAGTCCTTATATACCAAAGATCTGCCTTCCATAGCTCATAAAGGTTGCTCACAATATAACTATTGCGTGGAAACTTTTTTTGACGGGGTTAGTACACCGTATAAGCTTCCTGTGCATACATACTTGGGAATATTTACCTTTTACAGCGTCAGCTGAAGATATAACACCCGAAAAACCTATTGGATGCGAAGGACCACAGATATTCGCCACGTATCCGAATATAGTGGTCGTCTTCGAAAAACTCTTTTTGGTGTTTACATCGATTCGCTACTGGTGTCAGATCCCGTTCCGTGTTAGGTGATGCAGTATTGCATCTTTGATTATATCCCATAAGCTTACGTGGTATATTTACTTTTTTAAGGTGTAACGTAAACTCCTACCTGTCATGCGGACTTGTAGTGTTTCGATGTCTTAACCTATCCTGAACCAGATCGATAATGTGGGAGTGCGGACTAATTTCAACGTTTATTGTGGCAGTATCCCATTTATCCAAAAATAGCTCACCCGCTGTGTACAGTATACGCAAGAAATCTTCACTCTATATTTTGGAAGAAGAATTGATAATGCTTGTTATGCTGACAGGTGAAGGTAACTGCTCTGAAAATTGTAGATACCTTTGAAGCACTTGGTTGTACTGCTGTACCGGGCAGTTCCGATTAAATGTAATTTTTGTGTAACATTTGCGGCATATAAAATTCAGCGGTAAAATAATCATCTTTCCCAGGTGGCGGCCCATAGCTATTGAAACAAATTACCCAGAATACCTCCACGTAACGGTCCTAATAGGAGTGGTAGAAATATAGCGCCCTTCTGTAAGAGAAATTGCTTCTTCCTTGTTATACCTCTCTGTGCAAAGTGTTTTAAAATATGGTTATATTGAGAGAGACGCCGTTTCTAATCACTTGACACTAGGATGCGACCTTTTAAAAAGTTGTGTTTACACTCGCATGTGCAATGGGCCTAATCATTGTGGAAACATTTCACCTTACGTTAACTTTTACTTAATTTGGCTAATTCGTGAAGGATATCGGTGATTTTGCTTAAAACATCAGCCATTACATATGACGTAATTTGTGTAACTGTGGGGCTTAAATACTATTTTGGCTACATATACTTTACAAATCCCTTCCTGCCCGAATGTGTTTGTTCTATATATTAGCACGTTTGGTTTATTTTGTTTTAAATCGAGCAATAAGTACCCGTGTGAGTTGGATGTAGCGTCCTGGAATGCCGTCTCCAAAAATTTTGGATGGTCAGGTGAAATCTGCATTGCTATATGTTTTACCTGAGATCTGTGCTTGGGGTTCCTAAACATAATTATTATGTAATGGACGTTGAGAGAAATTTCTCTTTGTCCGCTTCTTTGGTGAAATATGCTCTACGTTAAGAAAAACAGGGTTAGATTTCTATGGTGGCAGCCTTTTGTAAAAATATCTACTACAGAGACATTAGTTTCACGCATTAAGTCAATTATTTTTAGAACGGGGTTTTTGCGGTCAAGTTGATTAACATCCGGTAAACCCTGCTGAAATTCCACTGGAGGATCATTGAATAATAATGGTTGCTATAGAACCATATAGTTTTTTCGAAGATAGTATTACTAATAATTTTGATATTTTTGAGTAAATCTACAATATAATACGATTTATCATAGCCTGATGGTCCTCCAACTATTGCGAAAAAGGGATACTTGAACTAACGTTCCATCTTAAACCCCGAAACGCTACTAATGCTCTCATTCCCTTAAATACCAGATAAAAATCTATAATGCTCTCCATGTGAACACAGCAATTGTTGATTGTAATATTAATTGTCATTTTTTAAATTAAAATTTAAAGGCAATACTTAATAGGTATATGCAACGTCCTGCAGCTAAATTGACTTTTGGTTATAAACATTAATTCCTATTAAATCACATTTATTTTTTCCAAAATCACCTTTGCTCTAAAAGCAAGATTCATGATGGAAGTCACTTTCACTTCCAATTTTGATCGACTTAATTGGTGGGCCCCACAAGGAAATCCCACTCAACAAAAATGACCAGGCTTTGTGGTAGTAGTTTCCAATAAATTATAAGAAAAGCACAAACTGATTTACCCTAAAGTTTTATTCAAAAGGAAAAGATATTACATAGAATAATTTTGGTCGTGAAATAAATAATAGCATTTTTAATCATACCGGAATGCTGAAAATAGCGTTGTATCAATTCCGAGCTAACGTAAATCAACACGTATCCAATATTTCCATACTGGTAGTAATATAATCCACAAAAATTCATCGAATTGATTAGCGAAAGGTAAAAACACCAATCTGTCTCAAATTTTGTTGTGTTGCTTGAGAGTAACCTAAGATTTATGGCAAAGGTTTCAGTGAAATAGTTAAAAAACGTTATTCCAGTTGCAATTTTCTTGTGGAGAGTGGTTACTGAGTTGATCAAATTGGAATAAAGAAACAGACTGTTTATTACTGTAAAAACTGAAAATGTAATCAAAAAGTTATTATTAAGTTTCATTATATGTAAATACTTACTATTAGCTACCAAGAGCACTATATAATTTTTTGTTGCGGAATGAAAAGGATACGCTATTGAAAACATTTTAATTTTAATTATTATTCTTTAATAATATATGCTACGAATTTGGCAAGGGTAAACTTCAAATTGTAAATAAAATGTAAGGTTACATTATTCAATTGTTACTATAACGCTAGGGGGCGCGTGTGTTTTCATAAACATTTGAAATGGAAAACATGAATTATTATAAAAACCGTCCATTTAATAATATTAAAATATATAACTTATTTTATGTATATATTTAACCAAAATATCTCTTTTTACTCGCAAGGCACTTAAATGCACGTATTTTTTCGAATACAAAATACAAAGTTTGTTTAGGTCCGATTTGTAATGTTGTTTCTGACCATGCCATGTACATATTTGTGACTTTTTGTCAAAAATCAATGGTTTGAAAGCAAAACGGTGATTTACTATGATTTCGACGTTGTAAATTTGGTTTAATTTTTGTGCTTCGTTTTAAATTTCTGAAACAGGCGTTATATCATGCAGTCTAACACAATCAAGGTGTAAAGGAACCTCACTAGTTCTTTGAAAAATAAGGCTACTTCATTAAGATCAGATCAATGTACGATATGTAAGGTCAAAAATCTTTATAGTATTCATAATTGAAATGTTGAACCAACTAGGATATTTTATTGCACCGTTCTATAATACCGTAAGTCCGGTTATAATACCGTAGCTACGGTACGCCAGACACAGTTTCTAACCTCAAAATCAATAATTCTAGTACATATTTAATTATAAATTAATAATAATATTATTTTTCTCCATGAGATACAACTTAATGAATCAGTAACTTAAACACATCTGTGGGAGATGATGCACTTAATTTGAATAAGTGCTCAAGTTCTCTTTGTGTTCAATATAATAGTTGCAGAAATATTTGCAGCTCCAGTTAGTGCATGTTTATGATTACAGTTATTTTGCAACAATTACACTTTTTTAGTACGGAAATTGGTCAACTACGAAGTTGTATCTTTGGGATCAAGATACACAGTTTTTGATAGCCCGTAGAACTTATTTTTTAAGCTCTCCGACCTCTAAAAAACTATTTTATAAACATATAAATTCTTTAATGGAAGTATTTGGCAATTTTGCAGTAATAGAAAAGTTGGTGTCATAATATTTTTGTTTTGATTTATTCTGATTACACGTTTTTGAATAGGTATTTGTAGTCGATTCAAGCAAGGAGTAATATTACTCAATGGTTGAAGAGTATTGTTATAAGCAAACCAGACCATCCTGCAACCGAGAATGAAAAAGTGCACATTTTTTTACGTAATATAGATTTGTTAGGGTAGCACATAGTTTTGTTTTTACTTCATGAATATGGCCTATCTATTTAAGTTTTGAATCCAGCAGTAAACCTAATTACTGTTCTGCACTTGGTAAATCAATTGCAGTGTAGTTACTTGTTTACCAAAAATTATAGTGGTGCTCATGATGTTTCACCGGATCTATATTGATACAAGGATTGCTCTTGGATAAAACAAAATACATAATTTTTATTTTATTTAAATTTAAGTTTACTTTATTGGCGTTAAAGCAGTTTTTTATTTGGGAAATATCATGTTGTATTGCATTAGTAAGAGAAGACATACATTTGGATTTATATGCAAACGTTATATCGTCCGCAAAGGCTGTGAATCTGACCACTCTTACAGGCCAAATACTCATTAGAGCATCAAGTTCGTAAAGCCAATCTGTCAGCAAGATATAGCTCAGTGGTGTGGGCGGGGTTTTTACTTAATGCTGCAAAAGGGCACTCGTCACTCCAAAAACGTTAAAATCGGGAGAAATGTCAAAAAGGCGCCACCTGCTTTATAATATTTTTATAGCGGGAAAACGTCATGAACTAGATCTAATAATGGCCTAACAGGAAACAGTAATGTTCACTCAAAATAAAACACTCTCGCCTCTACTAACATTATACTCCACTATTTACGCAAAACTAAACGCGACCGAAAATTTATAAAATACTAGATATACGAGATATAATACCTAAATTCGGGAAAATAAACAGCTCATTCTCAAACAAATAACCAAACTGCTTACCTGTTTGACAAAATCAGGCCAATCAATGATGTCCACAATCAGCATGTTGATTCCTGCAAAAATTATTTAAAAAAAATTGCGACTTCTCGCAAAACTGTCCCTAGCATGCAAATAAGCCAGCTGTTCTGTCAACGACCTATTTAATTTACAATTATGTTACGGTGTCTTCTATTAAAACTTATCTTCAACTTCAATTATATCAACCACTTGAAATTAAATCATTCAATCCGCCATAAAGTAAGCTCAAATTCAAGAAAATAATGTAATGCATTAACTCATCAACTTTTAGAAGTTACGTTATAATTCATGATCTCTTTCGAACATAATTCCTTTTCTCCAAATCAACGCAAAAATATTGACGGTAACTCAATGGCTCAATCTCATAAAAAAGACAAGTTTTTTTTTATGATTGTGGGTCTGAACAGGGTAAATTTGGCCTATCATGCTAAAGCACTAAGGAACACTTAGGAGGATGGATAGAGGAATAATGAATTGCCAATAGATGCCTATCAACATTAATTTTAAGATATGTATTATATATATATATATATATATATATATATATATATATATATATATATATATAATTAAATCACTAGTTTACTTAGTAGACGGTGATACTAGATAGTTTCAACGCCGGCCTTTACTAAAAATTACTGTAATTATTACTCGTGAGCCAAAATAAAAAATGGTTATAACAATAAAATCGGGTTCTCCTTGTAACGCATTCGACACATATAATTTCCATACAAATTCGGCAGTATAACAAATAGAAAGAAGCACTCAAATCAATTTGGATTATAACACGGATGACTACCCTTGTATTAAAATTTAAACGACATAATAACAAGACGTTAATCTCAAAAGACAGCGTATTCAACCGTTCGTACATACAAAAATAATAATAAAATACAGACAAAAATTTATTAGCATTTGTCAATCACATCAAGGCAGTGCCCAGAAATGTTTACCTTAACTTGGTAGAAGCCCCATTGTTATACAGACACGTGGTGGGAGCCCAGAGGATGAACTCTGTGGTGGCCTCGGTAATGAGATCCAAGTTGAAACTGCGTCGAAACACAAAATATGGCCCAACTCGTTAATACCTTAACTTTCAAATTGCGATTTGATTTATGTTACAATTGGCTGCACATTGCACTAATATTTATACTTCCACGTTACTTGTTAACTTTACTCTAACTATATACAAGTTCTGAATAACACTTATTATTTTAAAAGAACAAAAAAGCTTATTTATTTACAGAGAGTTATTTGTTATGGGGTCAGCTGTACACACGAAGCAGTCAAAAAACGAAAAACTGAACTATATTACTATTTATCCGCACACAAGGTGCTATAGAACTCCAAGAAGAATTAATGACCGGCACTTATTCAACACCGAATCTTATTCCCTGGACGAGCAAATGTCGCTGCACGTCAACTATAACAGTAAAATAATTCGGGAGGAACGAAGTCCCTCAACTTAAGGGTAACGGAAAGACTTCCAACGATATACTGCACTAAGCCTATATGTGCGTAAATAGTTCACTACCTCCAAACAAACGAATCTCTGTGCGTGCAGCAGAGCCGCAAACAAGAGCCCTGACGCTACGACATCCTTATCAAGACTGCTACATTCACTTCACGCCTCTTCAATATCATCTCCCTTTTATGTTAATTAACCAATCATGCAACACATTTATTCAATCTACAAACGTGTTAAAAACGATATGCCCTTTCCGTAAACGTTCGAGAGAAATTACGTCATAAGAAAACATTCTACTGCTTACTACTCCACACCAAATTATCAAGTACCCAAAGGAAATCTCGTCGAAAATCAACCTTAAATTAATGTATATAAAATTCAAACTATTTGTTTACAGACCAAAAATGTTATCAAAGGAAAGCCGATAGATTGTCGCTACAATTGAAATTCGCCAAAGATGTACCATACAAAGTAATAATTATATACTCAATTTAATGTTATAAAACGTAATTTCCCTTCAACAAACGAAAATTTTTAAGACCTGAAATAAAGAAAATAACTATTATTTGTACACACTATTGTATTCTCAAACAAATTAGTAAAAAGGATTTCACTACCTATCTTAATTTAAACTTCCATCTTAATTTGATAAACCACAAAACTTATATTTCGTTTTTAGAAAGAAACTCTAAATGCGATCGCTATTTGTTAAAATTTCGAATACCTTCCAAACACGTAAAGAATAAAACATAAAACGTTACAATCGAAAGCTTTCCAAAAATTTATGCGTAATCAAATTTAATTTCATGAATTTATACTACATTTCAGATGAACAGTACTAACAAATAATTTGTAATTTCGAAATCACCGGCAAATCTGTGATAAAATCACGGCCATTTTCCATTACACAAGTCGTTGAAATATACTAGAAACAGGGTTACGGAAAGAACGCAGGGCTGCGGGACACTCCAGCGCACACTTTTCCAATTACTTAATCTTAAGCCCGCCCCCAGCCCTTTCGCCGGATCCCTTTTCAACGAAATGTGTGAAGTAACTTTATTTACGCACAATATGGACGTAACTATGATACAGAATTGTGAACATTCAGCTAGATTGTAAAGTCTAGAACTTTTATGAAAATAAAATTTTTTAAATCAGGAAAAAAGTGTTAGTAAATTTAATCTGTAAAAGAAAACTCCTCCAACCATTTTCTAATAAAATAAACCGTTCAAAAAATTTCTGATATGATTTAACATGCAACACCCAAACACCTAAACTCACAAGCGTACAATACAACTCCACAAACAAAGAAACTAGCAATCAAGTAAGAGCTTGGTAGTACACGTTCATTAAATAAGGCGTTGTTTATATCTAATAAGGGTTTGTGTGTGCCACCAGTGATATACGCTCATCGAAATAAGTTTTTTTTATTTCCAGCAAGGGATGTGTGTTCCACAGGTGGAGTACACTTAACAAAATTAAAAGCGTTTGTTCGTTTCAATTATGGCTTTATGTACCGACGCTGTACATGTTGTCGGTACAGAAGCTAATTTCATGTTGCAAGTCTAAGATGTTGATTTCAGCCATAACTCATACTTATTATATAGTCCCATGGAGATTCGTACAAAAGTGCTGACCAAATTGCCCGCTTGTACTGCGTGTTTGGCTATCTGTCGTTTTTTTTTCGGTGTTGCCCAAGTGTCTGTACGGTTAGGTGATGGTGTAATTGTTTGCATGTCAAATAGATTGTTTAGCGTCCTTGATTTGGACATTTGGATTGAGCGGGGCTAAGGGTTAAGACCCTGTTGGTGGAAATGGGGGACCTGACGGAAGTCTCAGCGGATTGTTGGCTAGTCTATTTTGTTTTGGGGTTATCTAACTCTTATTATTTATTTATGTTATTCAGTGTTTGTACTAATATACATTTTAGATGAATCTCTTGATTCTCCCAGTGTTACATTTATTTATGTGCATTATACCACAAGATGGCCTTGAAAACTGTATCACAACTTGTAATTATACGGCACAGTGTTGATGGAAGCTAAGTGCTTATGCGTAAGTTCCTTTGTTTCGGCGTTTTGGTTGTTCGTCCGAGGTGATGGTGTACATGTTTGCATGTTAAATAGATTGTTAGGGTCATTTGGATTGCGTGGGGCTCAGGTTGAGCCCAAGTTGCTATTTCTAGGGGTCCCTGGCGACGCCTTTACTGTCGGAAACTGGGGCCTCGTCGGAAGTCAAAAGGGTACATGCAAATGGGGCCCCAGCTAGTGGAAATGGGGGCCCTGGCAGAAGTCAGCCTGTTGGCTAGTTTTTCTTTGTTTTGGGGTTGTCTAACTCTGTTGTCTTTTTTAAAAGTTTTGCAGTCTTTGTGCTAATACATATTTTATTAGTTAATCTCTTGACTCGCCTAGTGTTACACTTATTCATGTGCATTATACCCCAAGATGGCTTTGCAAACGATATCATAACTTCTAATTATACGGCAGAGTAACCGTAACTTGTAACTATACCGCAAGACGGTGTTGCAACCTGTGTACTAGTTTTTCTAATTATGATACTAGAGGGCGCTGCAACTATATGCTCACTTTAATTATAACACAAGATGTTGTGGACAGCCTTTAAATATACGAAATTCCTTTGGAAACTATATCATAACACCTAATTATACCAAAGTACCTTGATTTACTTATAATGGAAGAGAGACAACTATTTAGTTGGAGAGATGGACTACCTTAGATGATGAAACCTGTTTCAAGATGTACTCTCCTTGTTTTCAAGATAGTGAAACAAGTTGTAGGAATAGAGAACAAATCCAGTCAATGGTTTTACGTAAATCATATTATACATTCCGTCAAAAGGACCTTAAATACAGAAACATTATTCAAAATGTTAGATCAAGATGTTGAATTCGGCCATAGGGGTTTTAAGACACTATAACAGCACTAAGAGGATTTTATTTTAAAATGTTGATTTCATCGTGAAATCCGCTTCTCTCAGGATGTAGAGTCAAAATTTAAGGTGCACATTTTAGTTTTCCTTTCTACAGATGAAACTACAAGTTAGAAACCGGCGGTACTAACCAAAGAATCTTATTTCAAGATGCTGAAGCAGCTTCTGCCAAAAGTGTCGTAGATGTAGAAGCAAGATTCAGGATGCAATTCAATTTCAATTCCAATTTTGATAATATACTTCACCAGCCTCCAGCTGTAAAAAATGACCTTAGATACGAGAACAAGATGCAATATCTTACTGCAGGATCTTAGATACGCCCTCAGTATGAAGCTTAAATACGGATGCCGCCCTCGAAACACATCTGGAACTTAGAGTGAATGTAATGCATGATGTGGACCTGAAACCAGGTTCACTCAGTGGATCCTGGATACAGAAACAAAATGCGAATCTAACATTTTTATTTGAAATCAGCTTCTGCCTTAGATACTGACACAAGATGCAATATACACCTAAAGGATTTTATATTCAGGCAGGGAACACACACCCGAGATGCATATTTCAAGCTGAAGGCTACCCCTGTCAACATGCAGCTCTCTCTGAAACGGGAATCTGTCAAAAGCACCTAGATACTGATAGAACCTTCGAAGCAGATCAATCTGAAAAATCTATACTAGCAAATTTGTTCGCATTAATAAAGGTCCCAGATGTAGAAACAAGTTTCAATATGCAGGACAATGATGTTGATTCGAAAAGTTTATCTGGCAGAAGGACCTTTATAGATTCAATCCTCAATACTTGGCTCAGATCAATGTACACCTGACAAGCTTTAGCATTAACTTTTAATCAAACTCTTAGTCACGAATTAAAAATCTGAAAACAATAAGCTATTATAGGGAGTTCCATAAAGTCATAAGGAAAATTTGTCATTTCGATAATGACCTCGGAAAAACCAGGTCATCTTGGGTAATTCCCGAAAGTTGTTAAAAAGCAATTAAAGTGAATATCACAGTGGGGGTGGGCTTCTACTTACATGAATACGGCATTTTGCTATTCTTGTAGTTAGAATTTCTTCCTCAGCTGTAAGTTTCGATCACTTTGCTAAAAATAGAGGTGTTACCATTTATTGAACCTTTGCATTACATATTTATTGAATTATAAAACCTCGATTGTCTATTATTACATCTCCCTGTTCTAGAAAGTTATCTACTTGACAGAATTATGTGGCTTATATACAGAATGGACGTTCCCTTACCTCTGAAAATTGGTCTCTTAGAGATCCTTTCAAGCACCAAAACCACGAGTTCGACAATAAATAAATTGGACCCATGTTTAAAATATAGCGCTTAATTTACTCAAATATAAATCATTCTTTCAGAGCATATATTTTCTCAGTAAAGTACGAGTGAAACATAATTTATCCTGGTCAGAAAGGGATCTAAGACATTGTTAAGACACTGGACTTTCTGATAGTATCTGTAATTTAACGAATCCTGTAGGTTATACAATACGTCAAATACTTTCACACTTAATCCAGTGAAGAAATGGAAATATTCACTCTTGGAAATGTTAGAAATAGAAAATAAGTTTTAGGTTTTGATTGGAAGCAGCGAATAATTGTCAGCACATTGGTTGAGTTGAGTATGAGATATTGGATTATTAAGGCAGTAAATGTGATCAGGTTCTACACTGGTAATTGCAGCACCACCTGAACGAACGTGCAAAAGTATATTCCATACTTCCTCATGCTGGGCTACTTCAAAACCGCTATAGTTTCTTGCATGTTTTTATGGCATTGTTAAATGATTCAACATGTTGTTTACAGACAAACATTTTTTTCCAAACATAACTTGCACAATTATTAGGTCATATTAAATATTGTTCGTTGGTTTTGGAAAGGTAAATATCGCAGTCATTTTTCTACCTTCGAACGTCTAGTATTCTTAAAATTTCTATAAAAACACTTGGCCATGATAGATCTGAAAAAGTACTAATAACACAATTTAGGAAAATGGTTCAATTTCGTAATAATGTATTATCGGAATAAAAGTTTTGTAGTCTTCAAAATAAATGGCAAGAATGGCGAGCAGGTTGTATAATAGAATGAAAATAGGTACAAGGTAATAAAAATAGAAAGCTCGAAATTAAATTAATATGGAGAACAGAAAAAAGGGAATAACGGGAACTAGAAGTAATGAAACAGGTAAACGAGAAATGAAGTTATGAACGAATAAAGAAACAGTATTTCTAGTAACTTTCTTTAGTTACTTTAAAATTTTTAATTTATTTTATAGGAACAGGAAGGAAAAGTCAATGTGCTTCATTCCCTACCCAAGGGAGAGGGCAGACTCCTTTCTCCACAGTGAAGGATTCCCAACATACGTACATTAAATATATATGTATGTTGGTTTTAGGGCTAGGTGCGATCCGGATAGGATCGGAAGGAACGAAATTAGGGTTCTGAGTTACTACCGCAGCATTCGCTTAAAGGCTGCACTTGGTGTGCGAATATGCATGATCATTCCGCTATATGTGGGTGAGAGAAAGTCCCTGAATGCACTTCATGCAAGGTAGGCGGTATCAGCAAACGAACCCATTACCTCCCAAATTATTACCATTAACCATTGCCAGTGACCTGCTAGCTCGGTTCATAGCAACATCCCATTGCTCCTAATAGGCAGAATGAAGTTATGTCTGTCTTGAATGTTACGAAGGGCCAGATTAATATTCTCTGCCATTATAACGTTAAGTTCATTTACCTCAGACAGAAAGGTACCTGATTTTGAAAAAAAGTTGGATGTAATAAACAAAGTATTAATTTTAGTATTTCATTGAAAGAATTTAAAAATAATTTTTATTCTTTCACTGCTTTCCATATTTACATCGAATGTTTTACCTTCGGTGTGGTCTTTGAAACAGGAAAGGTCACGTATTTCATTCCCTCCCCAAGGGGGAGGGCGGGCTGTTTGAGCTTTCCAAGCTCCTTCAGTCACAAACATGGATTCCCAGCATACATACATACATTACGTATATATGCATCGTAGGATTAAGGATGGGTATGGTCAGGATGGGATCGGAAGGAACGGAGTTAGGGTTCTGAGGGGGAAAATACTACCCCAGCATTCGCCTAAATAGCCGCACATGGTGTGCATATACGTAGTGACCATGCCGCTACAAGTGTGAGGAAAACCCCCTGAAAAATCCTCATAAAAGGTAGACGGTAAAGGGAATCGAACCCATTACCTCCCGAATGCTAAGCAGGTCATGTCACCACTAGTCTACTAGCTCGGTGGTGTGGTCTTTAAAACATACAAGTATATATAGTCCGTAAAAAGAATGATTGCGAATTTCGGCTTAGCGCTTTATTTGGCGTGCACACTCGTAGTTTGTATTATCTCGTTCTAATACACAGTATTTGAAAATAAAGTGAATGGAATGCTACATTATCGTCGCTGCGGGTGGTGAACTAAGACGGACACTATACGTTTAAAACATCTGTATTTGTGTCAGGTGTGTTAGAAGGAGATAGTAATATTTGTTTTAGGCGTCTCTTTAAAGACTAAATTGTCTGTTGTAATCCTTTGACGGTGGTATTCAAAAGTTTATTTTTACAGTTTTGTAATAAAAAAAAACAAATTAGATGTTTTGGAAGCGTTCATAAACATAAGCAGAAAATAGAACGAACAAGTTGATCTGTGTCATCGTGTATAGAAATTGTAGTAGAAAATTGTGATGTTCTTAGTTTTGTTGTATGATTTTATTGAAAATTTAGGTATATTCAGATATGATTTAGTGCTTATGGCGTATTTAACGATATTTGAGTGTATTAGGAATTGTTGTAAAGTATCCGTATTCAATTATAAGTTTAATAATTTTTGATTAGATATCCGTATTCAATTTTATGGTTATTAAGTTTCTCTTGTAGGAAGATATTGAAGTTCTAAATTGCGAATATGTTTGTCGCATATTTAGATATAGTTGTTTACGTTTAATCCTTGCAGGAGAAATAAGTAAAGGAAGTAGATTTTATTATATTAAATATCGGATAATCCTATTTTTAGGTAATTGTTAATTTATGGTCTAGTGTTGAGTAGAAATTACGTCATGGGAAAGTGTGTGTAATTAAGATTACTGTAGAAATCGTACCAATGTCAAGTCAGAAGAATAAAATGACGCGAAACCGAGAACTTAAATTAGATAAGAAAATTAAGAGTAGACGACTGTGGTTTTTATAATATGTTAAAGTAGCGTTGATTTTCCAAAGTATAGCGACGACGAAAACAGATCAGGTTACACTTTTTTTTTAATGTAGCCTGATGTTGCAGCCTTGTAAGGATGACGTATTTTCTAGATTGTGCTTCAATTCTACTGCACGTACGGTTTGAAAGAAGTTTAGCTTTGTGATTGGTTATGTATCGTGAAGTTTAACACGGCGAAGTTAGGAAGAATAGTGGTAGGAAATCATTAATTAAGTTCCGAGCATCAAGTTGAGTAAGATGTGCGTAATCTAATACCTGGTAGTAGAGCGGTGGCGTTAAGTTAACCTCCCTTATGTTCGTGCGTATTTGAGTTACGTCAAAAGTGGCGAAGTTTAGAGGGATCGCTATCCCGTTTCGCGATGCGCATTTTGTTGAAGAAATTGCACAGCGTACCTTATTTTAGTAAGTTTGTTTTCCCGGTGCACTAGAATCATCTAGGGGAAAATAATCGTTTGGTTTTAAAGAAGATTTTTGAACTTGTTTTCGCTAAACTTTGTTTTAATAAGTGTGGACCTCTGAACAGGTTAAGTCTGGCCTAGCATGCTAAATCACTCAAGAACACTTAGGAGAATGGATTTCGGGATATTGAATTGCCAAGAGATGCCTATGAACAGCTACCTTAATTTTTTTCATATTATAAGTGAGAGGGAAAAAGGAACTAAGGAGATTATTTCACAGTTTTCTAAACGTGTAGAAAAATGTAGATTGC
Organism: Vesta saturnalis; assembly: GCA_036346205.1. Classification (NCBI taxonomy): domain Eukaryota; kingdom Metazoa; phylum Arthropoda; class Insecta; order Coleoptera; family Lampyridae; genus Vesta; species Vesta saturnalis. The sequence goes on from JARFJB010000793.1 coordinate 982,963, forward strand.
GCCCGTTTAGTACGAAAAGTGAAGATTTGTACTTGTAATTGGAATGAGCGAATTGAATATTTCTAGCAAAGGTGGCCCGAGAAGGTATCAAATAATGCAATTTAGCAGGGCAATAGCCATTATAATACCGATAATATAAAGAAAGAACTGAAACGATTCTTCTATGCTCAAGGAAGTGTATGTCAGAATTATATTTTAGATAAGGTCGAATTTGGGCCTTATACAATAGAAAGAGTTGTCGGGAAGCAAAGCACTGCTTATATCTGTACAAAAAGCTTATTTTATGAGCAGCTGTCCGAAGATTGTCAAATCCTTCCAAAAATAGTAATAGAGTCCGAAAATCTAAGATCTCAGGCATTCATACTTACAACAGGAAATGATCGATCTTTTTTGGCGGAGATAAGGCAACAATGAATTTTATTAGTTTTATTAAATTTAATTATATTTTTATTTTCCCATTCAAGGATACGTTGAACGTCTTTGTTCATTTAAATTACCATTTCAGCTTTAATGTCTTAATTTGAAATAGAAGGTGGATTACCATTATGGGTAGACTGAAATGAACCACAATGGAGAGTGCTGTCGTCAGCAAAGCAATGGATCGGGTTAGTCATTGAAGAAATAAGATCATTTATGTATAGCAAAAAAAGTGTAGACGCTATAACTGACCCCAGTGGCACACCCGCGTTAATGCTAACTTATTTTTAAAAAAAGCCATCAATTACGACACGTATTCGTCTTTTACCACGGAAACTAGAAACCTAGTTGACGAGCATATCATTTAACCCAAACGAGGAATTTGGCAAGTAAATACTTATGTCTAACTTAGTCAAATGCTTTTGAGATATCTGAAGCGACTACAACTGTTTCACCGGATTGTACTAATATATTGTTCTAAACTTGGGTCACATGTGAGAGAAGTTCACCTGTTAAACGACTCTTCCTAAACCCATATTGGTGGTCACTAAGGAGTTTGTTGGTATCAAGAAAAGAGTAGTTGTTGATTCATTGCCTTTCCATGATGTTGGACAGAATGGAAGTGATGGCAATTGGTTGGTCTTATCGCCTTTTTTCGGAATAGGTTGAACATTTGCTAATTTCCATGATCAAGGAAATTCCGCTGAAGAGATAGAGATCGAATAGAGTCTAGATAGGACTGATACTAGGGGGAACGTTTCTTTAAGACAGCTGGAATACCGTCTGGGCCAGTCGTCTCATTGAGATCAAGTCTAGTGATAATCGATTCTAGGAGCTTGTACAGGTTGTCCCATTTTCGTATCTTGCTTATTTTTTAGGTTAGAACCTTGCGGTTTTCGCGACACCGTGCTACTTTTTAATGAAACCAAAGGTGCACTAATCAAGTTTGCCATAGCCATCTTAGTTTTTGCGCTACAGGGTGATTTTGGAAAAATTGCATTTTCAGTCATCCCCTGTAACTCTGTTATTGTCAGACATATTAAAAAAGTAAAAACTGATATTTGTAGATTTTTTTACGTAGAATCCAGTGGCGATACTCAGATTTTCTTTAGAGGTCACAGCTTTTGAGATATTGACATAACCTACTTTTTTTTAATGGGACACCCTATATATTTTTTTAAAATCTTTCCCCTTGCCAAGAGCTTTTCAAAAATATAGCATAGCCTATATTTATTTTTATAAATAACGTGACAAAATGATTTTTTTCTATAATTTACATTGATAAAAAACAAAATAATTAATTAATCACAAATATTGTTCAAATTGCAGACCATTATGTCTCCTACAAGTTTCACAAAGTTTATAAATTCTTTTAATAGCATTTTCCAAAATAAATGATTGTCTTCGTAATTCTGCAAAAGCATTTTCCGTTGCAATTTTTAATTGTTGCATGTTGGCATATTGCCTTGAATAAATGATATTCTTTAAATACCCCCACAAAAAAATCCAAAACCGAGAGATCCGGTGATCGTGGTGGCCATCGAACAGGTCCATTTGTTCCAATCCACCTCCTGGGAAAACGTTCATTTAGCCAGTTTTGTATTATTCTAGCATTGTGGGCTGGAGCCCCATCCTGGTGGAAGAATGTATCGTTCAGTTGAGCCAGTGGAATATCTTCTAAAATGTTCATAGTTTTTTCTTGTAGAATTTGTAAGTACTCATTAGAGTTTAGGTTTTCTTCATAAATCTTGTAAACTATTTTTCGGTTAAAAATAAAGCAGGAGACATTAAATCCGAACCTACCTTGACGCTCCCTAGGAAAAATTACGTGGGTGTTTTCTTGACTCCAAAACTGCGAGTTTTTTTCAAAATTATTGTCCTGAGTTTTCATATTTATAAACCAATTGCAGAACTCCAATCTACGTTCAGCATCACCAGGGTGCAGATGATGAACAAGTTTATACTTGTAGGGTTTGAATTTATGTTTTTTTAAAATCTTTTGCTCTGTTGTTTTAGACACATCGGTCTCTTCATCTATTTTCCTGCGCGAGGTTTCAGGAGTGGCGTGAACAACTCCTAAAACGTTGATCTCTGATTCCTCGTTCTCTTTGTTGTGAACTCGGGGTAAAGGTTTGTCAAAACATCCATGTTGGCAAAGATTAAATTTTAATTTTTGAAATATTCTTCTGTCGGGTTGTCTTCTTTCGGGATATCTATATGACAAAATAGGTATATAAAATAAATACAAATAAGGTAAAGATTAGCTGACCTGTTCAGATAGAGTTCTAAGGCCTGGTCTGCGTTTTCATTAGATAATATGAAGCAGGTATTCATATCATATTTCTCAAAGTTTTCAAATTTTTGGTTTAGAGCCATATTAAAAAATAATTAAACAACAACAACAACAACAAGAACAAGAACGATAACAATAAACAAAAACAACGAATAACAATAAATATCAGCACTAAATTTGGGAAAATGAAACCAGGAATAATTTGAGAGAAGCAGAAACTTCAAAAATCAAATACCTAAGTAATGGTAGAACGTTAATTATTTTGTTTTCTGCGTTACCATGGTTACCCACGGCTATCCACTATTATCAATGTGAATTATAGAAAAAAATCATTTTGTTATTTATAAAAATAGATACAGACTATGCTATATTTTTGAAAAGCTCTTGGCAAGGGGAAAAAGATTTTAAAAAAATATATAGGGTGTCCCATAAAAAAAGTAGGTTATGTCAATATCTCAAAAACTGTGACCTCTAAAGAAAATCTGAGTATCGCCACTGGATTCTACGTAAAAAAATCTACAAATATCAGTTTTACTTTTTAATATGACTGACAATAACAGAGTTACAGGGATGACTGAAAATGCAATTTTCCAAAATCACCCTGTAGACAAACTAAGATGGCTATGGCAAATTTGATTAGTGCATCTTTGGTTTCATTAAAAAATAGCACGATGTCGCGAAAACCGCAAGGTTCTAACCTAAAAAATAAGCGAGATACCCTGTAAAACATACGAAAATGGGACAACCTGTACAGAAAATGAATTGGTTTCATATCGTATGAAGAATAGTGGAGTAGGGGAACAAGTTTTCCAGAATCATTCAGACACGAGTTTGATGCAAAGAAATCCACAAAAAGGGAAATGAGGATGTACCAAAGTTTTTACTGATGGCTTTGGCTGAAGACCAAAATTTACGACTGCCCAAAGGAGATGTAGCTAGTTCATTGCATTTTCGTTGTACAAAAAACTTTTTAGTGCTAGTGATAACGCTTTTGCAGGTGTTTCTAGCACCAACGTAGTTTGCATGACTCTCGACCGTTTCATTAGAACACAAACCTTATTGAACCAGGGTTGGGAACGTGAATGACCCATATGATGTTGTTTTTTGGGAATGTATAACTCCATGCCCATGAGGATGATTTCAGATACTAAACGAGCAACTTAGGATGAAGAGTACGACTTAAAACAATATTCACTCCATGGGAAGGTTGCAAAGAAGTCCCGTAAATCACTACATTTAGCTGACTTGAAACGCCACAAGGTTATATTAGTATTGCGATCAATAGAGGAATCATGGACAATAGAAGTTATTTATATTAAACCATGGTCAGATAAGCTTAGAGGGGAAAGAACTGAAGTTTTATGAACAAGTCGGTTTGGTGTAAAAAACAGATCTAGAAGATTTGGAGTATGGTTAGGGTTATTAGGGATTCTTGTGGGTTCGGAAATCATTTGTGTGAGATCACATGAAATAGCAAATGTTTCTGCACCATGACCACCAGGATTAGTAGTACATGAAAACTGAAGCCAATTAGAGTTATAAACATTGAAATCTCCCATAATTGAAATATCGCAATATGGAAACTGAGACTAAAGTAATCGAAGGAGTTACTGTCATTAGGAGACCTATAAATGCAACAGTAGAATTTCACAAATTTAGGATCAGAATGTTAAACCAAATCACGTCGAATTTTTTGTTCTCGAAGTAAGCAACGATGTCATTCAGATTAAAAGTTAGAGTGAAGATTGTATTGGGGAAACTGCGTGTCGGGTGAATCGGAACTTTCATTGAAGACTAGTGTTTCAGATAGATACAAAATGTTCGGTTGTAATTGTTCAAGTTGATGGTGAACAGCATTAAGATTAGATTTGATACCGCAGATATTACAATAATAGATCAGAAAGTGAGTACTTTCCATGACCGAGATCGCTTGCGTCCTGCCCTTCTGTGCATCCGAACGAGGCAGGATTTTACGTCCGGTATTTATTACTCTAGAAGCCACAGCCATCTTTTTTTTAATTTTTAATTTGGACATTCAATCCGATAGGAAGGCGAGAACGAAGAGTAAGCATGCGAATAGATCAAGGATAAGGAAAAAGGTGACCTGCGTCCCTTACCGAGCTCATAAAATCGGTTACTCAATATTAAACAGCCCATGGTAAGAGTTGGACATGCCTCCCACATGTTAATATTGGAAAATACGCGTCACCAGTTTTAGTATTTATGAAAGTGGAATGTTTATCTGTTAAGGACATATTCACGAAATTAGTTAGTCATGTATTCACGTATGCCTTGAGATATTAAATTTCTTTGTTCTATATTGAGTGCTATTTGACGTCGTGTTCGAATGGTTTGATATTATTTCTGTTTTAGGTGTAATTAAATATTTACATTTAAGTAAAAGGGCATGTGCCGCCAATCTTGAGTTCTAGAAAGCGCATTCGTAGGTGCGAAAGGAAGGAATTTTTTATTCTGTGAAATTTTTAAAGACTTAAGGAGTGTTTTACTTTCACTCCGTATCCGGCGATAAAAACTTTTGTTTGATATGTTGACATTTACTGTGAACTTGGACGAATATTTGTTTTACAGTAATTTAATAGATTTTTGTTAAATTGAAGTTTCTTTTATGTACTAAATTTCTTCTAATCTTTTCTTGGTCTGCAGTATTTATATGTGCCGTTCACGCATATTGATTTAGTACTCTCATTTTAAGTAGAAAATTCCTTACAGTTGATTCTAATATTGGGAGATTTCTGTATTTTAATTGGGCAATAATATTCAAGGCGGAATTTAGTAAAAATTTAAAATTTGGAGTGCCGGACTTTTGAGTGAGAACTTTATTGTGGTGTTTTGAAGCATTACGTTTCAGCATCTGGGCGGCGAGCAAAAAGGTAGGTTGTAACGGTATAAACGGGTGGTAGAACGGGATTACAGATAAAATTGGCCTTTTTGCCCCGACTAGTCTGCGTATGGGTGTGGGTATGATGTTGATAAATTTTTCACATCCAGAATAGTAAAACGTACGTAAGTCAAAGTAGGAGATGAAGACGTAATCAGTTCGGTTTAGGGCGCCAGAATGTTTGGTAGTCAAAATAAGCGACGTCGTGCCAAAATTATGAGTACATAGCGTGTCTAAACATACAAAAAACATACGCTTACCTACCCGCAATCAATCCCAGGTGTACTGGACAACAGCTCAGCAAACTACCTGAAATAGGGCTTCGAAATAGCACTACACGCCTGACAAATAAAAGCGTGTTAATCACTCAATAATGTTACGTTACTACACCTCAGTGTAAATAATTAGGCATTATAAAATAATCAAAACAAAACAAAAAAAATCACCTTTGTTGAATGCACTCTAAATGAATTAATAATCAACTAGAAGTAAAATAAAACACTGAATAACATGAACGCTATTACTCAATAAAAAAAAACTGTCACTTCGTTACGTTAAAATTTAAGCTTCTAAATTACCGGTAAACTTGCAATTTGCAAAAAAAAAACTTTTATGTAACACAAAAGGGGTTTTCACAGAATTACAACAAATTTTATAAAACCTAAACAAAGCTATAATAAGATAAAAAAAATAATATGAATGTAAACACACGATAATGCGTATATAAGATAACAAATTCTTAATGGGCGACAGAAGGTCTGGCCAGAATTCTGCGTAACGCCGTTCTAAATGGCTTTATATATATATATATATATATATATATATATATATATATATATATATATATATATATATATATATTTCGTGGATTATAAAACCACACTACTATAGGGTCAAGTGCCCTTTACTACTAAAATGAAAAGTGTGAAGGCGGAGCGTTAGAATTATGATTAATTTCAATAAATAAACCAAAGCAACAACTTAATTTAAAAGATACACGACTCCGCTTTCAAACCTTCGTTAACAAAACAAATAATTCGAGACACACACACAAGAAATCTTGAAAATACTTAAAAAAAACACAATGTTATACTACCTTAATGTCTAAATTAGCACCTCCTCTGTGTTACTACAATCGAAAATGAACCAGGTTACCAATTACTGCTATAACGGATACGGAATCTCCCTGCTCTGACGCAGAATGAGTAATGAAAATGTTGACTATTATTCTTTTGTACACAAACGATTCCTTGATTGAATCTCGGTAAAGGGTTACTGCATTAACAAAAAAACGTTTTTTGAAATAATAATTTTGTGCGCTCAACTTGCTTGTTAACTTTTATCTTTTAAATAGTTTTATTTACACTAACCATCCAAAAGGTTATTAACTTTATTTTAAATAAAAGTAATTTTAATTTACTGCGAAAGTTTCTTTGTACTTCGACACGCTATACACGGCAATTAACTGGCACTTCAAGAACGTTAATTTAATAAATCCGCAAAAGCGATATAAACCAATGAGTTCACACAGAAGCACTAATATAGTACGACGGTGATCTCCAGGTAACTTGATTACGTAAAATCGAAATCGGCACTAGGTCTATTCCTTTGGTGATTGAACAATTTTAATTAAAATCCCTTCACAGGTTCTCTTCAAAAAGTAGATAACTACCCTGACAACACCAAAAGTTCGTTCGTTAAACACCAAAAGGTCCAATATATCAACGTTCTAAACCACCCCTTAAGCCGTAACAACAAACGTCACAGTACTACTAGTCGAAAGCGGGGGGTCAGTTTCAGAATCCCAAATTATTACCAAAAATCCATTTTGGATTTTTGAATCCCACCACTCACAAAAAATCTCATTTAATTTAGTTCCACCAATTAAGAAACGGAAGGAGAAGATTTGATACCCCTACACACAAACTTCGTTTTCATCCGTAAGGACTCGAGAATTTTCAAAATTCCAAACGTCAGCAGAATCAACGTGAAAAGTATTTCTGTATTTTCACTTAAGTTCAAGCAGTTAGTCCCACATTCTATCTTTACGACTCAAAACCAACATACTCAATATTAAGCTGAACCACAACAATTACTCGACTTCATGTCGCCAGCATGACATCAAATGCATTTAAATCTACATTCTTTCTTTAAGTTACTTAATTTTACAAAACTTTCTATTAAATCTTAAGGAAATTAAACGAAATAAACATTATATACAACTATTTACAAATAAAACGTTACTCAACATTCAATAAACGGGGAATAATAAGAAAAACAATCTCTCAAACTTTAAATATAAAATTACGAAATAATAACTAACAAACAAACAAAAAAACTTAAGCTCGCAACACACCATCCTTAAAGGTCGCGACACACGTAAAACAAATTTATCCATAAAGCTCAACTCAACAGCAAAAATTTGACGGTAAAACGCTAGAAAATCGTGATCCTATCACAAGGTTCTAGTATTTTTCCCTGTTTTATGTTAGTTCACCCCCCCTTTTTGTTTTCGTACATTTTACCCGTATTATTATCATAACTACAAAATGTTAATGAAATCCACAATGATTTGTTACCACAACCGCTTGTTATTATTTTACTTATATATTTGTATAAAACCTTGCGGAATTATATTTAAAACATTAGTGCTATTAATTTATTCTTCTGATACAGAAATGTAATAATTTTTTGTGCTAAATATAAGCATCCCATCCTCCGTTTATATTTACCATTATGTAAACTGTAGTAATTACAAAATTTATGTGGAGCTTAGCGCGGGTAATATGGATAATAAAATTGTATAGCTATAACTTAAGTTGCAATAAATTAGGTTCAAACTTATTCCAAGTACTAAATAATAAAATAAAGTCTGACGTATAGGGCAACTCAACTTGACGTACATTATTTATGGCTCACTTTGTATCTTTCAGTTATAATCCGAATTATTGTCTGCATTCAAGTTACTTTTTGTTGTAATAATATTTTTCGCTGAATAATTGAACGCAGTTATTCCGAGAGTCTCTGTAGATTAACGTTTTATTATACATAGCGCTTAAATATTTGAGCACGTTTCAATTATTCTAATGAATCCAGCTAAGGTAAACGTGTGCATCATATTTTGCCTACGCACGAACTGTTTCATTACGCTGGAATTACGTTAATTAAAAAAAGATGTGCTGTAACAATTAGGTACTAAGATTGATCTTAGTCACTAATTCCTACAGAAATTAGGTCAAGATAAGCTTGAAGCAGTTGTTCCTTATCCATATAAAAATTTAATTCCACTTGAAAAGTTTCATAAAAATCCTGGTCGTAACGTCGTGACTTGAGAAAATTTCTAGGTAGACTTATTATCGAGAGAGTTGAAAAGTTAAGATTAACTCCCTAATATAATTAATTAACGATTTTGATAGGTACACGTTAATCTCTTACTGGCATTTTTAGAAGACGATTTAGTTGGGTCGCGATAAATAAAAAATTACCATCGATTCGCAACGTTTCATTGCTTTGTAATTAATTAATATGCCAGATTTGTTACTTTTCGAAGAAAATTTACGTTGCTTCAGTACTATAATTGTGTTGTATAATTGTTAAGCACAAATTTGTGTAATCAATTATTGAATTTAGTCCAAATTGGATTTAATGAAATAATTGAAAGCTCTTCACATTAATATTGTGTACCGCATATACAATTTGGTTTATCGAATTGAGTTAGTTTGATTCAATGAGAGAGCGGAGAAGCAAAAAACGTTGAGAGGGTAACTAAAATTAACTTTCCATTTGCAAACGAGAAGGTAGTGACTTCATTAACTTTCTGTCCTTGCGTAGTGATAGGGAGAATAGAGTGGTTTGTAAAACGGTTAACAATACAATGTCTTATCAAGCCTCTTTGACACAAAACATTTTCTTAATTATACAACCCGAAAATATGTTTACTTGACATAATGTCTACCTACTTCAACTACGCAGTATAATTTGCAGTTTTTCGACGTAAAATTAAGACATCGCAATTTCTGAGGTTTCATTTTATTAAACTAATATAATTAGATCCTTCTGCTGTAGTATGAAGAACACAAAGTTTACTTGGCTTTGATTATTAGATACGAAAGAAAATTTCATACACGGCGCTCTAATTTAAATGAGAAATGAAATTCACTTGAGCAAAATTTTGAAATCATGTTTAAATTGTTCTTATACAGTAATTTATGCATGTCCTATATTCCTTCAGACTAATTTAGAACTTGCTGTATTTGCAGTTTTCTCAATAAGCTCCTTAACTAGTGTAAATTTTGGAAAGTGCTAAATTTATGAACATAAAAAAGAAATAATTCAAAATGTAAATTCATGCTAATATGCAATTACGTTTATAAAAGTTAATAAGTTGACTGTTTCACAGAAAAATTCAGCGTTTTTGTTTACATTGTTAACGCAGTTTTATCTTTATTTAGCAAGTTAAAGTGAGTTTTGATTGCTTTATTATCAAACTGTATCGATCAAAACTTCTTATAACTTATTCCAAAACATTTTACATTTACTATGTTACATTGAGCAACAATATCGTACAAATAAAGTAACGTTTTGGAACTTTAAGTGCTGTTTAATACCAATAAACAGGATAAAAATGTGGCATATTAGTTTAAATTCAAAATTATTATAAAGTTACGTGTTTATTCGCAACTATAAACAATATCAAATATGGTTATGCTTGTAAATAAAGAAATTGCTTTAAATGACAATACTTAAAGTGCTGATTATGCAAGGACGCAAGAAGTCAGTATAATATAAAATGCAAATTGGCATTAGCTGATAATTTGTATCATGAATTTGCCCTTGAATTAAACGTTGATTAGTCACATAACCCTGGAGCGGGCGCGTTACTGTTTATCAAACCAGCAGGCGCGTAATGCATAAAGAGCGCCATACCTTATAAGTAGAATGGGCTCACCATGGCCGCCATCGTGGATTTTGACGTCACAAGGATGCCCCACGTGGGGGACCGTATTTTCCACCCCTATGGTTTCTTTTCGGAGGCCTTTATCAACCCCTTTTCACCCCTATGGTTTCTTTCCAGAGGTCATTTTCAACCCTTTTCATCCCTAATTATTTTTGTTTTTACTCAGCCACGTGTAGGACGTGTTTTTTCTACCCCTATGGTTTCTTTTCGAAGGCCTTTTTCAACCCTTGATGGAATTTTCATCATTAGAGTCTTTTTGACAGCAATTTTTGTACTTGCTCACGTGAGGGGCATATACAGGTCTAGGGTTTGGTCTTGGACTTGGGGGTTGGTCTTGGACTTGGAGTTGGTCTTAGGGTTATTTTTGATGGACAGTTTTAACCCTAATTAAGGTCCTTTTGGTTGTATTAAGAGCAGTACCCCTGGAGGTTAGGCAAACGCACACGCATACAATGTTGGAAATTGCATTACCCTAATAAGATACTGTTATTAAAATTATCGATCCTATTGTTTTAAAATGGTCATATGCTATTGGGTACGTTCGGATGATCTTTTACCTATACGAGAAATTTATTTATACGTTGTATTTCTAATAAGGAGTTTCTTGTAAGACACGTGTAGGGTTCGCAACTTGTTCTCGGGCCTTCGCCCCTGGCTGAAGATGGTATGGGGACCCTATTCTTATAAGACAAGTGCAGAGCTTAGCCCCTATCGTGGCCCCCTTGGTGCAGTTGTATGGGGGTTCTAACTTAATCTTACAACTGTAGGCCTTCGCCCCGTCATACAAAATTGTATTCTAATAAGGACGCCCTAGGCTTGTAAGACAGGACTCGTATCAGGGTCTGCGGCCTGGCCCCTTTGAGTCAAAATTAATTTTAGCGTCATCTAGTGACGTATAGACTAATAAACATTTTCTATAATAGAAGTTGATAATGCACACATCTCTCTTGCTCTATCTCGTTTCCCTCTCGCCTTTTCTCTCTCTTTCAGCTCTTTCTCACACACACACAAACAAATCAATTAATTAATTAATCAATCAATCTCAAGCAAATCATGCTCGATCAAATCAACCAGATCAATCTCAATCAATCAACCGTAATTATGTCTTACAGTTTGCGGAAACCAGATTATAGTTCAAAACTGAATACATTGTCTAATTAAATATGACGTAAATAATAAATAATTTCTACCCTAATGCAATGATGCTTTATATATATATATATATATATATATATATATATATATATATATATATATATATATATATATATATATACAGATTCTCCTTCTAAACAGGCACCACGCATACATTCGGAAAATTATATCTGATTAAATTAACATGTTTTGAAGTATGTCAAACTGATATAATGGAAATAAAAGGCAAAGGGTTTTAATGGGTTTATTATTATACGAGAATTAACAATAACTACAAGTTTAAAATCCACGAGTACGTACCAACTATTTGTAGAGCTGATCTCATGACGTCATCCTACAAGAGTAATAATACATTTTAAAAATCTTTATCGACATTTTGTTAGCAATATCAGGTAAAAAACATATATATATATCTATATATATATATATATATATATATATATATATATATATATATATATATATATATATATATATAATATCACCTTTAGAAGTGTTTTTTCCTTCAGTTGTTCTAATAATGATAACCACATGTTCAACTGAAATATTTTTTTTTATACAACGTGTCCAAATGTAGTCTCACTAAAACACGTTTTATGAATGGTTGGATATAAGCTGGCTATTACATTCCGATCATTAACTAATTTAGAAAATAAGACGCAAAACCTGATTACTGATACTCGTATTTAGCAACTATATTGTACTTATAAAATGTACACTCCTTACAAATATTTAAAAAATTTTGCTAACGCAAAAATTACTTTAAATAATTGAATCTTGAGATTACATAAACTATTGTATACTCTACACGCGCGCGCGCTCGCACACACACACACACACACACATGTACTTCACGTTATATGGATTTTTATCAGTTGAGATTAATAGCAATGTTAACTAAACGCTTTAAAATTTCTAATCTGAAATACGAGTAACGTAATCTAATTTATTTGAAATTTCATAGAGAGCATCACTATCATCAAGATTTTGAGATACAATCACCTCATCGTCTTCACCTTGAACGATTATATTGTAACAACCTCTAAAGCAGCTAATAACCCCTGACAGTTTTTATCAGACATTATTATTATTATTATTACATGGGCATGAGGTTATCCCTAAATTAACTGGTTCCAACACGGCTCTGGAAATGCTGCACACTCTTCAAATTTTTCAGTTCGTTCGCAGAAGCTGTACCGTATTCATTTCCTTCAATTTTATCTGCATTCTGTTTCGAGACTGTAGTACGTTTTCTAATACATAAACAGAATCTTCAATACTGTGATGCGAATAATAATAATAATAATTAATAATGTCTGACAAAACTGTCAGGTATTATGCTTAATTAATAAATCGTTCAATGTAAGCGTGTGTGATTCGTCTCTCTCGATGTGGTGATGCTCTTGATTTCATAAAGTGGTACGTACGTCTTTCGTTGGTTGTTAAGCGTGTGTTATGTTGCTTATGCAGTGTAACATTGGAGTGCTGTGTCGTGTCGTGTGTGTGTGTGTGTGTGTGTGTGCGTGTGCGGTGCGCGGTGCGCGTGCGTGCGTGGCGTGCGTGCGTGCGTGGCGTGCGTGCGTGCGTGCGTGCGTGCGTGCGTGCGTGTGGCGTGCGTGCGTGTGCGTATGCGTGCGCTGGCGTGCGTGCGTGTGCGTGCGTGCGTGGTGTGCGTGTGGCGTGCGTGCGTGTGTGCGTGTGTGCGTGTGTGTGCGTGTGTGCGTGTGTGCGTGTGTGCGTGTGTGCTGTGCGGGTGTGCGTGTGTGCGTGTGCGTGTGTGCGGTGTGTGCGTGTGTGCGTGTGCGTGTGCGTGTGCGTGTGTGTGTGTGTGTGTGTGTGTGTGTGTGTGTTTGTGTGTGTGTGTGTGTGTGTGTGTGTGTGTGTGTGTGTGTGTGTGTGTGTGTGTGTGTGTGTGTGTGTGTGTGTGTGTGTGTGTGTGTGTGTGTGTGTGTGTGTGTGTGTGTGTGTGTGTGTGTGTGTGTGTGTGTGTGTGTGTGTGTGTGTGTGTGTGTGTGTGTGTGTGTGTGTGGTGTGTGTGCGTGTGTGCGTGTGCGTGTGTGCGTGTGCGCGTGTGCGCGTGGCGCGTGTGCGCGTGTGCGCGTGTGCGCGTCGTGCGCGTGTGCGCGTGTGCGCGTGCGCGTGTGCGCGTGTGCGCGTGTGCGCGTGTGCGTGTGCGTTGCGTGCGTGCGTGCGTGCGTGCGTGCGTGCGTGCGTGCGTGCGTGCGTGCGTGCGTGCGTGCGTGCGTGCGTGCGTGCGTGCGTGCGTGCGTGCGTGCGTGCGTGCGTGCGTGCGTGCGTGCGTGCGTGCGTGCGTGCGTGCGTGCGTGCGTGCGTGCGTGCGTGCGTGCGTGCGTGCGTGCGTGCGTGCGTGCGTGCGTGCGTGCGTGCGTGCGTGCGTGCGTGCGTGCGTGCGTGCGTGCGTGCGTGCGTGCGTGCGTGCGTGCGTGTGTGTGTGTGGGTGAGTACGTGCGTGCGTGCGTGCGCGCGTGCTTTTGTTGTGTGTGAGTGTGCGTGTGTGAGTGTATGCGTGTGTGAGTGTATGCGTGTGTGCGCGTGCGTGCGTGTCTGCGTGTGTGTGTGTCTGCACGTACGAAAGCGTGTTCGTGTAAGTGTGCGTATGCGTGTGTGCGTGTGTGCGTATGCGCGAGCTTGTTGTTTGGTAATCGTGGTGTTTGCTTAGCTGTGGGTCAAGAAGTGGGGCAGGTTTTATTTGAGTTCCCTTGCAATAACTCAAAAACTTGGGAAGATGTTGCATTTATATTTGATTGAATCGACTCTAAGAATAGACGGTGGAAAAGTTTTTGGAGTTGGCTGACCAATTTTTTTATTTATGACGACGACTTTGAAACACTTGCTATTTTATATCAAGTGTCTTGTTACCGATTCGTTTGTAATGCAACGTAATTCGATTCTCTTATATAATAAAGTTTTTACATTTTTTGAATTAATCTTTTACCCTTACGATTAATATGTTTAGTGGTCAAGGTTACATAGAAGTAGTTGGAATAGTCGGGTCAAATTAGCTATTATTGCTTAATATTAATCCACATGTAAGCGCTAATAGCTTATTTAAAAGGGAATTAAACCCGCATCATAATCAACGCCGTGGTATCAACAGAAAATGTTTTTTATGTATATATATTGTAAAAAAAAGAAAAAATTATTTTAATTTTATATTATAACATCATATCAACAATCCTTTTAATCGCACATTCGACATATATCTGTCACTATGACTTGTTACAATCTGGACATCTATTGACTGTCCACCAAAGAAGATTTATTACACCTTTTAACAACATTTTTTATAATAAGATGGACTATTGATGCTAATGCGAGATAAAATAAAAAGAAAAACTGTATACGTCGACATGAAAATTGAAAAGGAGAGATAATTTAAAAATATTTTTCACAAAAACGAACAACGGTTTTTGCGACGTTGATATCGTTCATATTTACAAGAAAGTTGACATTTAAGGTCTTTCCTTGACATTATACAAGTAAATACTTAATTGCATTATAAATAAGCCCTTTGCAAGTTTTGTGCTTTTTTCGCAGCTTTCATTTTCCTAAAACGGTTTCTTTTCTTAATTCATAAACAAGTTGACATAAAACATAAATGTGAGAGATAAATACATAAAAATTTGAAGATGTTACGATATTTTCCCCAGATACACAAATTAAATATTAAAAAATTATAAATAACTGCTATTCTGTATACATCCAAAATTTGGCTTAAATTTAATAATAACTTATCTTAATACCCTGTGCACAAGATTAGGTATCTCAAAAGAAACAAAATTTATTAAATCTGGATAAAGACGCAGCATGTGCTGCTATTTACGCTTCTTGCATCATCTAAAGTGAATACAAAAAGGCTAGGAAATAATATGAGAAGTTATATTTTTTGTTAGAACTGTTTCCAAAGTACGTTATAACTCTTGTTTGAATAATAACAAAAGGGAAAGTATTTTTACAAAAGGGATAAAGCCGTTAGGGAAAAGAGCGTAATTTTCTCAATTGACAAAGCGAAAAATCAAATTGAATATCCGCTTTGGTAGAAACAGCGAAACAAAAATAAAATAAAACGTTTTATTTGTGGTCGTTGATGTCGGTTAGAACAAAAACGGTATAACAGTATACGAATTTGCTTTTAATACTATCATGAGTACTGGCATTACTCACCATCCATATAAAAAAAAGCTTAACTGAGAAATATGGTTTAATTATTGCGTATGGGTTTTTGTTAGCTAACCGTTGTTTCATTGCTTTCGCCTGTTCTTTATAATATAAATTCTAGCTGGCGTTGAAATTAATCTCTTAACAAGAATCAGAACACATTTTGGTACTGCAAGATTCATACCAAATTTCTAAAATTCATTGCCCAATAGACTGGACGTGTGTAGGTTAAAAGAAAACAGAAAAAAAAAATATCTCTAGCCAATTGACATGTTTGGTGTTCGATTCTCCAGCTAGAGAAATGTGTTCTGTAATTTCCTTCTAACCCATTTACACTAAAGCTGATGGTCATCTTTCTTAAGATACTATTTTGAAAAGAAAATATAAAATAAACCTCTCCTGAAATTCATGTATTTCATTGACGATGCATGTTTTCAAACAAATATGCTAAATCCTGTGATCGTTTACATGTTCTTTTTATGTGACATGTGTAACGTTATTTCTATCAGTTTTCTATTTGCTTGCCGTTTTGTTTTAGTTACGATATTTTAAGTTTTTTATAATAGTCTATATTACTACAATTTCATCGAGAAAATCAAGGAGCAGTATTGTTCTAACTTAAATTTGTATGGCAGTTTCTCAAAACTATAGTTACATTCCATGATGTTCCTATACGCTCTAACACATTTATTGAGATTTACACATTACACATTTACATTCACGTATTGTAGAAGACGTGGCTCATGTCTTCCGACACATTTGGAAAGTTTAGAATTTCTTTTAACCATCCAATATATCTCTCTATATTTTATATTGAGTTCTCTTCTTTCTAGTATGGGCTTTTCAATCTCTTGTCTAAGTGTAACTCCAGGTATTTAGCGGAATCTGCAACAGGGACTTTTGTGTCTATTCTAACAGAATGATACTGTTCTCTTTTATAGGTGAAGTTGATATGCACCGGTTTTGTACCATTAAAGCTTTATTCTCCATTTTTTTCTTCACTGAAACCTGTAGCCTTCTTGCAGCTTTTTAATGACCTCCAACTGATAGGACACCTCGATCATCAGCAATTGTTCCTATTATGTCCTCTTCAAGGTCTGAAATATCGTTGGTCTCAGTACACTGCCTTATGGTACTCTCGCTTTGATTTCTTTTAGCTCGAAGTATACGCCTTCTTACTTGACTCTATTTAAGATATAAGATTCTAATAATTGATAGTATTATGCTGGTTAGTTTATAGATGCCATCCAGAAATACGACTGCACAGACTTTTTCCCATCCAGAACTTTTTCTATTACGTTGGTTAATCTGAAACCAAATTCGTAAGCTGGGATGAGGTTTCCTTTTCTTATTATAGGTTTTAGTCTTTTTAATAAGAGGTTTTCAAATAGCTTCGACAAAATAGGTAAGCTTGTAGGATAAAATTTGTTTTTGTGGTTTACCTGGCTTTGTTATTATTATAACTTCTGCCACTTTCCCAATAATTGGCACATACTTGAGTTTAAATGATGGGTTTATTAAATTAGTAATTTTAACTATTGCTGCTTTTGGAAGCTGTTATAGTATTTCTCCTGTCACCAAATCTAAACCAGGGGCTTTTTAGACTTAATACTTACTTTGATCTCCTTTTGGTTCCCTTTAGTGGTAACATATTTAATTTGCATTTGGTGTTGATAGATATTATTCCATCAGGGTATTGCAGGATTCAGGTTTTAGATAAACATACTCTTCATTGTGCGAAACACCGGACATGTGTAGGTTAAAGGATATATATGTATACATACATACATATATATATATATATATATATATATATATATATATATATATATATATATATAGTATCTCTAGCCAGTTAACATGTTTGGAGTTCGATTCACCAGCTATAGAAATGTAATTTCCTTCTAACCTATTCATACTGAAGCTCCTCGATATTTTTCTTAAAATTAATATTTCACCGACACTGAAAACGCAAAACAATAGCCGGAAACCACTATTTTGTGATGTAAGTGCTAGTGTGCATGCAAACGTGTGTTGCGCATGCGTGCGTGCGCGTGCGTACTCATGAGCGTGTGTGTTTGTGTGATATACGTTTTAAGGTCCTCTGAGTTTAAATAATTGGTTTTCGCAAAACGTCAATTATGACTATGTGTTTACTTGCGTGTTTGTGTGTTTTAACGCAAAACAATTGCCAGAAACCACTGTTTTGTGGTGCAAGTGCTAGTGTGCATGCAAACATGTGTGCGCGTGCGTACGTATACGCGTGCGTGCGAGCGAGTGCGCGTATCCGCGTGCGTACGCATACTCGTGCGCGTGTGTGATACGTTTTAAGGTCCTCTAAGTTTAAATAATTGGTTTTTGCAAAACGTCAATTATGACTGTGTGATTACGTGTTTGCGCGCATGGTGCGGCCGCACTTGCGTGTTTGTGTGTTTTAATCTCTTAATAAGGACTAGAACACATTTTGGTATTACAAAATTCATAGTACGAAGGACTGGATGTTTATAGGTTTAAAGAAAACACACAAAAAATAATATAAAAATTCATATTTAACAAAATTGTTAAAATAAGCCCACCAGTGTGCCTTAGCGTTCTTACTGTTCAGCGGCGAGAACGAAATTTATATTTTCTTATTTTTGTATAGAAAATAATATTTCTAGCTAATTGAGATGTTTGGAGTTCGATTCTCCAGCGAAAGAAATATTTTCTGTAATTTATTTCTTACCTATTCATAATAAAGCTACTCGAACTATTTTGGAATATACTATTTCGGAAACAAAATCTAAAATAAACTTTTCTTCAAATTCATTGAGGGAGCATGTTTTCAAACAAATTATGCAAAATTCTGTGATTGTTTACATGTCGTTATATATCGTGTCACAGAATGTTATTTCTATTAGTTTTTCTATTTTCTTGTCGTTTTATTCTAGTTACGATATTTCAAAGGGTTTTGTTCTCTTGAGCCTTCTTTCTTTATTTGTATAGTCGAGGAGATTGATGACCTCGACATTCACACGTTGTAGTAGACGTTGCTCATGTCTCCTAGTATATTAGGTTATTTTGGATTACATCTTCAAATATTGGTGGATGCAGTTGTTTTTACGTACAATGGAACATCAACACTTTATTCTGAGACCTCTGGATTATTTCGATGTTGTTTTTACTGGCGCAGCCCTAGTGCGGCGAGCCATAAGGCCTTACTGGTATTAGCATTTGGTTATAAATTAATGATCTGTGATCAATGTATAGTTTAGAATTTCTTCCAAGCATCCAATAAATTTTCTATATTTTATATTCAGTTCTTCTCTTCTTTCTAATATAAACTTCTTCTTCTTTTGTGCCACTCTAGGTATTTAAAAGAATCTGCAACCGGCATTTTTGTGTTATTTATTTTAATATGATGTTATAGGTTGTCATGCACCGGTTTTGTACTATTAAGTTTTATTCTCCATTTCCTTGTTTAGTGATAAATTTAAGATATAAGGTTCCAATAATTGAGAGTATTGTGTTGGTAGGACTATTTTTAGTTTATAAAGAGTAGGCCTTCGTCTCACACTCTATCGTGGGCTTGGGATACATCCAGAAATATGGTTGAACAGACTTTTTTCCTTTCCAGCGATTTTTCTATTACGTTGGTTATTCTTTATATTTGATGCAAAGTCGAATGATTTCCTCTGAAACCAAATTGGTAAGCTGGGATGATGTTTTCTTTTCTATTATAGGTTATAGTCTTTCAATAAGAGTTTTTCCAATAGTTTCGATAAAATAGATAACAATGGTATAGCCCTGTAGGATGAATCGTCGTTTTGCGGTTTACCTGGCTTTGCTATCATTATAACTTTCCAATTAATTGGTACATACTTGAGTTTAAATGATGCATTTATTAAATTCGTAATTTTCACTATTGCTGTTTTTGGAAGCTGTTTTAAAACTTATCCTATCACTAAATCAAACCATGGGGCTTCTTTATGATTAATAGTTTGTGTTGGATCACTTCAGGAGTAACATATTTAATTTGCATTTCGTCTTGATAAATGTCATTCCATTTCACAAGGTCATTTCCCTCGTTTGGCTGAAATGTATTTTCCAGATGTTTTGCAAAGCATTTAGTTTTTTGATCATCAGTCTTAGCCCGGCTACATCTGCATTCCGTACTGACGGGATATGCATGACCGGTCTTTTCAATTTCTTAGTGATTTTCCATATGTAGGAGTCACTTAGGTGTTTCATTTACCGCGCTTTTGATTTTCTCTTTTGAGTTTTTGTATTGCAGTATTTAATTCTGCTTTGTGTGGGGAATATATACTTTGTTGCCACCTACGTCTCAGGTTTCTGAGGTTTGGCATATCTCTGATTTCTTTTGGTTAGTTTTTCCATTTTGTTCGAGTTCGAATCATCGGGGTATTGTTCCATGCTGCTTCTTGGATCTGCATTGTGAACAATTATACTTCAGCATCAAGGTGTTCTCTTGTTCTTAGTAGCACAGAAAGGTTCTTTTTTGTTTCCACTTCTTTTTTGAAGTTTTCCCAATCAGATTTTCCATTTACTATTATTCTAGGGGCCAGCTCCATCCCTAATTGTTAGAAGTGTGGGATAATGGTCTGAAACCGTATATCATACTTCTTCTTTTTCCAAATAATTTAATGAAATACTTTTAAATATAAAAACGTCTAACAAGTCCGGTATTTTCTTCCCATCTGTCGGTCAGCGAGTTGGTTTTCCAGTAGCTATCGCATTACAGTTTAGTTGTTTACAGGCTTGTGCTTGTGCGTGTACGTATGTATGCGTGTGCGTGTGCGTGACGTATGTGATAAGTGATATAAGTTTTGAGATCCCCTGAGTTTAAAAGAGTGAATGGCAAACATAACTGTGTGAGTACGTGTGTGCGTGCGTTGGCGTGTGCGTACGTGCATGTTTATACGTTTTTAATCTCCTAATAAGGATCATAACACATTTTGGTATGGTAAGATTCAGGTTTAAGATGAACTTACACTTCATGGTACGAAAGACTAAACATGTGTAGGTTAAAGAATGTATACAAGAACATATCTCTGGCTAATTAAGATGTTTGTAGATTGATCCTCCACTTAGAAAACGTTTTCTCTAATTTTGTTCAAACCTGTTCGTACTAAAACAGAAACCGACGTTTTGTGGTGCGAGTGCTAACTTGACGTGAAGTTAGCATCTAAAATTTTGATTTATAATACTTTGTTTCATAATTTTAGTCTATTCAAAGACTAATTTTCACTAGAAATAAAAAATTTTAGAATGCAAAACTATAGCCAAGAAACGAAATGTTGTAGTGGGCTACCTTGACTTTAGTTTACAACTTTACTTAAGTAAATTAAAAATTAGACATTTGTGTTTTATAATTTTAGACTATCGTTACAAGCAATTTTGTAGGTGGGGCTGCTATTTTGACTTCAGTACATAACCCTACTTATGTGAATTATAAACTAAACATTCGTGTTTCATACTTTTAGTTCAATTAGACTATCGATTAAAGCTAAAACTAATTAATTAATACGTCAAAAATAAATGGCAAAATTTTTGAATTATTTTAAACTGACTACGTATAAAATGTTTATAATTATATTGTGAACAGACAATGTTATGTGATATAATCAAAATGAATTGAATGCAATAGGCGAGTGCTAGTGTCTATTACCAGTCCATATCACTTGTATAATTGGTGACATCAAAACAGATGTCGACTCGTACAGCAAGGAATAAGTTGGTAGTATTGCACACGTTTCATGTCCATATGAGAGTTCAGTGCTACACCGAATCAAGTCGATCTGAGTCAAAAACAAAGAAAAAACTTTATTAGTAACTTATTAATTAAATAATATTGAACACAACTGCTGAACGTTTAACAAGTAAGCCAACGATTGAGTTGGTCCCGTAAAGCAGTGAAGGGGTACTTATACCATAAAGCAAAACATAAAACTTCCAGTCTTGCCAATTTTCAGTTGCTAAAATTGATATGAGGGTGATAAAATTTCAATTAGTTCTAAAAATTGGTTTTCTTAAAAGCATTGACAACTCATCGTTTTGCAAGCAGAATTATAAATAAAGATTATGGAACATGACCAAAACCGTAAACCGTGAAATTCAGTTCTTGTGGACCGAAGCCATTTTTTTCCACAAAATTTGAGTATAAATAAAGTGTTTGGGCATATTGTGTACTAAAAGATGACAAACGGTCTAAAACTATAACATTTCGTCTTTGTCCATCGAGAAAACGCGTTTGGTGAATAAATAAAGTTTTTGGGATTTTTGGTCCCAAATGATGAGTGGAACCATAAAATCATAACATTTTGGTTTTTGTCCACTCAAGGTTGTGTCTTGCCCATCAAGGCAATGAATTTGATTTTTTGCTGAACGATTTCAGTGTATCAAAACAGTTTTTGAGCATATTTCGTCCCAAATTATTACGAACTATTATTACGAGTCATACAAAATATAAATTCAAAAATTAGTTTTGTGATGATATACAGGGTTATTACAAATGATGTTCCTGATTTCGATTGCGTATGTCACTAGAATATTATGTATTAAAACCATTTTGGTTGGTACCGCTGGGAAGAAAAACTCATAAAGTTTTGTTTACATTGATTTCGGTATGTATCAGTTGTTTCTTAAGTCCATTGTTGACAGTTTTGTGCAATGGCTGAATTTGAAAACAAGAAAGCATTTTGTGTGCTAGATTATCACGTTAACCAATCAGTTATTAGTGTTCAACGTCACTTTAGAACCATTAAAGATAAAGTGTATACACCACCATTACCACAGAGCATACTTGATGTCCAGCGACGGATTGCCAATGCCATCGAAACAATCAATCAAGAAACTCTCGACAACGTATGGCGAGAGCTTGATTACAGGCTTGACATCTATCGTGTCACAAGGGGCTCCCATATTGAACATTTGTAATTCTGAATACCTATTATGAAACTTTTTGAGTTTTCCTTCAAAGGTAACTATTTTTTATATTTGTAAAACGAATAAAACTCGATTTATGTATGCTTGAAATCATGAACATCATTTGTAATAACCCTGTACTTTACTATTGAATTCAGGTTTTAAGCGTTTAGAGTGTGAAAAGGCACGAATCTTTATTTTTCATTTGTTTATTAAAATAAATTTCCCCTCTAAAACAATCTCAATATTCTGCATAATCCTCATCTGCTTTATTGAAGTTTTCCATAATGCTACTCTATTCGCTACGGATTAATCCAAATAGATTCGTCCAACCATACAGTAATTTCACTAAATCACTTTTTCTTTCGCGATGTGCTGTGTTGTTGTAGAAGAATTTGGATAAACGTAGTGCACTTCAATCAACCCAAACGCCGTAGTCCATTTATTTACTTTGATTTCCTAGCAACAACCATAGCGACCTTTTTTTTCCTGAATTGCTTAGAAAAGCATATAACGGGAATAACTTGCGAGGATAATAGCAGAACATTTTTGTTCGTAATCGAACAATTTGTAGTGTGCGGCGAATATTGAACTGCTATCTTCAATAAAACCGTCTTCATTTCCGGCGTGTAATATGATGAAGATTTTACCATTACGATAATAATTTGCATTTTTTACACTTTTTGGTGTTTCGTCTTCCTAAGGCCTACGATTTATCTAGGAATCTGATAGAGGTGACGATGATTGCATATTATGAGCGTATTTTTTAAAGACTAATCTTGCAGATGTAACACTCCCTTCTCGCACAACGCTCGTCGATTGCAATCTTTTTAAAATTTGAATCCAATAATATTCAATATTTTACTTACGGTTGGCAAATATGCTACTACCGAGAATGCAGTGTGTCGGGGTATAGGCAGTGTATTTGTAATGGGAGGCCGGCACACTGTGTTGCCGGTTGTCCGATGGCTGTGACAGGGTCGGCTCTGAAGTTATTATACAGTGCCGCCAAAAAGTTGGACACAAATGAAAAACTTTTTTATTTTTTGGGAACGATACGTAAGAGTAAACTGCCCTTATTTTTGAAAAAATCGGAAAATTTTAGTTGAAAAAATCAATCAAATTTCTCAAATATGAATTTCCAAGACGATTTAAATATCGTTAAACAATTGTATTAATTAGAAAGTTACTTACAATGCATTTACGTCATTTCAAACCAAGCTTATGCGGGAGGATATCTTAATGAGTTTTTAATGTACCTGAAAAGTAAACAAACAGCCTTAAATATAATACTGACTTTCAGTCTTGTTTGTGACTTATTACCGGTAAAATGGAATTTAAGAAATTCAAACGCGGACAAATGCTCCATGCGAGTGCGGAAATTATAATTTTCAATATCATTTGTCATTTAGTGAATGATGACAAATTGTTTATAAATGTACAAATTCTCTGTTTATTTTTTCTTAAATTAACTTTGCCTGAAATAATTCTTTCGTAATTTTGAAATTTATTGTTTATTATTATTAATTATTGAAAACATTTAAACAAAGGCGAAGGTATAAACATCATCAAACTTCCAACAAGTTTTTAGCGAATCTGTGAGAGCGGCGAAATTTGCCTGAAACCGGTCCCAGCATAACGACAACTGGCAACGGTGTGCTCCATAAGACTCCACACTGCATTGTCAGTGTGACTTTCACTATAGTAATTATTTTTCTGCTAATCATTTCCTGAGTGTTTCTAATATAACCACTTCCTTTCGAGTATATTTCTCGTAAAGGGTATCTCGTATAGTATGTTTTAGACCTTCATGTATATGTTTTAAACTTCTTACGAGGTTTTTGATAATTTTATTCTGGATGAACTTTTTTAATGTAAGAACACCGATCTTTAAAGCTTCGTCTGTTCTTCCTTGCTTTGCCTTAACATTACGCAATGGTCCAAAGTTATCTTTTTCTAGACAGAAATATTCATACACATTAATGTCAAGCTTTTGGCAACGTTCGTTTAATAATTTTACAGGCATTCCGAAAATGAAAACACAAACGTACAGCCGCAATTACATATGAATGAAATTTACATTGCATAGGTATTCTTCCATTAATTACATTACTACATTAAAATCACGTTATTAATGATCATACCCAATTATATACTTTGCATTTGATGATAATAAACCTCTAATTAATAACGTATTAGTGAGTACAAATGTGATTTTAGTAAACTTCTGATTTAAGGGTTTTAATTACTTTTATTGATAATCATAATTTTTGGGCAGTTAAATTCCAAATTATGAATACACAATTTATAGTTTTTTTAAATGAAACTTTCTAATTGAATACCATTCGTGCGAAGGAAATTATTGTAAATATCTCAAAAATGTGCTTGATAAATCTTTCAAAAAGTATTTGTGCGCGAATCGACTTTATCAAGCTCTCGTAATTAGACATTAAATTATCCAATAATTTCTTTGCACTTATGGTATTATATATGAAAATGATAACTTAGTGAGTTTATTATAAGTAAGGGTAAGCAGTTAGTAGACACTAGTGTACTAGATAGAATTATAAAAAAGGACGAAAGAAAAATAAATGCCGTGGGATGAGATTCCTGAGACGCGCATGCGGTAAAACGAGAAGGGATAAGTTGAATGAGTGTGGCGAAGAAAAGACAATGATGGATAGATATAAAAGTAGTGCACTAAGTTGGTTTGGTCGTATCGAGAGAATGAACAACGCAAGATTAATGAAGCAAATATATGTGGGTGCAGTTAGAGTATGGCTGAGCCTGGTAAGCAGTATGCAATTTGGCTGAATGCAGTAGTATGTATGATAAAAGAAAGAAAGATAAGGAGTTTTAAAAATAAAAGGACATGTCAGAGACCATGTATGTATTCTTGCGGAAGCTAGGGAGGTATGTAGAGACAGGAAAGCATGGAGAAATATTGTAAATGAAAAATAAATACGAGGCAGCGATTGTTTTGCCTACCCCGCAAGGGAATAGCGTGAATGTTATGTTAGATAGAACTATGAACCATTTAATATAATTTCATAAATGTATTTGTTTGGCTTTAAAAATAAACGTAGCAGTTTGAGTGTCATCTGTGTTAATCAAAATTATTTTACATTTAATAATAAGATTTATTTAGAAAAAAATGGTTTACCTATGGGCATTCCAATTTTGTCAATTTTATCTAATACTTTTATTGATAATTTAGAAGATAAAATTTTTTAATTAAATATTTCTGGTAAGATTTTATTTTAAAGTGGTCTCCCAAATTAGATGTTTTGGAAGCATTCGAAATTTATAAACATAAACAGAAACACTTGAGCCGAATTCATATGTTATACCAAAATGTTCCCTATTTCTAAATAGTCAATTTTATAGAGCAGTTATACTATTCAATAGTCTGCCCAGTCATATAAAAAATGCTAATAATATTTTCAAATTTTAAAAAATTACTGCGACTGTTTTTACTTTCTAAATCTATATACTCAATCCAAGAATATATTGAATTGTGCAAAAATAATAAGTAGAGCAAATGTTGAAAACAGTATCGATTGAACTGTATCTGTTATTTACATTAATTATTATTATTTTAACAGTATCTTATTCGAAATATTTTAAGTAAATTCTTGTATGTTTGCTAGTTAGGGTAGGTAATTGTTGTTTTATGTGTGTATTTTACAATTTTAGTTCTGTAAACTGCTGTAATACTATATACCATCAGCTGGTCCACAAATATATATATATATATATATATATATATATATATATATATATATATATATATATATATATATATATATATATGTTATTTAATATTTTATGATTTTTCTCGATTTGACTACTCTCAGATTCGAACTTGGTACCTTTCACCTACAAGTCTGACACCTTTACCGATGAGCCACTGAGTAATCACATATATATTGTTTAGAACTTTTTCGTTGCGCAGTACTTTATTGCGCATGTTGCGCCGTAACCTATTGCGCCGGTGTATTGCATTTGAGCTGTTCGCGTATTCGTTCCAGGCATGTTCGGTGATTCTTGATGCCCGTACGGATGTTTTTCTTATGCTCCTGAGTTCTCACTTTGAGTGCGAACAAGCTAGCACCTAACCTTCCTCTGCCCCATGCAAATGCGGCAGAGCATACATAGAAGAGGGCAGTAGACCACTTAATGTGAGAACTTAAGACTATAAGAACATCATCCGCAAGGCCATCAAGAATCACTGAATTCGTGAAGAGCTTAAGTACAATACACCGGCGCAATAAAATACTGCGCAATCAAGAAAAAGTTTAATATTAAAATATATATTGCATTACTCAGTGGCTCAGCCGTAAAGGTGTCAGACTTGTACGTCAAAGGTACCAAATTCGAATCTGAGAGTAGTCAAGTGGCTGAGAAAATATAACATATGAATTGGACTCAAGTGCGAAAACAATACTTCTCAGGACAAAGCCTGATGACGAAAGCAGATTACGCTTCCGAAACGTAGCCATAAAAAGCGAAAAAAACTGTGGAAATAGGCCGATTAACTCAGATAACATTTGAAACCACAGTTACAAAAACGCTTATAATACAGGTTGATCTTATAGGCGCATTTAATCTTTTACCATAATGGTTTGTTACCATATGTACTTCTCTTATATTTTTGTTGTATTGAACGCGTTAAGAAATAAATAATTAGATAAAAAATTGTGGAATTATATTTGAAACATTATTGCTATCAATTATTACTATTGTGTTTTTTTTTAATTTCTGTTTGAGTTGTATGTGAGTAAAATTCAATTTTCATATTGTTGGTATAATCTGTTTGAAGTTATCCAGTTTATGAGTGCTTATTTACTCTTGCGTTAGATACGGAGGTTTTAAACATTTATTTAGTTAAAGTTATTTTTTTAGATTGGTATTCAAATACACAGGTTTTCATTTTTTTAATTGTACCAATAAGTATATTTTCATGTTCAATACTAGACCGTTTATTGGCAACCAATTTTAACCATCACACTCTTAAGCTTGTGTTAATAATTTACAAAACTTACCTTTATATAATTTCGTATAAAACTATCTAAAGTTTACTCTATTTCACAAATTTATAGTTACCTTTCCCGTTTGTTCAAGTGGAGCCAATAATTTTTGTAACGCATGGATTCTTGGAGGACGGCGATCAGGATGTCTTCGTTTACGCACATGAACAGCCAAAAGACAATTTCTTCGACACTCGCCCAAAACAAACAACATGTTCACTAATTCGTATTGAGTAAAATTCATGTTGGTTAAGAGCTAATTGCAACTAATAAGTCAGTTTCTGCTATTTCTTGTGACTGTCACAATAATTTGGCTTTTGTAATCCATGTAAATCTAGCAAAGCCTACTTCAATAAAAAAATGAACTCGTAAATATCATCCATACCATGATGAATATTGGTAATTTGTTGTCTAGTATCACGCAAGAAACAATAAAAAACAAAGTAAAAATATCAAGACTTTAAAATAAAATGGGCGACATTTGAGAAACTTATTGAATTAAAATACTTTTAATTGCTTCCTTTTGATGGTTTTTTCTTTTAGCATTAGTTTGTTAAATGGAATATGATTAACATAAACTTAAAATAAATTAATATTTTGCGTCCTTTTCCTTGTTTTTCTGTTACATGGCTACTGCGATATAGCAAAAAGGAAAATAAAAAATAGAAAATCGTCAATTCTGTAAAAACGGCTAAAGATAGACCCATATAACAGAATCGAAAGAGAAAAAAAATACGCGTCTGTCTAGTAAAAAAATATATCCCTTTCTATTTAAAAAAAAAACAAGTTATCCAAGATTCAGTTTTTCGAAAATCAAATATTCACCCGCAAAAAATCTGTATCTCAAAAATTATTCTTTTCGTAAGTTTTTATTGACTTTTTTATGCCCTATCGAATGGTGAAAACCGCATGTCCCTACCTATTTTACTTTGCGAGATATTAGTTATTTTCGAGTATACCGCAAACATCATTTTTTTTTCAAAAAAACGTGATATAACGCCGAAACGGTGGACTGTAGGTGACTAGTATTCTTAGCAAAGTCCCTCTCAATTTCAACAGGAAATTCAAAAATGTAATAATATACAGGGTGTTCCATTTAAAATAAAAGAGTAGAGTGCTGTGCAGCAAAAGTGGAACACCCTGTATACATGAGAATATCTTTAGGTTATAGAGCTTGGAAAGTAAGGTAAAGTTCGTTGTCAGAACCAACAGAAGAAATATGGACAAAATCAGCTCAAGAATTTGAAAAAAAATGGCATTATCCGAACGGTATCGGAAGTATAGATGGCAAACATGTCACAATTAAGTGTCCAGATAAAAGCGGATCAAATTCCTTTGGCTATTTAAAAAATTCTCTATTGTTCTTATGGCTATTGTTAGTCCAGATTATAAATTTTTGTGTGTGGACATTGGAAGTTTTAGAAAAAATAGCGACAGTGGCATTTTTGAGGCATCCAATATGAGAAAGAAGTTTGAATGTGCCAAAAGATCAGAATTTTCCAGGTCAAAATGAACCAAGCCCTCACGTGGTGATAAGGATTTTGCTCTTAGAACATACCTAATGAGGCCATATCCTTATAGACAATCCCGATCAGACATCCGCAAAGAAAAATATAGTACTAGGCTTTGTGGAGCTTGAAGAGTGGTAGAAAATGCCTTTGTCATTTTAGCTCAGAAGTGGAGAATTTTTTACAGACCTATCCAAGTCCCAGTAGAAATGACAATAGCCTTAGTGAAAACAGCGTGTATTTTACACAACTAACTATTATCAAAAAAATGCGACGAACAATATTTTGAGTTCTTGGAGCACCCAGAAGCTATAAGCGTTTATAAATATTGAAAACGATTCTAGAAGAGCCCCAAATGTAGCTTTTTAAACTTCCGAGCAGTGTGTCACGTTTTTTAATATTTAGATTATGTTTTTTACACGACTTGCGTTTATTAATATTAAGTAAAAAATATTAACAATACTGTGTTTATTTATGAAATAAAAATCTTATGTGCCTCTTAGGCACATTATAGAAATTATAGAAAACATTTTTCCTTACAACTAACAACAGCAATTCGTACTAATGTTCATCGAATATAGAATTATAAAACTGAAACATTGAAATAACAAGAACGCAGTATATTTTATCATGTTTCCTAACATATTTGTATTCAGAATTTCTCAAATTATACATAATTGAACACTTTTTCACCAATTCAATCAGCGCGGGAACAGAGCGAACGCGGGAAAAGCTGTGCATGCAGCGTCAAGAAAATAGAACGCTGCGGTATCGCATTTAAAGTAACTGCTCAACGCTTTAGTCTGAATGCTCTCATATCCCGCCATATGTTTTAGTCCCGCGCCGTTCCCGCTCTGCTCCCGCCGTACCGCGTTTGTATGGGGGATCCTTTAAGGTAAATCTTACCTTACTGATTTAAAATTAAATTATGTTAATATAAAGTTTAGTTCGATGACAAACAGACCTGACGTGTATCAAAATCCTAAGTTGTCATAAAGCCCCTAAACTAGATATATAAGAACTAGCGGAATTTATTGGTGATACTCGTACCCTGGCGAGGTTAAAATAAGATAAATGAAAAGGATTAATTGCGTTGAGGAAATACTTTACTCGATACTTGTAAAGGTTATGTCCGTAGACAAAATACATAAAGGAACTTTAACCACTTGGAAAGTTTTTTTTTTCAAATGTCTTTAATTACATTCAAGATAGCTGTTAAGTTGTTGGCTAAAATTAAAGAAAGTTTTGTAAAAAAGAAATGAAGGCAGACCGCATGGTTCACGTGTGACATTTTTTCCTTGACAACACAGTTAAATGCAAATAATTAACAGGTGGTAGGCATGTATACTCCATGCCAGCCGGGAAGGTACCACCACCCTTACCATGGGCTCCTTAATATTGGGTCTCCGATTTTCTGAGCTCGGTAAGGGCTGCCGGTTACCTTTTCCTTCATCCTTAATTTATTCTCATCCTTATTCTTCCTTCTCGTCCCCACTGTCTTCCTATTGGATTAAAAGTCCCAAATTAAAGAATAAGATGGCTGTGGTTTCTAGG
Organism: Vesta saturnalis; assembly: GCA_036346205.1. NCBI lineage: Eukaryota > Metazoa > Arthropoda > Insecta > Coleoptera > Lampyridae > Vesta > Vesta saturnalis. Next base: position 1,013,879 of record JARFJB010000793.1, read on the forward strand.
GTAATAAATTCCGGACGTAAAATCCTGCCCCATTCGGATGTCCGGGAGGGCAGGGCCCAAGCGACCACGGTCGTCGCAAGTATTAACTTTTTGATTCACTACTGCAACATCCGCGGTGTTAGGTCTAATCTTAATGCTATTCACCAACATCTTGAACAATTACAACCTGATATTTTGTTTCTATCTAAAACACAAGTCTCCTCTGAAATCTCCGAGTCACCCGACTTGCAATTTCCTCAATACCACCTTCACTCTAACTTTCGATATAAAGGAGGCGTATGTGCCTACATCAAGGACAGAACTGCTTGCAAGAGGGTATCTTTCTTAGAAAATAAAAATTTTGACATGATTCGGTTTAAACATTCTGGTCCTAATTTTGTGAAATTCTACTGTTGCATTTATAGGTCTCCTAATGACAGTAACTTGCAAAACTTCTTCGATTACCTTAGTATGAAAGTTGACTATCTCCTGTCTCAGTTTCCATCTTGCGATATCTCAATTCTAGGCGATTTCAATGTTCATAACTCTAATTGGCTTCAGTTTTCATCTACTACAAATCCTGCTGGTCATAGTGCAGAAACATTTGCTATTTCATTGGTTCTCACACAAATGATTTCTGAACCCACAAGAATCTCTGATAACCCTAACCATACTCCACATCCTCTAGATCTCTTTCTTACATCAAACCCTCTTGCTTATAAAACTTCCGTTCTTTCGCCTTTAGGTCTTTCCGACCATTGTCTAATAGAAATCATTTCTACTGTACCTAATTCCACTGTTGTTCGCAAAACCGATAGAACCTTATGTTGTTTTAAGTCAGCTCGATGGAGCAATTTACGGGATTTATTTGCACCCTTTCCATGGCGTGAATATTGTTTTAAGTCGTCCTCTTCTTCGGGAATCGCTCTTTCAGTATCTGAAGTCATCCTCACGGGAATGGAGTTTTACATTCTCAAAAAACAGTACCGTATAGGTCATTCACGTTCCCAACCCTGGTTCAGTAAGGCTTGTGCTCATGCAATATCTTTAAAAAATAAGTATTACATTAAATGCAAATCTAATAAATCGGTCGGCAGTCATGTAGAATACGTTGGTGCTAGAAGTATCTGCAAAAGTGTCATCACCAAAAGTAAAAAGTTGTTCGAACAACGAAAATGTAATGAACTAGCTACATCTCCTTTCGGCAGTCGTAAATTTTGGTCTTTAGCTAAAGCCATTAGTAAAGACTTTGGAACATCTTCATCCCCCCCCCCCCCCAACATCTATTGACGGATCTGTAGTTGCTGATTCTGTAAACAAAGCCAATGTTTTTGTGGATTTGTTCGCATCAAACTCGTGTCTCAATGATTCTGGAAAAGATGTGCCCCTAGTCAACTCTTCTTCAAACGCTATGAAACCAATTCATTTTCGGTACAAATTCTTGGAATCGATCATCAGTAGGCTTGATCTCAATAAGGCGACTGCCCCAGACGGTATCCCAGCTATTGTCTTAAAGAAATGTTCCCCCTAACTAGTACCAGTCCTATCTAAGCTCTATACGATCTCTAGGTCTTCTGGGGAATTCCCTTCATCATGGAAGTTAGCAAATGTTCAACCTATCCCCAAAAAAGGCGATAATACCGATTCCTCAAACTACCGACCAATTGCCATCACTTCCATTTTGTCTAAAATCATCGAAAAAGCCATCAATCAGCAACTGCTCACGTTCCTTGAAACTAACAAACTCCTTAGTGACCACCAATATGGGTTTAGGCAAAGTCGTTCAACAGGTGATCTTCTTTCATATGTGACCTAAGTTTGAAACAATACAGTAGAGCAGTTCGGTGAAACAGTTGTCGCTTTAGATATCTCAAAGGTATTTGACCAAGTTTGGCATAAGTGTTTACTTGCCAAACTCACCTCGTTTGGGTTAAATGATACGTTCATCAACTGGGTTTCTAGTTTCTTTGATGAAAGACGAATACGTATCGTAGTTGATGGCTTTTTTTCAAAAGAAGTTAGCATTAGCGCGGGCGTACCACAGGGATCCGTTATAGCGCCTACACTTTTTCTGCTGTACATAAGTGACCTTATCCATTGCTTTGCTGAGGATAGCACTCCACTGTAGTTCATCTCAGTCTACTCATAGTGATAATCCACCTTCTATGTCAAATCAAGAAATTAAAGCTGAAATGGCAAATTCCATCAACAAAGACATTCAATGTATTCCCGAATGGGGAAACAATAATCTAGTTAAATTTAATGCTAACAAAACTCAGTGTTGCCTGGTGTCCGCAAAAAAAGATCGATCATTTCCTGTTGTAAGTATGAATGGCTCAGTTCTTAAGTTTTCAGACTCTATTAGTCTGTTGGGTATGACCGTATCTTCAAATCTCTCATGGGTTGACCATCTTCTGTCAGCTACCAAAACAGCTGCTCGTAAAATAGGGTTTTTGTACAGATCTAAGCAGTACTTTACCTCTCGACAACTCCTTCTGCTGTATAAGGCCCAAATTCGGCCTCATCTGGAATATAATTCTCACCTCTGGGTTAGTGCTCCCCAATACGCTCTCGATATCGTTGATCGTATTCAAAAGAGAGCGATTAGGCTTATAAATGACCCGCCTTTAACTTCTGACATACAGTCCCTTGAGCATAGAAAGATGGTTTCAGTTCTTTCTTTGTATTATCGTTATTACAACAAAATAGTTGAACTAAACAACAAAATAGCTGAGAAACCTAATCATCCAAAAAGCTGATGAAGGAATTTGACAAACTTCCAAAAAAGATTCAATGCCATTCTAATGCAAACGAGGCGAGGGATTAGTTAATCATGAATTTACTGATAGCGATGAATACAGATGGATTATGGGAATGCCATCAACTTACATTCATGGAAAAACGTTTGGTTCGAACGCCAATGGAAACCATGGAAAATTTTGCTACTTCATTTATAGTTACATTAGTGTTTTAGCTATTCCAAAGCTTCTTGTGACATTGAAGCGCCCATGACTAGTTCTTAATCGATTAATGGTTCAGCATATTTTTCTACATTGATCAAAACCAGTAACAGTTTTATTTGGGTCTGTTACAACATTCGTCACGTTTACGTTTTGCCACGTTTCTCTCCACAAGTCGTTGGCAGCAAAAGGATGATTGAGATACTCTTTTACCCATAGGGGCTCTCTTGATTTCAGTCAAATTACAGGTAGACTTGCACATCAAGCTTTCTTGTAAATTTAGCTATTTGTAATTGATATTTATCTCATTATCTTTTCTCAACCGGATTTTCTGTAATATTAGGAGGTGTAATATTAAAAAGTAGAGGGTAATCACGGAGTAGGAATTGATTTAATTGTTTCCTTTATTGTTCTTGTTATCTCAGTGTTATAAGTATTTCTATTTATTCCAGGTCGATAGTCTCGTCTATTCTAATAAAACGAAGCAGTGTATATAAGGAGTGACAATCGAAAAATGTACAGCTGTACGACGGTCTTAAATCAATTTGGGTTCAGCTTGCTTATAATATTTAGTTAATTCAAAAGAAGTTAGTTAAGTGAAAATTGTAAACGACGTTAAAATGTAACGGTATCTCTGTTATGTGCAAAATTACATTAATTGTAACTGTAGTCGACAATTTTTAAATTCAGATATATATTTGTGTATCACCAGAAACGCCAAAAAAATGTACTGTAAATAATACACACCTACTAAAGTCGTTAACTGCTCAAATAGGTACTTTAAAATTTATGGTACGTAGTTTATTAGCTAATGCAAATAAAAAATTAATCGTATTCGTCCAAATTGTAGTCGGGTTCGCTCAATATCTATTTACGTCGAACACTTTCACCACTTAAGCAAACAGAAGTTACAGGGGAATTAACTGTGTCACCCTGTACATATACTCTGAAAATTCCAATGATACTTTTGTAAAAATATTGTTTAAGTAAATCCCCAATTCCAAACTGCCAAATTTGGATCGACGCACCTTTTTAAAATTAGATGATTGTATTCTATACGATCGTAGAGAATGATATTCTCATAAATGGCCCTAGCTAATTAATAATAAGTCCTAAAACTACATATACAATTATAAAGGTGGCGGTAAACCAATGTGTTACAAATTCTATTTGATTACTTAAAATGAACGAGTAAACTAAATATCATTTAGTGTCCATTGACGTAAACATCAAATAAGATCTTGAAAATTAAGAAAAAAATTTTTTACTTATGTTAACTTAATACAAATCTACCATCCCCTTGGTTCTAATTGGTAATCAACTTCAGTTTAATTCAAAAATGATGATAGACTCCGAAGAATTTCAATTCCATCTCGAACTCAATTAGCGATTAATTACTGAATGCAACGATTAAAAGTTCACTTCCACGATAATTGCACAATTATCTTTGTCGAGAAACTAATTATTGTCTATTATCTTTATGTATACCTTTTATAATAGAGCGTCTATTTATTTTAGAGCATTACAAGCGCTCATCTAAATTGTTAATTCTTTTTGTATTACGCATTTATTATATCGCGAATGTGCTTTTGCAACGCCGAAGTTACATTGAGTTCATACCACACGTAAGCTTTCTTAAGTGCAACAACACTTTTAGGGTTACAATCTTTACTTTCCTTTATTTAACTTGAACGGTAAAAGCTCGTTAAACGTTAATATTTCACACACAACTAATCATTTGCGGCCATTTGTTATTTATTTCAAATCTATTAAAACCTTTAGTGCACTGGAAACGCTGTGGTGATTTTCAAACAATCCCTTTTACTATTTCATTTTTTGCACACAGCTATTATCTGTTAAACTCAATACCGGAATTAGTAGTTTGAAATACAACTACTTCATTTAATAATAATAATAATAATAATAATAATAATAGTAATGACTTTTATTGAAGAGTAATATACAAAGTAGCTTAATTTTTTACTTACTAAACAAGAAAATAATATTTTCAACGCGTAGCTGGCGAAGTCTAGCACAGATTGGCTACTCCACTTAACCAGCTAGACATTTCATAAAATAAGTTTACGTATAAACGCAATAATTGTATGCATACATACGAATGTAGGATAAATTCATAATAGACAGAATAAAGAAAACAGACAAAGAGAAAACAAAACTTAACTATCAATAATATTTACCTGTTTCTTAACTTAACTGTAAGGTAAGTTCTAACTACTAGGATCTATATATCAGTACTTAATATTAAATGCTTTAATTTATATTTAAACTACCCAATATTTAAATTTTTAAGTTCGTTAGGTAACTCATTATACGATTTAACCGAACTATATGCAAATGAACGTTTGAAAGTGGCTGTACGATGGCGGAGCACATCATAATTATCTTTATATCTAGTGTTCACGTTATGTAAACTAGACTTCTTAGTAAATTTAGCTTTTAAGGGATTTAATGGATTTGTATCTAGTAAGACTTTACGGGTGTGTGTTCCCAAATGTAAAACTCTGCGCTCTCTCATGGAAAGCCAATTTAGCTGTCTGAATTTGTGAGAAACGTGTTCATACTTTCTAATACCAAAAATGAAACGAACACAAGAGTTTAGTACTGCTTGAATTCTTTGTTGTGTCTTAATTAAATATGGTCAAAATCGACGCCGATACGCGTTATATTGCAACTCTGACGCTTAATTTCTGACAGCTGATAGCTACTAGGAGTTAAGGTTTTTGTTTAATACTGGTCATCTGATACTTCCAAGGGTAGTTGCTCGCGGAAGTATTAATGATGGATCGGTTGCCCTTTTATTAAGTTGAACATTATTGATTTGTCTCTCTTATGTACAGTTTTTAATTAAAATACGAAAACTAAATCAAGCTGGAACCAAAAGTCTATTATTTCGGTAATGTTTCCCGAAAAACTTATTATACATTTACTTTCGTCTTGATGGAATAGATTAAGTATTTAAAAAATCTATTTTTAACAAAAGAATTTTCTCTTATTGACATGACAGACATATTGTTTCATATCAAATCCTCAAATACCTATAAATTCACAATTATTTTTTTAAATAAAGTATTCCACATTAACTGTAGACTATTTCCAATCTTTTTACGTTACTCATCAAACTATTCCTTGTTGCTTCTGGAAAATTGCAATACTATGACATTTTAATTTAATTTTTATGGAAGATAACGAAAGAGTTTGTATTAACGGAAGAAAGTCATTAATAACTCAATATGTACGTTAATATGAATACCTTACTCATTTTATGTTCCAAAAATACCATTTATTGCAATTTACGTATGTTTAGTGCCATTCTAGGAATTCGTTCTATATTGACTTTACATGCGTTTGTAACAAACCTTTTTATGTATGTTTAAATTTACGTTCATATTGGCAACTTAAGTGCATTTCGTGTAGCGTTAGTTGCATTAATAAATGACAGAGTCATTTTCGGTCATTTCGCTGGGTTACTTTGAGCGACCTCCATTAATTGCTTGAACTACATGTGTAAGTAGAAGCGATTTTCGCTTTGTTTAATTTTTTTATTTAGAGTGCCACATTTATATGGCGACTCAATTTTATTTATACTCTTACCACTTATTTACTTTGGGTTTAATTTTATTTTAAAGTTAACGTTGCAAGATGATGCAATAGAATTTGCTACTACAAAGTGAAATTTCAATTACCAAATTTTACTTTGAACCATGCAAAATCAATTCAGTTTGGAGGTTTATAAAGAAATTTCTATATATTTGGAATAACCAGCATATCAATCTGATGTTTATTACACCTTCCATTACAATTCGCAATAAAATTTAAAGTGATGAGTCGACAGCATTTGCTTATCTGCTGAAGTTCCAGTGACACCCAAAATGTAAAAGAAATTACTCCAAGTAATTCATATTGTTACTTAATTCACATTATAGTTTAAGGAAATTAATTAAGAATCACTAACATTAGTTTTTAAGAGATGATCATTATAATCAAATTAAGTATTATAATAAAACTCATTGTTGTCATTATTTTTTACTTGTTATTTTCATGAGTTTTTTTGTGACCTTTCTATTTTTTAAGGTTTATTTGTTCCTTAAAAACAAATTGGCGTTCGAGACTACATTATTTATTTTCAGGTTTGAAGCAACACCTTTTTTTGTAAAGCGACAATATCTAAGCAATTTTATTTTTGTTAACAAGCAAATCAAATGTTATTGAACCTGGACCTGTTAGTCTACCGATGAGCAGAGTGGCATAAAATCTTCTAGTTATACATTATTTTCCATAGCTAATTATAGCTCTGGGCTAGAAGTATTTAATCATAAGTGGGTGAATTATTTATACTACACCTGTTAAAATTGCAAAATTATTTACCAAAGTACTCTAGGATCAATACAGGAATTTTGTTTTTTTTGCTGGAACGTAGTGTGGTAACCATAGCGAACTACGGATAAATATTTCTTTGTCGTAAACTTTTGAGAGTAAGTAAAACATAATTAATACGCGGGCATTGGTAAAGTTCCCTTTCTTCCTAGTGCGATAAGAAGTGAATAACGCAGCACGATCGCAGCTGATTTGTATAGTTTCGTTCTATATGAGGCTAGCGGTGCTAGCACGAACCTTTTTAGAACATTTTTTGTTTTATGGTTGTCGTTTAATCTAAACAATCACGCCTAATTTCTGACAGCCGATAGCTACGGACAGTTGCATTTTTATTTAATGTTGGTCACCTGATTACTTCTGGGGGTAGTTTCTCGCGGAAATGTTTGAATTAACCAATAATAATGGCCTTGTCTTATTAAGCTGAACATTATTACAATTTTTAATTAAAATGCGAAAATTGAATAAAGCTGGAATCAACATTTTATTATTCCCGTAATGTTTCCCGAAAAACTTATTATACATTTACTTTCGGTTCGATTCAGTATTTTAAAAATCTATTTTTAATAAAGGAATTTGCCGTTATTGGCATAACAGCCATATTGTTTTATATCAACCCTTTCGTGGGCGTGAGATAAGTTCAAGAAAACAAATTAATCAAACCATGCAAATAAGTCTAGAATTATTCATAGTAAATGATTTTACGGTTCTTGTTTGTATATTTCACCCTAACGGGTTTTTTACGAGGTGGAAATATTACATCCCACTCCCCACCATCAAGCATAGTATCAATAACAAAAAACTGCTCCTAAAATCAAATTTTATTACATCTTTAATTTAAATTTCACTTTTATATTTTACAGTAAGTAACACTGTTTCACTTTCCGTGGAATTGTGCTGCAAAGTTTGCATCTTCTGTTTCTTACTTTCTGTATAATCATCTGACTGCCAACGTTTAAAATCCGTACTTCATCTGGAACAAATCCTTTGGGCCCCTGGAACACTATTGATTTATTTCGGCTCTTACGGTTTGATCCAGTTGCCTGGATAAGCTTATTTTAAAAAATAGTTGATCAAACCGATATTTCTTATCAGTTTGCATCAGTATATGAGAATTGACAAATGCCATATTAATAAGGTAATATAAAATGTGGTGCACCATGTGTTAAATTTCGGCCAATTTCGTTGTTTCTGGCAGTTGGTCCAATCTATCAACTCCACCCATTATCTCGTTATATTTTGTCACTGCTTAATTTCGTTGCTTCTGGCAGTTGGTCCAATCTATCAACTCCACCCATTATCTCGTTATATTTTGTCACTGCTTGCGGACACCAAACGTATAGCTTTTCACCCATTTTATTTCTTATTCTTACCTTATCAGTCTCTTTGGGTGACAAGTAGTTGCTGAGTACATATACAGGTCTATTATCCATTCACTTTACAGCGGCAATTTTCCCTTTAGTTTGAAAAACAAACTCACCCCTTTGCAGTTTCTCTTTATCTTTCTAAAGGCACGTCCCGTTTTTCGGAACGTACAGTACGAACTGCATACGTGCCATCATTCAACAAGACTTTCATTAACTTGACAGACGTAAAAAATTATCAAAGGCGACTAAGCACTTCTTATTTTTCAAATGTTGCGTCAGGTTTATTACAGTTTTCTCTCCTACACCAAACTCATTTTCTGCCCCACTTTCTTCACTGTTGTTACTTTTTCCCGTATATATATATATATATATATATATATATATATATATATATATATATATATATATATCAAATCTGCAGATATCCTGTAACTGAGTCCACCACAAACACCATACCTTATAGCCCCTTTTGACTAGCTTCATAGGCATATATTGTTTGAGCGACGATCTTCCTTTGAACGGAATCATAGATTCGTCTACTGAAAGAGTCGATGATATGCAGGTAAACTTGTCTGATTTAGTTTACCTACTAAAGGCCGTACTTTATGCAGCTTATCATAATTTGAAGAATTTTTCGGAGCAGCTATAGTATTGTCATTTACATGAATATTTTCGATAATTTTTTTGTACCTCTTTGATGGCATTACTTTAGATATTGCAGCAACATTCAAAATTGCATCACTAGACCAATAGCTTGATAGCGGCGGTAAACGAAGTATTCCCATCATTATCAAAATTGCGATTAGTGCGTTAATTTCTTCTTCAGTTGTATCAGTCCAGTTTTGAGATGGTCCTGGATCAGTGTGTTTGTTCGATCTTCTAGATAAATACTGCGAAGCATATAGATTTGTTTTGTTCAACAATTTTTTGTATTATGTCTTCTATTTCTTTGGCATGTTTGGAAAATTGCAAGCTTGCACTTGGAATGGAACCTTCTGAATTATGTTGATCTATTTTAGGGGAATCAGTCAGAAGGGTTATGTCGTTGCTCCAAATATCCATAGCATCTTCACCATCTTCCTCATTTGCGAGGGAAGGCAAATCTTTATTTGTAGGTGGAAGTAAATCAAACAGCACTTACTTCGTCATTGTTGAGATCCATACTATTTGCATCTGCTGTAAAGTATTCTGGCAGAATTATCATTCCATATGCTGGTTGAACGATTAGATGTTGCACTACTGCTTCTCCCAATATCAAGTTCAACTATTTCTTCTTCGCCGCCATAATCGGATTCTTGTTCTGAATCTCGTTTTCGGGAAGACTGCATAAGAACTCAAAAGCAGCCTCAGCATGTCTAGGATTGCTAAGATCCCAGTTTTCTGAAAATAAATGTATCCGTTCTCAAATATTCAAGGCGGATATTTACATGCTGAGTGTTATCATTACGGGCACTGGGAAATATACTTCCCACCTGTTTTTCATTTTACAACTCCTGTAGTGAGCAGTGGGAAGTATGCTTCCCACTTATTCAAAGTGTGCTTTTGTATTACTAAAGAAAAAATCACTGTTTTACGGCACATAATATTATAATTTATAATGTTTTCAAATAGATTTTGACATATAAAAGCTTAGTACTTAGTACATTGTATATAACTAAGCACTAAATTTAGCAAAAATGCTCAAATTTCACGAATACTTTCAAAATAAATCGCCATATTCACACGTCAGATGAAACAAACAGTTGAAATCAACATGTGCTAGTTTGTGCACGTGTGTTTCTTGGTAAAGCCGAATACCAGTAGATGGCAGCATGATTCAGTGGTGGAAAAGTTTACTCCCGTCGCCCACAACGTGAAAATTAGGTTGTAGGAACATTCTTGCCCATGAAAAGGTTAAATTCTGAAATACCTATAAATTTACAATTATGTCTTTAAATAAAGTATTTCATATTAAACATAGACCATTTACAATATTTTACGTTAGTTTTCAAACTGTCCCTTGTTGGTTCTGGAAACGAAATGGTTTGCATTTACGAAAGAAAGTGACTAATAAGTCAATGTGTACGTTAACGGAATACCTTACTATCTTTATACTCTAATAATACATTTACATTCCCAAGTCACGATGTACCAGTGGCGTCTCTTCAAAATTTCCATACTTCAAGAACTACAATTAAAACATGTTTATGCGTTCAAATACATTAAGCCTTAGTACACGAGCTCCATTTCCGGCGGATAATCGGACCACCCTCTGTGTCCGAAGGAGCGACATCTTAGTCTGATGGATATAGTAAATTTTGAGGAGTAGAAGGATGGGTGGTGGATTAGCGCTAATTGGACCCCAGTCGGCGTCGTAATTAAATAATCTAGGAAGAAGACTTGGTAATGCGCTGCATACAAGTGTCATGTGACCTTTAAATAAGAGCACTATAGTATGAAACTCAGTTGAGCAGCTTTGCTGCAACTATGCGTAATTATTTTTCTGATGTCTATCGCTTAACTTCGGAGTTTACTTCATATTTTTATGTGCAGCATATATAGCTGAATCTCAATTGTAAATACTTCTACAGGAAGTTAGCTAGAAACCTCAAGGAATGTCGATAAGATACAATTTGCCCAATAATCAATATTGGCATTGGTATATTGAATTTAATTGCTGTGTGCAAAGAATTTGAAGGCTGTTTATATTTATTGTAAATTATTGTTTATGGGCAAGTCATGAGTGCGTTTAGAGGATGGTGACGTATGTTTAGAAGAATGAATGCCCATAATGCAAAACGGAGACTAAATGTTTTAGCATCCACCCTAGAGCCCTAATTTGGGGATTGGCGACTACTAACATGAAAAAATGTGTTGGCTCGTAATGGATGAAAGGTGCAGCTTTAAGTTGTGTATAATAAACTGGTATTTTTTTAAATTAAGCGAACTAGTCCTGGTGTATACATTTACATCGACAAAAACAGTAATGCATCCTATTTGGGTAAAATGTTCAGAATGAGGTTTCTTAATACTGTTATTTATCTTATTAGAGCTTATATCTGTTGAAAATAGGAGTATTCGTGTTTTACCTGTAGCTACATTGTAAAACCTTGAACATGAAGAGATAAAGGAAAGTCAATATCACTATTGATTTTGTACACATTTGTATTCTATTACGATTTCGTTGACTTCTAACAAACTAATTACCGAACTCAGAATGTCTTGCTTTGTAATTCTTTGTTCATTTTCATTCTTATTCGTTTGAACAAGCTTAGTTTTTTTTTACATCAAAATTCAACGTTTACTTTTTTAAATTACGTTTAAATATTAATAAGTTTATAATAAAAGCTTTTTTGTATCTTGAATTTCTAATTCCACTTTCAAATTATAGCAATAAGTTTGGAATAAACAATTTCAAAAGTAAATGTTCGCGTGAACAATTTAGTAATTTTTTTTGCAGCGTTTGTGCTTATTGATTGTATATTCATGTACTAATGTAATAAAATTCAGAATTTTACATCACGTTTTTCTTAATGTCTATGATTTTCAGAAAAGTTTTTTTTTTTGTGAAAAATCATACTTAACTTAATAATAGCCGTAAATCGTATAGTGCAAGAAAAATAGATTTTGAATGCAAAAAAATTATTAAAAAGAAGGAATTTTATAGTTGTTGTCTATTTTTAATTTTAATGAATGTAATAAAAGTTTCCTAAACGTAAACTTGTACAAGGGCTGTCTTATTGGGAATGTCGGCTCATTCATTTTGGCTCCTAATTACTTAAATATTGGAGATAAAAGGTTTATATAAAAAATATAGGGAGTGGTAAAGTAAATAACTTTCGTCATGATTACTTTTTCTTAAAACGGCGTTGGGCTTGGAAACTATACAGAGTGTTCCAGTTTTTTGTAGCAGGACTTTAATAGTCGATAGAGCTTTCAAAATTAAGGCAAAAAATTCATATAAACATAGGTTGCCAAACGCTTAGTTTTGGAGGGTTTCAAAGTTTTAATTTTTTTTCAGTTCTTTTAATTTATCTTCAAAGCTATTTAAAATAATAAATCCAAATTTAGTACACATATTACACTCCTTAATCTCAATATTAAGAGTAGTTTAACGTTTATCAATATCTACAGAGTAGTACATTTTCTGGGCCGGTACACCCTTTATTCCCCTCGAACTTTTTCATGCGACGCCCCTAACTCTTAAAAACCAAAAATTTAGATTGCCCATTTGATTTAGGATCTTTTTTGTCTTCTGCGTTTTTTTCGAAAAATGCATAGTTTTTGAAAATAGTGTGCCATGAAAAGAACAATAAAAAAAAAATCAAATTATGTCAAATCTCACGTTTTATTTTAAATACGACTTGTGCATAAGAAAGAATGTGATTTATTTACATATTTTATTGTGTTAATTTTTATTGCAAAAGTGATCTTTTAAAATGCTATTTTTGTTTTCTAATCAAGAAATAGCGGATATCCATTTTATTTATGGCTTTGTAAATGGAAGTTCAGCAGCAGTCAGTGAATCATGAATCCTTCAGTATTTGTAAGAGTTCACCAACAAATCAGGGGTTAAGTAATGTGCATGGTCGTCAAAATAATAATCATAGGCAGCAAAAAAATATTTCACGACGAATTTTGCGTGAATTCGACAGAGATCCCACAACTAGCATTTGAAGAGTATCCGTAGCTTTAGGTGGAGTCAAGGGCGTACGCAGCTTTTTAACTACAAAATTAAAATTGTTTGGAAACAATTTTAATATTTATTGTCTATGTAATGTAGGTACCTTTAATTTACAATAAAATCAGTCTCCTTGGATCCTCATCAAATTTGTTAATAATAATATGAAAAAATTCATCATTTGACTGCAGGAGTTTTCGATGTACGCTAAGCATGCATAATCCTGTAACAAAATATTGTTATAAGTACCTAATAAATGGTTATAATGTTTTGCTAACATACCATTTGAACGGTCTTCCGTCATTGTTGATCGAAGCCACGTTTTCACTCGCCTTAATGTAATGAACGTAGGTTCTATGGTTGCAGTTGTGTAGGGCATGGTCACAAGGAATTGTAGCGCTTGGTGAATATTTGGGTAAAATGTTTCTGCCTCCTTGATTGCATCTATTAAATCAACCCCTTTGCAATCTCCTCTATTCTTCCACAGATTTTTCCATAATTCTACCTCATATTGAATTCCGTCGATATGGTAAAAATCCGCGATCTATTGATCGCAGGTCCGTCTCCACAATATTTGCAGGATGTAGGGCCATGAGAAGAAAAGCAGGAGTTTGTTCTTCTCCTAATCTAGCTTGGAACGATCCCAACAGCGAATCTAGATAAGGAACATATAATGACCTGAAATATTCAACCATTGACGTCGACGGATGATTTGCTCTGTGTTGTTGCCGGGCTACTAATCTTGGTAGGCGAAGTTCAATATCTAATTTTTGAGCAATCTCGTGCGCTTCATCAAAGAGTTCTCCAGCTCCCCCTTCCGCAAATGCTCTATCCTTTTCGATTACGGATACTATATGTTTAATGTAATCAGCACACTTCATTATATCAACGTGTTTAGACTGCAATATGTTTGCGATAGGTTCCAAACGAGAGCTGTATTTATTTATTATACACAGTGACCATATAAATGAAGTTTGTGTTGTTGCAGACAACATTTGAAGGGCGACTTTTTTTGTATTTGAATTTCCTTCTTTAGTCAGCGTCTCTAATCCTTCCACCATTTCAATAAAGTTCTTATGAAACACAGATATGCTCTTGTATTTCTGACTCCAACCAGTTTCGCATAACATTGGAATATTTGGTGCATATTTGCGTCTTAGCACCGACTCTCGGAAAAAGTTGATAACATCTTTAATCGTTGAGACGCAATTACGTATTTCAGTAAGCTTGTTCAAATCATTGACTACAAGATTCAATTTGTGCGCTGCAGAATGAAAATATATACCTTTTTTGTAGATATCTCTCAAAATTTTTTGAACGCCCCCATCTTTACCAGCCATTGTATAGCATCCGTCGTATCCTTGTCCCACACATTTATCTGGGTCTAAATTCAGGTTCTGGATAAAAGTGTGGATTGATTTGGCGATTGTTGGTGCAGACATGCTTTCTAGAACCACAAAACCAAGAAAATCTTCTCTCAGTACTCCATGCACATTGTCAAATACTACAGAGAGTTGTTCCTTGCCAAAAATATCTGCGGTTTCATCTGCCAAAATACTATATGAACAAGCTTTATTTATTTCTCCTGCTAAAATTTCTTTTAGCGAAGTACCACATATGTTCAATATTTTATTTTGTATCCTTGACGAGGTGTATTGGGCGTTCTTCTTCCCTTTCTCCATATGTAGGCGCAATTGTTTATCTCCGGAGTCAATTTTTAATGTAAGCAAGTCATGCAAAATACCTAAAAATAAAGACAAAATGTCTCATTCGTATGAGGTTCTGCATAATAAATAAGTTTACCTTCATCGTTCAATTTTCCTCTTAACGGCAGATCGTGAGTTCCGCAAAATATAATTGTGGAAACAATTGATTTCAAAATTTTTCGGTTTTCCGCTATAACGGCATGGTGCCCCTTTTGCAATAGAATATCTACAGACTGTTCTACATTCTGGAACGATTTCGCCGCTTGGCTGGATTCCTTGTGCACGTTGAACCTAAGTGTAATTTGAAGTATTCGTGTGCATCCTTGTATCTAGTAAAGGGTCTTATCATAAACGACCCTACCACTCCACGTGTCACTTTTGGAGGGAATAGTACATAAAAAAGACAAAAGGCACCCTTTAGACGTTTTGAATAAACTAGCCACGGACTGTACATTTCTAACCAACTATACTTGAATTTGCGTTTCAACTGTGTGGCATCCGCAGCAAAGTCATAACTTTTGGGTGGCGTCCAACACGAAGTTAAAATTCTAGTCCGCTCAGCCCTAGTCATTAGATGGGTTCATCCAATCCACATACCAATATCATTGTCAGGATAATCCTCGCCTTGATTCCCGCTTTGCACTATCGAACCTGATGTGGGGGCTTCGGCATTAATATTTGCATCTACGTTTTGGGACATAAGTGTCTCTACTTTTTTCTGCTTATGAGCATTGGCTTCCTTATCTTCATCGCTAGGGCTTCCCCTGTGACGTACTTTCCGTTTACTTTCTGAAAAAGTTATGATGTCTAAGAAATGCTATTTAAACCATAACCAATAATTAAGACCACTCACCAAAAAATATACGTATATCCATTGCACAGTAAGCACAGTAATTATTCACGATTTCAGGATATAAATTTGATACAACGATTCTATTTCAAATTTCACCTACTGGCTACTGTACCATACACACGAACAACAACGCTGTGAATAAGCGAATAATGAAAATTGTATTGCAAGATTTTACAAGTTGACAATAATTTGAAACGTTCCGTTTATGGAAAAAAATTGTTATTGCCACAATTTCCGTCCTACCTTTGACCTTTCGTGCGGTGTCGGTGTTGTTTGTACTCGGATTCGTACCAACCATAAACAAAAACAGATGCGCCGTATTTATTGTATTGTATAAAGCATAAAGCTTCTGAGAATTCAGATTTGCCGTTTTCGTTTATGAAGCTATTTAAAATATATTAGTCGCCGAATTCGACAATTCTATAACTATATTTATAGTCTTAGCTAAACATACGTAACATTTGTATTTTGCACCACTTCCACTTGGATTGTGCTTAAAAAATGAGTCCTTAAATTTTGTTTCACTTTTGCTGAATAATCACATTGATCACATTTGTAATCAAGAATCTACACTGGAATTATGCAATAAACTATGTGAAACAAGAGCCGCTTTATATTTTGTTACATAATCGCATTGGTGACATTTGTGTTTAGCAGCACCTGAATTGTGCTTTACAATATGTCTCCTGAAATTTTGTTTCGATTTTGTTAAATATTCACATTGATCACATTTGTAAATACGTGAATTATGTAAATCACTATGTTTAGCTTAGTGTCTTACTTATTTAATTATTCTCTAAATATTATTACTGTAATGCATGTCTTTTTCCTTCCATTTGTGGCATAATAGATTTTGTTATTTAAAAGTTAATTGGTTATTTACTATTTTTCTCACGGGAGAAAAGGGGCATTATTAAACCTTTCACAATTTCGGCCAGGGGGGGGGGGGTTATCTGCCCCCCCTTGCCCCACCATGCGTACGCCCTTGGGTGGAGTCTCAAATACTACTATTCACCGAACATTAAGACGGGATCACCGATATCCTTACCATCTACAACCTGTTCAAGGACTACAACCAGGGGATGCAGAACGTAGAGTTTCGTATTGTCGATGGATTCTTGCTGAAAATAATAACAATCCAGGTTTTTTAAATAATGTTTGGACCGATGAATCCTGCTTCACTCGCCGTGGTGTGGTAAATTTTCACAACCAGCACGTTTGGGCACATGAAAATCCACATGTAGTTCGCTCGAGACATTTCCAACAAGAATTTAGTGTGAACGTCTGGATAGGTATTTACAATAATCACCTTTTTGGGCCCTACTTTTTACCACCTCGGATGAATGCTGCGGATTTCTTGGAATTCTTAGAAAATGAACATGGGAAAATGTGGGAACATATTCCCTTAAATTTACGAAGAACGGCTTGGTTCCAGCTTGGTGGTGGTCCAGCTCATTATAGCAGAATCGTTAGAAACTGGCTGGACAACCACTATCCAGGAAGATGGATCGGTCGTGCAAGCCCAGTTCCCTGGCGGCCAAGGTCTCCAGACCTAAATCCCTTAGATTTTTTTGTGTGGGGGTATTTAAAAGAAAGGGTGTATGCAACTCCTGTGACAACAAGAGATGAGCTCATTAATAGGATTAGGGATGCGTGTAATGAAATTCGTCAATTTTTAGTTAATATTCCACGTGCAATTATTCGTCGGTGTGTCAAAATCTTAAATAGAAATTCTTTCCAATTTTTTCCAATAAATACGTATTTTTTTAATATGTATTTTGTTGTTTTACTTTTATTTTCCTTTATTTAATTCAACTGAAAAGTTAGGAAAAAATCAGTGGAGTACTACTTTTTGTTAAGACAAAAAAAAACGTGAGAATTGACATAATTTGATTCTTTTTTTTTTATTGTTCTTTTCGTGACGTTCTTTACTTACCATTTGGAAGCTGTTCATGGATTACAGCTAATTTATCTCAAAAACTGTGCATTTTTCGAAAAAAAAAAACAGAAGACAAAAAAGTTTCTAAAACAAATGGGCAATCTAAATTTTTAAGAGTTAGAGGCGTCGCATGAAAAAGTTTGGGGGGATAAAAGTGTACCACCCCAGAAAATGTACTACCCTGTAGATATTGATAAACGTTAAACTACTCTTAATATTGAGTTTAAGAAGTGTAATATGTGTACTAAATTTGGATTTATTATTTTAAATAGTTTTGAAGATAAATTAAAAGAACTGAAAAAAAATTAACTTTGAAACCCTGTATCTCCAAAACTAAGCGTTTGGCAACCTATGTTTATATGAACTTTTTGTCTTAATTTTGAAAGCTTTATCGACTATTAAAGTCCTGCTACAAAAAACTGGATCACCCTGTATAATCTCAAGAGGCATTGCGATTTGCCGTTCAAGCTCATGGCTGGTGGTAAATATATTTATTTAAAAATGGTTTAGCATTGTTTGAAATTGTAAAATACGTTACATTAATTCAAATAATGTAATTGTTTAAATACAGTAGCCTTACTACTTGGAATTTACGCTAATTAAGTGTTATGTCTAATAGATTCCAACCAACCTGTCAAGATTATTCAAAAAGGTTGTTTTTAATTTACCGTGAAACGGTAAACGTCAATTAAAAACCTTTAATTGCTCAAAACGGCAATGAAATAACCTTTATTATGTGGTGAAATTCCTGTACTGTGCCTGGTTATTAATTTAGCAGAGCATTTTTGTATACGCACTCAAATACACCAAATGGATGTACAAAAATATTTATTGAAAATATTAATAAATTAGATAATCAATACGCAGTTAACTAATTTTTGTAATTGTAATTTACTCATTTTAATAATAACTGAATTTGGTTTGTTCAAAGATAGATTTTCTATCTCTTTAAAAGAAAAATATTTTAGGTTTCGACATTCAAACGTTAATCAATTTAATTAAAAATTATTATTAATTTTATTAAATACATAAATAAAAAGTTTACCTCGAGTAGGATTTGAAACTACGACCTGTACTTTGCTAGAGTTAATCAATTTAATTCATTTATTAATAAACTAGTATATTGGTTGAATTACACTTTACATGAACGAATAAATATTATCCTGCAGTCTCATGTACCATGTGCTAGTTAAAATTATCCTTAAAATGAAATACAAGTGTACAAATGTAGTGAAATAAAAATTGATCCTTATGAAATAAAGTTGAATTTAAAAAAAAAATTAATGAAGAAGGCAAAGCGATAATGAAACGATGTTCTTACTTTAAATAACGTTCGTTCATCCAGAATTATATCCGCTAGCATTTTTACTCAATGCCGCTAGTCCTCTGTGCACAGGCTTCTTTTCACTCTCACTCATTTTCCAATAACCATGATAATCACTTGTATAATTTTACATCACACCAACATCGTTCATTAATTTACTCTTCCTTTAAACATCGGTCTTTGCTTGAGAATCACAAGGACAAATTGACTTTACTCTTTAACTGCATCTGTTGACTTAAATTCGCTTATGAGATACATTACTGTGTTTACCTCCGTCATAATTATGTATGCAATGCACTTTAATCGCGCGACAGCTCTTTTCACAAAACGAACGTTCCATTAATATTATTTTATACCTAATTAAGGATAATACATTAACATTTCAACGTAAATTTCAGAAAATATGATCGATAACTAGACCCGCGCCGTCCATATGGGCAACTCGTGCGTTGCACGAGGGCGCCGTGGATACAAAGTGCCTGTCGATGCCCCTAAATTTATAAATTTTCAACAATACAAAAAATAAAATTGTGTTCCCGTCATTTGAACACGAAAATGGTAGTAATTTCTGCGTGCAGTTTCAGCGAGTTTTATTTTGTTCAAGAAAAATAATAATAAACATACACTGTGTCTCTTGAATTTCTGGACATAGGGAATTCCCATGTTAAAATAAACTATTGTAAATATTGGCTCCCCTAATTATTTTACAGTAAAATGTCAAATGTAAAACTTCTTAAGGAAAAAAGGCTGCTTCTTATGTTAC
Source organism: Vesta saturnalis (assembly GCA_036346205.1). NCBI lineage: Eukaryota > Metazoa > Arthropoda > Insecta > Coleoptera > Lampyridae > Vesta > Vesta saturnalis. The sequence goes on from JARFJB010000793.1 coordinate 1,033,822, forward strand.
AATTGCATTTACATTTGGTTCATCCGTTTTCGAGAAATTCCAGGACTTTTTCGTAACTGGTCAAGGTTGCTTTGCTTTAGACAGACAATGCTAACAATAATTATTAATTGTCATTGTAAATCATTCATTGTTCAAAAACAATTCATTCATCATTAAAACTTTATTTGGGACAGATTATTACTTTTTAAAGAAAAATTTGTTTATAAAAATGAATTATTACACCATTGAAGAAAAAGTAAAGTTTATTGAATGGCATTACTCTGGCAATTCACTTAGAAATATCAAAGATTTGTACTCGGCTAGTTATCAAAACCGGCAAATTCCAAGTGCAGAAACAATTTCAAAAATTATCAACTTACTCAAATCTACCGGTAACGTTAATAAGCCATGTAATTGTCAAGATATTAAACCTCTCAAAATGACTGAGATTTGGATGTGTTACTTAATGTTGTTGAAGATAAGAATAAAAGTGTGAGACAAATTGGGTGCAGTTTAGGAATATCTCACAGTACCGTCCATCGAACTTTGAAGCGACAAACTCCAGTGTTCAAGTCTTTCAAGTATAGCTTGCAGCACGAAATTTTTGATGAAGATAAACTCATGAGAATGGAGTTCTGCGAAAGATTAGTAGAGTTATCAAACATGGATAGAAACATTCTAAGTCGTATTTTATTCACCGACGAATGTTCTTTTTCAACTCATGGTATTCATAACCGCCAAAATTTTCGTTACTGGAATACTGAAAATTTGCATTTATCAATAAAGAGTAGAAGTCAATATCGCAACACAATTAATGTATGGATTGGCATACTGCGCCATAGATTAATAGGTCCTTTCTTTATTGATGGTACGTTGACTGGAGAGCGCTCTCTTCAGCTGCTTCAAGAAGAAATTGGCCCAGCGCTGTTAGACTTGAACCTGGAGGAAGACATTTGGTACCAGCACGATGGGTGTCCAGCACACAATAGTGTAATCGTACGTGAGTGTCTAGACTTCACGTTTCCCGGCTGTTGGATAGGTCGAGGTGGTACCATAAACTGGCCAGCACGCTCCCCTGATTTGGCTCCCTGTGACTTTTTCCTCTGGGGTTATTTACAAAACAAATTATACAACAGTGAAAACTCGTTTAACAGTCTGATCGACTTAAAAGAAGCAATCTTATCAAACAGCCATGAAGTCTCCCAGTACATGCTCGCAAACGTTCGGCGAGAGTTCTATGATCGACTTGGATATTACTTAGCTGCAATCGGAGATTTATTTGAACACTTGATCAAATAGTATAAATGATGATTTTTTTGTTATTTATTTTCCAATCTTCATAATTAATTTGTTTATTTAGAATATCATCTTCTTGTTTATAACAGACTTGTTTTATTCGTGCTCCTTATTGTATTTATCCTGACACTTATATGGCTTATTAACGTTACCGGTTACGAAAAAGCCCGTAAGTTTTTCCTAATTTTCTCGAAAACGGATGAACCAAATGTAAATGCAATTGTAACATAAGAAGCAGCCTTTTTTCCTTAAGAAGTTTTGCGTTTGACATTTTACTGTAAAATAATTAGGGGAGCCAATATTTACAATAGTTTATTTTAACATGGGAATTCCCTACGTCCAGAAATTCAAGAGACACAGTGTAGATAAATAATTCTTTATTCATAGTAAAGGCTTAATCATTTGTCGTGTTGCGTTTCAACTTGTATTTTAACGAGTATACAAATATTCGTGTTGTAACTTGCATTCTGTGACTTGTATTTCGACCTCCTAAATAAAAAGAGTTTATGTGATAGATTTGTTTTATATTTATTATATTATCATACCGTTTGATAAATAGTTAAGAAGCAATAATTTTAATAATGATATTTATTTAGCTAATAAATTTTGTGTTCGTTTAATCGTTTGTTACTTAGTTTGAATTGATTACTTAAAAGCTTCTATCTAAGGTAGATTAAATAAGTTTTGTAATCGATTTGGTGGAAAAGTAACTGTTTAGGATCAATTTTTTTTCAAGTTTAAGGGGACATTCACGTTCTATAAAGCGCTTGAAAAGTTGGGATAAATTTCCTGAGCTTAGTTTTTGATCAACAGATTTGAAATTTGGAAGATGTACGTTGTATTGTCGCATCTGTCGATTGGTTGTTCTGGATTTTTGAAAATATTGGTGCAAAACGAAAAAAAAAACATAAAAATTTACGAAATCAAAAATTTAAAACAACGGTTACCTTCAAAATTACTTTTTAAAGCATAAGTAAAGAAACGCCTTTTTCAAAATTTTGGAAAATAACTGAGTAATTTTTAGACAAAGGTCTTAAATCTTGTCATCTAAGGCGTGTATGCAGTATTGCCTTAACTCCTCCTACTGTTGAGTGTACGTGCACTAGAGTAGTTGGTTTAAGTTTCTTTATTACCTATTTGCTGTTTTATGTATTATTGTAATATTTGTAACACAGAATCAGGTAAGAGAATTATTATGATTACTGATGGGATTGTGAGAATTATTATAATAAGTGCTACAATGATAGTGGAATTGAATTACTGCAATTATATAGCAAAACGAATAAAACTATACTCGTAAAAATAGTGAAGTCGTAGCGGTTGAGGAAACCATCACCAAATCGTGCTGTTTCAGCTCCATCTCAGTTGTCAGTACCGGCTTCCACATCTAAGGGCGTAGGTATTTGAGATCATCCCGATGCGTACGGACATCCTTAGTACTCACCCTCTTGATATTAGTGCTACGTACGTACTGAACAGTTTTTATAGCGTGTTGTGCCTGTATGGTATTATCGAAGTATACCTAGAAACGTATTTTTATATTCATCAGTGTGGTTGTCTATGTGTATGCGTGTTTGTATATACCTATAAAGTGATTGTGGGACATAGAATAAACTTTTAAAATGCCACCAAAAAGGAAATATAAACAAAGTCCGAAAAAGCCACTTATCACTTTCAAGCTGATACGTTATTGCGTAGTAAAGATTATTCCAACTACCTACATTCTTCAAAATTAATAATTATGTATGTACAGGGTGACTTACAAAGCCGGCGATGAATACCCATAAAATGAGATGATCCGACCACTATTACCTTATGTAAATGTTGATAGTTTACCAGAAAAAAGTGTTTAAATTTTTCTAAAAATTGTTTTGGGTGCCCTGTACTGACACTGTACTGCTTTATGGTGAGGCTCGCACACACTTTCACTAACCTGGTGCAACATGTGAAAGATTTCGGTTGCGACAATGTTGAATGAAGTAGGGTTTTTAGTTGTTTTATAAACAACGACATAATAAATAGCAAGATTCGGATAACGAAAAATGAATGACCAGTATGACAAAACAATCTGTCTTGTGGAAATGAGTAGCCATCGGATTTTATTTTAGAACAGACTTGCTTCAATGTAAAATGCTAGACCGTTAGTAGTTCAGTGTTAGCGGTCGCATGTCACGTGGTTGGTGCGGGCTCGAATCCCGCCACATGCAATTTTTTTTGTTAGGTTACAGTAGTATTTTTTATCTAATCTAAAATATATACAAACCTTCTGTAAACTTGGTTTTATAGATAACGCATGTCTACAAAACACACAGATGTTTTGTGCGCATGTCTGTTCTAAAATAAATTCCAATGGGCAACGTTTCGCGTCACCATAGAAGCCACCAGATCTAGTGCTGCAAACAGCTGCGGCACCTGGCATTGCCCCACTTGAAACGAACGTTGTCAAGATAACTTATTGCCAATGCTTCCTCTGGGCGCTAAATAAAACAAAAGCAGTTCTCAAAAAAGTGGCTGTTTCATTTTTCTCGCAAACTATTAACATTCGGATAGGGCATTATTATCTGAATCGTAATCTTTTATTCACGTAAAATACCTACACACATTTTGCGACCTTAAAAAGTGAGGTGGGTACCTTTTAATTACAATTTTAAAATAAGATTATCGCAACTCGGCGTTGAAGTAAGAAAAAAACTTAGAACTGAAGTAAGGGTTGATCCTCACGATTTGGAAGAAGCAACAGTTTACACTTCTGATACTCATATTGAATCATCTACAGCCATGTTCACGTATGTATCTATACATTTTGTAAAATGGATTATATTCAGTAGCATGTGATTTAGGGGAGAACCAAAAGCATCCTCCGACACAGGCATATATCGAGAAGATGATCCTCAACTGAAGTCTGACGCGAGCAACAGTAGAAGTCCTGATTCGCCCAGGTTTATTTATTATTTTGACTATAGAATATTAAGGAAATCAATATTGTGAATACATATTTGCAGGCCTTCGACATCTAAAGACGTTGATTACCCAGTAACGATAACAGAAACGCTGCAAATTAAAGAACAAGCTTTAGAGCCATTTCCAGAGGGTAGAAGAGTAGTAGATATACAACATTTTTTGCACAATATTACAGATCTTGATGACCATAAGCCGTTTGATTGCCGTTTTTCTAACATGAAATTTATTCGCGAGATCAGAAAGGGTTTAATAAGTTCATTTGTCTTTAAGTGTAATATGTGCAATATAGGAAAACGAGTCTCGACAGAGCCTTCACATGGAAGTGTAACATCTATGGATGCAAACTCTGCATCTGTATTAGCTGCAATATCTACTGGATGTGGGCATTCACAACTGTCTCAACAACATGCTAATTTAAATATCCCTTCCATGACTACACGACAGTATTCAAAATATCACGAATTAGTTTCGCAAACCATTTTAGATACTTCATGGGTGACAATGGAAGAAGCTGGACAGGAAGAATTGCGGTTAGCTAGGGAAATTGGAGATGTAGATGCCGCTGGTAATGGTCTCATACTAGTGATAGCCGACGGGTTTGGTCGAAGCGATCGTATAAGGTTAATTACGATGCATCTTCTGGGATAGTAAATTACATAGAATACATTAGTATCAATACCACTAATATTCAATATTTTAGGCATGTATAGTTGGAGCTAAAACTGGAAAACTACTGTTCGTTGCCTCCAGAAATAAGTACTGTGCAATCTGCGCTAGAGCTGCCACGAAAAATGTGACAGCTACAGACCATTGTTGCTATAAAAACTGGCAAAGCACTTCAACTGGAATCGAATCCCACATAGTACTAGAGGGTTTCAAATCCAGCATTGAAATGCATAAATTGAAGTATGTCAAAATAGTCGGGGATGGAGATAGTAGTGTATATAAGAAGCTTTGCACTGAGAGACCTTATGGTGGTAATGTTCACATTAGTAAAATAGAATGCACTAACCACCTTCTGCGAAACTATTGTGCCAAACTACGCGAGCTGTGCACCAAAAGGAAAAGTAGCACTAATCAAATTGTTGCTCCTCAGTTTAGAACCGTTTTAAGGGCCAACATTCAGAGGTTAAGAATTGGTATAAAAAAAGCAATACTGTATCGACGCAAAGAAGAAAGAACGCTAGAGCAACAAATTGCTGGATTAAAATCTGATATTTCCAATTGCCCTCATCACGTATTTGGAAATTATCTACAATGCGATGCATATTTTTGTACGGGCAGCAAGGAGGGTGACGTAAATTATATATCAGATTTTCAAAACTGTGGCCTAATGGATGATATACTGCCCTGCGGTAATAGGCTACAACAGAATGCATTCAGTTTGCTGTTGAATATGAACAACAACGCAGCTGAATGCTATAATTCTGTGGTAGCAAAATTCATTAGACATTGGAAGCAAGCGTATTAATTTTAGCATAAAGAATAGTTATGATATCAGATGTTGAGCTGCGGCGCTTCAGTTTAACGAACACGAGAAGGCTATATCTACGGTCCATAAACGAATGACTACAAAAAGTCCGGGAAAATACACGAAGTTGTATATAGAAAAGATGAGACAACGACGAATATACAATAAAACAAGAAAAAAACTTTTCCCGACAATGTCAAAAAAGAAGAGTGGAACTACTGGTGCCGATATTGATTATGGAGCAGTTGAAGAATTATTGTACAACAATGGAACAAAGGAAAGAGGAACTGTTTCGCCTAATCGCGACTTCCAATGTCCAAGAATTGGAAATGAAGACCCGAGGACAATGCAGCAATCCTGTATGGAAAAGCGAAAAAATGTATAGGCTTACAGCGTCTAATTTTGGAGCACTCTGTAAACTCAGGGCGAGCACGGATCCGACAACGTTAGCAAAACGAATTTTGAATTCTGCATTTACCGGATCGGCTGCTACCAGATGGGGTATAGATCATGAACCCATTGCACGAAATAAATTTAAAGAAAAACTTGGCATTTCTGACGAAATTAGTGAATGTGGTCTCTTCATACATCCCGAATTTCCACATTTAGGGGCCAGTCCAGATGGACGATTACCTGGACGAGAAATTATAGAGATAAAATGTCCTTACTCCAGCAGACATATTTCGCCAGAAGAAGGTGTTGCCAAAAAAAAATTTGGAGGAATGTATGGATGGCACCTATAAACTGAAAAAACAGGATAAATATTATAATCAAGGACAAGGCCAGTTGCCAATCAGTGGTGCTGCTTTTTGCTATTTTGTGGTGTGGACACCTTTTGGTATTATAGTTGACACAGTAAGTTACTTATCGAAACAATAATACATAAGAATTTTATATCTCAATGTCCTTTTTTCAGATTGTCCAAGATAACGAATGTTGAAACGTCATGTTGCCAAAATTAAATAAATTTTATTATGAAGTGATGATACCGGAAATAGTACAAAATAATTTTTAAATTCTTTATACATCTGTATTCCGCACATTATACAGTGTGGAAACGCGGGTAAATTCGGTAATTATTCTGTATGATAAGAGACAAAATCTAAAAAGGTTGTAGCGATTTAAATTACGGCACATAAGAAAAATGTTTTTCAGAAGTTTCCATCAATTGTGACGTCAGAAATATTTTTTTAAGTAACAACCTACATTTATTTTTATTTCGGTAGAGTTTTTGAAACGATTTAAAATTTTGAATAGGTTACATAAGAAAAAAATCAAGAAAAACTGCTTACACTTAAAAAAATTAAAAATGAATTTCCTAATTACCGGGATTTGGTTCACCCTGTATAAATGAAACACCCTGTATAACCTAAAATAATTTTACAATATGCGCCTCAGTTCTTTCTACCACACTTCAAAATGTTGTTCTTCTATACCATCGAATAAAGGGTGTATTACCCGCGGACGCAAGTTTGGGACACCCACATGTACCTTTTCGTACGTAAAAAGATGAACCGTTTCTAATTCTGCAATAAAAAATGGGGGTTGAAATTTAAAAAAAATGTCGATCACGTCATATCTTTTCTTGACACCCTGTATATTTCACTTTTGCTAAGAAAATTCGAAATTGAAAATAAGTATCGACGGGACTGAGCGTTTTCTACCTAAGAACCAATTCGCATTTTTAATTTCTGCTCACTGTTATTTTGTTGATTATAGTAGGAGGAATTGTATGATTTTTAGTAGACTAGTATAATTATTTTCGTTAGTGCTCAATACCTACATATTTGTACATTGTATTCTACAAGGACATTGCAGAAGTTCGAAATGTGAAAAACGCATGGTTGCGTTATTTTCTATTTCTTGTTAACCTGACGGTTGTTATGAGGAATACTTTCAAATGCATAATGTAAATTCAGATAACTACTGCACGTTCTTGCTTTATTTGTTGAAATCATATTGTAGGAAAGAAACAGCAATAGTGTATATATAAAACGCTAATCCAAAAACTGAAAATATTAATTTTACAGACTTTAGATACCGATCCACGTTGACTAGATTGACGTGCGACAACTTGATGCATGACCAATCGCGTGCAAGCTAGAGGTTATAAAGTATCTTGCAATTGTGGATCACACACCTTCTAAAAATCACACTTCGAGAGTTGTAGCTTACCGTGAAAACCCCCTTAAGCAATATATATTTTTAATTGTTACCCTTCTTGTTTGAAAGAAACTACTTTAAAGTTTTGCCGCAACCTCAGGAATATTTAAAAATTTAAACTGTTTTCTTTTTTATTAATTTTCACGATTCAATTATTTTTGCAATTAATAAAATATGTAGCGAATTAATTTGGATTTATATATAGATGTCTAAAGAGGAAAAAATAAAAAGAAACTTTCCGGGTATGAAAACTTATTAAACAAACGAAAACGAGCAGAAAACTAATGTAACGTTTTTTTCAAAAACCAACCATTTCTCAAGAAAACAAAGACCTTTTGTCTACATCAACGACGGAATTAGAAACTCAACTAAGTAGCTGCCAAATGGTGTCCGATTTCTTGATTCCTACAGTATCCTCAACTACTCATAAAGAACTGCTGTAGAAGGAATTTGAAGGCAGTGTCAATATTCAGCTACAATCAACTTCTAGCAAAGATTGTAAACTTGATGACGATGAAAAGAAATTTTTGTCACTTTTTGAGGATCCAGGGTTATGGCCTAAAGTTTTATTTCCCCATCATGTTCAATTATTAGTACATAGTGGACCAGGTAATTATCACATTAAAAATCAGAATAATGAAAAAGTTAAACGAGGATGGCTGTTATATTCTAAAGAAAAGAATTCTGTATATTGTTTTTATTACAAAATCTTTAATGTTGCAAATTCTGAAAACTATACAATTACTAATTAGGTAACGATAATGGGTTTAATGATTTAAGTTACCACGAAAAAAGTAAGTTACATTTCCAGAATTTGAATCAATGGGCAGATCTTTTAAATCAAATTAAAAAGAATACATGCGGTTATAGAGCATATTTTTTATACGGTTCAATTTTTGGCTGAACTGAACTTAGCCAGTAGTACAGGGGCACTTGTCGCCGCCATCTTGGATTTTCCGGGGAAAACCCACCTTTCACTTTTTTATATGCTCACGTGTGAGACCGCATTTTCCACCTTTATTTTTTACTCGCTTACGTGTAGGACGTATTTTTTCACCCCTATTTTTTTACATACACCCACGTGTCAGACCGTATTTTCAACCCTTTCTTTTCGAAGGCCCTTTTCAACCCTAATTATTTTTACTCGCTTACGTATAGGATGTGTATTTTTACCCCTATTTTATGATAGCTCACGTGTAGGACGTGTTTTTCACCCTATTTTATGACAACTCACGTATAGGACACGTATTTTCTACCCTATGGGTCAACCCTAATTAGAGCCTTTCTGTACTTGCGGACGTGAGGGGTAGATGTAGGCCTTGGGGCTGGGGGCCGGTCTAGGGATAAGTCTTAGGGTTGGACCTGGGGCTGGGGGTGGACCTGGACTTGTACTTGGGGTTGGTCTTAGGGTTATTTTTGATGGTATTAAGGTCCTTCTGGCTATATTAAGAACAGTGCCCCTGGAGGTTGCACACGCATACAATGTTGGAAATTGCATAATCAATAAGATATTATTATCGATCCTATTGCTTTAAAATGGTCAAATGCTATTGGATGATCTTTTACCTATACGAGAAAACGTATTTTCTAATAATAATGTAAAATAGCAGCTGTGTGAAGGACTGATCTTGCGTGGGGGAATTTGAATGACAGTAAAATTTAATTATAGAACACTTATTTTTATTGTAAATGTCATAATTAAAAATCCTCAGTGAACTATAAAAAATTACTGACATTCGGGTCTAATGAAACAAATTTTTATTAAGTTAATTAATTACATAACAGCAATATTGTCTTCTAAAACGAATATTAAAACATAGTTTACCTGCATTGAAGTATGTTTAATATCCATCCGACCGTTAAAATGTTGTACGCCTTAATATTTTTTAAAGAAACTTAGATGTGTTTTATAACTGTAATTAAAAATCTGTAAATTAATAAAGGGTTAACACCACACTTACCAGTTCTGTACTTAAAGAACGTTTTGAGGCACTGCTTCACGAGTGATAGTCACTGCTTTTGTGCTGCATGTCAAACTAAAAACAACTTTCTAGGTTGTGTAAAACTACCTATTGATTTCTATAATTAGATGTAAAATATACAAACAACCTTATTATCTTATCGCACTTTCGGCAATTGTATTTACCTTTCTCTTAAAATAAATCGGTTTGAAAAACATTCATATTGTACACACGGACACACAAATTGTTTATAAAAAACCATATTAAGAGTTTGGAAAGTTACATGTTTTAAATTCCATAACAATATGTAGTAAGAAATCACTGTTCATGTTTACTTTAGCTAATTACCGTGTAATTATATAACTTTGTTAAATGTAGTAGTCTAAAATTGATTACCAATATAAATGGTTAACATAATTTCTTTTTAAGAAACACTAAATCATAAATTTTATAATTAACAATAACTACAAGTTTAAAATCAACGAATACGTGCGTACCTACTATTTTGTAGAGTTGATCTTATGACGTCATCCTGCGTAATAATACATCTTTAAAAATCTTTATAGACATTTTTGTTAGCCATATCAGGTAAAAAAACATATATTAAAAATAATACGCTTACCTCTAGAAGTTTTTTTTCCTTCAACTGTACCATGCATTGAACAGATTTTTTTTTTATACAACGTGTCTCACTAAAATACGATTTGTGAATGGCTGAATATAAACACCCGATTACATACCGAACATTAAACTATTTTAGAAAGTAATACACAAAAACCTGAATTCGTATTTAACAATCATGTTGTACTTACAAAAAAATTTACATTCAAAACACTTACAAATATTTTAAAAATTTTGCTAACGCGGAAATTACTTTTAAATAATTGAATCTTCAGGTTACATAAAAACTATTGTATACTCAATTACGTTCACACGCACACACACATGTGATTCACGTTATATGGATTTTTATCAGTTAGGATTAATAGCAATGTCAACTAAACGTTTTAAAAATTTCTAATCTGAAATAAGAGTGACGTAATCTAATTTTACGTGAAATTTCATGGGGAGTATCATTATTATCGAGATTTTGAGATACAATCACCTCATCGTCTTCACCTTGAACGATTATATTGTAACAACCTATAAAAGTAGCTAATAACCCTGACAGCTTTTATCAGACACTATTATTACATGGACATGAGGTTAGCCCTAAATTAACTGGTTTCAACACGGCTCTGGAAATGCTGCACACGCTTCAAATCTTTCAGCTCGTTCGCAGAAGTTGTACCGTATTCATTTCCTTCAATTTTTACCTGCATTCTGTTTCGAGACTGTAGTACGTTTTCTAATACATAAACAGAATCTTCAATACTGTGATACATGTAGCAGCAAAACACATTAGCTAGTTAGTTTCACCTCTATATTATTTTACATGCAAGCCTGACCTTATCATAAATAAGTACATCTGTCAAAAAGCTAATTAAACATAACTCCACGGACTGGGCATAGCAAGCAGCGTTTCCAATTATAGCTTTTAGTTAACACAATAGTGCCTAGAATTACATACAATCGACAAGCACGGATTTAGCACGAGGATCAAACGAAAACACGCACACACACGCACGCACGTACGCAAGCACGCACGCACGACGCACGCTACGCATCGCAACGTCACGCACGCTCGCACGCACGCACGACGCTCGCACGTACGCTCGCACGTGCTCGCCACGCACGCACGACGCACGCACGCATGCTCGCTACGCACGCACTACGCACGCACGCTCGCACGTACGCACGACACGCACGCACGCCGTACGCAGCTCGCACGCACGTACGCTCGCACGCACGCACGTACGCACGCACGCACTACGCACGCACGCACGCACGCATACGCAAGCTGGCACGCCGCACGCACGTACGCACACACACGACGCACACACACACAGGTACTCACACACACACGCACACACGCACACACACACACACACACACACACACACACACACACACACACGAGGGTGCGAAAACACGCAAACGCAAAAACACGCTAACACAAAAAACATGCAAACACGAAAACACGCTAAAGCCAAAACACGCTAACACAAAAACGCTATCACGAAAATACGCAAACGCGAAGACATACAAATGCGAAAACGCGTAAAACGAAAACACGCAAATACGATAACACACACACACACACACACACACACACAAACGAAAACACGCCAACACAAGAAAAACACGCAAACGAAAACACGCTAAAGCCAAAACTCGTAAAACTGCAAACATGAATCAAGACGGTGGAGCACCGTTAGGAGAAAAACAAGTTTATTAACAAAATTGAAGGAAAGCTTAACGTTTGAAAATATATTATTATTATTATTATAAACAACAATACATCATTATTATTTAATAACATGCTTTATCAGTTTTCTTCTTCTTCTTCTTGAACCGTGATTCGTCGTCATCATCATTGTGATCTTCAGATTCACCCTTCTTCCCTACCTCATTGCTCTTCTTTCTCTTCTGTGAACCATCACCATCACCTTGGATGTGTGATACATTCAGATCAACCACGTCATCGCTTTCATCTTTATCTTGAACGACTATGTTGTAATAGTTTATTAACAAGTCAGTAAAATCTCTAATGTCCGCTGATGTTGGCTCATAAACAGGAGAATACACTATAGTAATGCTCACTCGATGACAGTTACACTTTAAAGAGCGAAACACACGAGAAACAAGTACGCAGCTAGCCCTGGGTCTTGTGCGCAAGAGCGTTCGTCAATGTTAGGGTAGAATCGGTTATCTTCGGGGAATATCTGAAGTATTGACCTAACCACGCTCTAACATCGCCCCTAGGGACATGTTTATAAATCTAAACGTCTCTTTTATGGTCGAGGTATTTTCTCCTAAGACGTACTACAGTCTCGAAACAGAATGCAGGTAAAAATTGAAGGAAATGAATACGGTACAACTTCTGCGAACGAGCTGAAAGATTTGAAGCGTGTGCAGCATTTCCAGAGCCGTGTTGAAACCAGTTAATTTAGGGCTAACCTCATGTCCATGTAATAATAGTGTCTGATAAAAGCTGTCAGGGGTTATTAGCTACTTTTATAGGTTGTTACAATATAATCGTTCAAGGTGAAGACGATGAGGTGATTGTATCTCAAAATCTCGATAATAATGATACTCTCCATGAAATTTCAAGTAAAATTAGATTACGTCACTCTTATTTCAGATTAGAAATTTTTTAAAACGTTTAGTTGACATTGCTATTAATCCTAACTGATAAAAATCCATATAACGTGAATCACATGTGTGTGTGTGCGTGTGAACGTAATTGAGTATACAATAGTTTTTATGTAACCTGAAGAGTCAATTATTTAAAAGTAATTTCCGCGTTAGCACAATTTTTAAAATATTTGCAAGTGTTTTGAATGTAATTTTTTTTTTGTAAGTACAACATGATTGTTAAATACGAATTCAGGTTTTTGTGTATTACTTTCTAAAATAGTTTAATGTTCGGTATGTAATCGGGTGTTTATATTCAGTCATTCACAAATCGTATTTTAGTGGGACACGTTGTATAAAAAAAAATCTGTTCATTGCATGGTACAGTTGAAGGAAAAAAAACTTCTAGAGGTAAGCGTATTATTTTTAATATATGTTTTTTTACCTGATATGGCTAACAAAAATGTCTATAAAGATTTTTAAAGATGTATTATTACGCAGGATGACGTCATAAGATCAACTCTACAAAATAGTAGGTTCGCACGTATTCGTTGATTTTAAACTTGTAGTTATTGTTAATTATAAAATTTATGATTTAGTGTTTTTTAAAAAGAAATTATGTTAACCATTTATATTGGTAATCAATTTTAGACTACTATATTTAACAAAGTTATATAATTACACGGTAATTAGCTAAAGTAAACATGAACAGTGATTTCTTACTACATATTGTTGTGGAATTTAAAACATGTAACTTTCCAAACTCTTAATATGGTTTTTTATAAACAATTTGTGTGTCCGTGTGTACAATATGAATGTTTTTTTCAAACCGATTTATTTTAAGAGAAAGGTAAATACGAATTGCCGAAAGTGCGATAAGGATAATAAGGTTGTTTGTATATTTTACACTCTAACTATAGGGGAAATCAATAGGTAGTTTTACACAACCTAGAAAGTTGTTTTTTGGTTTGACATGCAGCACAAAAGCAGTGACTATCACTCGTGAAGCAGTGCCTCAAAACGTTCTTTAAGTACAGAACTGGTAAGTGTGGTGTTAACCCTTTATTTATTTACAGATTTTTAATTACAGTTATAAAACACATCTAAGTTTCTTTAAAAAATATTAAGGCGTACAACATTTTAAGGGTCGGATGGATATTAAACATATTTCAATGCAGGTAAACTATGTTTTAATATTCGTTTTAGAAGACATAATTGCTGTTATGTAATTAATTAACTTAATAAAAATTTGGTTCATTAGACCCGAATGTCAGTAATTTTATAGTTCACTGAGGATTTTTAATTATGACATTTACAATAAAATAAGTGTTCTATAATTAAATTTTACTGTCATTCAAATTTCACGCAAGATCAGTCCTTCACACAGCTGCTATTTTACATCATTATTAGAAAATACGTTTTCTCGTATAGGTAAAAGATCATCCAATAGCATTTGACCATTTTAAAGCAATAGGATCGATAATAATATCTTATTGATTATGCAATTTCAACATTGTATGCTGTGCAACCTCCAGGGGCACTGTTCTTAATATAGCCAGAAGGACCTTAATACCATCAAAATAACCCTAAGACCAACCCCAACAAGTCCAGGTCCACCAGAGGTCCAACCCTAAGACTTATCTAGACAGCCAGCCCCAAGGCCTACATCTGTCCGTCACGTGCGCAAGTACAGAAAGGCTCTAATTAGGTTGACCCATAGGGTAGAAAATACGTGTCCTATACGTGAGTTGTCATAAAATAGGTGAAAAACACGTCCTACACGTGAGCTATCATAAAATAGGTGAAAATACACATCCTATACGTAAGCGAGTAAAAATAATTAGGGTTGAAAAGGGCCTTCGAAAAGAAAGGGTTGAAAATACGGTCTCACACGTAGGTGTATGTAAAAAAATAGGGGTGAAAAAATAAGTCCTACACGTAAGCGAGTAAAAAATAAGGGTGGAAAATGTGGTCTCACACGTGAGCATATAAAAAAGTGAAAGGTGGGTTTTCCCCAGAAAATCCAAGATGGTGGCGACAAGTGCCCCTGTACTACTTTAGCCTTTTGAGGTACTACTAATAAATTATATGAAAAAAATAATGGCAACTTTTTGAAATGTAACGAAATGATCGCAAAATTTGATCTTATTATGTCTGAACATGTCAACCGGTCTCAAATGAAAGCGCACAAAATTATGCCTCATTATCTTGGACACAAACTTCAAAACGAAGTCATAACTTTATTGGGAAATAACGTTAGTTCTAAAATTTTAAACATGGCCAAAAAAGCTAAATATTTTTCTATCATCCTCGACTGTACACTCGATGTCAGCCACCAAGAACAGATTTTAGTAGATTCAGATTCGTCAATTTAAACGACTCGGGAATTAGTAATTTTTTGTTCTGTTACCGGTGAACGTTTAACTAATTGTTTGTTATCGACGTTAGAAAATTATGGATTAGATATTTTTAATTTACGCGGTCAAGGCTACGACAACGGGGCAAACATGAAGGGTAACCAGAATGGTTTATAAAACAAAATTTAATATCAATCCAAGAGCATTCTTTGTACCCTGTTGTAACCATAGTTTGAACCTTGTCATTAACGATGGCGCAAAGTCAAATATATTATTTGTAAATTTTTTTTCTATCGTTCAAGAACTTTATAACTTTTTCTCTGCTTCTACCCATCGATGGGCGATTTTGCAAAAAAACATATATCAAATTTGACTTTTAGATACCATATGGTCGAGTCAAATTGATGCCTTTAAGGTATTAACTAGGCAAAATATGCGATGCTCTTTTTGAAATTATTTCTGCGCAAAATTTTAATAATGTTGTAAAGTATGTAGCTATGGCACTTGCTAAAAAGTTAAAAAAATTTGAATTTGTATTCATGATGATTTTATCATTAAATATATTAAGCAAAGTTAGTATAGTGTCCAAAATTTTACAAACTCAAAATTTTAATATTGTGCAAGCGTGTGCTGGTTTAAGTAATTAAATAGATTTTTTAAAAAAACTGTCTTTCAGACCGTTCTAATGATTTATTAGAAGAAACTACGAAAATCGCGATGGTATTAGATATCGATCCAAAATTTAAAGATGAAGGCGTTTTAAGACCTCGAAAAGTTACAAAACAATTTAGTTGCGAAGGTGACGATCAACCAATACAAAATGAAGAATTAAAATTTAAAGTACATTGTTTTTTTAATTTGATATATATTACTACAACATCTTGTAACAATAGCTTCCAGCTGTTATCTGCCCATGCGGCAATTTTCAAATTTTTATGGAATATTTCGGAATTTAACTGTCACTCTAAATCCGAACAGCTAGAGTTTTGTACAAAACTTGAGGGTATATTAAGTGATAAAAATCGAAATGAATTTAATATAAATGGGATGGAACTTATGCAAGAATTGTAGTTTTTGCAGTATTTGAGAAAAGTTCACTTATTCGCCAATTACTACCCTAAATTACGTTGTAACCAATAATTTACATTATTCTTACCCAAACATTTTTGTGGCATTACGAATTTTATTGACAATGCCAGTTTCCATAGCCACAGCGGAAAGATCGTTTTCGAAATTAAAAAGCATTAAAAACTATTTACGTTCTACTGTGGTACAAGAACGATTGGAAAATCTTGCCAGCATTTCGATCGAGTCTACTTTAATTCAAGAGTTAGACATTGAAACGTTAATACAACAATTTTCAAAAAACAAAGCGCTTAAAGTCCAGTTCTGTTAAAACATGTTCAATGTTCCAATAATTTTGTTTAAAATTTTTGCATATATGAATAACATTTTTAAAATTTAAAATTACTGTATAATTTTATTTTCAAAATAATTTTATCCATTGTCTAACATCCCATGTTAATACATTTCTGTTAACAGTTTTGATCATTTCGATAAGTATTCGTATGATTTTAACTTGAAAAATTCTAAGCTGAATGTGTGCAAGATAGAAGTTAAAACAAAACAAAAATTCTACTATTTTATAACAAGATTTGTTAATTCTTTTATAACAATGCATAGATGTGCACTATTTGTTTTTGCAGGACGGCGCTCGACAAAGTTGGCGCGCCACTGTCGATAACCTATAACATTTACATTTCAAACTTAATTGTATGAAAACTCTCTTCATTTAAATTTTATTTTATAAATTAAAAACGTCTTATTTGTTTATAAAAAATTTTCGTCATAGCTAATAATATTTTTAGCGAATAACGATTAATTGTCTTAATCCGTTACACGAAATTGTAAATGTATTCAAATAAAACTAGTTCGAGTATATATATATATATATATATATATATATATATATATATATATATATATATTATATATATATATATATATATATATATATATATATATATATATATATATATATATATATATATATATATATATATATATATATATATATATATATATATATATATATATATATATATATATATATATATATATTTTTCCATATGACGTTGTCTTAAATTCACCAATTGTCATTTTATATCTTAAAATGGCAGCTTTTATCAAACTTTGTGTCCTTGATCTTACTTCTCTACCCTTTAATATATTAACGCTATCTAAAATATGATTTAAATTCTTTAATTATCGTGTGTGTGTGTAAACTTGAAAGAAATAGATTTAAATTTCTAGCGTTTTAATTGGTTTGTTCAGCGGTATCTTTTTGAGCTTGAATATTAGTAACCGATAGGAGTTCAATGCATACGTGTTTTGAAAACCTAGGAATACATTAAATTACAAGTTTCAGTTTTAATCCCTTCTACGACTTGCAAACTTAAATAAGTACTTCTGTATTATAAGTGTTTTGTAACTGTAGTTTCATATTAGTTGAGTTGATCGGCCTATTTCCACAGTTTTTGCTTCTATAGCGCGACGTTTAGGAAGCGGACTCTGCTTCCATCAGGCTTGGTCCTTAGAAGGACTGTTTTCGCACTTGAGTTGAATTCATGTGATATGATTTTTTTGCCAAGCACTTGACTACTCTCTGATTCGAACTTGGTACCTTTCACTTTCAAGTCTGACACCTTTACCGCTGAGCTACTAAGTAACCAATATATATTTTTTTCGAACTTAACATGTATATTAAACTTTTTCGTGGTGGCGCAGTAGTTTATTGCGCATGTTACGTCGTAACCTATGGCGCAGGTGTATTGCGTTTAAGCTCTTCGCGCATTATTTGACTCCATATGGGTTTCATTTCCACACTAGCTTGGCTTATTGGATACATCGCACTATCAGAAAATCCAATAAGCCAAACTAGTGTGTAAATGAAACCTGTATGGATTCCAATAATGCGCGAACAACTGAAGCGCAATACACTTGCGCAATAGGTTACGACGCAACATGCGCAATAAACTACTGCGCAACCACGAAAAAGGTCAATAAATACGTTTTCTATTCATATTTGTAAAAATTCTTGTTTCATATACCAAATCGTAACTATTAAAGCAAACTGTGATTCTTTGTAATTTTTGGATCATACGCCTTTTCCAAATAAATTTACAATTGCTTTAAAACAGGTTTACGAGCTTCCGTGTGCTTTACAAAAACCAATGGATGTATCTAAAAATGTGTTACTTGTTAAATACGTTTTCTATTCATATTTGTAAAAATTCTTGTTTCATATACCACATCGTAACTATTAAAGCAAACTGTGATTCTTTGTAATTTTTGGATCATACGCCTTTTCAAATAAATTTACAATTGCTTTAAAACAGGTTTACGAACTTCCATGTCATTTACAAAACCAATGGATGTATGAATGTATCTAAAAATGTATTTACTTGTTAAATACGTTTTCTATTCATATTTGTAAAATTCTTGTTTCATATACCAAATCGTAACTATTAAAACAAACTGTGATTCTTTGTAATTTTTTAGATCATACGCCTTTTCCAAATAAATTTACAATTGCTTTAAAACAGGTTTACGAAGTTCCATGTGCTTTGCAAAACCAATGAATGTATGAATGTATCTAAAAATGTGTTACTTATTAAATACGTTTTCTATTCATATTTGTAAAATTCTTGTTTCATATACCAAATCGTAACTATTAAAGCAAACTGTGATTCTTTGTAATTTTGGATCATACGCCTTTTCCAAATAAATTTACAATTGCTTTAAAACAGGTTTAAATTTATTTTCAAAATTTATTTTTTAAAAAAACATTAAATTATTGTTTTAAATTTGAAAAATTTTTCATAAATAAACAATTTTTTAAAAAAATGATAACTTTTAAATTTAAATTTTTAAATTTTTAAAAAATTATTTTTTAAAAAACAAGTTTAAAATTAATTACCAAAATTTTTAAATTTTTTTAAATTTGTTTAAATTTTAATAGCAAAATATTTTTAAAAAAAATAATTTTAAATTTACAAACATTAAAAAAAGTTGCTTGAAAAAAAATTTTATTATGAGTAATATTATTTTTTAGAAATAATATATATATGTATATGAACATATATATATATTGTTCTAAAAAAAATATATTGGATTACCAGTGGATCACATTATTTCGACGAAAATTTTATTAAACTTACGGAAGCAGAGTTTTCCAAATGTCGCGTATAGAAGCAAAACAAAATAGGCCAAACAACTCAACTAATTAAATAACTGCCCTACATCATTATGTGTTATTGTATATAGCCTTGGTCAGCAAAATTTCGCATTTTAAGAAAATTTACTGCGTTATTTATGTATGTTGATGTATGTTTACATACTACTTATCAATTTAGGGCGGTAAGGTGCGGCCAGTATGGCGCGAGGAAGTGTAGCAGTGAAACTGGCGTTAGACATATTTGCGCTGTACAAAAGGATACTGGAACACTTAGGCGCGAATAAAACCGCACATTCCAAATTGGCGCCGAGCAGGAAGGTCGCGAAAACGCTTCCTTGTATCCACGAGCAAGAGCTAAATTCTGTGATCCACGAGTCAGTAAGTCAGAATTGCAGCTGAATTTTTCTCTAAAATATATATTTACACACCAATTTTATTGAGGTCGCTGCAAAATTGATTGTTTTGATAATGAAAAACTAAATTCTGTGGTCTATGGGTGTTAGTCAGCTTTTAAACGGAAGTTTGCCCAAAATGTTTATTTATAAATAATTTTATTGAGGTCGCGGCAAAATGATATCCAAGACTAAAATTATATGTCCTATTAGTGTTTGCCAGCATTTGAATCGAATGTTGCCCAAAATTCATATTTATACATCAATTTTGTTGATGTTGCGGCGAAATAGGTTACCTCGATGGCTAGGAGCACATTTCTGTATCGATGAGAGTTTGTACGAATTTGGGCCGAATTAAATATCTGCTACAGTGGACGTTGCGTCAGGAGCCCACAACAAAGGAAGACCCAACTATGGAAGGGTTTTTGGCACCACAGGAGAGACAATGTTTGCTTGACTTTAGATTTTTTTATTTGTGTAAAGGTGGGAACTCAATTATTATCTATAGGATGCCAGATTTTGAGAAAATTGTAGAAATGAAGAATGAAAATAGAAAAAAAATGTCATTTGATTTAGATTTATTAACCAATATTTTGCCTATTTCAAATTTCCATTTTTAAAAGGACAACTCGCTATTTCACGACATCGAAAAGCAATACTGAAGGAGCTACATATACAGATTTTGGCGTAGATGTTGACGGTGTCTTTTGGGTACGTAATGGTGCAGTTTTACAATTCCAAACGTTTAAATAAACAATTACAGTTACTGTCTTCAGTAAATGTGATCGTAACGTTGAAGGTGAAAGTGTATCAGTAAATATACCTGATTTAAAGCAAATGTAAATTTATTTGGAAAAGGCGTATGATCCAAAAATTACAAAGAATCACAGTTTGCTTTAATAGTTACAATTTGGTATATGAAACAAGAATTTTTACAAATATGAATAGAAAACGTATTTAACAAGTAACACATTTTTAGATACATTCATACATCCATTGGTTTTTGTAAAGCACATGGAAGTTCGTAAACCTGTTTTAAAGCAATTGTAAATTTATTTGGAAAAGGCGTATGATCCAAAAATTACAAAGAATCACAGTTTGCTTTAATAGTTACGATTTGGTATATGAAACAAGAATTTTTACAAATATGAATAGAAAACGTATTTAACAAGTAACACATTTTTAGATACATCCATTGGTTTTTGTAAAGCACACGGAAGCTCGTAAACCTGTTTTAAAGCAATTGTAAATTTATTTGGAAAAGGCGTTGATCCAAAAATTACAAAGCATCACAGTTTGCTTTAATAGTTACGATTTGGTATATGAAACAAGAATTTTTACAAATATGAATAGAAAACGTATTTAACAAGTAACACATTTTTAGATACATTCATACATTCATTGGTTTTTGCAAAGCACATGGAAGTTCGTAAACCTGTTTTGAAGCAATTGTAAATTTATTTGGAAAAGGCGTATGATCCAAAAATTACAAAGAATCACAGTTTGCTTTATCGAATAGTTACAATTTGGTATATGAAACAAGAATTTTGACAAATATGAATAGAAAACGTATTTAACAAGTAAAACATTTTTAGATACATCCATTGGTTTTTGTAAAGCACACGGAAGCTCGTAAACCTGTTTTAAAGCAATTGTAAATTTATTTGGAAAAGGCGTTGATCCAAAAATTACGAAGCATCACAGTTTGCTTTAATAGTTACGATTTGGTATATGAAACAAGAATTTTTACAAATATGAATAGAAAACGCATTTAACAAGTAACACATTTTTAGATACATTCATACATCCATTGGTTTTTGTAAAGCACATGGAAGTTCGTAAACCTGTTTTAAAGCAATTGTAAATTTATTTGGAAAAGGCATATGACCCAAAAATTACAAAGAATCACAGTTTGCTTTAATAGTTACGATTTGGTATATGAAACAAGAATTTTTACAAATATGAATAGAAAACGTATTTAACAAGTAACACATTTTTAGATACATTCATACATCCATTGGTTTTTGTAAAGCACATGGAAGTTCGTAAACCTGTTTTAAAGCAATTGTAAATTTATTTGGAAAAGGCGTATGATCCAAAAATTACAAAGAATCACAGTTTGCTTTATCGAATAGTTACGATTTGGTATATGAAACAAGAATTTTGACAAATATGAATAGAAAACGTATTTAACAAGTAACACATATTTAGATACATCCATTGGTTTTTGTAAAGCACACGGAAGCTCGTAAACCTGTTTTAAAGTAATTGTAAATTTATTTGGAAAAGGCGTATGATCCAAAAATTACAAAGAATCACAGTTTGCTTTAATAGTTACGATTTGGTATATGAAACAAGAATTTTGACAAATATGAATAGAAAACGTATTTAACAAGTAACACATTTTTAGATACATCCATTGGTTTTTGTAAAGCACACGGAAGCTCGTAAACCTGTTTTAAAGCAATTGTAAATTTATTTGGAAAAGGCGTTGATCCAAAAATTACAAAGCATCACAGTTTGCTTTAATAGTTACGATTTGGTATATGAAACAAGAATTTTTACAAATATGAATAGAAAACGTATTTAACAAGTAACACATTTTTAGATACATTCATACATCCATTGGTTTTTGTAAAGCACATGGAAGTTCGTAAACCTGTTTTAAAGCAATTGTAAATTTATTTGGAAAAGGCGTATGATCCAAAAATTACAAAGAATCACAGTTTGCTTTATCGAATAGTTACGATTTGGTATATGAAACAAGAATTTTGACAAATATGAATAGAAAACGTATTTAACAAGTAACACATTTTTAGATACATCCATTGGTTTTTGTAAAGCACACGGAAGCTCGTAAACCTGTTTTAAAGCAATTGTAAATTTATTTGGAAAAGGCGTATGATCCAAAAATTACAAAGAATCACAGTTTGCTTTAATAATTACAATTTGGTATGTGAAACAAGAATTTTTACAAATATGAATAGAAAACGTATTTAACAAGTAACACATTTTTAGATACATTCATACATCCATTGGTTTTTGTAAAGCACATGGAAGTTCGTAAACCTGTTTTAAAGCAATTGTAAATTTATTTGGAAAAGGCGTATGATCCAAAAATTACAAAGAATCACAGTTTGCTTTATCGAATAGTTACGATTTGGTATATGAAACAAGAATTTTGACAAATATGAATAGAAAACGTATTTAACAAGTAACACATTTTTAGATACATCCATTGGTTTTTGTAAAGCACACGGAAGCTCGTAAACCTGTTTTAAAGTAATTGTAAATTTATTTGGAAAAGGCGTATGATCCAAAAATTACAAAGAATCACAGTTTGCTTTATCGAATAGTTACGATTTGGTATATGAAACAAGAATTTTTACAAATATGAATAGAAAACGTATTTAACAAGTAACACATTTTTAGATACATCCATTGGTTTTTGTAAAGCACACGGAAGCTCGTAAACCTGTTTTAAAGCAATTGCAAATTTATTTGGAAAAGGCGTTGATCCAAAAATTACAAAGCATCACAGTTTGCTTTAATAGTTACGATTTGGTATATGAAACAAGAATTTTTACAAATATGAATAGAAAACGTATTTAACAAGTAACACATTTTTAGATACATTCATACATCTATTGGTTTTTGTAAAGCACATGGAAGTTCGTAAACCTGTTTTAAAGCAATTGTAAATTTATTTGGAAAAGGCGTATGATCCAAAAATTACAAAGAATCACAGTTTGCTTTAATAGTTACGATTTGGTATATGAAACAAGAAGTTTTACAAATATGAATAGAAAACGTATTTAACAAGTAACACATTTTTAGATACATCCATTGGTTTTTGTAAAGCACACGGAAGCTCGTAAACCTGTTTTAAAGTAATTGTAAATTTATTTGGAAAAGGCGTATGATCCAAAAATTACAAAGAATCACAGTTTGCTTTATCGAATAGTTACGATTTGGTATATGAAACAAGAATTTTTACAAATATGAATAGAAGACGTATTTAACAAGTAACACATTTTTAGATACATCCATTGGTTTTTGTAAAGCACACGGAAGCTCGTAAACCTGTTTTAAAGCAATTGTAAATTTATTTGGAAAAGGCGTTGATCCAAAAATTACAAAGCATCACAGTTTGCTTTAATAGTTACGATTTGGTATATGAAACAAGAATTTTTACAAATATGAATAGAAAACGTATTTAACAAGTAACACATTTTTAGATACATTCATACATCCATTGGTTTTTGTAAAGCACATGGAAGTTCGTAAACCTGTTTTAAAGCAATTGTAAATTTATTTGGAAAAGGCGTTGATCCAAAAATTACAAAGCATCACAGTTTGCTTTAATAGTTACGATTTGGTATATGAAACAAGAATTTTTACAAATATGAATAGAAAACGCATTTAACAAGTAACACATTTTTAGATACATACATACATCCATTGGTTTTTGTAAAGCACATGGTAGTTCGTAAAAGCAAAGAAATAATTAGGAAAAAAATTATATATGGTGGTACGTTAGGTTTTCAAAAACATAAATATGGTAATATTATTTTTAATAACTGCGAAGTTACAGAATAAATACTCCAATAATTGGTGATGAACAGACAACTTTCAAACTTTCTTGCAGAAAAATTTTAAATCTATTAAAGGTAAAAATAAATTAAAGGATTTAATTTATCTGTTATGTATTGCTTTTGTAATGTTTTTGCGTAATATGATTTACAGGATGATTCTTGACATTGACCAAATGTGCACTTTATTACCTCATTTAATACTGTTTTCTAAATTATTTTTTTCACTTATACGACCTGCCATGTTTGTTTTCAAAAGCACCTTGGTATATATGAATGTATCTGAAAATATTTTGGCATACTATAAATTGTTTAAAATTAGATGATATTTAAGCTATTAGGAAGGATTGTTGAAAAACTTTTATAGCAAATGAATAAGAATCCTTTACTTAGATATGTCAATACAGCACATTGTAAAGACTACTTTGAAATATACCAACAACCGCAGTATTTTCTCTGCCACTTTCTAGTTACTGACAATGACATTACCGTGTTTACATTTTTGAAATACACAAGAAACAGAATTTTCAATGAAGGAAAAATGGCACACGGATTCTGTTTAAGAAGAACACTCTGCTTAATAAGGCAATACAGCGTAATATTAAGGCCGCCTTAAAATGTATCGATTACTGCAGTATTTATTCTGTCACGTTTTAGTTATTGAAAATAATAATTCGTGCTTACAATTTTTAAAAGCAGAAGATAGAAACTTTTCAATAGCGGAAAAATAACAATTAAACGCCCACAGAAGGTATCCTTTCAAATCCGACCCACAACGTCTATATCAGTTTTTATGCATCTCCTACTCTTTCACATACTCTATCCAGAATTTCAATCGAAAACTAGCCATTCTCTACATATTTGTGGACGGATTTACAACTAATAATGAAATCCTTTATCTTGAGGCCTATAATTAAAAGTTGTTAACGATTGTGTATTGTTTATTATTCCATGCAACGTACCTCATTTAATGGTTAGAACTAAAAATAATGACTTAAATGTTGTTTTAGTCGCAAATAAATCATATTTTTTGTAACAGTACTTTTAAATCTTTTAGCGTAGAATAAATTTTATGCCCGTAAACCAGTTAAGTAATAAATGTGATATTCAGATCATTAGCATTAGCATTTCAAGAAACTACACTTTCATGTCGATTTATGGCTTAACGACGTTAGTAATCGTTTGGGACAAATCCATTTTCAATAGGACAAATTCCAGATCCATTGTTTTGGTAGTTAAGAACTGAAACTGTAGTTTCACGGGACGTGAGACTTGACTACTATATATGTCTGAGCTGTCAGCAAGATGGCAATTTGAAGCTGTTTAACAAGAATCAGATTGATCTCCTGGGCTGCTATGTTACGTCGATGAAACTTGATTCATAACTACATCTTTGACTCAAAACGCCAATATCAACAGTGGAAACACCATGGCAGCCCTCCGCCAAAGAGATTGGAAAGGGATAGTTCTCATTAACTATCCCACAAAGTCTCAAACCATCAACAGATCATATTATAATGCACTATTAGGCCAACTAAAAGCAGTAATTGCCCAAAAATACCCACAATGGTTCGAAAAAAGGTGAGCTTACCATACCAGTGACATTATTATTCGTGAAGAATTTGATCAACTTCGCGTCCAGGTTATCTCACCTTACTCCCTATATCTTACTCCGAGTGAGTTTTACTTACTCCCGGAAAGAAGTTTAAGAAGATCACTATAAAAGAGGCAGAATGGCACTTCAGCGGTCCAAGTGTGTTGACTTACAAGGAGAACATGTTGAAAAGTAAAAATTATTAATGATCTACCTCATATCTTTCATTAGGAGTCTCATGTTCCGTCAAATCTTTCTCGTATATTGAGTGGAAGTTATGGTTTATACATAAATTTTTAAAAGTAAGGAACCCTGTAATTGTGAAAGTTCACTTGCATGAAAACCGTAAAAAATTATAGCAGTCAATTTTTCCGAATTTACCCGAACTTCCATTGACGTCCATTGCTTTAAGAAGATAAAATTATCAAGTGAATCCAAATTACCCACCGAAACTGTCTAAAATATCATTGATTGAATCTGCGCGATCACGGTGTAAAACACTCCTAAATAATTAAAATAAATCTGGAAAGAGAACTGAAAGTTGGAGTACATTTCCGTTTGCACAAAAATATCTTCATTAAGATAAAAATCTAACCTGAGCATTAGATCGATATTCAGCAGGATTTACGGGGTGGAATTCACTTTTAAAGAATTAAAAAATACTAGAAAACATACTGAAAGTTGGAGTACATTTTGACTTGCATAAAAATATCTTCATTAAGATCCAAATCCACCCTAAAAGTTAAATTCAATTACAGTGGGTGTTAAGGGGCGAAACACGCCCCTAAATGATCAAAGCAAACTGAAAGTTGGAGCACATTTTCGTTTGCACAAAAATATTATCCTTAACAAATTAGATTGACTTAAAGTGGGATTCACGTGGTGAAATATGCTCCTGAATAATAAAAAAATCTCGAAAGCAAATAAAAAGTTAGAGCACATTTTCGTTTGCACGAACATATCTTCATTAAGGTGCAAATCTACTGAACAATGAGATTGACTTACAGTGAGATTCACGGGGTGTAGTTCACCCCTAAAGATTTGAAAGAGTTCTAGAAAACAGACTAAAAGTGGGACCACATTTTGGTATGCACAACAATATCTTCATTACGCCTCAAATCTACCCTGAAAGTTAGATCGATTTACAGTGGGGTTCACAGGGTGCAATTCACCCCTAGAGAATTCAAAGAATTCTAGAATGCAAACTGAAAGTTGGGGCACATTTTCATTTGCACAAAAATATCTTCATTAACTTTCAAATCCACCTTAAAGATTGGATTAAACTACAGTAGGATTCACGGGGTGATGAAACACGCAGCAAACAGAAGGTTATAGCACATTTTCGTTTGTACTAAAATCTATCCTGAAAAGTAGATCGACTTACAGTGGGATTCACGGGGTGCAAGCTACTACTAAAGAACAAAAAAATCCTGAAACGGAAACTAAGAGTTGAAGCACATTTTTGTTTGTCCAGAAATATCTTCATTAAGATACAAATCTACGCTAAAAGTTATATCAACTTATAGTGGGATTCATCGGGTGCAATTCACCACTAAAGGCTAAAAAAATCACAGAGAGCAAACTAAGAGTTGAAGCACAGTTTGGTTTGTACAAAAATATCTTCATTAAAATACAAATCTACCCGACAAAAATGGTCTAAGTTTAAGCATTACCGCTTACTTGTTAAAATACAAAGTAAATCAATATGTCTGCTAGACTCTGTTAAATATTTGGGAATCGAGATAGACCAAAACCTTTCATGGAACACTCAGTTATCAAAAAGTTATCGACCTTGAGTTTTGTGTACCGGCAGTTACATGAAGTCGTGTATTTTGAATGGTTAATCTCTTATTATTACGCATATGTGTATTCTACTCTGAATTACGGTATTACCTGTTGGGGTAATTCTACAAAAATGGATGAAGTCATGGTTATGCATAAAAGGAGAATGCGGACTATTTATCGCAAACCCCCTACATATTCATGTTCAGATCTCAACAAATGCTCAAAAATTTTAACTGCAGTTTTTAATGTTTATCGATGTGTTTTGTTGTAATAATAGTAATTCTGTTGCAAGAATAGCGCAATTTTGAGACTTGAATCGTTGAATTTTTTTCTTGAAATTATCAACTTCAGTGCAATACTGTTACATATCGTCATTTTTAGAATTTCACTGCCTATCCAAATATGATGAAAAAACACATGGTTGCTATTTAAAAAAAGTTGCGGTGACGTGATAACTCTTTTAAATATGGCGAGAAAAAAATTCCCGATGAGTCAAAATGGGAGCATTAAAAAATAAAAATCGACGAGTCGAAATTAATATTTTCAAGTTTCCATATTAAATGACCGCACTGCATATATATTCTATCACTTTATTTACCTAAAAGATAAAAAAATCAAATATCAAGTAGTTTCGGACTTTAGTAACGTTGATCTCAGACTCAAAATGCATAAACATAATCACTGGTGTGTGGCTAATCCTTTTCCCATTATTGCGATTAAATTATGGAATAAATTACCTCAAAACTTAACAGCTATACAAAGGAAACGTACCTTCAGGAAAGTTATCAAGAATATTCATACGAGAAATCCTGTTTACAATGTTCGAGGATATTACTCGTATTTTTAGTAATCCATAAGATATTTTTAGGAATATCTGAATGTATTATATTAAGTTATATGTAGCTTTGTTAGTTTATGACCTTCCTACACTTGTATTATAAGTATACAGGATAAATGTACTACTATTACTGTTACCATTACCATTAAAATTAGATCGACTTACAGTGGGATTCACGATGTGCATTTCACCCCTAAAGAATTAAAACATTGTAGAAAGCGAACTGAAAGTTGGAAAACATTTTCGTTTGCGCAGAAATATATTCGTTAAGATACAAATCCACCATAAAAACGTGATTGACTTACAGTGGGATTCACGAGGTTCAATTCATCCCTACAGAATTCTCGAAATCAGACTGATAGAGCACATTTTCGTTTGTACAAAAATATCTCCATTAAGATAAAAATCAACCATAAAAACTGGATTGACCTACTGTGGGATTCACGGGCTGCAATTCACCCCTAGCGAACTGAAAAAATTCTAGAAAATAAAATGATAGTTGGAGCACATCTTTGTTTGCACAAAAACACTTCGATTAGGTTCCAAATCTACCCTGAAGATTAGAATTAACCCCTAAAGAGTCTAAAAATTCTTGAAAGCAAACTGATAGAGCACATTTTCGATTGCACAAATATATCTTTATTAAGATACAAACGTACCGTAAAAGTTAGATTGAATTGCAGTGGGAATTAAGGGGCGAAATACGCCCCGAAGTGATTAAAAGAATTCTAGAAAGCAAACTGAAAGTTGTAGCTTATTTTCGTTTGCACAAAAGCATCTTCATTAACATCCAAATCAACCCTAAAAAGTAGATTGGCTTACAATGGGATTCATAGAGTGCAATTTACCTTTAAAGAAATAAAAATATTCTAGAAAACAGACTGAAGGTTGGACCAAATTATCGTTTGCACAAAAATATCTTCATTAGGGTCCTAATCCATCCTGAAAATTAAATCGACTTGCAGTGGGATTCACAGGGTGCATTTCGCACCTAAAGAATTAAAAAAATTCTATACAGCGAATTGAAAGTTGGAGCTCATTTTCATTTGCACAAAAAATACTTTCATTAGGCTGCAAATCTATCCTAACAATTAGATCGGCGTACAGTGGAATTCACGGGGTGCAACACACCTCTAAGAAATGAAAAAATCCAGAAAGCAAACTAAAAGCTGGAGCATATTTTGATTTGCACAAAAATATCTTTATTAAGATCAAAATCTACCCTGAAAATTAGATAGACGTACAATGGGATTCACAGGGTGAAATTCACCCCTAAAAAATTGAATAATTCTAGAGAACAAACTGAAGGTTTGGTCCATTTGTATTATTTGCTAATGCAGAAGTTTTTGGTAAAACAATTAAGATTCCGTGATGTACCCCTAAAACTATTATTAAAATACTTGGCACTCAATAATATCGCCATATGTGTTACCCAAATGTCCAACCTACGGATTTCACTGATTGAATAGCTTTTTAAACATATTGCTTTGTTTGTCCTTGATAGAACACGGATTTATACCATTTGTAGCTATTTTCATAAAATATGTACCTAAGAGAAATGAATGGTTATAAAATTATCATCTTTTAATTTTGACTTTTTTTTTATGATTGTGGACCTGAACAGGCTAAATTAGGCCTATCGTGCTAAAGCACTCAGGAACACTTAGGAGGATGGATAGAGGGATAATGAATTGCCAATAGATGCCTATGAACAACTACCTTAAATTTTCTCATATCATAAGTTAGAGGAAAACAGGACCTAGGGAGATCATTCCAGAGTTTAGAAGCCGTGTAGAAAAATGTGGATTGCGCGCGTTTGGTACGACAAGTGGAGATTTGTACTGCATACTGATGATGTGAATGAGCGAACCGAGTGTTTCTCGCAAAGATAGCCGGAGATGGTATCAAAGAATATAATTCAGCAGCACAATAGCCGTTGTAATAACGATAATACAAAGAAAGAACTGAAACCATACTTCTATGCTCAAGGGACTGTATGTGAGAAGTTAAGGACGGGTAATTTATAAGCCTAATCGCTCTCTTTTGAATACGATCAACGATATCGAAAGCGTATTGGGGAGCACTAGCTCAGAGGTGAGAATTATATTCCAGATGAGGCCGAATTTGGGCCTTATACAGCAGGAGTTGTCAAGAGGTAAAGTACTGCTTAGATCTGTACAAAAATCCTATTTTACGAGCAGCTGTTTTGGTAGCTGACAGAAGATGGTCAACCCATGAGAGATTTGAAGATACAGTCATACCCAACAGAGTAATAGAGTCTGAAAACTGAACCATTCATACTTACAACAGGAAATGATCGATCTTTTTTGGCGGACATAAGGCAACACTGAGTTTTGTTAGCATTAAATTTAACTAGATTATTGCTTCCCCATTCGAGAATACGCTGAATGTCTTTGTTGATTGAATTTGCCATTTCAGCTTTAATTTCTTGATTTGACATAGAAGGTGGATTATCACTATGAGTAGACTGAGATGAACTACAGTGAAGAGTGCTATCGTCAGCAAAGCAATGGATGGGGTTAGTTGTTGAAAAAATAAGGTCATTTATGTACAGCCGAAAAGGTGTAGGCGCTATAAGGGATCCCTGTGGTTCGCCCGCGTTACTGCTAACTTCTTTTGAAAACAGCCATCAACCACGTATTCGTCTTTTATCAAGGAATCTAGAAACCTAGTTGATGAGGGTATCATTTAACCGAAACGAGGTGAGTTTGGCAAGTAAACACTTATGCCAAACTTGGTCAAATGCCTTTGAGATATCTAAAGCGACTGCAACTGTTTCACCGGACTGCTCTACTGTATTGTTCCAAACTTGGGTCACATATGAAAGAAGATCGCCTGTTGAACGACTTTGCCTAAACCCATATTGGTGGTCACTAAGGAGTTTGTTAGTTTCAAGGAACGTGAGCAGTTGCTGATTGATGGCTTTTTCCATGATTTTAGACAAAATGGAAGTGATGGCAATTGGTCGGTAGTTCGAGGGATCGGTCTTATCGCCTTTTTTGGGAATAGGTTGAACATTTGCTAACTTCCATGATGAAGGAATTCCCAGAAGACATAGAGATCGTATAGAGCTTAGATAGGACTGGTACTAGTTCGGGGGAACATTTCTTTAAGACAATAGCTGGGATACCGTCTGGGCCAGTCGCCTTATTGAGATCAAGCCTACTGATGATCGATTCCAAGAGCTTGTACCGAAAATGAATTGGTTTCATAGCGTATGAAGAAGAGTTGACTAGGGGCACATCTTTTCCAGAATCATTGAGACACGAGTTTGATGCAAACAAATCCACAAAACCATTGGCTTTGTCTACAGAATCAGCAACTACCGATCCGCCAATAGATGTTAGGGGGAAATGAAGATGTTTCGAAGTTTTTACTAATGGCTTTAGCTAAAGACCAAAATTTACGACTGCCTAAAGGAGATATAGCTAGTTCATTGCATTTTCGTTGTTCGAACAACTTTTTAGTTTTAGTGATGACACTTTTGCAGATATTTCTAGCACCAACGTATTCTACATGACTGTCGACCGATTTATTAGATTTCCATTTAATGTAATATTTATTTTTAAAGATATTGCATCAGCACAAGCCTTATTGAACCAGGGTTGGGAACGTGAATGACCTATACGGTACTGTTTTTTGGGAATGTATAACTCCATTCCCATGAGGATGACTTCAGATACTGAAAGAGCGATGTCCGAAGAAGAGGACGACTTAAAACAATATTCACGCCATGGAAAGGTTGCAAAGAAATCCCGTAAATCACTCCATCGAGCTGACTTAAAACACCACAAGGTTCTATCGGTTTTGCGAACAACAGTGGAATTAGGTACAGTAGAAATGATTTTTATTAGACAATGGTCGGAAAGACCTAAAGGCGAAAGAACGGAAGTTTTATAAACAAGAGGGTTTGATGTAAGAAAGAGATCCAGAAGATGTGGAGTATGGTTAGGGTTATCAGGGATTCTTGTGGGTTCAGAAATCATTTGTGTGAGATCACATGAAATAGCAAATGTTTCTGCACTATGACCAGCGGGATTTGTAGTAGATGAAAACTGAAGCCAATTAGAGTCATGAACATTGAAATCGCCTACAATTGAGATATCGCAAGATGGAAACTGAGACAGGAGAGTCAACTTTCATACTAAGGTAATCGAAGAAGTCTTGAAAGTTACTGTCATTAGGAGACCTATAAATGCAACAGTAGAATTATATCGAAAGTTAGAGTGAAGGTGGTATTGAGGAAATTGCAAGTCGGGTGACTCGGAGCTTTCAGAGGAGACTTGTGTTTCAGATAGAAACAAAATATCAGGTTGTAATTGTTCAAGATGTTGGTGAATAGCATTAAGATTAGACCTGATACTTTCGATGACCGAGGTCGCTTGGGCCCTGCCCTCCCGGACATCCGAATGGGGCAGGATTTTACGTCCGGAATTTATAACCCTAGAAACCACAGCCATCTTATTTTTTAATTTGGGACTTTTAATTCGATAGGAAGACAGTGAGGGCGAGAAGGAAGAATAAGGATGAGAATAGATTAAGGATGAAGGAAAAGGTAACCAGCAGCCCTTACCGAGCTCAGAAAATCGGAGACCCAATATTAAGGAGCCCATGGTAAGGGTGGTGGTACCTTCCCGGCTGGCATGGAGTATACATGCCTACCACCTATAGACTTGTTGGTATATTACATGCATTTATTGATATATTCCAACAATATGATGTTATTGAACGTTTTGGAAAAGGCATGAAGACCTGTTTAACTAAAATCGCTAACAATATCTTTGCACAATGACCATTTACGATTTTCTTTGCAAAAATGTAAAATCCTTACAAAGTTTGAATACTAAAAATTGGTAATATTTTTGGTGTTTGACATTTTTTTTTCTAGAGCGTTTATTATTCCTACAGTTGCGCGAAAATAAACAATAAGGTAACGTTGGACGTAAAATTTTTAGGGTACATTTGCATCTTAATGAAGATATTATTGTCCAAATGAAAATGTGCTCCAATTTTCAATTGTTTTCTAAAATTTTTGTAATTCTTTAGGGTTGAATGGCACCTTTGACTCCCTCTATAAATCGATCTAATTTTGAGGATAAATTTGTATCTTAATGAACATATTTTTTTTAACTATTTAGGGTTGTGTTTCGCCCCGCGAATCCCTCACTGTAAGTCATTGATATTTGGGAGAGTTTCGTGGTGAATTTTAATACACTTGATAACGTGTCGCTCTGAATGATTATAATTTTACAATTTTATGTTTTTTGAAAAGACCGCTGATCTTTGATTTTCTGTCAATAAACAGGAAAGATACGCCAAAAGACGTTCGGGTATATTCGGAAAAATTGTTTGCTATGATTTTCTGTTGTTTTCACACACGTTGAAAATCCGAAAATTCTTTACTTCTTTTAGTTTTACTTGAAATTTTCAACATAAATATAGTCAACTTATTTATTTTTATATAGTCGTAAACTTTATTAGTTATAATAGTTTTTATTTCGTGTTTATTACTATATCGGCATGACTGCATCTTGATTAGAAATGTATATTCAATTTTGATATTAATATTCAGCGTTGTGTGAAGTATGCACACGCAACAACCCAAAATTAAAAGTACTAATGTTATTCCCAAAGTTTTCGAAACTCAGTCGAGTATATTTCATTTTTATAAATTCTAAGGGTATGGATTTGTGACATGAATATTGTTCTTTTCCAGTTTCATTGTCTATAATTTACCACATTTTAACGAGCACGATCGCAAAACTGTGATCATACATTTTTTATGATGTAACTGATGCAATCAGCTTGATAGGGTCGATGCAACAAATCTACTTATAAATTACAGTGTGTAATTTTATAGCTTAAATTACTGTAGGATATAATGTTTCATTTAATTATTAAAAGTTTCTCACTAACATTCAATTTTTTGTTTACTGCAATAATCGATTGAGATATATGCATGAATTATTTGTGTGGTATTTGCACAAGTGTATATTCTGAAGTATGTGAGAACTACAAAAGGCTGCGCTTTGGATAATTCCTTATTCAAGGGTAGCGGAATTGTTAATATTTTATAAGCGTACTTAGTTAATTCCGTATACATTAAAAGAAATTTTAGGAAATTCAATAATTTATTTTAATCTCGCTCTACTGGCTTCTTCGATTTATAAAGTATCATTATCAAGAGCTTCCCTCCGGACTCGTCTGTTATATTTGTCCCTGGTTGATCTCACATTCAGTCTTTAATGTTGAGCCTCTATAGCATACCAAGCAAGTCTCTCACCGGAAGTGTTCCAAAGTCTTCCGGTTGCATTTTTGGGTATCCGAAAATGCGCAGTCTTTTCTTAGACAGCGCATCGCAGTTTCACTGAATGTACATAACGGTGTTAGGTTCTTCACTGCAGAATCTGGAGGTAAGGTCTTATATTTTCTATCCTCTCAACGTGTACTTTAACAGCCGTGTCCTGTTAACGCTCCCGTTATAGTTCTAAGATTCAGTCTAGTTAACCGAAGTAGTGATGAAGCTCTCTATGTATGAAGGCCTTGCTGTGTGGTAACCCTGGTCTATTACTCCAGTAATTCTTAGGCTGTTCCGACATTCATCCTTTGATGTATCTGCGGGACAGCATTGCGTGTTACTCCTAGAGCAGGTTCACCTAAAACGGTTTTAGTGCCTCCTGTACAGCGAGTTCGAACGCTTTTTCGTTTTCTTCCATTCCCTAACGGCCTCAAACCCATTGTAGGGTGACGTTAGTATGTTCCGCTAGGTCATTGAGTTCTTCGTAGCATTCCCAGATCAGTAGTAATGATACCTTATGGTTCGGTAGAGCTTTTAAGGCTGGATGACTGGATAAATATGTGCCTATGTGTACAGTGCATTGTTTTATTTTCCCACGCACATGTCAGTATCATGTAAATTTTTTTTTCAAATACGATAGCGTACTTTCCAAATGAGATTGTGGTTCTCTCGCTTGAAGTTGTGCAGTAGTTGCCCGCTTCAGAACCTGTATTGGTTTTCGATCCGTCAGTGTACCAGCCCAGGCTCCTTGTAGGAATTTCCTGGCTTTGCTTATACACCTCTTCTCGATTGCTAGTAGTTATCTCAAACAGGCGGGTTTTCACGTTTTTGGTATCATGTGGTCTGTTTCCATTTCAAATATGGGATCCCCAACACTCTCAACTAGCTTCTCGTGTTCCGCTTTACGTATCTTTTTGCGCAAGCTTTGAATCCTGTGAAGTCCCATCTTTGCCTCCCCATAAATAATAAATTGGAGGGGAGGAAGACTCAGCAGAGATTCCACTGCAGTGGTAGGCGTTTATCTCATTACCCTTGTAATTCCTGAACAGGTAAGTCACTGTACCTTGCATAGTTTTTGTTTTGTTATTTCCTGGCTGGCTTTTAGCCACCATATCAATGCCGCGTATGTTATTGCTGGTCTGACTCTTCTGGTGTACAGCCAGTGTACCATACTTCGTTTTTGCCCTATTAAATAGTCTTCTTGTGTGTTTTTCTGTTCCTTGAGTTCTTGAGTTCAACATGAAGCTATTCGGTTTGGTTTTCTCATGGTCTTTAAAGATAAAAACAATCAGTAACGCCACGACTGTGTCTAAGCCTGAGTTGTTATGAATCAAAATGTTGATTCGTGACAAGTGACGATTTAGGTCCTCCTTATAAGACACCCAATTGCGTTTTGCACTTTGGTTATACCTGTAATTTCAAATATAGCCCTAAATTAACTGGTTATTGTTATACCAAGTACCCCCTGCTTACGCCCTGTTACGCAGGTAGGTTTATTTCAATTATTCGTTATGTTCAAGTTGTGTGCCATAGTGAATTGTAAAATTGACTCACCGTTGTAATCTCATACGACATTGTGTGCATTTGCTTCGCATCCTATGAATAGCTGTGATCCTCTACTTCAACATCTACTATCTAGAGCCTCCACTGCTGTTGGTGGTGGGTCTGGGGAAAGTACGCCGATCCTATATGCTAGACTCTGCGAACAGAAATTTATTAGTGGTAATATCCTTATATTTTTCTTTACAGATCCTGGGTCTGTCGGTGGCTCTGTTAAAAAGATCTCTCTATCCACCGCTACATGATTTTGAATTTTACCTTGGTTATCAAGAGATCTCAAAAGTATATGAAATTATGAGATTTTTTTAATTAATATAGATATGAATTTTATTAATTAAATATTATTATTAAGTAGAATTAAAAATGGATACAGAACACCCTCAACACGAGTATAAGGCTAACAGAAGAAATATCTCAATCAAAACCAAGTTTTACGTTATAAAACACGTAAGTGGTAAAGTATTCATTCTAAAACATCTAATTTTATTTTACTTTTTTTTAAATAATTGTGGTTCTGAACAGGGTAAGTTTAACCTAACGCATTACAGGATTCAGTAGCACTGAAGAGGATGAATAGGGGGGATATTGAATTGCCACATGATGCCTATGAATGGCTACCTTAAATTTTTTGGTATCACAATTGAGAGGAAAACAGGAACTGGGAAGATCATTCTACAATTTAGAAGCCGTGTAGAAGAATGTGTATTGTTTGGAACGACAAGTATTCCTAGTAAGGGTGGCCCGAGATGGTATCGAAGAATGTAATTCGGCAGCACAATATTCATTGTAATACCAATAGTATAAAAAAAGAATTGAAACGATTCCTCTGTGCCCAATAATAATAATAATAATAATAATGTCTTTATTTGGACACAAAGAATATACATAAGCTAATTGACCAGCTGCTATGCGGATTACGATGTCCAAAGGGCAAAGTTCACTTTCGGGATGCTAAATCCGTCAGTGCTCTTCCACTTAGCCCGACAAATTATAATTTCCAATAGACGGATGAGCTGAGTATGAGTAATACATGCAATGAAAAAGTTTTAAATAAGGAAATGAACTGACAATAGAGATGAAATGGGACGTGTATATATGTAGTAACTTAACGGTGTCTAAGTGCACAGCAGGTTTTTACGAAGTGTTTTTTTAAAATTAGTTGGTGAAAGATGTTTGATACTCGGCGGAAGTGAGTTATATAAATTGCATACATTGTATGAAAATGATTTTTTAAACAGCTCTAAATTATGTTTAGGAACAGTAATTAAATCCTTCCGCCGTATGTTGACATGATGTACATCAGTACGAAAGCAAATCTTATTATACAGATATGGAGGTGATTTATTCATTATAATTTTGTGATATAATTTAGCTGAGTGAAGAACTCGACCTTGTTCCATATTAAGCCAAGGAATAGCTGTTAATTTATGTGAGATACGATCGAATCGTTTAAGACCATAAATTAAACGCACGCACGAGTTTTGGAGGGTTTGTATATCAGAAGTTAAAGATGGGTCATTTACCAGCCTAATCGGTCTTCTTGGATACAATCAACGATATCGAAAGCATATTGGGGAGCACCAATCCAGAGGTGAGAATTATATTCTCACCTTAATTTTAGCTTTATATAGCAGATAGAGGAAGGTAACGTACTGCTTAGATCTGTACATTCCCAATATAGTAATAGAGGCGAAGAACTTAAGCCATTCACAACTAATACTTCAAGCATACGTTGAATATCTTGATTTGAGATAGAACGTGGATTACTATTATGAGTAGATTGATATGAACTACAATGAAGGGTGCTGTTATTAGCAAAGCAATGGATCGGGTTAGTCTTTGAAGAAATAATATCATTCATGTACGGCAGCGAAAGTGTAGGAAGAGAAGTCATGAATCTGGGAACTTGCAAACCCAGTTGATGAGCGTATCAGTTAGCACAAACGAGACGAGTTTGGCAAGTAAACACTTATCCCAAACTTGTTTAAATGATTTTGGGACACCTAAAGCGACTACAACTGTTTCCCAGATTGTTTTAACGTATTGTTCCAAACTTGGGTCACGTACGAAGGAAGATCACCTGTTGAACGACTTTGCTTAAACCCATATTGGTGGTCACTCAGTAGTTTATTAGGTTCAAGGAAAGAGAGTTGTTACTGATGGATGGCTTTATCCACGACGTTAGACAAAATGGAAGTGATGGCAATTGGTTGGTAGTTAGAGGGATCGATTTTGTGGCATTTTTTTTGAAATAGGTTGGACATTTGCTAGCGTCTATGATGATGGAAATTCCCCAGAAAACATAGAGCTTAGATAGGAGAGATTATAGTTCTGGGGAATATTTCTTAATAGCTGGGATAGCATCTGGGCCAGTCGCTTTACTGGGATTAAGCCTACTGATCGATTCTAAGCGCTTATATCGAAAATGAATTGGCTTCAAAGCGTTTGAGGAAATATTGGACTAGGGGCGCAGATTTTCCAGAATCATTAAGAAACGAGTTTGATGCAAATAAATTCACAAAAAGATTAATTATATCTACAGAATCAGCAACTACAGGTCTGTTAAGGATGTTATGTGGAGTAATGAAGGCAACAAAATTTCTACTGATGGCTTTCCAAAGGAAATGTAGTTAGTTTATTGTATGTTCGTTAGCTTTAGTAATAACGCTTTTCAGGTATTTATAGTATGCATGAATTTCGCCCCTTTTATTAGATTTCCATGTGGTAAAATGTTTATTTTTTAAAGATATCGCATCAGCACAGGCCCTACTGAACCAGAGTTGAATACCAGAATGACCTATGCGATTTTGTTCTTTGGGATTACATAACTCCATGCCCATGAAGATGACTTTAGATACTGAAAGGGCAATGTCCAAAGATAGGGACGGCCTAAACCATGGTTGCAAATAAATTTCGTAAATCGCTCTATTCAGTTAACTTAAAACACGACAAGGTTCTATCAGTGTTGTGAACAGTGGAAGTTATTTCTTTGAAACAAAGGTCAGATAGATCTAATGGTGAAAGAACTAAAGTTTTATGAACCACTGAGTTTGATGAAAGAACGAGGTTTACAGTATGTGGACTATGGTTAGGATTATAAAAGATTCGTGTGGGTTCAGAAATCATTTGTGGGTAATCACATGTAGTAATAAATTTGCCATAATTGAGATATAATATGGGATTTTTTACTCTCCTAAGAACAAAATCCTCTTGCAAGCGATGATGTTCATGAGATATGCACACACTCCTCCTTTTTATCGAATCTTACAGTGTATTGGGGAAATTGCAAATCGGAAGAATCGGGGTTTTCAGAAAAGTCTTGTATTATCGAAATGTAAAATATTACAACCAATTTCTTTGGTGGTTCACAGAAATCAGAATTATTTGAGTAGCTTTTTAATGTTCAGTTGAATATTTTTTAAATACGTGAAAAATTTTGAAATTCCATATCGTAAGTTTGTTAAAGTGTGTATTTTATAGCAGCATACAAATTAAGTTCCTTTTTCTTCTCAGGCGGTTGTCGAGCGGTTTCCATTGAGCTGAATATTTGTGTTGCTACCTTTCTTTCTTTCTTGGATTCTCAGATTATAGTCTAGGAGAATAGATGTTTTATTTTATTTTGGTACGGCTTTAGTTCAATTTTCGAAGATGGATTGTAGGTTATTTAGGATTATTTTTAGCTATCTTCTACCACTGATGGCCAAACAACATAAAAACGTTTTGCAGACATATTGCTTTGAGTTTACGGAATGCATTTAACTTAAACAGAAATATAAACTAATGTAATGAAAATAAATAACTTAACAAAATATCAATTAATTAATCTTTAGTGATTGAAACGTTATACTATCAAAACAAAATGAAACATAAATAAATTTTAAGTTTGATGAGTTCATAAAGCAAATGCATTCATGGGTCAAGAAGTTTTCATTTCTAGACCGCGACTCCGGTGGATATTCCGGTTCCTGGAGCTAGATACGATTAGTAATGGGGTCGGGGTTCTAGTAAAACCATGGGTTAATTTAACTTAAGATCACGGGACGTGAAAGTTTAATTGGAGTACGGACCTGTCTAATACGGGTGCATAACGGTTTTTTAAACACGTAGATATTTTATTTTCCCTTTTAAATATTTGTAAAAGGTATCTTGTTGCAGTAGTATATTTTGTATAGGTACGCGATACGATTAAACTTAAAACATGTATATAATTTTATCTCGACGCGGTTAAAACTACTTTTAATTACTGAGGGGGAAGCTTATTTTTAATATTTACAGCATGGTCCAGAAGTAAACATGCTAATTAAACTATTACAAAATACCTCTAGAACGCTTACTGGATTACGCTTAGCGACTGTTGTGGTTTGTTTAAATATATTAACAGGACATTGCGTTTTATTAAGAGAAATTATTTACATGACTTACCCTCAATCTTGTTGGATATGCGGACTAGAGTATGTTCAGAACGGACTCTTTGCAGTACTCAAAGATTAATGGCATATTTAGGGAACACTTTATTAGTGTTTAAACGGTGGGCTCCATACAAGAGATGAACGGGAGAAGCTATTATATCCACATAAATTCTATCAGATCTGGTAGGTGTTTTACATTCAGTAAAGCAGGAAATTTTAGTACTGGACATGCGGTCTAGATGAGACTGGTTTTTTTCTTAAATCTAGTGCAGATTCCTCAAACTTCGTAGGTTCTTCGGCATAAGTTTCCAAGGAATAGTGATGGAGGCGGGCCTCTACGTGGGTACTCTGCAGTACCTCAAATGATATTACAACCATCAACAATAAAACTATTATTGAGCCATTAATTGGGGTCTTCCTTTGAAGTGTGCTTGTTTGCTACAACGGTACTGGGATTTGATCTACCCCGGTCGTTAGTAAACTTTAGCCCTGACAAATGAAATTTCATCTTTATGTGGTTTTTGTATTGTATCATTTTTAGGTGTTAAGTGGCGGTATATGTAGTCGCTAGTGCTTGAAATCGAACCTCTTTCCAAATCGCAAATTTATTTAGGTGCACTGAGCCTTGAAGGCTTCCCAATTATACCATTAAGAGGTATAATGGGTACACTAAATTAAAAAATCAAGCTTTTCTGTAAAAAAACTAGAAGTCATTAGTCTATTTCTTAAAATAAAGTGAAGCAAAATAACAACTTCGGTTTGTTTTAACCAAAACTAACAAACTTAGTGTCGTTGAAAAGAGCTTCCTCTTCTCCATTAATTGGGTTGAAAAATCTGTGACTTTTGGGGTTTTTATCGAAATTCTCAAATGAAAAGGTAGTGATAATGGCAAAAAGGTGACTAAAATCTATATAATTTCGTGAAAATAGCAAATCTCTACTTTTTTTCAACTGTAGATGGTATCTTTGTAACCAATTGCAACAGTTTAAAATGTATTCAACAACAATCACATTAGAAGATTAGTTTGATACCTTAAAAAGTATAATTTATTTGGTAAATAATCCAAATTTTGACGATTCAGCATTTTTTTCTCATTCCATTTTCAAAATGAAGAATAGAGACTTGGTAGTAAGGTCACAGCTGTAAATTTAAAAATTTGCTTATAAATAGAGGGTATCAAATCTTAGTGCTTTAACACAAGCTAACATAATATAAATTCTGGAACAATAAAGAGAAACAAATTCTGATAATTGAAAAAAATTACAAGAAACTCGGTTTTAAAAAAAGTAACATCAATTGTGGTGAGCACTTCGGGCTCAGAATCACTTGAAAATTCACGATCATCTTCGCTAACTACTACGGCCAATGTTTGTAGCGTTTTTTAGGTTAGGTTGCGGAGTGCGTAAGCTGCGTCCGGGATCACATCTTAGTTATGGGAATATATCCCCATGACTCGAAATACAGCCATTAAATTAGCTGGTGGACCATATGATGCTCAGAATGTGACCCAATCTGTCTCTTGTTGTTTTTGATTTCGGGTTCCAGCGTTCAGTAGTTTAAAACTTCTTCATACGAATAGTACTCCAATGCTAGAACAACCCTCTTACCAAGCGGCTGAAGTTCATGCGTAGTGTTTGAGGGAAGGCGGAAAAGCTTCTGTTTCATCCACTATGTAAGCGTCCAGATGTGAACGAGTACCGTTGAATATTAGCAAACAGCTTCCAGGGGAGCTAAATTTGGCAAAGTGATTCAACCACATGATGAATGCCATAGTCATGCTGCCTTTGGTTATTTGTATTGATGTGCAAGGTGGCATTGAATCGGTCCATTTTAATTTTTGCCTTTTGCCCTTCAACAAGATCGTAGGCGGAATATTCTTACCTAAAGCATTTTCTCATGCTACTACAGTGGCACTTTTAGTGCGACCTGGTGCTGTCAGATGTGGTTCTTTTCAATTAAGAACGTGCTATTGGTGATGGACAGTAAACCGGCAGCCGGTATCAACAAAATTTATTTGTTTTTAATAGGACTACTTTTAGCTCATTGAATGCGCCTCTCTTAAAGCTTTGCGCAAAGATATAATACTCGGTATCGATCTGTTTAAATTGCTGAGAAATCCATATTTTTCTGAAAATATTGTCCTATACCTGTAGAATTGGGAAAAATGCCACCGTTTGTTTTACAAAAAAAAAAAAAAACGGTACAGTATTACGAAATACATATTTCACTATGTTCACTCATAACCGAGATATCACGAAAAACCATAGAAAATAGGACACTCTGTATACTACTGTTGCGATAGTCAACTTGGAACATCGAATCTAAATTATTTGCTGAGGAGTAATCGCCATGATATACCTACGATGAAATTCTCGTCAGTACTAAATGAAATATACCCGTGTTAGATTAGAACGAAGTGTAAAAAAATGGGCAGCATTTTAGAGAATTTTATCATTAATAACTATTTTTGCCGTTTGTGCCGATTGGTCTTTACAGTTAACGTTTCCTAATTTACTATTCTTGTTGAATAAATTATGAACTGCTGCAACTGTTTGAAAAGTAAGCTTTTCTTGACAGTATTTCTAAATATTTTTCGTTTAAAATAAAGTAGAATTATTATTATTATTTAGTTATCTTTTTGCCAATGTTAAAAATATACTGGATACCGTTCTATTTAAAAATTTCGCAAAAATAATAGA
Source organism: Vesta saturnalis (assembly GCA_036346205.1). Taxonomy (NCBI): domain Eukaryota; kingdom Metazoa; phylum Arthropoda; class Insecta; order Coleoptera; family Lampyridae; genus Vesta; species Vesta saturnalis. Next base: position 1,077,672 of record JARFJB010000793.1, read on the forward strand.
TTTTTAAAAAGCACCCTCCATCAACCACTAACAGGAGTACAGAAAAATAATTTATACGCAATTAATTGGAGGAGAGAAAGCTCTTTTCAACGAGACTAAGTTTGTTAGTTTTGATCAAATCAAACTGAAATTATTTATTTTTCTTCAAAAGTTCACGCTTTCCCCACCAGTTTATTTCACCAGATAGACTGATAAGTTACAGATAAAAAATATTCCGAAATTTAATACGCTGCCTTAACTTGACTTATTTTATCGGTAATACCACGCACAATCTATTTAAAAAAAATATTAGGAAATCCGTATTGCTCTGAAAACATTGTCACTTCTACTAAGCTGATTTTAAATTCAAAAACATCCTATATATCAAAAACGAAGTAGGTTATAACAATTAAGAAAACTGAATCGTTCGTTGTACAAAAAAATGACACATAATTGCAAAAACGGTATACCTCTATCATTGCTCATGGCCAAGGTACCTTGAATAATCATAAAAAATGGGACACACTACAACTTACAGCATTGGATTATTTGATGACCAGTACTAGGCATTACATAAGTTCAAATTTCCGTCACTAGTAAATAAAATCAGTAGCCATGTTAGATTAGGTTAGTGTTTGAAAAGAAAATGGACAGCATTTTGGACACGTATCATTAATAACTATTTATAAAATTTGTTTTGATCGTTTATGCCGCTTGGCCTTTGCTATTATTGTTTTATGATTTTCTATTGTTGTTGAAATTTACATTGTTGTTGAATACGTTTTAAATTATTGCAACTGATTTCAACGTAAGCTTTTCTCAACAGGCTTTGTAAATATTTTTAGTTTCAAATAGGATAGAGATTTGTGGTTTTCACCAAATTTTTTTAGTCTCTTTTTCCATTGTCAAAAGTTTGTTAGTTTGGATTACCGTCAATCGGGGTGAATCGGGACGGTTTCCAGTATTTTTTAATGATAACTTCTGACGGAAATAACGAGATAAATCAGAAATTGGGAATATTGTTCTAGATGGCAGACTCTATTGAAACGTGAAGAGAAGTATTTTTTTTAGTCTGCCGATGAAGAAAAAAAAATATTTTTGTTAGTGTCCCGATTGACCCCTCAAAAGGGGTGAATCGGGACACCCATTTATTTTGCATTTAAAATGCAAGTAACCCCTCTAATGGGGTCAATCGGGACACTAAGCTTTAAAAAAAAAGAAATATGATCGGAGAAAAGCATTTTTCTATGAAAAAGGTCTTTTTACTGTTTGTTTGGTAGGCACATTATGTAACAAAATATAAAACAAAGGCACTTATAAATAATAAGATTTAAGTTTTAAATGAACTGGGAACTCATATCCACCACGTCTTAGTTTAGTTGGTGATGGCAGTTTTTTTTACAATTGTACATAAATTTGTAACGCTTATGTCGTCCATTGCAGGACAGATAAAACAATTTTTCTTTTTCCTATTGGGACGTAGAAATTTAACTTCAATATCGTTTAGTTTTTGAATTTGACCAACAAAGAATTTCTTGTCCTTATTGGTTTCAAACTGGACTTCAATAAACTCCCCAATAGACAGGTTTTCCGCGGCCAATTTTCCTAGATTATCCTCTTCTTCTTCGTTTTACTTATAGATTTCAGATTCGGAGCTTATGTCAGGTTCAACTTTATCTTGATCAGAAAAGACCACGAAGTCTTCCACAGCTGTACTGGTTGATGGTCCAGCTTGCGACGTTTGTAGAAATGCTGTAGTGGCAACACTTTTTCCGGGTTCAACAGCAATTTTATTTTTCCTTGTGGCTGTTGGCCTACATACACTTCTACTCTCGTTCAGTAATTCTTCAACAGACGCTGTCCAAGCTTGAGGATCAACTTCTTCCATGCGCCCTGTTCTTTGTGGCAGACGTTTTGTTACCTGGGTTCTATCTAGAGGGTTAATTCCGATTGCAGCAAATGATTTTATAATATTTGCACGCATAGTATCTAATCTGCTTATGGCAGAATTTAGCAACCTAAGGAAATACTGTTTAGGTAATGATCCCTTATATTTTTTTTCCACTTTTGCAGGACCTTGCGCCAACTTTTCTTCAAGGGCCCAAACACAGCCACATCAAGCGGCTGGGTCAAATGTGTTGAATTGGGTGGTAGAAGACAAAACCGAATGTTATTTTCCTCACAAAGTTCTACCACTCCATATGATAAATGACTACATAGGTTTTCCTCAATTACAACTCTCGGTGCTGGCTGCTTTTTTAGAAAGGGAAGTGCAATAGTTATAAACCAGTCTTCGAAAAGTGCTTGATCAAACCACCCAGTTTTATTTCTACCATACCGTGTTCTCTGTGCAGGTATCATAAATATGTTCACTTTTACAGACCACGAAAGGGGGAAGCATCTCGCCCGATGTCCTTATTGAAAACATTACTGAAGTCGAAGATTTTGTCGAGTCGATAATGCGCTCTGGATGCCGTGTTTTTTTTTCGCCACTACATATTTTCTCCCTGGATCATCAACGAAGCAAGTTTCATCGTAGTTGATAATGGATTGAGATTGAACGTTTTGTAGAACTTCTGACAGATTGTCAGAAGTTGTTTATTATGTCGGGAGTTATGGACGCATGAGACCGTTTGATGTTCTCACAAAGTCTGACTGTAAGGGCTTGTTGATGTCTAGAATAAAATAAGTTGACCCAGTCGGGACCTGGTAAATTGCTGTTGAATTTAGCGACTTTCTATCAAGATAGCGCTTGACTATATAGCGGATATCAATTTTTTCTAAAGGATAGCCCCATTTTCCCATAATTGTAATTAATTCAACAAGCCTGATCTCCTCATTAGCACTTAAAATAGTTTGTCCTCCTTGTTTCTTCACATCCTTTCTAGCATGTCTTTGCAACGTTGATTTTGGTATGTTAAATATTTCGTTTGCTTCTCTAAGGCTTATTTGACCTCTTCTAAACTGTCTCAAGACCGTTTGAAATAAATTTGGGTCATAATTTTGGTAAACCCTGCTACCAAGTCGTTTTTTATATTTTCTGGGAATTGTCCCGATTCACCCCTAAAAGTAAGAAAAATTATAAAAAAATTAATTAAAAACAAACTAAATGAAATAAACACATCAACAAACACATAACATGTGAAGATTATTCCAAGGTATAACATTAAAAAACCGAACCTAACCTGTTAGTATAAATGCCTTTTCCTAAGGAAGTTTTCAAGCACATGCAACACGTAACAAACGATCCACAATTCTTCCGCACCTGTACGCCACCACCACTACAACAATACTGCACGTTGAACATGCGTATGCCTCCCGCGACGATTACATTTTACTTGACACCTTTTATAGGATAGCTAGATTTTAGTGGACCTATCCTACAAACTAGAAAATTATTTCCAGTTTTTTCTCATGTGCAGTTTTTTTTTTCTCCAAGCTCTACGCTAACCTTAGTGGGACATTCAGTATAATTTCTAACTTATGTGTATAAGTTTTTAATAAAAATAATAGAAAATCAGTAAATACGTAAAAATAACAATTTGTAACGTTCTTCAGTGCATAAAATTAGTTAAAAATCAAGAACATATTTCCATTAGAAAAATAAAATAAAAAAAAACATTCAGTAGAAACATTCGTGACCTAAGAAATACTGTAACTATTACTTTCTTTAAGTTTGCAACCCTCTATAATTGAAGGAATGTAAATCCATAATTAGTCAAAATGGGGTTATAGCTATTCGATGAATGAAATAATAAGTCAAAACCTTCCTCATCCAATTTTGTTAAAGAAAGGAATCAGAAGAATAAAATTAGATTTACACTGAAATTTGTGCTACATATTTCGAGCTATCAGGCTAGCCGAATCTAAAATTGAAGGTCTATCTTGGTTATGATCTCATTCTTTCATGACTGAAAATTATACACACGCCACTGTTTAATATCCTGTAATTCTAATTAATACCTAAAAAGTCAGTTATCTTTTGAATAATTTTAGTTAATTGTAACTATGACTTAAATTCAAATTAGACTAATTGTCTCCATGGTTAAATTAGTGCCATCCAGCTAAGAGGGTAACAAGCTAACTGCTGGAATCACGTTCTTCTTGTGTATAATTTTGCAAATGGGTTGATTGTATCATATGTCTTACACTATTCCTATCGAGACTTGCGTTTGCAGTGGATTTCTCATCAGTCTGCGAACAACTTCGATGGCATTTTGTTTTAAACCAAAATGTTCTACGAATTCGAACAGGAGCAATTTAATAAATCACTGCAAGAGGTGTTATCAGAATCGGAAGCTCTACAATGAAGGTGGTTCAGATTATGAATTAGAATCACTGTCTACTTCGTCTGTCTGTTGAAACTCCTATGCGTAGGACTAAGGTACGTAAAATGTTTTATTGGCAATTAGAACGTTATTGTTACTTCTATTTTTCCGTCTAACGGAAGCAAAAATAAAACCCTTCTCAAAAAAGTGCGACAACAAAATAAATCAAGTTCATCTTTTGATACCCTTGGGCCTGGCACTCCAAATGTGTTGCAGCAAATTGTAAACTCGCTACATATTGGAAGGGAAAGCGGCGAAGATAATGATAGTAATCAAAGTATATAAGAATTTTATGGAAATATCATCTGGAGTGCGATTAAAACTGAATAAATTAAAACATTTTCGTTTTTGTAAATGGCATAAACGGAAATATTAGTATTGAGTAGCAAAACAAATAATTTTTTAAGTTGAAAGAAAAAAAATTTTATTGTTCTGAGGGTCCAAGAAACTAACAGATATGCTAGACAATTTTAAGCTGGTGCGAAGCTTTTACTTTCACATGAAAAATCAACAAGATACTTACCCTTCTAAATTCTTAGAATTACCTTTATAGATGGGCCTATGTAAGTATGCATCTATTCGCCATTACTGGTCAAAAAACAAATGGCAATAGAATCAAACAAGTTATTTCGAGATTTGAATTTTTAATTAGAGGTAGGCATTTTTGTTACAATGAAGCGGATGGATCTCCTCATGACCGTTTGTATAAGTTTTGTTCTCATTGAAGCTTTTCAGTAGGCTATAGTACCGAGTAACAATGTATGTATTGAGGAGACTTTAGCACCTTTCCGAGACCGGCTGTTATTCAAACAATACATTAAAATGAAACAACCCATTTGTTACCAAGCAACATAAACTCTGTTTGAATGGAGGTTATACTTACAACAGGAAAGTTTATTAGAGAAAGATACATCTGGTGATAAATCATTTACGTGTCCTACCAGAATTGTGCTGGATTTGTGTAGTTACTTGATACAAGAAGAACGTCCTTCGCTGAAGATTTTTATATAAGCATGGAGTTGACTCATAAGCTTATGCAAAGAAAAGCATATCTGGCTGGTACATCGAAATCCAATAGAAAATATAGTCCACTCGTCGTGATTCAAAAGAAATTAGCAACAGGGGACTGTATATGAAAATATTCAATGATGAATAAAACTCGGGTGGTTCATATGATTTCGTTTAATTGTAACATAACATGAACTTTTTTTATTACTTATTATTTTTCAACTTCAAAACTAAACGTTCCCTTGTTTTAGGAATATGTGATCTAATACTAAATACACAATTTCGTACGGTCCACATAGCAACGCAACTAATTTTAAACATACTCCCCGACTTGAAAGTAAAACTTTCAACATCTTGTCACTACACACATTCACAATGAGCTCATAACTGGTAGTGGTGATAATTTTGACGTTGGTCTTTTGATATTTCCATTTGTAGTCTTTAATACCACTACTCTAACAAGATTGTCTGGCCCATGTATTAATTGAATAATCCTACCCAGCTTCCAAAATGCAGGTGGAAGCTTATCGTCCTTTACCAAAACTAACGAATCGACTTATAGCAATTGCTGACAATTTTTGCTCCATTTCTGTCGTACTTGCAACTGATTAAAATAGTCTTTGGCCCACCGTTTCCAATACTGTTGAGATAGGCTTTGTATGTACTGAAATCTATTAAGCTTATTTGAAGCTATTTCTGAGACATCAGGATCGGGTACAGTGGTCATTGTTCGTCGAATGAGGAAATGTGCTGGAGTTAGCGCTTGCAAATCGTTAGGATCAGAACTGAGAGGGGATAGAGGCCTGGAGTTTAATACCGCTTCAATTTGAACAACTATTGTATTGAATTCTTCATAAGTTAAAGAGGTATTGTTCAATATTCTCTTCAGGTGAAATTTTGCTGATTTGACGCGCTTCCCATAATCCTTCAAAATTAGGGGAATATGGTGGGATAAATTTCCAATTTATTTCTAAATTGTTTGCAATTTCTTCGATTTCCGTTCGATTGAATTTTAAAAATGAACCAAGTTCGCGCAGTTCCGAATTGGTCGCAATAAATGTTTTGCCATTATCAGATATAATGTGTTTAGGAAGACCCCTGCGCGCGACAAATTTTCGCAAGCAAGCAATGAATGAATCGCAAGTTAAATTAGATAAAATTTCTAAATGTATGGCTTTTACCGCTAAACAAACGAAAATACACATATAGCATTTTATTTTTAACGTACTGCGATCACGTCGCTCATTAATAAAGAATGGACCTGCAAAATCTAACCCCGTTGAAAAAAATGGGTAAGCAGCTGTTACACGTAACTCTGGCAAAATGCCCATTGTAGGGTTTTGAAATGACGCGGGATAACGGTGACATTTGACGCAAGATCTCACGACCCTTTTCGCTAAATTTCTCCCCGACGTGACCCAATACTTCTCTCTTGTTGAGAAAAGAAGTTGTGGGCCTGCATGTAAAAGGCGAACATGTTCCCTTTCGAAAATGAGGGAGGAAAATTTGTGTTTGTGGGAAAGTAAGATTGGATGTCGTTTGTCCATCTGAAATGAAGATAGCTGTAGACGATCACCAACACGCATAATGCCTTCTTCATAGAGAAATGGTCAAATGCAGTAATTTACTCTTAGGCGGAAGTGAATGATTGAGTTTTAACGAATTAATTTCGTCACTAAATGAGTCAGATTGCGCTATCACAATGAGCGTTTTTAAAACTCCTTTGAGTTCATCATAAGTTAAAGTACCAGTGGCACGTTCACTTCGCGATTTTTGAGAATTATTTGTAAATCTGAAAATGTATGCTGTGACACGAAGTAAATTATTATATTTAGAAAAGAGCGAAAATATTGAACAACTTGGTGTTGCATTTGTGCTCATACTAACAATGATTTTGTCACGCATTTCTGATGTTTCCATTTTTAGATCAACTCTAGAACATGGTGTTATAGGGAAATTTGAGTTATTCTTAAGCCATGATGGCCCTGACCACCACAGATCTGAGGTTATGATCGATTTAACAGACATTCCATGCGAGATCAAATCTGCTGGATTATCTTTGGTATTCACGTAATACCGTTGCTCACTTGATGTTAGTTCTTGAATTTTATGGATTCGATTTGCCACAAACGGTTTGAAACAACGAGGATCCTTTGCGATCCAGTGCAGAACCACTTGAGAATCGCTCCAGCAATGTACTGATGTAAATTGCAACGTTATTGAACTAAAAACCCTTGACATAAGTTGGGTTAATAGGAGAGCTGCATTCAACTCCAACCTCGGGATCGTGCATGGTTTGAGATGGGCTACTCTTGATTTTGCACACAAAAGTGAAGAATTGCATAACTCCAATTTATTGAAACATCTGATGTATATGCAAGCACCGTATCCCTTTTGCGATGAATCGCAGAATCCATGCAGTTCTATGCGAGCTGGGTTTGAACAAATGACGTGACGCTGAACACGTAAATTGTTCAATAATTGAAAATCTTTTGAAATGGACTTCCATTTATTGAACAAGTTCTCGAGAATAATGTCATCCCAATCAACATTGCAAGACCACAAGTCTTGAAGTAGGAATTTTGCACATATTGTTACAGGTGTTAACAGACCCAATGGGTCATATTGCTTTGCTATACTAGATAAGATTGTACGTTTGGTAAAGTTTGATTGCATGTTACTTTCATTGGTTTGAAAGAACAGTTTGTCTTCTTTTACGGACCAGAAGACTCCTAAAGTTTTTGATGACTCATGTGACCCTAACGCGAACGTATTGTTGTCAAGAATGTTAACTGATACAGTATTAGATATTGCTTTGTTGTTTGAAGTGAATTTTCTTAGAACAAAGCTTGCACTTTGAAGAATCTTATTGATGTCGTACCCTAATTGAACAAGAGTATCTGCGTCGTCACAACCCGTGAGCAAGTCATCAACGTAGAAGTCATGTAATATTACTTGACTAGCTTCGGGATACTGAGTTTGATATTGTAATGCTATTTCATGTAGACACCGAATTGCCAAATATGGTGCAGAGGTAGTGCCATAAGTAACCGTATTCAACTGATATGTTTTGAGAGGTTCATTTGGACTGTTGCGCCATAATATTGTTTGATATTTCCTGTGGTCAGGATCTATCAACACCTGACGATACATTTGTTTTATGTCCGCGGTCAACACGAACGTGTGTTGTCTAAATCGCAACAATATTGAAAATAGATCGTCTTGGATGGTGGGACCAACATGTTGGCAATCATTCAATCATATGCCTGCTTCAGATTTTTGTGAACCATCAAAGACTACCCTTAATTTGGTAGTACTGCTAACCTTCCGCAGTACTCCATGATGGGGTAACGTGAAATATGAACCTGAATGTGATTCATTTTCGATTAATGTCATATGACCTTGACTTAGATAATCTGCCATGAATTCTTTGTACATTGATGCAAATTGACGATTATGATGAAAGCGTCTTTCCATACTTTGAAATCTACTAAATGCTTGTTCCCTCGTGGACGTAAGTATATGTATATTATCGTTGAAGGGAAATTTGACAATGAATTTGCCCGATTCGTCGCGTGTGAAATTATTCTTGAAGTGGGTTTCACAAAATGAACGTTGATCAGATGTTTGAGGTTGTGAAGAAATTTCCTCCAACATCCAGAATTTTTCTAGTTGATCATGAATTTCTGATAAACCTAAATTACAGCGTACTATTTGTGTATTGATTGGAAATGAACCTGAAATGATCCAACCTAATTTTGTATTTTTCGCAATTGGTTTATCCTTTCCCAAATTAATATGACCGTCGATCAAAAGATTCCAAAACAATCCTGCTCCGATCAGTAAATCAACCTGTACGGAGTGATTAAATTGTGGATCGGCCAACTTGTAACAACAATCAATGTCGCCAGTATAATAACTTTCAATAAACAACGCCAAACTGTAATAACAAAACGTGGTGATGTAACTACTCAATTGTTATGATGTAATTTGAATATTCTAATAAAGTAATAATGAAATTAGGTAAAATTCTCCCTAAACACAAATCATATAACTAATTGAGATACTTACCTTTCATCACTAATTTGTGCCTTTGACTCATCGGTAGATTAAATAGAGCCGGTTCAAATAAAATGATTGCTTAATTCCCTTGAATGCTGCTTGATTCCAATCTGCTAAATTATTTCCCCTTCACTAATTAATAAAAAATGCAATATAAAAAATTATAAAAATATAATGAAATAAAATCTCGAACGCCATGTTGTCTTTAGTTATAAGAACAACAAAACCTAGTTAATGAACAATAATGGTGTTTATGAAAATAAAATAAATATTAACGTGCAATTAAGTTTATTTGTCCTATTGATGGATGATTGAGAAAAATAAGAAGTCTTATTGCTATTCTTAATGTATAAAAAAAATCATTAAATAATTACCTTCGTAATTTCTGTACCTAACACGTTTATAAATTTTAGTTTCATATGAATCGGAATTGTCAACTTGGTGAGGTCAGGATTGCATAGATGTGGTGCAATCTTGATCAGCCACACTACGACCAAATTGCCTAACTGGAACTACTCTTTAATTTAATCGTGAAAATTTTCTATCCAATAATTTTATTGCATTCGTTGAAGTTCTTGTATGTGAAATTTGCGTTGTACAATGTAATCCAAGTAAAAATTTCCATTAAAATTAGAAAAATAAAATTTCCATTACAATTAGAAAAATAATAGTGGTAAAATAGTGGTAATAATAAAATAGTAAAATAGAAGTGCCATTAAAACCACACAAAAAAAAAGTGTCTGCAAAAGAGCAAATGTTTTAATTTAAAATATTTCGAATTAAAAGGTAACTTACCACCAAAACTGATGGCACTATTACAAAAAAATTAGGGATAACCCAAAACAATGCATCCCGCTTCAACATTCTGCAGGAAGGGAATTAAATAGAGGCTTTCAGAGTAGATCCTGTAAGTGTCCCCCCAAAATCTGCGCATAGAAATAAGTTATCACGCTTTGCGCGGCTTAAATGGTCAGAATTCAATTTTTTTGAGGAAAGGGAAATATAACTCTTTATGAAATATTTAAACCTAAAAAGATATGTACTATGAAATGCAAATTAAGTTGCCTTTCTCAATCCTATAATGCAAAACTTAAAAACTTTTCCTTATATGTAAACTAATAAATGAATGAAAGATCTAAAATTAAAGTATAATTTAGTACAACACGAAAAAGGGTTGTTACACACGCCCTCCTAAAATTTGGACTCGGAGATCACCAAAGCGGAGATTCCAAACACTAAGCTAATAAATGAAATTATTAAAATTTAAGAAAACAAAAAAATGTTAAGCTAATTAAAATATAAGCAAAATGTAAAAGAAAATAAAAAGGAAATGTACGAATCAGTACAGATAATGTGGTGATGTCGGTCAGGAAAGACCCCTGGCAACACCCTATAAGCTAATGACGCGCTACCACCCGCACACGCCACTAGTCGAGAATCAAGGACCCGAAACCTTAAATAAAGTAAAAAACTTTAACTGGTGGGGTTAGTGAAGCAAACCACCATCAGAAGAGCAAAATGAGTAACCGGAAAAAAATTTGAATCTAAGGTAAAAACGAACGGAAACCTACCATGATCTGAAGGGTCAGCGGGTGGGGAACCCGGGAACAGTTATCGTGCAACTATATAAAAAATCAAGGCAAAATGCAACTCCACTCGAGAGTATAAATAAAAATCTTTCCGGACTAACAATAAATAATCACGAGACTTGAGGCCGAGAGAGAACGGTTCCATTACCCTACCCCGGTGATCTCAAATCCAGCCACCTAGGTACATCATACACAACTACTACTGTCACGTTCGATACGTCAAAATCGGTAATCCAAGATACGACTATTTTCATGGCAAATTAGCTCAGGATGCTTCGTCGTGGAGGACAAGAGAGACCACTCTACCCTTCACTAGATTCAGGTTTCATGTTGTTCCACAGTCGTCCAAGACCAAACATTCCCTAACTAACACGCACGTTTTATAAATAAATCGAAATCTAGGTAAGGTAGCAAAGAGAAAGATGAAGCACTCTTACGAACACAACAACCCCCCCCCCCCTAAAACTACCAAAACGTCATAATCAGGAAGTGAACTAATCGAGGTTGACACAAGGCGAACCGAAGTCCTCAAGCACCGTCCAAGAATAGTAACACTACACAAATCAGGAAAAACAAAATTACTAAATCAATCAAAAAATAAAAATGCATAGAAGCATTACTAGTTTTCTTATCAATGGTTAAGAGTTTACACATCAAATTAACGATCAGAGGTAAACTCAAAACAGTTATCTTAATTTTTACTATTGAAACAATAGCAAATTGTAAATCCAATACAAGAAGATAATCTGGCTGAGAACTAATGTCCCACAAAATCGGCAAAACAATCGCATAATGGGATCTAAATATCAACCATCGTGCTAAACAAATGTAGCAAAAATGAAATAAGTGGTTTGCAAAGCCACAAGAATAATGTGCGAAATAAGCACAAAATAATCAAATTATTTTGAAAAATCATCAAAATAATTAAAAAATATAAATAAGAAAACCAGAATGTAAAAATCTCAAAAATACTAAAATAGAAAAATAATTAAAAAGATAATAAAAAAATAAGAACTAATGGGGTTTTAAATCTTTAACATGGAAAACACCTAATGGTTTATTATCAATAGGGGTGGCCAATCAGTACGTAGTTAGACCTACCACCTCAATAACTTTCGCTTCAATAAATTTTGGAGCTAACTTTTGACTATAATTCTTAGTCGCATCAGATAAAGTAAAATTCTTTTTCCAAACCAAATCGCCAACGTTTAACTTCAACGGACGACGTCGCAAATTGTAAGATTTTGAATTTCTTTCGTAAGCTGCATGTAAATTTTGTTTAACATGTTTAAAAGTGGGTGAAAGTTCATTTAAATCTTTGCACTAATTGTTCACGGTTAGTAATAAACAAATCATCCTCTTTAAAATCCTTTAGTCGACCATAAAAATCTCCAGAAATAGGAATTGTCCGACCAAACGCCAAAAAGGATGGTGAAAATTTCGTAGACTCATGAACAGCGTTACGAATAGCATGGGCAATTTTATGAATTTCAACATCCCATTCCTTGTGATCATCTTGAATATAAGACCTGATTGCAGTACCTACTACTTTATTAACTCTTTCAACAAAATTTACTTGGGGATGATTACTTGCATTAAACCAAATGGATTGAACTTTGTAAGAACTCATTAAATTTTTAAATTGTGAACTTTTAAATTGAGGACCGTTGTCCACCATACAAATTTGAGGAACACCGTAAACTAGAAATACATAATTCTCAATATATTGACAAATACCTTTAGCAGTAGCACTGCGCATAGGGTGAATCAAAGTAAATTTAGTAAACCAATCACAAATAACTAATAAAACTGTATTTCCACTCTTCGATCTAGGAAAAGGGCCCACTAAATCAACAGAAATACATTGAAAAGGATAAGAAACATTTTTCTCTTTCCCCATAAAACCATAATGTTTAAATTGTGAAGACTTGCTTCGGTTACAAACATAGCAATTCCTAATATATTTGGAAATATTTGAATTCATTTTTGGCCAATAATAAAATTCTTTAATTTTTGAAAAAGTTTTAAAAACACCAAAATGTGATGATGTAGGATCATCATGAAATTTTCGTGAAATATCTTTCCTTAAATATTTCGGAACAACTAATTTCCATTCCACTAAATTGGATTCGATGTTTAAATCATTAGAAATAAATTTGTAGAGTTTATTATTTTCAACTCTCCAATCAGGAAATAATTGGCTAACATTTTCTTATACCAATCGTCTAAATCGACAACAGAAAATTCTAAAGAACTAACTTCCAAAGGTGCTCTAGAAAGTGCATCAGGAACAACATTTAATTTACCTTTACGATGTATAACTTCAAAATCAAATTGTTGAAGCTTAACACTCCATCTGGCTAAACGACCAGAAGGATCTTTTAAATTATTGAGCCAAATCAATGAATGATGATCAGTAATAACTTTAAAATAGGTACCTTCAATATAAGATCTAAACTTTTGAATACCAAAAATAACTGCAAGTAACTCACGTTCTGTAATTGAATAATTTTGCTCAGCTTTGTTTAAAGTACGAGAACCATAGGCAATAACAACTTCATCCTCTCCAACTCCTTGTGTTAAAACACATCCAACACCACAATTGGATGCATCACATTGTAAATAAAATGTTTTAGAAAAATCAGGGCTCGCTAAAATAGGAGCATCAACTAATAAAGATTTAACTTTTAAGAATGAATCGTTGGCTTCTTTATTCCATAAAACTTTCTGAGATTTCTTCTTGCCTTTCAATAAATTATTAATCGGAGCTAAAATTGTGGAAAAATCACGAATGAAACGTCTATACCAAGAACACATTCCAATAAAACGTTTAACTTCTGTAAAAGTATGTGGTTGAGGAAATTGAGTAATAGCTTCCACCTTTGAAGGATCGGTGTGAAGACCATTCTTATCAATAACAAAACCTAAATATGATAATTGAGGTTTACAAAATTCACATTTATCTAAATTAATATTTAAATTGGCATCATTAAGCCTTTTAAAAACTTCTCTTAAAATAGCAACATGTTCCTTAAAAGTACTTGAAAAAACAATAATATCGTCTAAATAAACAAAAACTGATTGAGATAAATCATGTTCTAAAATGGAATCCATAAATGGTTGTAATGTACTAAGTGCGTCTTTTAATAATTCCAGTTACATAAAATGTAATCAAATAAATTTCTCAATTTAATTTACGTCTCTCACTTACTATCAACCTTTCCGCTTCATTTACATTTAAAAAAAATTTTAATTCTACTAATAACTCATCACTATATAAAACATCCACTAAGTAATTTAAATTTGACATCGTAAAAAAATATTGTATAACACAATCAATAAATTTCACTAAGTATAAACACAATAAAAATACCAAGCGTAACAATAAATGGTTTAAATGGTTACACTCATTAAAATTCGGTCAACTCTTAATAATCAAAGCAAACAAAAGTGAAAATAACCAGCATATGAAACAACAGCAAATCAAGTCCCTTTTTCGAACCCCAGTGTAATAGTAATTCAAATGTAATAAAAATATCAAATATAAAGTAATTAAAATATCAAAGTAATAAAATTTCAAAGTCCCTGCTCGCCCGCGTCAATTTATAACAACAATCAATAGCGCCAGTATAATAACTTTCAATAAACCACGCCAAATTGTAATAACAAAACGTGGTGATGTAACTACTCAATTGTTACGATGTAATTTGAATATTCTAATAAAGTAATAATGAAATTAGGTAAAATTCTCCCTAAACACAAATCATATAACTAATTGAGATACTTACCTTTCATCACTAATTTGTGCCTTTGACTCATCGGTAGATTAAATAGAGCCGGTTCAAATAAAATGATTGCTTAATTCCCTTGAATGCTGTTTGATTCCAATCTGCTAAATTATTTCCCCTTCACTAATTAATAAAAAATGCAATATAAAAATATAATGAAACGAAATATCGAGCGCCATGTTGTCTTTAGTTATAGGAACAACAAAACCTAGTTAAGAACAATAATAGTGTTTATGAAAATAAAAGAAATATTAACGTGCAATTAAGTTTATTTGTCCTATTGGTGGATGATTGAGAAAAATAAGAAGTCTTATTGCTATTCTTAATGTATAAAAAAAATCATTAAATAATTACCTTCGTAATTTCTGTACTTAACATGTTTATAAATTTTAGTTTCATATGAATCGGAATTGTCAACTTGGTGAGGTCAGGATTGCATAAATATGGTGCAATCTTGATCAGCCACACTACGACCAAATTGCCAAACTGGAACTACTCTTTAATTTAATCGTGAAAATTTTCTATCCAATAATTTTATTGCATTCGTTGAAGTTCTTGTATGTAAAATTTGCGTTGTATAATGTAATCCAAGTAAAAATTTCCATTAAAATTAGAAAAATAAAATTTCCATTACAATTAGAAAAATAATAGTGGTAAAATAGTGGCAATAATAAAATAGTAAAATAGAAGTGCCATTAAAACCACACAAAAAAAATAGTGCCTGCAGAAGAGCAAATGTTTTACTTTAAAATATTTCGAATTAAAAGGTAACTTACCACCAAAACTGATGGCACTATTACAAAAAAATTAGGGATAACCCAAAACAATGCATCCCGCTACAACATTCTGCAGGAAGTGAATTAAATAGAGGCCTTCAGAGTAGCTCCTGTAAGTGTCCCCCCACGCATCTGCGCATAGAATTACGTTATCACGCTTTGCGCGGTTTAAATGGTCAGAATCCAATTTTTTTAAGAAAAGGGAAATATAACTCTTTATGAAATATTTAAACCTAAAAAGATATGTACTATGAAATGCAAATTAAGTTGCCTTTCTCAATCCTATAACGCAAAACTTAAAAACTTTTCCTTATATGTAAACTAATAAATGAATGAAAGATCTAAAATTAAAGTATAATTTAGTACAACACGAAAAAGGGTTGTTACAAACTTTAAATTGTGCGGTATGTTGAGCAATTGTGTATCAAAGCTCTGAGTAGGAAGTCTATCAGCTATTGAGTTGATGACCAAACAATGAATGTTTGAATGAAAGTTTGTGCATCGAGATTTAATTTCTGCTGAACATTCCTTAGAGATTGTTGAATGTGCAGAATTGATGCCTTTCAATGACAACATTTTGTCTGTTAAATGAAGATTTAATCTTTTTACTAATGAAGTTGTAATAAAATTGGACTGTGAACCTGCATCCAATAATACTCTTACATGATGCCAGCTACCGTCTGACCCCTTTATTGCAACAGAGGCTGTTGATATCAGGATTTGGGAGTGTGACTTGTTTGTCATATGATTTGAAATTGTTACATTTTGAATTTCTTCAGAAATTGAACTGTTTGATGAGCTGTTTGAAGCTTGTGAAAAAGGCAGAATTGAATTATGATTAGAGTTGCAAAATTTTCAAGTGCCACTTCTGCAATCTTTTGCTACATGATTTGTCTTTAAACAATTTAAACATAATTTATTTTCTTTTACCCATTGCAACCGTTTTTGTGGTTTGAGTTCAAGAAAATTTGGACATTTAAATAGTCCGTGGTTTGATTTACAATAGTAGCAAGTGTAATTCGTCGTTAACCCAATGAATTGCTTAGACTTGTTGGAAAACTTGAATGTATTTTTATGTGTTTCGTTTCTACCTTCAAGTGATTCCAACAAATTTGCCTTTGATTGTAAAAATTCAATTAAGTTTTCTACATCATTTTGTTTTGTATTTAGTCTATGCATCTCCCATTCCTTTAAATATAATTTGTTCAATTTATCTGTTATAGCAATTAACAAAATAGTATTCCAGTCTTTTACGGATTGGTTTAAAGAATTTAATGCCCTAATGTGATTTAATATTGAATCTACAAATTGTCTAATATCTTTACTGTTATCGTTTGTTAAATTATGCAAGTTTAATAGTGCCTTTATATGAAATCTTAACACTTCAGAATTGTTATAACGATTACATAACAGTTCCCATGCTGTCAGAAAATTCTCGTTTGTCATTTCTAATGCATGTATGTTTTCTAAAGCGGATAATTCTAAGCACGATTTTAAATAATACAACTTTTGAACTGCTGTAAGTGTGCCATTTTCGTAAATTAGCGAATAGAATGTATCTCTAAAGTCAAGCCAAGATTCTAGATCACCTTTGAATTTTGGTAATGAAATTGTTGGTAAGCGTACATTTAAATTAGAATGCGATTGATCATTTACCTGCTGCGATACCGCGGTTGTGTGCATTTGAATTGGTCGAATATCTTCATTCAGTCCCGTGTCCAATTGCTGTTGCGTTGCCGAATTTGAAGAAATTTGTGAATTTGTAATGCGTTCAATGAAATATTCCGAGAGTGCGAGTGCTTCGAAATATTCTGATTCAAATAACTCCCTTTCAGTATATTGTTCTGCTAAATTCTGATCATTGCTAATTAATTCTATTTGCTTTTGAACTTCCTCAAATTCTGCGTGTGTATCCAAAATAATACCATGTCTGCGCTTCATTTCGATAAACTGCCGTTGTGACAATTCAACCTCTTCATGAAATTGGCTTAAAAATGATTTAAAAGATGTAACTTTATGTTTAATGTTACCCCTTTTTCGTTTTAGAACTGTAATGTCGTAATCGGTTGCCATTTCCTTGTGAAAATACGATTGCGTTGAGTTAATAAGCGTCTCCTGCGTACAATCGATGTTGTGTTAATTACTTCTTCATGCGGCGTCGAAGGACCAATAATATGTATATGAAAATATTCAATGATGAATAAAACTCGGGTGGTTCATATGATTTCGTTTAATTGTAACATAACATGAACTTTTTTTATTACTTGTTATTTTTCAACTTCAAAATTAAACGTTCCCTTGTTTTAGGAATATGTGATCTAATACTAAATACACAATTTCGTACGGTCCACATAGCAACGCAACTAATTCTAAACAGGGAACAATATAGCCAAAAAAGTAATTCTGGCTGTATTATTTTAAGTAGAAAGGCAAGAAAGATGTTCTCATGTTAAATACAAAACATGATGATAGCAGAGGAGCAGAAGTTCATTTTGAATTTCTAGCCTATAAAAAGGCATGTCTTTCATAGATCTTTCGGACCAGCTGAAGTCGTATTCGACTAGTTTACGTAACGGAATGAAGTGGTACCGTAAACTGGAAGTGAAGTTGTTGACAGGTGGTGGTTCCAAACAAAATGCTTATCACCAAATTCAATGTCTGCTTGATATAATTCAATCTACTGTTAAACAATACAGAACAATCATGAACTGAAAGAAGCACATACCAGAGGCAGCTGTAACGGATAATTACTGAAAATTACTGAAACACGCGGTGCGAAGTATGTTAGCGAGAAATCTAAACAAACTCGTCTGATGTTGTACAGGGTGAGTCAACGATAGAGTAAAGTAAACCGGTGCTTGTCGGAAAACTTTGCCAATAAAATGTATTTGTCATTTTATAATATGGCTGCTAATTGTGCGCATTTTAAAATTAGTCTTGACTATATAGAGTGTTCCAAAAAAGCAAGGCAAGACAAAGTTAGTATTTTTTAATGTAACACTAATATATCATTCGATTTTTGAATTCTACGTGCAATTATAAAACTTTATGTATGTAAAATTTACGATTTTTGAAATAATTCGAATTTTATCCAATTATTAAAGGTATAACTTTATTATTATGAACCATCTTGTGTTTTGTTAGGAAAACTTTTATATTTGGACCAAGCAAATACCAATCTTAAGCCTATGTTCTCAAGAAGAGATATTAGGGAAAAATGGGGTGTTCAAAATATATGTTCAAATCTGCGAAACTTGAAATTAAAAAATATCACTTTTCTCAAATAAAACACCCTGTGTATTTATTTTTAGGCTGTGTTAAAGAGAATCAAAAACCACACAATTCTACATATGTATGTCCTAATACCTCTCTCACTGTTATTTTGATTTTTCCATATTATTTAATATTTCAATGGTTTATCTTGTGATTATTCTAGTAGCCATGAAATTTGAAAACAAGAGAGACATAAAGTTGCATTAAATACTATATAAATTAACTCCAACAGTAAATATATTACGTTGTCATACGTGTTTGATATAAAATAAACTAGCATTCTCAAGTCATTGGATAATTCAACAGTCACTAACGAGTTCTTCTTAAAATATGTTCGAAAAGGCGCCTCTCCTGCTGAAATTATTATTATTATGCATCCCCTCGCGTTTTCCAGCACCTCTAGTGCTATGGTTCCACAAGTGTCTCGTATCCTATATTCCATTTTTTTTTTTGTAGTGGGACATATATACGTTCTTTAATATATCCCCTTAAGAAGAAATCTAATCAGGTAAGATTGCACGACCTTTGGCGCCACTGGACAAAACTTGCACGCCCAATCCATTTTTGAGGATAATTATCATTTAAAAATTCACGTACCACGCGGTGGTAGTGCGCCGTACCGTTGCAGTCACATATTCTGTCGTTCATCATTACTAAGCAGATGAAGGAGATTAGGCAAAACTTCTTGGAGGAATGAAAGGTAGATACCACCAGTCAGGGGAGTGTTAAAAAAATAGGGTCCAATCATTTTTTTGTGTCGAATGCCACACCAAACTTTTATAGACCACTGTTCTGGTTTTGCATTTATCCGACCCAAAATGGATTGTGTAATGCGTAATTGTGTATATATCATTGCTTCTAAACGTAGCCTCGTCATAAAACATAATAAAAGATCAAAAGTTTGGATTAATCCCAAGTTGAGCAATAAATAATCCACTGGCAAAATATTACTCGTTTTTCGAAGTCGTCATTGCGTAATCATTTCGTAATGCAATATGGTAAGGATGACAGTTATATTTTCCAGTCGTTGACGGTTGATTGTGACTTTTGACATGATATTGATACCTGACGACTGGCATGTGGTTTTTCTTCAATATGAAGCAGAATCTCAATTTCTTTTCCTTGGTTACTGGTATTTCTACTCACCACTTTGCGTTTTATATAATTCACACTGCTAGTAGAACCTAATCTCTCCTTCAAAATTTCAAAAATGATCTGAGTGGGTTGGCGGCGAGCAGGATACTTCACTAAGTATAACCTTTCAGCAAGAAGACAACTTTTTTGAATTTCTCCTAACACATAAACTATATCCATCAATTCACTATTAGAGTAATGCGTTATTTTACTATTGAACACTCTAAACTTTCATAACCTTAGATATATGGATACCAAAATGCAACAACAGTTTGACGGGTCAAGTATTTGTCATGTGGGAAATTATTTTCATAGGTACTGCGAATAATAACAAGAAAAACCATTGAAATACTAAATAATATAGAAAATTAAAAAAAAACCTTAAAAACAGTGAGAGATAGGTCATACTTACGAAGAATTGCGTGGTTTTTGATTGTCTTTAAACAGCGTAAAAATATATAGGGTGTTCTACATGAGAAAAGTGATACCTTGACTTTCAAGTTTGAACATATATTTTAAACACTCTGTAGCATTTATTTATAATATTTCTTCTTCAGAATATAGGGTTAAGCATGGTCTTTCTTTGGTCCAAATATAAAAGTTTTCCTAACAATAGTACATAATAATAAAGTTATACCTGTAAATGCGATTTTTTGGATAAAATTCGAATTCTTTCAAAAACCGTAAATTTTACGTACATAAAACCTATATAAATAAAGTTTTATGATCCCACATTGAAACCAAACATCGAGTGGTATACAGGGTGTTCCATTAAAAAATACAAACTTCGTCTTGCGCTGCTTTTTTGGAACACTCTGTATAGTCAAGAATAATTTTAAAATGTGCACACTTACTAGCCATATGATATGATAAATACACTTTATTGGCAAAGTTTGCCCGTAATGTGCCAGTTTTCTTTACTCTATCGTTGACTCACCCTGTCAGGTTGTCCCATTTTCGTATGTTTTACGGGGTATCTCGCTTATTTTTTAGGTTATAACCTTGTGGTTTTCGAGACACCGTGCTACTTTTTAATGAAACCAAAGATGCACTAATCAAATTTGCCATAGCCATCTTAGTTTTTGTGCTGCAGGGTGATTTTGGAAAAATTGCGTTTTCAGTCATCCCCTGTAACTCTGTTATTGTCAGACATATTAAAAAAGTAAAACTGATATTTGTAGATTTTTACGTAAATCCAGGGCGATACTCAGATTTTCTTTAGAGGTCACAGTTTTTGAAATATTGACATAACCTACTTTTTTTTATGGGACACCCTATATATTTTTTAAAAATCTTTTTCCCCTTGCCAAGAGCTTTTCAAAAATGTAGCATAGTCTATATTTATTTATTTTTTTACGTAAAATCCATGGGCGACACTCAGATTTTCTTTAGAGGTCACAGTTTTGAGATATTGACAACCTACTTTTTTAATGGGACACCTATATATTTTTAAAATCAATCCCTTGCCAAGAGTTTTCAAAATATAGCATAGTCTATATTTATTTTATAAATAACGTGACAAAATGATTTTTTTCTATAATTTACATTGATAAAAAACAAAATAATTAATTAATCACAAATATTGTTCAAATTACAGACCATTATGTCTCCTACAAGTTTCACAAAGTTTATAAATTCTTTTAATAGCATTTTCCAAAATAAATGATTGTCTTCGTAATTCTGCAAAAGCATTTCCCGTTGCAATTTTTAATTGTTCCATGTTGGCATATTGCCTTGAATAAATTTTATTCTTTAAATCCCCCACAAAAAAAATTCAAAACCGAGAGATCCGGTGATCCTGGTGGCCATCGAGCAGGTCCATTTGTTCCAATCCATCTCCTGGGAAAACGTTCATTTAGCCAGTTTTGTATTATTCTAGCATTGTGGGATGAAGCCCCATCCTGCTGGAAGAATATATCGTTCAGTTGAGCCAGTGGAATATCTTCTAAAATGTTCATAGTTTTTTCATGTAGATTTGTAAGTACCCATTAGAGTTTAGGTTTTCTTCATAAATCTTTAAATCATTAAATCCGAACCTGCCTTGACGCTCTCCAAGAAAAATCACGTGGGTGTTTTCTTGACTCCAAAACCGCAAGTTGTGTCTATTAAGAATTCCCGAACTTGTGAAATGTGCCTCGTCTGACCAAATTATTTTTTTTCAAAATTATTGTCCTGAGTTTTCATATTTATAAACCAATTTCAGAACTCCAATCTACGTTCAGCATCACCAGGGTGCAGATGATGAACAAGTTTATACTTGTAGGGTTTGAATTTATGTTTTTTTTAAAATCCTTTGAACTGTTATTTTAGACACACCGGTCTCTTCATCCTGCACGAGGTTTCAGGAGAACAACTGCTAAAACGTTGATCTCTGATTCCTCGTTCTCTTTGTTGTAAACTCGGGGTCGAGGTTTGTCAAAACATCCATGTTGGCAAAGATTAAATTTTAATTTTTGAAATATTCTTCTGTCACGTTGTCTTCTTTCGGTATATCTATATGACAAAATAGGTATATAAAACAAATACAAATTCTAAGGTAAAGATTAACTGACCTGTTCAGATAGAGTTCTAAGGCCTGGTCTGCGTTTTCATTAGATAATATGAAGCAGGTATTCATACCATATTTCTCAAAGTTTTCAAATTTTTGGTTTCGAGCCATATTAAAAAATAATTAAACAACAACAACAACAAGAACGATAACAATAAACAATAACAACGAATAATAATAAATATCAACACTAAATTTGGGAAAATGTAACCAGGAATAATTTGAGAGAAGCAGAAACTTCAAAAATCAAATACCTAAGTAATGGCAGAACGTTAATTATTTTGTTTTTTGCGTTACCATGGTTACCCACGGCTATCCACTATTATCAATGTAAATTATAGAAAAAAATCATTTTGTCACGTTATTTATAAAAATAAATATAGACTATGCTATATTTTTGAAAAGCTCTTGGCAAGGGGAAAAATATTTTTAAAAAATATATGGGTTATGTCAATATTTCAAAAACTGTGACCTCTACAGAAAATCTGAGTATCGCCACTGGATTCTACGTAAAAAAATCTACAAATATCAGTTTTTACTTTTTTAATGTCTGACAACAGAGTTACAGGGGATGACTGAAAATGCAATTTTTCCAAATCACCCTGTAGCACAAAAACTAAGATGGCTATGGCAAATTTGATTAATGCATGTTT
This sequence comes from Vesta saturnalis, assembly GCA_036346205.1. NCBI lineage: Eukaryota > Metazoa > Arthropoda > Insecta > Coleoptera > Lampyridae > Vesta > Vesta saturnalis. The sequence goes on from JARFJB010000793.1 coordinate 1,100,810, forward strand.
GGTTTGATTAAAAAGTAGCACGGTGTCGCGAAAACCGCAAGGTTCTAACCTAAAAAATAAGCGAGATACCCCGTAAAACGTACGAAAATGGGACAACCTGTACATGTCATGCACATTATTGTAGGGGAGACTGGCCTAAAATGACACACCCAGGTAAAATGACATACCCCTATATTTTTGAATTTGGCGCTTTGAAGAGCTGATTCTAGTTAAGCTTTGTGTTGGCAACACTGCAATCCTACAAAACCTGCCGATTCTGTTATGAACGGTGCGACGATCGTGAACGAATTTCGAAATGTAAGTATCAATGAAATATTTTCGACTAGATTAAACCGAAATTCTGTAAATATTTTGAAAGTAAATTGAACCGCGATTATTGCTAATGTTAATGTGGTCATACTTGTTTATTTTCGCCACGGTTTACCAAATTGTTTTCATGCATGCAAAAGGAGGTTTAGTTTATACAAAATGTGTGACTAGGGTAAAACGACACACCATGTATCAGGGAAAATGACATACTATGTCATTTTGCCTAATATTTATCCGTTCAACGCATTTGATAGAATTTCATATTTCTCTTACCTAGATGGTTGGAAACTATAAAAGAAAAAGTAATCGGCAGAGCTGGAGTGAGGATGCAATGCAGCGTGCTATTGATAGTGTCAATAATGGTGAAGCAGGTTGGCTTAAAGCATCCAAACTCTATGGGGTTCCACAAGCTACACTTCGGAGAAGAGTTCAAAATAAAAACATAACTGTTCAGGGTAACAAAAGGATTAGGTCGGTATCAGACCACTTTCGATGCAAATTTAGAAAGAGAAATTGTGGTCCACATTAAACTTCTAGAATCACGCCTATTTGGACTGACCCCGACTGACTTCGAAATTAGCTTATGATCTGGCCGAAAGAAATGGCATGCAGACCGCTTTAACAAAACTAATAAGATAGCTGGTTGGGATTGGTTAGCTGGTTTTCGGAAAGAAATGTAGACATTTCTTTAAGAAAACCTGACCTCAAAAGCACGTGCCATGGCATTTAATAAACCTCAAGTGGCAAAATTTTTCGCAACATATCAAACGATTTTGGAAAAATATAACGTTCAACCGGCCAGAATTTATAATGTTGATGAAAGCGCTCTATCTACGGTACAAAAACCTCCCAAAGTATTTGCTCAAACTGGAAAAAAACAAGTTGGTGCACTTACTAGTGCTGAGCGAATTCATGTCACTATGGTATGCGGCATGAGTACCACAGGCCATTTTGTACCTCCTGCTTTAATTTTCCCACGGAAAAGATGGAAGGCTGAATTATTAGATGGAGCACCTTTAGGAACATTAGGAATGAATCAAGAAAATGGATGGATGAATAGTGAACTGTTTGTGAAATGGTTACAACACTTTAAAAATTCACCAACCCCACATTGTCCGATAAAGTGCTGTTGATTGTCGACGGGCACTCCAGCCATAAGTATCGTAGTTTTAACGTTTGCTAAAGAAAACGGCATTATAATATTAAGCCTCCTCCACACTGCACCCATAGGATGCAGCCTCTGGATGTAGCTTTTATGGACCAATGAAAACCTATTATGACCAGGAAGTTTCTATATGACACATCCTGATAGGGTACTTTCACAATTTCAAATAGCGCGATTTGCAGCCGTTATTCCAGGTCTGCGCAAACTGCAATTCCGAAAACGGTTTCTTGAAAACTGGAATCTGGCCAGTAAATCCCAATATTTTCCGACTATCTATTCGCACCATCAGAAACTACCAATATCAGACAAGCAGAGATTTATAATGATGAAAATGCAAATAGCGAACAAAGTGACGCCAATGTCATTGATGAAGATGTGATACATCGCAACGTCGAGGTTGGACGTGCTGAAATTTCTGAACAACGAACACCTGAAAAACAAAGCACTGCTTCATCTTCATGTTGTAACCTAAACAATAGCAAAAACACTATTTATTTTCTGTTGACCAGATTTCTCCAGTTCCGCAAGCAGTTTTAAGCACTACAAGAAAACGTAAGGCCAATGCAGCTGAAGAGCTTACAGGGACACCAAATATGGAAGAAGTCAAAGCAAGGCAGTTGACAAAAATTGAGAAAGAAGAGGTGGCCGAATTACGGCGCATAAGAAGCCAAGAAGACAGTCCAGCCAGAAACCCTTGAAGAAGGTGGCAAGAAAAAAAATATATCGCCATACAGCAAGACAATGCACGAAGAGAATTGTTAATCGCGTATCTGATGACGATTCTGGTTCTGAAGAAGATCCATTTTGCAAGATGACGATAGTGACGAAGATGCTGCCTCATTGCAATTCACTATTTTCAAAATCCAAAAGTCAAGAAAAGTGGATTAAATGCGTTAAGTGCAGAAATTGGGATCACTGCAAGTGCGCTGATGTCTGCCAAAGTGCAAAGTATATATTTGTGAGATATGTTCATAATTTTTACTTCATTTATTCATTTCTTTATAGGTTTTGCTAATAAAGTAAGTTTCTTGACTTTTGGCGTGTTTTTGAATTTTCTTGTACATAGTCATTTTACCCTATGTGCTCCTAAATGACATAATGAGGTGATTTTTAATTTTTTAATTTAAAAAATATATCTAAAGGTAAGTATTTTTTCCATGGTAGTTATGATTGTTGATATATTATCTAACAATTGTATCAAAAAAATTAACTGTAACATAATTTCTAGCCATTCTATGATCAAAAATGCTTAGGGTATGTCATTTTAGGCCAGTCTCCCCTATGTCATGTTTTTTGCTCTTGACAAACGTTCTCTAATTAAGAATAATTAAGATGTACTTCTTTCGTTTTGAAATATATGTTATTTTCTCATGAATCGTATTATAAATAAAAATATACTAAAAAAACAATTTCGATCCACCTCCTGAACTGTATGGACCAATGTATCCCCCTATTATTCATGAAAAATTAGAAAATCCTTAATCATAAACATGCTAACTACCTATATAAAACCGCCGTGTCTTCTACCACGCGAAATTTGGCGAATTATAACCCCAATCTGCCTAAAAAAACGGTAACCAAGGATCCAAGCTACGGTACTCTATTGAGAGGATCCTAGATTACCGTAGATTTTAAGTTTCCTTTTTATTTCCATCTTTAGACAGATTGAGGTTATAATTTTCGCGTGGTAGAAGGCACGGTCATATAAAATTTACGTGTTTCGGTTGAAGCAAGTCGTATATACGCTGCCAGAAATGCTCGACCCACTTCGTGTATTATATGCTGATCCACTTACCCAAGGTGAATGCTGTCGAAAGTATCAAATTTTATACATATGGCGCTCAAGGTGTTAATAAGTGAAATGGTTAAACTTTGATTATTGTTCCCATTGGTTAGTGGTTTAATGCAGTATTTTCGCAGCTCAAAGTATTACAAAACGGATTAGTTATTAAAGATGAAACAAATGACGATAATCTGACGAAAAAGTACAAAATTGAAGAAGAGGCATTACTTGGATTTGAAATGAGTTAAAGCCGTAATAAAATGTAATCTATAAAATGTTGCTCATGCTCTTCATACATATTGTAATGTATTTAAAGTGTTAAGCTTCATATTCTCAAATTTAAATTTCTTTCCTCAATGCAAAACACATACCTACTTTCTTATTTTCAAAAATTTATACAGTTATGATGAAACGTTTTTTTTGTGTAAATCATATTTTAGATGGTGTAAAATGGGTGAAATTTCCATTTTCCAAGTACGTTTTAAATTAAAGCTTTAAATTATTATAATAAGATTCGAATTACATTTTAAACCTAAAACGTAGTAATAGATTCTGATCGCCATCTTCAGACTGCAAACAACGTAATGTCGATTATTAATTCAACTGTATAAACTACTCATTCAATTATTCATTAAGTAAACGTAATTATGTTGCTTTTTACATGTGTAAGTTGGTGATAGTAAAATTTTTATCAAATTCCGGTTGATGAATCAGTAAACAATGTGTGCTCGTTTACCTATAATCAGTTGTGAGCATTTAATGTAATCGGTATGTTTGTTGTGTACGTTGTATTGCAATAAACGGTGGCTTAATATGAGAATCATCATGTTGCTTCACATGTATTAAGGTATTCGAATAACTATACATATTACGTCACATTCTGTATTGATTTAGAAAATTAGTCATTAATTCTACTTTTTTCAATTTTTCTAACAATTTTGTAAATGCTTCAAAAATGAAGCTTAACTAACAAAGCCTTAGACATGATAGATACAGTGAAACTCTTATAAAAGCTGCCCTACGAAAGTTGGGCTGTAAATATTAATCCAAAGAAACCAAATAACTTATCATTCAAAACGTATTGATCACCTTCAATATAATCGTACACTATATTCTACACGGGGCCCCCCCACAAGCGGGCGTGCAACGCACGCGGGCGGCATATCCAAGGGGCGGCAAAACGGCATGAATTTATGTGAAACAAAAAATGTAATTGAAAATAAAAATACAATTTTAAAATAACATAAATACTTTAGATCAACCTATTTTCAGAAAAAAACTTACTCTTTCTACAATAACATAATTGTTTATAATAGCATAAATAACTTGATTGCTTTAAAGTCTGTCCAGAAATGAAGCTACGAAATAAATTAAAATAGTTTTTAGAATATACCGCTTTCATAGTATATATAACGTAAGTTATTTACCAATAGCTGCTAATTCTTTAACAATGGGACGTACCTTTTGTTGAGTTCTAAAGTAAAGATCATAGGCGTGTACATGGATTTTGCAGACAAACAAATGACTAATTATATCATTAACAACACACTAAAATCCATTAAAGTGTGATTCCAAATACAGTGCATACCTCCTAGTTCAATTATTAGTAATTAATTCGTTTAAAGTTATTAAAAATGTGGTTGATATCTAATCAATATTACTTCAGTTTTATATTTTTTAGCATAAAACAACCAAACGCCACTGGATTTGCCAAACATGTTGATTTATTCCTTCCCTTCGTTTCTCCTGTCGCTACCGGCAGGGGCGTGCGGTGAGATTTGGAACAAGGGAAGCAATTTTTCAAAACTTACCTATTTGTAATGTAGTTGTATTCTTATATCTTTTTTCGCAAACTCATCTATTATTTCATCGTAGAAACGCGGATGCTGTGACAATTCCTGGACAACATTGTTTTCAGTAGCCAACAGACAGACGATGTTGTCCTGTCGAACTCCGCAAATAAGTCTTAATTCGTTCAAGCGCAGAAAAACTACGTTGCACCGAGGCACTAGTAGCTGGGATTGTCAACACTAACTCACATAATTTTACTATCTCTGAATAAGCGTTTTTGTCAAATCTGTATCTTTCAAAAAGCCAATAACTCACTTGCAGAATTTTTTTTATCGATGTCTTCAGTTTCATATACAACTGTAAATTCCGAACGTAACAAAATTAAATCAAAAAACTGCTCATAATGATGCATTAAACATTGTAGCTGGGATTCCCGAAAATGTTTTCCCTTAAACGTGTTAAAATTACACAATTCAAGAAAGTTCTTTAAAGTTTTTAAACCTGTTGTCTATTGCTTCATAAATCTGATCCAAAATTTGATAAAAAAGTCGTCAATAGCACGTTTTAATATATCCAACATTATCCGTGCGCACGCGTTTTCTTTGTGGTTCCAAACCGATACCGATACTAGTCGTGTTTTAACATTTATCAAAGTCTTCTCTTTTGTTTATAATATTCTTAAATTCACAAATTTTCTTTATACAGAATCCGATATCGTTTGTTTTACATTGTAATATATTAAATACATTATCAGAAAATGGAAATATTTCTGAAAAAATAAGAAGTATAAAGTTAAAATTAAAACCGTTTTTTAAGCTATCTAAAAATCCTCTAGAAGTATTTAAAGTGTCTGTATCCCACTTATCGCTATTTTCCAATATACTTTCAAATAATTCAATTATGGATTCGCGATGTTCAAAAATTGTTAATACTAGCCTGCCATTGTAATTCCAGCGCGTAGCGGCAACTTTCTGTAGTCTTCGCTTTACAATTGTATCCAATGCTTGTGTGCGTTTAGTAGATTTGGAAAAAAAAGCAGCCACTACACTCAAAGTTGCAACAAACACTTTCCATTCTTTAATCTGCATAACTGATTGGGACAAAACTAAGTTTAATTTGTGCGCACAACAGTGTATAAAAATCACACACGGATAAGTTTCTCGTACTATTACTTGAAGGCCACCTAAATGTCCAGCCATTACAGCAGCACCGTCATAACTTTGAGCGACCAATTTTTCAGAGGCATTATTATTTTTAATAAGTTCACATACGATTTTATACAGTGCGTCGGCCGTTCAGACACGTTAATAAAACATAAAAATCTTACCTGTACGTTACCGTCTCGATTTACAAATCACACCACACCAGAAAGCTGACTAAAATTGGTAACATCAGTTGTTTCATCCAAAATAATAGCTGTAAAACGTGCTTGTTTAATTTCTTCTTTAATTTTGTTTAAAATAACAGTCGAAGTTGCAGAAATTAAATCGTTTTGAATTCGATTTGAAGTGCCTTGAAACACACTGCTCTGTTCCAAATGACTTTTTAAACAAGGATCATATTTACATAATAGAGAAACAAGGTCTAAATAATTGCCTCTATTTGCAGAATACATTGATTCATCGTGACCCCGAAATCCAAGTTCATGAAGGGCAAGGAAACACACAACATTAATAAGTCTTTTTAGCACATCTCTATTTTTATTAACTAGTTCATTATGTTGTAGATGACTAACTTGTAACTGTATATCTAAAGCGGTTCTAGGACATTCCGCCACGTTTCCTAAACATCCGTCACCGCACATCTCACCTCAACACATTTCGAATACATTTCGACATTTCCCGGATTGATTAATAGTGCAAATTTTGTGCTTAAATTAAAATGGTTAGCTCTGTTACCTTTTCTTTTCATACATCCCGTGCACGTGTCATAATAACACTTCATTTTGGAATACATATTTATAATAATATATTTCACAGTAACAACTTACACATTAAAATTAATGATATAGTTAAAAATTGAAATTATGTGCGATTCCTCGCAAATATTGCAATATTCCCAAAATCTTGAACAATAGCCTTCACACGCCGAGAATGAGCTGCGTACGTTTTATTTTGCGGTGGTGCATGTGCTCCAGCCATCAGGTGATTTATAAGAAAGTTATTCAGTAATTGTGCCTTTTTCAATGAGTTTATGAACTTAAAGACATTTCCATTAACATGTTAGAGTAATGACAATTGGCATTTTTGAGTTCGCAATTTACAAAATCAATAATATTTGATAACCCTCCGTACGAATATTTGTAATACACTAACCGCAGAATTTCTTTACTGTATACTTTCTACGTACGAGAAATGTGAGGAAATATGTATGGGAAATCTGTGAGGGCGAAATGTATGAAATGTGGGCAAAATTGGACGAAATGTCCGGAACCCTTCTAAAGCGTGTTAGATTCGTGTTTTTCCAAAAACTTTTTTTTTTGATAACAGCTTGCAAGTGGTTCTTAGAGCTAATGTGACGTTTTACTGCTTTATGTTAATTATTTAAATCGCCAAAACCGAAGTAATTCCACACACCATGTTCATTAACAAAAAGCAAACATGGCCAACAAAAAAGTTTATTTCTTATTTCACAACCCGTCAGCCACAAATACTATTCATAATATTTATCGGCACTAAAATGTCGAGTACACGTTTTAATTTTTGTGGTCAGATTTTTCATTTTAAGCTTTGACCTACACTTATTAATAATATTTCTCTTTCCGAAAAAACTTTGAGAAGAAAATCCTTTATTTAATATAAAACACACTACACAATTACACGGATTTGCAGTGCCAACAGCCGCTACTACTACAACGTCTATCGGTAATCTTGCGGCTCGTGCAGACGTACTTGTCCCATCCATCTTCGAAAGTGCACTAAAACGCTTGTATTTAATTTTAAAATTGCTTATTCAGTGACAAAGCGCTCGCAACTTGACCTCTGCTCTCCTGCGCTTGACCCCGTAAAATTCTGTATTTGAACGAATAAGCAACAAAGTTTGTTGTGTGTGTCGAACAGGTATCGACAGAGTGTACTGTGTACGAGAAAGACGCACTATGTGCATTTTCATTCGAACGACAAAGACAATGCGATATATTATTTTCCTCTCTTATGCATACACAGAAAATATGATATTCAACATTTGAACTTTAAATCCTGCTTCTCCTATAAAGGTTGTATTGTATGGAGAGTACACTCGTATTACGGGTTACGCGTTTGCTGGCGCTAATAAGCTCGATTTTTAAAATTTCTTTTTTATTTGAGTTTTTCAATATTTCATTTAAGGTTTTTGATAGGGGAAGCAATGCTTCCCTTGCCTACATGGACCGCTCGCCCCTGGCTACCGGTCAGAATTTTCCTGTATATTCTTGAAAACCCGTCAAAAGCAGGACGCTGTTCTGTGACGTGTGTATTTAGTAGGTAGTAAGTTGGAAGTTGCAAAGTGCAGTGGAGTTGCGAGGAAATCCAACATTTTTCTTTATTATTTTGTTCGGTGTTTTATTTATTAAATTTATAACCATCTTTTTAAAATTAAATGGTAAGTAAGGCATATTATGTACTAATATACCTATTTTATTTTTATTAACCTAGATTAACTTTCTGTCTTCTAAAAAAATCTAAATATTTTTTATTTTTATAAGTATATAACGACTTTTTGTAAATTTAACAATCTTATGTATGTATGAAAAAAGTGAAATCAACGTTATGTCAACATTTTATAAGTTATTGACCTATAAATAGATTTAGAGTTTCATTTTATTTTATTTAGTTTGATGGTTTGTGGTTAAAACCGAAACGTTAAACGAACTCTGTGTTTAGTTTTGTTTTAAAGTTTTTATTAATTGTTAAATTAAAATTGATTAAATATTATGATTTCTAATCATAAAAACCTATGTTCACTAATTTTCATGAAGATGAAGATATATTGAAAACTGTTCAAATTTGAGAAAAATTTCAATAAAAAAATAATTGGATTAAGGTAATCTGTATTAAATCGAAACATTTTTATACATGGAATTCACAGTTGCTGTGTATCCCATTACTAACGGTCCACCCTATGTAAATAAAAAAGTAGTGCAACGTTTCAGGCATTTTTATATTTCACAAAGTCTTTTCATGAAATTTAATATTAAAATGCACACCATTATTATATCTACTTCTACCTTCTACAAGCGCTATTAAACAATGAATCATCTTTATAGGAGCCTCAAAAAAGGAAAAAACCTTCTGGTGCCGAATTGCGAAAACAAAGAAAACATAAATACCAATAACAGGGGAAAATGGCTCATAGTTTAAATATGTTCCTCCTAAAAAAATACGAAGAGACCTTATAGAATGAAGCTACTTACATCAAGCAAAGGTAGTTGTGAATTTGCAATATTGTCATCTTCGTCACAAGCAGAAGTTAATATCAGTCAAGATGAAGCTATGGCAGACTCATCCAATCTTTCTTCGGAAGATATTTCCGATGATCCAGGACTTTGGCCCAAAAGCATATCTAGGAAAATTTCAAGAATACTTGTAAAGCGGGGTCCAATTCAAATTCTAAACTACAATTTTCCTACTACTAATACCCATCAGGTTCCAAAAAAATATTATACCCGATAACTTGTTAATGGAGAACAAGCTGCACGAGAATGGCTTATTTATTCGGTATCAAAAGATGCAGTGTTTTGCTTTGCTGCACAATTTTTGGCTTTGGTTAATCTCTAAACAGTTCTTTCTCCGAAGGGTTCTCCGATTGGCAACATTTAAGCTTAAAGTTACATCGTCATAAAACTAGCACTAGTCATAATAAGAATATCAAGACTTGGGTGGAGCTAAACAAAAGGTTAGAATTAAAGACAACTATAAATAATAAGCAACTGCGACTTTTAGAGGTGGAAAAAAATATTGGTATGAAGTTTTGGAAAGGATTGTTGCTGTTAGAAAATATTTATCCAGACAATGTCTAGCTTTTCAGCGTTCTTTCAAACAACTTTTTAGCCCCGACAATGGCAATTTCTTGAGATGATTGCAACACGTAAATCATGTAAAAAAGTCTCAAAGCCTTTCAGAGAGAATGCACATTATTTTGGAGAACAAATCCAAAGTGAATTTATAAGTTTAATATCTTCCCACATAAAAGAAAATATTTTGGAACTGATTCGTGCGGCAAAATATTTTTTCAATTATATTAGATTGTACACCAGATGTAAGCCATACCGAGCAAATAAGTGTTATTTTAAGGTATGTCCCATTAAATATTAATACTAAAAATGTTTTTATCCTATAACAGATTCAACTGGGGAAGGTCTAAGCCAGTTTGTGTTTGATGGACTTGAAAACGTAAACCTAAACATGCGCGGTAAACATATTGGTTTGCAGAAACGAATTGCCGATGTTAATCCCAGAGCATTTTTTGTATAGTCTGTAAAAATAAAGATTTTCTATTTCGGCTTAGCGCTTTATTACTCTGAGGCATTGGGAATATACAGCCGTTTCTTTCTAACGTTTGGGTTTCAATAGAAACGTACGCGATTTAAGTGAAAGCGTAAATTACCTGCTCAATGACTTAAGACCGCTCGCGAGAGGTAAACACAATGGAATTTTAATTCTATTCCAGAAGTTATAAAACGTTTTGAACGATTTTTAATTTTAACTATGTTGCAAAGTTTTTTTTGTGTGTGGATGCAGAGGTTTATTACTTAATATAATTCATTTATTTTGAAATGTGCAACAACGAAATCATTAATTGGTAATTAAAAAGGAATTGATATGCATAAACCAGTTTTTATTTTTACTAATAGTGACATTAATTGTACATGCATAACATAACGTACATTCAAATATTATATAGGAATGCACTTATACCTAATGGGATAATTAGTAGAAAGTGATGAAAGTGGTAATCAATTCCTCATTATTTAATCTATTATAATAGGTGGCTATTTGCGTATTTAGACCCCAAAATAATACATTGCCTCAAAATCTTTTTAAAAAACAAACTTCGAATACCGCCGTAACGAAAGTATAAAAAAAATCTGGCCTTATCAAAAACATAAAATTTGATAATTTCGAAATTTAATATCTGGAAAAGTATTTGAGATACCGGAATATTGAATTCAGTACCGAACTGAGTTCGTTGAAAACGTTTGGTAACTTCTGGAATAGGATTACATTTCCATTGTCTCAGAGTAATAAAGCGCTAAGCCGAAATAGAAAATCTTGATTTTTACAGACTATACCATGTTTCTCCCATAGCTTAAACCTAATTGCAAATGATGCTGCAAAAATACACATGAAACCGTCAACTTTTATAGTATTATGCAAGATTTATATGTATTTTTTCTTCTTCGACTAATAGATGGGAAGTTATTAGAAAATGTTTGCCAGTTTTAAACCTTAAATATTTAAGTGACACAAGGTGGTCAAGCAGGATAGACGCTATAAAACCTTTAAGATATTATTTAGAAAATGCTTGTAATGCTCTTTCAAGAATTGGCCAAAAGTACCTCCTTTAATTGTGAAGCAAGTCACAAACCTTCGTCCCTACTAACAAACATTCATTGCTATAAATTTGTAACTTCTGTTATTATTTATCGTAACGTTTTACGTGTTGAGTAAAATGTTGCAAAATCCTTCTAGGAATATTAAAGTATCTCTAGATTACTTAAAAAATGTAGTGCAGTATTTAAAAGACTACCGTTCTGATACTAACATTGAAGAAATTCTTAGTAAAGCTTCGGATCTTGCAACAAGTTTAAAAATAGAAGCACACTTTCCTGCTATACATACTATTCGTAGACGGATTAAATCAAAATTATTTGATTATGAGCACGCTTGACGAGCCAATAGATGACCCGAATCAAAATTTTAAAATTAATTTTTGTTATAGAATTATTGATCAAGCTCTGATGTCCTTAAATGAGCGATTTGCGCTTATCTCTGGTTATAATGACATGTTTGGATTTTTTCAAACATCTTTAGTATGCCTGAAGAAGATCTGTCAAAATAATGCAAAAATTTGCCTTTCAAACTGACAGACGAGGTCAAACAGGAATGTGATAATGATGGTACTGATTTATTTAAGGAAATAAATTTATTTAAGCGTTTTTCTTAACCTACCGACTCTCAAAATCCCCATCATATGTTACAATATATTTTCGACATCAATCTTTTATCCACTTTTCCTAATTTGTCAATTTCTTTGAAAATTATTTTGACTTTACCCGTATCAGTGGGCACAGGTGAGCGTTCATTTTCAAAATTAAAAATAATAAAAAAACATTTTAAGATCCACGATGCCTCAGGAAAGACAATCCGGCTTGGCCATCTTAGCCACAAAGCACGAGGTTTTTGACTCTATTGATACAGAGAGCATAACAAAATAATTCGCTGAGACCAAATGTCGAAAAGATAAGTTTTTTTAATTTTATTAATATAATTACGTACATACTTTTGTTGTTATTTTTACTTAGATATTGTTTGTTATTTCTTCAGTATTGTTTCTTTTTTTTTGGTATTTAACAAGCAAAATTGAAAAATGTGTAAAGGCAGACCTTTGAACTAATGGGGGCGCAATGAATAGTTTTTACGCGGGCGCGCCTGAGCCTTGCAGGGGGCCTGATTCTACAAAATCCTTTGAGGCAGTATATAATTCTCTCACGTGCCGATTTCAGATAAATCCGTAAACTAAAACAAAATTGAATTTTTCAAACATTTTCACTTTTTTTCTTGCAATATTCCTAGAGAAACAAATCTCTTCTAGTAGAGGATATCCACCGTCCAGACTTTGCCTTGTTCTATGAAAATCTACACTTTCACGATTACTACGCATAATAAAATACTTATCTTTTGGGTTTAAATGGTGTCTTTTTATATTTATATTAATACAATTCTATACGTTTCCATAACAGTTATCGTCCTCGTTAAATGGTAATATCTAGAAGAATTGCTTGAGATATCCGAACAAATTTATGAAATATGAAAAAGTGAAAACGCAAACATAAGACTGCTATTAATATAAGAGTTTGATAAACGTATAAAGCCAAAGAATAACTAGACCCTTAATAAATCAAATATTGTTAACTGCCTTAAAGGTGACAAATGGAACACCCTCTAACGGTTGAAAGCTAACGGTGTAACATGTCATTAGCAAATTTAACAAAATTTAATCAAATTATGATGTAAGTGTAAAGTTGTGAAAAACTTTCATTTGAAATTGATGAAAGCTTTCACAATTACAAACTTGACATATCAATTAAAAATCTAGTCAAATCTAACGAAGAAATAGCTTTGTTAATAATTGTATTATTTTATAGTGAAAACACAATGTAGTACGTTTAATATAATTTTTTATTTTAATTTCAACTACATATGTTAAATTACTACAGTACTGTGGTGACTTAACACATAATTAGTAAAGCTTTAAGGTCTAGTAAAAAACACAGCAAAAAACCTAGATATACCAAAAGCTAAAATTAAAATTAAGTCGTAACATTGTGCCTTTCCTTAGTTACAAGGTGCCAAAACCTATTATATCCAGATGTTTCTTTGCCTATTGAAGTTGCAACGGGCATAATACCTTTGGTTATTACTTGTGTTGTTTTCACCCCGCTACAAAGAACAATATTAAGGTTCTTTTACCATTTTTTATAATGTCAGAATTATTGAATAAAAATGTTCTATTGTTTTTGTGAGACTTGAAATGATTTTCTTTTTATTTAAGCTGAATGGGTTTAATTTATAAAAATATCATCTACTTGTTAGTTTTAATTCGCTTGCTATTTAATTTCAGTTTGAATAAATGAACTTTAATATTTACGTCTTCAAATTCTTTTCTTTTTTTAGGTGCGCCAGTAAACTCAAATGTTAAAAAAAAATGGCTACTTTTACTAATTATCAAAATTTATACTTAATTCGATTGTTTGATTTTGAATTTCCATTGATTACTTCCTTCCGCATTTAGATATTCAATATTTATATAAGCTTTTAATATTAATAGTCTTTAATAATAAAAATAAATCCAACGTTATACTTATTTAATTACTGAAATTCGCAGTGCAAAAATGTTTGTTTACTACAACATATTACACTTAAACCTTAAATTCTAAGTAATATTCTTAATACTAATATGCAACAAAAAACCTTTTATCAAAATTGAATGGAAGGTTTTACGTTCAATTTTGATATTCAAATTCAAGTTCAGAGAATATAAAACCCATAAACGTTTCTTTATTTACACTGTTAGAAATCGTACCTATCTGGTGCCTCGTTGAAAGTCGATGACGTAACTGCAATGTGGTAAAGCCGATGACGCAATTGGGCCGATGATGCAATTGGCGCCTTGCTTCTTTTGTTCCCACGATATCTTGTTTACACCTTTTTTGTGGATTAAGTCTATTGCAATTTTCTTTCCTACACTTTTATGATTTTTGTAAATAATTGCTTGATTTATTTATAATAGTCAATTATTACTTTAATTTTAATATTAACGACAAACCGCTTGCGCAACGAACTACAAGCGAACTATCAACGGCCGTGCTTTTAATTGTCAATATTTTCCAGTTATTTTGCTTTATATATCGATCTATTACACTGGATCGATTGTCTTATTTTACATTTAATCGTTCAATATTTAATCTTTTTTATTGTCACTATTTGCACTGTGTTTACTTAGCGTCTTATTATTTTAATAAGGAAGGTAATTTCACTTCTTCCCTATTATACACTAAGTGTTATCTTACTTTACTTCCAATTTTAGGGTAACTTGACTATTACCTTGTAATTCGTGCCTCGGCGACGAATTACTCTGTTGGTGATTTTCAACCAACTCTGATCGCTTACTTATGGCAACTGCAACTGCATTTACGGTTCCGCGTTTATTTAAATACTTGCCAATTAAATATGCAAATAACGTCGTGAAGCAAATTCAATATTTTCATCTTAATATTAAACACATTCAAATACAAATAACCAATAACCATTTCTATGTCTAGAAAAATAAAATAACTGCTTAATGTCGTATAACTTCGCGCGCAATTTGAAATTTTTTAAAGCACGCGTTACAGTACCCCCTCTTTGTTTTTGAATTTATAACTTTCATTCGAAAACAAATCTAGAAACCACTTAATTATACAAAATAATTTTTTTTAAACGTTATGCTTACTTAATTATGTGTCACGTATCTTTTTAAATGGATTACATTATGGACTCTTCTGTTCTCATTTGTCTGTGAGTTCTTTAATAATTATGCGTTTGACAATTTTCACGTACTACTTCATACGGCCCTTCGTATAAAAGAAAAAACTTTCGAATCTCCCCGCTTAATGTTGATGATCTGTGATGAATTTCTAACAGTACTAAATATCCTGGAATATATTTCCCTGGCTTTTTAATTTTTTCATCATGTCTTGCTTTTCTTTTTTCCGCTTTGGTTGTCAACCTGTTTCTATCAAAATTGAGTGGAATGTTTTCCGTTCAATTTTGATATTCAAATTCAAGCTGAGAGAAGATAAAACCCATAAACATTTCTTTATTTACACTATTAGAAATAGTAACTATCTGGTGCCTCGTTGAAAGCCGATGACGTAACTGCAATGTGGTCAAGCCGATGATGCAATTGGGCCGATGATGCAATTGGCGCCTTGCTTCTTTTGTTCCCACCTTTTTTGTGGATTAAGTCTATTGCAATTTTCTTTCCCATACTTTTATAACTTTTTCAAAAAATCGCTTGATATATTTATAATAGTTAATTATTACTTTAATTGTTCAATTTTATCGACAAACCGCTTGCGCGACGAACTGCAAGCGAACCATCAACGGCTGTGCTTTTAATTGTCAATATTTGCCAGTTATCTTCCTTTACTTCTAATTTTAGGGTAACTTGACTATTACATTGTAATTCGTGCGTCGCCGACGAATTACTCTGTTGTTGATTTTGAACCAACTCTGATCGCCTACTTAAGGCGTCACGTCATTATGACAGCGTCTCTCCCTCTACAAACATTTACGGTTTTGCAACTGCCGTGTTTATTTAAATACTTTGCAATTAAATATGCAAATACCGTCGTGAAGCAAATTCTATATTTTCATCTTTATGTTAAACACGTTCAAATACAAATAACCAATAACCATTTCCTTGTCTAGAAAAACAAAATAACTACTTAATGTTGTATAACTTCGCGCACAATTTGAAATTTTCTAAGGTACCCGTTACAAAGTTATTATAACATGATAATGAGTTTGTCTTGACAAAATTTCCATATTACCAAATTGAATGTCATGACTTAAATTATTTAAAGCAGATTTTTCTGGTTAACCTAATCCACAAAATCTCATGTGTTCTTTACGTCTTGTATCAAAGCTAGGTTTTGTGGTTCCGACACTTTTCCACAAAAACAAAATAACTTATACATTCCGGAAGATGATAGTGGATTTGATATACCTTTAGGTGCCATTAAATGTTTTTTAATTTTTTCCTTGTTGGTTTTAAAACAGTCCTAATACCATGTTTAATTAGGATTTTTCAATTCTATCTGTAACATTGGTTATATAACAATACCGCTACAAGCTAATGCATATACACTTAAACATATTAATAGTGCTATTACACCTGCTAGACATATACATAAAGAAAAACCAGTGCTTAATGTTGGTACTGCTTTTCTTCCTTTTATAACTACTAACTTTTAAACCTACAAGAAAAATTAAAGAACATTTAAGGTCACTAAAGGTGTTTCAAACCCATTATCATCTTCCGGAGTGTATAAGTTATCCTGCTCTTGTGTAAAAGTATACATTAGAACCACAAAGCTTTGATACAAGACGTAAAGACCACATGAGATTTTGTAGATTAGGTCAACCAGAGAAATGTGCGGTAGGTGAGCATGCTTTAAATGATTTAAATCATGACATTCAATTTGATAATATGGAAAAATTGTCAATTCAAACTCAGTATTACGTTCTTTTAAAACGTGAAGCTTTTGAGATATATAAACATCCTAATAACTTTAATAGGCAAGAAGAAAGTCTCCATTTAAATAGGTTTCGGCATCTTATAATTAATAAGACGCACAATGGTACATTTTAGTTCTAGGTTTGGTATATGTAAGTTTTTTGCGGTGTTTTTTCCAAGATCTTGAAGCAAATGCTTTACCAATTATGTGTTAAGTTACCACAGCGCTGTAATATTTTAACATATGTAGTTGACATTAAAATTAAATTTAAAAATTGTATTAAGCGTACTACATTGTTATTATGTACAATATCACTTACAATTATTAACAAACATTACAGTATAGTTTGATTCAATCTTGCTATATTTGCTCTTTGAATATGACATTTTACACTGTTAGTCTTCGGCCGTTAGAGGGTGTTCTGGTTTGTCATCTTTAAGGCAGTTTAACAATATTTCATTTATTAAGGATGTTATTTTTTACTGAAATTGTGTTCCATAGTTTGCTTTATACGTTTATCTAACTGTTATATTAATAGCAGTCATATTTCATAAATTTGTTTTAACACAGTAAATAATTATAAAAGATTTTAATACTACTGATTCCGCCGAAACGTATATAATTATATAAATATAAATATAGAAATACACCATTTAAACCCAAAAGACAAGTATTTTTATATTGTCTTGTTCTAATTTACACGTTTATGCGTGTAACACTGCAAAGAACATAAAAAATGTGTATGGGTGATTTTCATAAGTGTTGATCTTGCAGAAAAAATTCTTCAATATCTGTAAATTTTTAATAATAAAATATGTTTTGCGTTCAACGTTGCACTGAATAATAATTTAGGCATACAGGGTAAATATGCTTTGAACATCTAGATTTGTTTTTAAGTGAAAATAATGAAAAGCATTTTTAGAAAGCAATATTTAACAGGTTAAGCGCCACAATTGAATGTGAAAATCTGTTGCTACCCGCCAAACTAATATTATTCATCAATTTAATTATTTTTAGCATTAGTATAATATTTACAACCCGCTGTGAAATTATTTTGACGCACTGGGTATATGAAGTCTTGTGTCGTGCGTAGAACGTATATTGGATGGTAAATAAACATGAGTTTCCCACGAGAAAATTCTTTTTTGTGTACCTATGCAGAATGTAAATTATTGTAAATGGTAGGCCACTGAAATTTTCGTAAAGCGTGAAGTATCATGTAAAAGAGTATTTAAATGTTATATGAAGATCTTCAAATTGACAGTATTAAATTTGATTGAGAAATAATGTTCTGGTGAAACCCCTATTGAGATGATAATTGTGAAAGGCTACCGAATTACTACTATCTGATGCGGAATGCGGTATTAAAATTGCTGTAAATGTGTGAGTGAGTGAATTTATAATGTGTTGATGTTGTATTAAAGTGTAGAAAAGAATATGTATGTATGTTTTTGCTTGTATAAATGTCGCAACATTGCGCAATAAAAATTGAATGCATACTCAAAGACGAATGGTGTTACAAATTTGCTAAATTGTGCAGAAGGAAGGCGTGCGCATATGGGAGATTTTCATAAAAAGTTGAATATAGATCTGGACAGTATATGGAGTGTACTTGAATGTGAATTAGGGTTTTTCCGAAGAGTTGTGAGTATGTTTGTAAAATAGTTCAAGATGGCTACGTTTTTCTCGTTTCGTTTGCGTTGGTTCCGTCGCAGCCCGGCTAAGGCGAGTATTAGAATCTCTTCTCCTATGATTGTAGCTCGAAAAATTTGAGAGCTATGCTTGAGGGGTGATCGCGCGCGTATTTTGTGAGGTCATAAAAACGACCTGTGCTGGTTTTTATTTGTAAAGAAATAGTGTTGCAGTGCATATTAGTTGACTGCAAAAACCAATTTTGGGGATGAAGTATTTCAACATTTACAAATGAAAGGATTTATTGTAAATTTAAAGAAAAATAGTAGTGAATTTTTTCAAAATTTAAGAAGTGTTCAATCAGATTTAAACTTAACCGCAAGTATCAAGTTAGAAGTGTTATGAATTGACGCTTGATCTAAAAAGAAACCTAAAGTAATACTTTAAGTAACAAAATAAAGGTATGTTTGTTAATTCCAACAGTACTGGAAATTATTGCCATTGATTATAGTATATGTGCGATTAACAGTACTATATCCAATGTATAAAAACACTTAAGACTTTTGATGTTCAAGTGAAGTACATATTTCAGGTAACAAACATTTATTTTGATGGACACATAGCAAATCCAACTGCGCAATTCTTATATATGCGTAAGGAATAAACAAACCCGGACATTTAAGTTAGCGAGGGGTGCGTCGTACGGAGTTAACTGAATAATTGTGGTCGTTTAACAGTGACTAGTGAGGATACATAAAAAGATTAATTACTACTAATCAACCCATTAGATACCACCGGACAAAGGACTGCGAAATCTAATTGTAAGAATAATTTTAGATGTTTGAATGATAGTAGTTTGATTGTCTTTGAGATATTATTGTTTAAATGGTTAATGTTGTTCAAGTATTACAGGTAATTAATCTCTATTAACTGGTTTTATATGTTTAGATTGTAAGATTTAGGAATTTTCTTGAAGCAATGTCTGTTATTTTCTTTGAAGATTGGTATACAGATCCATTATTTCACTAATTTCTTTTTATTATTTGTTTAAATTGTAATAGAATTTCAGCTACCTTGTGTGAAATTACATAACGGATTACACCATTTGAAAATAACCAATCTTTGGACATTTTGGCTAATGATTGATCTGAAATTGTTTATTTTGATTCAGATCGATTACATATTTTACTTATTTGGAATTCTTTTACAGCTATTAAATAAAGAACACTGATAACAAGATATTTGTTAAGCAGGAATTTCAGATTTGAATTATTACAATTCAGTCATATTTGTGAATGCTTAAATACAATTATAAAGAGATGGTATTCAAGTAATATTTTATAGAAAAGATATGGTTCATGAACGATGCCCAGATCGTTACGTCTTTAAAAATTTAAATGGAATTAACGTTTCTGTGGTTAAATATTATTAGACCGAAGTATTATCTTTCTAAATTGGGTGATATTTACTTATCTCAGAAATTTAATGACAGTTATAAATATAAATCTACATGTATACGAGAGTAAAGTACAAAGTATTCAGACAACGTTTTATTACTTTGATTTTCCGAATATACAGGGTGTGATCAATAAGTTTACGACGACTCTTATGCATCAGAATTTTATTAAGCTTTAGAGTAGTTTATTTTTAGGGGTAATTGACTTCAAGATCTTCAAAGTTGTATCGACGTGCATTAAGTTTTCTGAGACGAAATTTAACGTACTCTTTTAAAGTGAAAGTGTGGTAGAATTTGAGTTGAGTATGTTTTTATTAAGTAGACTACAATCCAATCTTACACAGTCTAAGCCTAGAGCTGTTACTTGTTGATCTATGGTAAGTGTAAGATGTTTGAAACTACCTTTCAATCGTTTTATTTCTTATATCGACCACACCCATTTCCACTGTAGTTGACTTGGCAACCTGCTTACCTCGGTAGGTACGACGCCTAGTACGGTTTGATCGTGTAACACCACTTTTCCCAGAATTTAATATTTTTTGTTTTCATTTATTTTTTAGGGACTGGTTATGCAAGGTGTTCCTGAAATAGATGAAATGAACGGGCATGTAAATAAGATCAAATAATGAAGAAAACCCCAGTAACATTTTTTTTGTAAATTGGCCCCTGACGAATACACCCCCTCAACTGAAGTTTCTGGCAAATTGTTTTTATTTGGTTGTTTCGAATCCTTCAAGACAGAAACATGAAAATTGGTGAGTTTTCTAGACCTTTTAAACCTAAAAAGATGAAATTTGGATTTCATTCAAATTCAGTCCATGATTACGTTAAACTGGAGGGTGGGGTATATTTCTTCATTTTTGCTCTAACTTTTTTGAACGTTCTTTTTCGAAGTTTTTTATATAAAATTATGAAAGATCAGGTTTCGTCGAACAAAATGATCCACTTATTAAATTTCAATAGGTTGGGGGAATAATTTTGTCCCTAACTTTTTTGAACGTCCTTTTTTTACAGCTTTTGATACGAAGTTTTCAATTCCTAATTTCATAAAAAAAAGCAAACCAAAGAAAATTAGAATTTATTTTCAGGAAATTACAAAACAAAACAAGTACTCTCATACATACACGCAATTTTATTTCATTGAAAATAATAATTCTTCGACCATTTGTTCTTCCAAAATTTGGTCAAAGGTATCTTCAATTCTTTGACAAAAATCTTCCACGGTATCCACTGACTGCGAATAAACATCTTATTGTAGCTAGGAATTCATGGTATCTTTCTCAGTTGAATCCATCAACCATCGAGAATATGGTAACCTAGAACATTGTTGCCTAATGTTGCAACCCAGCGATTAATTTAGAAAGAATATTGATAATGGTTCGACTTTTCTGATATGAGGATTTACTTGGGATCAAAAGTGTTTATTACACATGTTAAAGAATCCATTTCTTGTAAACGTAGCCTTATCGCTCAAGATAATTGAAGGCAAAAATTAGTGTTTCAGGTATGTTCATCTAACAGCCATTCACAAAAATGTAAGCGTGGAGGATATAACTGCTGTTCTTTCGCGCTTCTCCTACTGAATGCGACATATCTTTTCTATAATGTTTAAAACACGTTGCTTATTTTGTACTATTCCTCCTGCTCTTCGTTTTCCCCTTCCCCTATCGTTGGTTCTTAGTTTTAAAATACCACACTCACGTCGCTCTATGAAAAGGAATGTTTGGCAGGTTTCTATCGGGAAAACTTTGACTGTAGCGCCTCACGGCAGCTAATAAGTTTTCATGACATTCGGCCAAGTAGTATAATTGGGGACATCCCAATTCATGGTTGTGGCGTCAGCGAATGTAAGAAGTTCAAATTAAATAAAATTAACACATATCGAAATAATGTATAGTAACAGTAAAGAGATATCCGGTATGATATAAATAAATAGTTTCTGATTTCAACATTTTCGTTAAAAAATATGCGTAATTAGAAGGTGAAGATTAATTGTTTTTCCTTTTCTCTGCTAAAATAATGCAGCAGTAATTAGCACCATTGTGTGAAAAATCAGTAAACGTTCCGCATTTAATAGTGATACCGAAATCAAGTCTGTAAATCAATTAATATTAACCGTCAAAGATTAATAAGGTGTTATAGATAACTAAATCGTAAACTCGAAATGAATTTCTGAAATGAAGTAAGTGAATTCCAAATATCTTCGTGTTTGTAATAAAATTAGCTCAATAATAAAATAACCTACAAAGATTATAAAAGATTACCGGTTGACTGTAAATACAATAGTTTCTTTTTCATCATTTCGCTAATTAGAGTTTACGAATGAAGATTAATTGTTTTGTTTGTCGTTGTAAAATATGAGAGTAATTAGACCATTGTGTGAAATAATGTAAAGTTCGATTTAATAGTGATACCGATAGTGTGTAAATAATTATTTCGTGATTTAAGTGTTTGTTAATATGTGAATTAAAGTGTAGATTCAAATTTTGTGTTTGTAATAAAATTGCTGCAGTAATTAGAATGTGAATTAAATAGTAGTTCACTTGATGTATACAAATGTTGTTTTTATATTACGCAATTAAGTTTGAAATAATATTTGTTGTGTGTGTGTGTGTGTTTTTGTGTTTGTATATTGTGTGTTTATGTGTTTGTGTGATTGTGTATTTTGTGTTTTTTGTGTTTGTGTGTATGTGTTTTGTGTGTTGTGTGTGTTTGTGTGTTTGTGTTTGTGTTTGTTGTGTTGTGTGTTTGTGTGTGTGTGTGTTGTGTTTGTTATTGTGTTTGTGTTGTGTGTTGTGTTGTGTGTTTGTATTTGTGTTTGTTGTTTGTGTTTGTGTTGTGATGTGTGTTGTGTGTTTAGTGTTTTTATTTGTTGTGTTATGTGTTTGTGTTGTTATATGTTATTGTTTTGATGTGTTTTGTGTATTGTGTGTTTTATATTTGTGTTTTTGATGTTTGTGTTGTTTGTGTTGTTTGTGTGTTTGTTGTTTTGTTTATTTTATGTTTGTGTTTGTGTTTTTATTGTTTGTGTTTTGTGTTGTGTTTTGTGTGTTTAATGTGTTTGTGTGTTTGTGTGTTTGTGCGTTTGTGTGTTGTGTGTTTGTGTGTATGTGTGTGTGTGAGTGTGTGCGTGTGTGTGGCTGTGTGTGTGTGTACGTTCGTGCATGCGCGCGTGCTTGCGTGCGTGTGTGTGGGTGAAATAGAAAAATTCTTTGCCTACAGACCAATGCAAATGGAACTACTACTATGATAAGGTCTGCTCGTGTTGCGGAAATAGAAATACGATGGTATTCTTTATGAACCGGTTAATGGAATTGATGCATACGTTCAATTTAGACTTCTTATAGGTTATGCTACATTGCTTTATGCAGGTGTTACATTTTTCCCTTCCAATTGCTCACAATCTTTTGCTAAGGGTAACAAATTTAGTTACATATAAGCTTATACAATTTTTATTAGGCATTTAGTCGGTTCGGTTATATAACGAATAGTGACGTGAGTGAGTGAAGCTTGTCGTTTCCCGCTTTGGTTATATACAATAGTGAGTGAGTCAGTTTGAGATTAACTTGAGGATTATTATTTATCTGAAAGGTATGTTTTAATATTCTTGAATTTAGTTGCACTGCTCGATCAATTATTGGTTTGTTTATTAAAATTTAATAAAAACAGCATTACATCGGTTGAAAAGATAGGTCAGTCATACAGCTTACCCAAAAATACAGAGCAGGCGATTTGCGCTCCGCCCGTGGCACTCGGTTCGTAGTAACATTCGATGCCGAAATGTTCCCTAAGGAACCTATCTGTGAAAGCCGTCACTTGGCGGTAGACCTAGTCGTGCTCCGCACTATTAACCTTGTACCTCTGTGTAGCGTTTTTGACTCCTAACGGGCTTAATAGCTATAAATAATTCAATAGTAATTATATGAACTTTAACATTGTTCCCATTTCCATTTATGGCCTATAAAGTTTTATAAAATTTAATTAATTAAAGCATAAATATTTAATCCTACCATATTATCGGAAATATACGTATAATTTGTTTTCGTGTAAACAATGCTAAGATTGGGTAAGTTCGGGTAGGATCGGATAAGATCGGGTAAGATAGAATACGATCGGATATGATCGGATAAGATCGGGTAAAATCGTATAAGATCGGATATGATCGGATAAGATCGTGTAAGATCGAATAAGTTCTGATAAGATCGGGTAAGATCGGATAAGATCGGGTAAGATCTGGTATGGACGGATAAGATCGGGTAAGATCGGATGTGACCGGATAAGAGCGGATAAGTTCGCATAAAATCGGATAAGACCGGATATGGTCGGGTAAGATCAGATAAGTTCTGATGAGATCGGATAAGACTATTGATTTCTAGGAATTGTAATAACGTCTAAGACTTATACAAAAGTCATTGATTAGAAATGCTTATTTTGCTATTTCCAAGAATTTGAACTTGAGGAGCATTTAGCCAATACAAGAACCATTGAAGCATGACCTACATTTTAGCATAGACCGTAATCTGTCTGAACTGTAATACGATACTCCTGACCTTGAAAGATTTCTAAGAATTGTAATAACTTCCAAGAATGAACAGGTGACCTTGACTCAGTCAATTTCTAAGAATTGCTTGAACAAAATTTGATTTAGTATCAGCTTAGCTATTTTTAGATTTGACCTTGAAGCGGAGAGCGCGTATGTGCACGGTGAGTTAGAATCCGCCTACCTATACGTGACCTTGAACAATACAATTTGATATCGGGAATGTGCACGATAGCAAAATTCTCGTAAAAAAAGTATTGTACAAAAGTGGTCCAGGATCACTCTAGCTATACGTGACCTTTACCTTGGAAACAAATCTAGTGACTTTTTCAAACCTAACTACTTTTCTAGTGACAAAAGTGGGTTAGAAGTGTGGTGTGAGCGACCTTGACCTCGAAAATCAATCTAGTAACTTTTCTAGTGATTTTTTCAAATTTAGTTACTTTTTTAGTGACAAAAGTGCGTGAGCTATGCTACTAACTATACTACATGTCTGAAGACGGACTATAATGAATAACCAAAAGTTGGATAAAGCGGCGATGGTTTGTTAGATTTTGAACACACGTGACAAAATTCGTTTAGCTGGATTCGCAAAAGATTTAATTGCACTAATGTTTTGACGCGTGGTTTGATAATTTATGAGGTATCTATCGGTGAGTGTCGGTTTTCGGCAAACCCTAAAAGATAGTGAATTATTAGTTTTAGATATCAGTATGTGAAGAAATGGTAAACTTCTATTAGTATCCTTCTCCATGGTAAACTGGATGCTTGGATGGATACCATTTATAAAAATTAAAGTTCATGCAATGTTTTTTCTCCATATCTCTAAATAAAAAATGTGTCACCTACATGTGTACACCAAACTAAAGGTTTTTAGGTGCTAGTTTCAAATTTTTACATGTAAAAATCGGACCAAGAGGGCCATTTAGTGCTATACCATCATAAATAAATAGTTGTAAGACAGTGCTGAAAAAGAATTGTTATGTCCTTTGATATATTAATAATATGTTCAATAGTTTACGTCACCCTCTTTGATTTTGAAATTATGTATTTTTTCAATGATGTGGGCAGAATTTTTAATATAATGAGCTGCTTTACCTATATGAGGTGATAAAAATGTAAGATGTTTTGCAAGATTATATGTAGAAGAACAAATCACACTAACAATAGGTCCTAAAGAAACATTATGTTTATGGTTTTTTGGTAGATCATATTGTTTTAGTGGAAGAGCTTCGGAGTTAGTTTCCTTTTTATTTCTTTAGAAATAGATGATAATTTTGATTTACGTAAAAATACATGTTAACGGTTTTATATCTAACTATATTAGTAGCATCAGAAGATAAAGATTCAAGATAATTCTCAACAGTGGAAACTATATCCTCTAACGGTATTACTCTTGGCGTTATCACACGCCCTTAGAAAGCGCGTCAGTAGCATCATCTGAAAAATGTGACCAGAAAGGTTTATAACTGTTTTTTTATTAGGCCACGTATTTCATTCCCTCCCCAAGGGGGAGGGCGGGCTTTTTGAGTTTTACAAGCTCCTTCAGCCACAGTCATGGATTCCCAGCATACATGCATTACGTATATATGCATGGTGGGATTAATAAAAGATTGTCTATTATATTGTTTTAATTATTATCCAAAAACTTATAATGAAGCATAAAACGTCACGTATAAATGTTCTTAAAATAAATCGTTAAACTAATCAGAGATCCAAACACTCAATAAAGAGTCACAGTCGGAAAATTAAAGTAGGCCGGTTCAATCTTTTGATCTGCTTAATTACCTCAAATTTCTGCTTGGTTATTTTTACTTAACATAAATATAGTAACTGCAGTGTAACAATAATAAAAATTATCTCGGACGCCAAGTTATTCTCTGATTATGCTCGGAATAACTAAACCGAGTATACAATAAAAAATTCACCACAATGTCAATATAAAAAAATATTCAAACTATGTTTATTAAATATTTAAATTTAGAATTATATAAAATATATCTTAAAACTAATTGTAATAGCCTTAAATTACTAAATTATGGATATAAATACCTGTTCGAAACTTTTGTACACAACTTTTTAATAACATCTGGTATCTAAACAAATACGGAAATGCAAACCAAAGGTGATGTAATCTTTGCACCAATATTGCGAGATATCTCGTAATAACAATGCTGTACGTTGTAAACCATACCAAAGTTGAATTTTACTTCTTATAAGTTTATCTTCATGAAATTTTGAATAATCCAATGTTTATTGCATTTTCTCGAAAGTTCAAATAAAGAATGGGATCTAAATGTAGATCTGAATTAAGTGCAAAATTGCAATCATAAGCATCGAAAATACCAAAAGTGGCAAAAATGTAAAAGTTTTAAAAGTGTAAAAGTAAAAGTGCCTTCAAAAAGTAAATGTTTTAAATTTTAATATATCACGAATTAAATGTACCTTACCATTAAATCAATGGCACTTTTCACAAAATTTAGGTGGAAACCCAAAAATGGCTTTCTAATCAACATAGGTTCATCAAGTAAATGAAGAAAAGGACGCTTAGGATGTCAGATGATATAGCGGTGCGCGAACAAACGTGCGCAAAGAATAAGTGCAGAAAGAATAATTCACGATACGGAAGCATAAACCCCTAAAAAGATATACAAATTAAGTTGCCTACCACATACTTATAAATCATTAATAATTAAAAACTCTTTTTTCTTATATTTTACAACTAAATGAACGAAGAACGTAAAAGATTCGTTACAAACTATCCTTGCCTAGATCTTTAATTGGTATGTCAAGTTTTATTTGTGAATTCTTTTATCAATTTTAAATTCAAGTTTTTCACAATTTTACACTCACATCATAATTTGATTATATTTTGTAAAATTTGCCCTTCGATTGTGACGTTTTCACTGTTAGCATTTAAGAGGGTATTCTGATTTATCAGTTTAATAATATTTAATTTATTAAGGATCTAGTTATTCTTTATTCTTATGTTATTCCATATTTGGCTTTATACGTTTATCAAACTGTTATGTAGCAGGTTTATGTTTGCATTTTCATCGTTTTCATGTTTCATAAATTTGTTCTAACAATTCAAGCAATTCTTATAGATGCTTATTACCATTTACTGAGGACGATAACTGTAATTGTTACTGAAATATATAGATTTACATAAAATATTAATAGAAAGATACACCATTTAAAATTAATGTACCGGGTGGCCAACTTAGAACGGCCGTCGGCCATATCTCAGAAATGGATTATAGCACAGGTTCGGGAAAAAAATTTTTATAACAAAAGTGGCCTCGAGAAACGCCTGTAAATTATTTTCAGAATTGTAGGTCCACCGCTAGAGGGCGTATTTGACAGTTAAAATTTTAAAAAGCAACATTTTTCAAAATTAAGGGGCATATTAAATTTTATAATCAGATTCTTCGATAAATTCTGCATATTTTTTATTTGAGAAGTTTTAGTCTATCTCTTCAAATAAGGGGCGGGGGAGAGTGGGAACCTTGTTACGAAAAAAAGCCTTTAATTCAGGTTCTGATTGACCGATTTTAATAAACTTGATGTTGTTTGAAAGAGCTTTTATTAAACAATAGAAAATTTGTAAATTTGAAGCAATCTGATTAATAACATAAATGCTAGAGGGCGCTGTTTAATATTTTTTTTAATATTGTGTTTTCTCTTTACAATTTTAAATGGAAGCATAAAAATTGAAGTAGGTCTTTAAAAAGTAGACTAAATTAGTAATAAAATAGTGAAAAATGCAAGTAGATATCTTTTTCCTATCATGAGATATCGTAAGAAACAGGTAAATTGCGGGAATTGTTCTTTCAACGTCTAATAGGCTAGTTCGCGTTAACGGAAATTATTAAATTTAGCCTGGATGAAAAGATCTTGCATTGGTCTGCAGTAATTTAAACTGTTATCATACTAATGTTATAGTTGCCGCTAGATTACCTAAATGTAATGCTGTCTCTACTAACAATGAGAACAAATTATAAAATAATAATGTGATAAATCTAACATTTTTTTAATTATATAGGAATGTTATATTTGGTTTCAAGCGATGTGTTAGTAAATCAAAAGCATAAAATATCAATAAAAACCGATATTTGCCCAGCAACAACAAATACAGTTTAAAATATGAAATACGATTTACTGATGACAACAAAATTAGTAAAGAGGGCCATGTAAGATATAAAATAAATTCCCTGTTGAAAACAAGCAAGCTATGATATTCACGCATATGTCAAAAATTATTCATCGTGTTGTATTTAATAGACTTTCTTTATCTTTTCGTACCAAAATGACTTACAAATGAAGAAGCATTTGATATGTTGGCAGTTTATTTTGAATATATGAGAAATGCAACCGATGCTGCTAGAGTGTATGCACTGCAATACCCAAACAATCGGCATCACAGCAGAAGAGTTTTTCTCCGACTCGCACACCGTGTGCGTACTACTGGAAATGTGAATCTTCCTGTGTACCGAAGACAACGCAGAGGTAGAACAGAGGAAAATGTTATTGATGTTTTAGCTTATGTAAATGTTAACCCTCATTCAAGCACCAGAGCTATAGCTAGAGACTTGGGTATATGTCGAACCACCGTCCAAAATATTTTAAGAGATCACAGGTGACTACTTATTTATTAACGCATGTTTTATTCGGTATTATAATGATAAAAATGTTTTAATTTTTTCGTTTGTCGTTATACGTTTCTCATTTTTATCATACCGAAAATGTCAGTACATCAAAGTTAACTTGTGACAACATGACTAATGTATTTGCCGCCATTTTATGTCCAGTTTCAATAAAACACCAAACTATTTAATGAAATTATCTTATGCTATGTGAATAGATTTTAACTAACAACATGATAATTAAGTGAGGAAAAGTAAAGTAAAAAGGTACCAATAATAAAAAATAATGAGAGGCCGGGCGAAAAAAATTCGTAATAACATTACGAGAGTTAATGCATTTAAAGTCCTTTTTCGTTTACTAACAACGAAGGACTTCAATGTGTCTTATTGATCTGATTACTTTATAATATATACTATTTTAGATTGCACCCATATCACATGGTCCTACATCATAGTTTGAATGCTCAAGATTTCGATACCGGGTTGGATTTTTGCAACTGGCTCTCAAATATGATATACGACGATCCTGAAATACTTTCACGAATTATGTGGACAGATGAGGCTACTTTTCATAGTGATGGTAGTGTAAATCGACATAATATGCACTACTGGTCTGAAACGAATCCCCACTGGATGCAGGAGGTCCAACATCAGGGTCGTTGGTCTGTAAATGTGTGGCGAGGGATTCTAGGTGGAGAAATGTCTTTTTTTAATGAGACTGTTAATGGAGAAAGATATTTAGATTTTTTAAGCAATGAACTGCTACTTCTTTTAGAAGACATACCCTTGGCCATTCGTCGTGACATGTTCTTGCAACATGATGGGTGCCCGGTACATTATTCTAGAGATGTTCGGAATTTCTTAGATCAATCATACCCCGAAAGGTGGATAGAACGTGGAAGTTTATTTATTTGGCCACCAAGGTCTCCAGACCTAACTTGTTTAGATTTTTATTTGTGGGGGCGAATAAAAGATCTCGTTTATGCCGATAGACCCACAACAAGAGCTGACATGATTGAAAGAATACGACGGACAATAAGAAGTATTTCAAGGGCAGAAATTGAAACTGCTGTTCTCTCCACCCGTTAGCGATTTATTTCATGCATTAAAAATGATGGACGACATTTCGAACATCTAGGGCGACACTAATTACGTAGTTATTTATTTAAGGTTTCAATTGTTAGATTTATCACATTAGTATTTTATAATTTGTTCTCATTGTTAGTAGAGACAGCATTACATTTAGGTAATCTAGCGGCAACCATAACATTAGTATGATAACAGTTTAAAATTACTGCGGACCAATGTAAGATCTTTTCATCCAGGCTAAATTTAATAATTTCCGTTAACGCGAACTAGCCTACTAGACGTTGGAAGAACAATTCCTGCATTTACCTGTTTCTTACGATATCTCAGGATAGGAAAAAGATATCGACTTGCAGTTTTCACTGTTTTATTACTAATTTAGTCTACTTTTTAAAGACCTACTTAAATTTTTATGCTTCCATTTAAAATTGTAAAGAGAAAACACAATATTAAACAGCGCCCTGTAGCATTTATGTTATTAATCAGATTGCTTCAAATTTTCAAACAACATCAAGTTTATTAAAATCGGTCAAGCAGAACCTGAATTAAAGGCGTTTTTTCGTAACAAGGTTCCCACTTTCTCCCATCCCTTATTTGAAGAGATAGACTAAAACTTGTCAAATAAAAAATATGCAGAATTTGTTGAGGAATCTGATTATAATATTTAATATGCCCCTTAATTGAGTAAATTTTGCTTTTTAAAATTTTAACTGTCAAATACGCCCTCTAGCGGTGGACCTACAATTCTGAAAATAATTTCCAGGCGTTTCTCGAGGCCACTTTTGTTATAAAATTTTTTTTCTCGAACCTGTGCTATAATCAATTCCTGAGATATGGCCGACGGCCGTTCTTAGTGGGCCACCCGGTACATTTGTTTATTTGTTTGGTGTGTACTTCATTGGATATTGAAGTTTACTTTTATACATATTAAATTTTACATGTACACGAACGCTAAAATTGCATGAAATTAATCACTAGGTGTTTATGATATAATACCATATACATTTAACAGGCGATAGGGATTAACATATTGATAGCTATTCAAATAGTATAATTATGATGAACGAACATTTTAATACAGTATCATAACGAATGCGCCAACTGGCTTATCAAGTTTTCATGCCTCATTGGTCATTACATATATTTAATTTACTTACTATTTAGTAATTTGTGATTACTAAATTTTCATCATACACCTATATGAAAATGTAAACTTTCATAATTATCACACATAATAAAATACTTATCTTTTTTGGTTTTTTTTAATGGTGTATTTTAAATTATACAATCTAAACGTTTCGATAACATTTACAGTAGTAATATCTGTTAAAATTGTTAAAGATGTTGTAAACAATTTTGTCAAAATTGAAAAATTATCGAAACGTTTAGATTGTATAATTTAAAATACACCATTAAAAAAACCCAAAAAAGATAAGTATTTTATTTCATCATATATATTTTATAGAAATAGAAAGGCGTTATGGATCTTGCCGTTTCTCCCTTAGGTGACACTATTACGGGACGATAGCTTCCTGTAACCTATCTCTGACAGAAAGAATCCTTACACAACTTATCTACAAAATTACAGCTTGATAAAGCTTATTTTTAATATGTTGCCCTTGTGATTCGACAGTTTTCATTACATGAACTGGCAAATTGATATTGACATTTTTGAGATTGAGATTCTTGAAAAGTTCCTAAGGTATAACGATCATAGATTTTTTTTAATGGAAATATGTTTGACTTTGAGCAAAGTTTGATTACTTATTACTAGTTTCCACGTTTTTAAATAGTAATATGTATTTCAGAACTTTTTAAATCAATATTATGGGAAGGAAAAGAAAACAATTTTCGTAATGGATTGATATAAATACTTTTATATGATTAATCGATAATGAAGTTATGTTTAATTATTAATAATTTTCCCACCGTAGCTGTTACAATTATGAATTATTCAGACAACCACGTTTTACTTTTTACGTTAAATAAATTAATTCTATTAATTATGAAATTAAATTGAGTAAACTTTTCCTGTTATATTATTACAAGAATCTCAAATAAGATGTTTTCAAGGTAATTTTATGTGAAGATGTTGGAAAACCTAACATAACAAAATACGTTTAGACTTAAAATGGTTTCAAACTTATTTCAAGTTTTAAGTAAAATCTAAAGTTATATTGGTAATGTCGGAAGTTTTCTAACTTTTCACGTTATCTTTCTTTGATTTTAATTTTTTTTCTAATACGTTATGCTGCACAAGCCATTCAATAGGATATTGGTAATACAGCGATAAACTTCCTACAATAAATAAAGGATTTGTTAAATACTATCGTAAAATGTTTTTATTCTTAACTTTCCCAGCTAAATGGAAACGTATGATTATTGTGGATGGAAATGAAATTGATGAGAATAATCCGTTTGGAGATCCCTTAGCCCGAAACATGGTTTTTAGGTTACATTTGCTAAAATATATACTGTATCAATGTAAAGTTTTTCCTTAAACAAAAATAAATTAAACTACCCAAATTAAAATCAACGAGCTTTGCGCAACGGTGATTCAACCGTTAATCTACTATTGTGGGAAAGAACCACCGAACCACCAATAAAACCCACTTTATTCATAAATAAGTAATTGCACAAGTACATTATTAAATCAAATAACACCCCAAAAAAAAAAAAACAATGCGAGGGTTAAATATACAACAAAACATAATTAAATCAGGTTAAAGTGCGTACAAACTTATAACATGAAGAAAAAATGAATAAAACGCAGTTTAGTTACACAAAAACGCAATAATAAAAAAACACATGTAGTCACACGCACAATTGGGTCATAAATAATCAAAATAAAAATCATAATAAAAATCGTAATACCAAACATGTGGCCCTTTAAAACCAATCATGCCGGTCTTTAAGTAAATAAGCACATAAAACAATATAAAATACAACAACAGTAAAATTGCACAGCTGATAATAAAGTAAAGGCAAGGACAAAAGAAAACAAACAAGGAATTTACACGTACCCAATTGTTTAGTGACCACCAAAGCACAAAATACATAAGTCAAATTACAATAAAACACATACAGAGAGAAATCAGCTCGAAGGCAAATAATTCTACCTAACAAAAAACTCATTAAAACAAAGCCTTACAAGGGTAAGTTATAAATAGATCACAACATCGTGACCGATATATAAATTTGAGGGCGTAGAAAAATACAGTGCTCCTTTTTCAGGTTACACATTCATCTATACCCGTGAGTGTTTATCTACTTGGCAATTGCCTTTTACAATTAATAACCAAAGCGGTACCATGTACCCGCTCACCAGCCAACTCTACACAAATATAAATGTAAACAACAAACAGCAATGCTAATTCGCACAAATACCAGCGTGAGGGAGCTCTGTACTGTTTTTTATTTTAGCGGATTTCCGCTTACTGAGCCCGCGTGCGAAAGAGATACCTTCGCAAGGCAATGTTTGATTCTTTTAATACATTGCATAGGCTGGTAAAATGATTGGCTGCGAGCTTTCATTTATATAAAAATACCTACTTACACTAGAATAAAATAAAAAAGGTGACTGTTATTTATAGATTAATATTTGAAAAACACATTACTAACCCCCCGAAAGAAAAGACAACTTAGTGTTGGCGAATTCAAAAGAAAATGTGCACACAAGAATTATTTTAAAGACAAACTGTTTACAATGAAGGTATTTAATTAACTCAAAAATCGATCTGGCTCGATTGACACTCTAACTGTAACTAACTTTTCGCCGATTTCAAATCTAACCAACTTTACTCCCGAAATCAACCCCCATTTTTCAAAAGTAATATAAAAGCAAGAAACATTTATTTACGTTGGAACAGTTTCATATTAATTATTGCACGACATCTTAATTTTAAAAATATGCATTCGTCCGTAACAACTCTACAAGTAGCTCTCGAGTTTCCAAGTAACAAACAAAGAAATCTTTTGATTGCGGTCTATACCGACACAATTACTTATTAAGCTAGTGACATTTTTACATTAAAAATCGGTGCCTAGGAAATTCCAATGATTCGTTACGCCCCTTCAGTAAAGCATTCTTTTAAGCTTACATCTGCTAGTCAGACCTCAAAACATATGTTTTTCAAACCCCAGCCAAATGTTAGTTACAAACAATCCCACATTTCTTACATAAAATACATAAATAAAATATTTTGCAAACATTAGCAAATTACGACGTATTATCAAGATATTAAAAAAAATCCACTAATTATCTTTTCTATCGCGGTAACAATGGCGATTTGACAAATTTTCGCGGTCCGCTACCTACACGTCTTAAATTAAATAAACTGGTTTAACCAATTCCTTATTTATACTGCAATAAAGCGCTTTCAAGAGATAAAGAAGGCGACCCTTGTCGAATAACCAAAATCTTAAATAATGCAATCACTAGGAGATACTAAATATTCAATTTAGTATGTCATCACCAGCGGCCAACGGAGAAAAATCATTAAAAATATAACTAGTTAATTATATAAATAATTTCGTTATTGTCTTAGAAATGAATATTTCAATAAATAAATAGATCAGGCCAAACAAACATCATATCCGGTGACACACACCTTTACCACAGTATACTTAAATACCAGTAAGGACACTTCCATTTTACGCTGTGTAAAGCCATCAACGACAGCTGTGACCTTCGGCCATGTTTTCGATAGTGCGTTTGGCGCGAAATTAAAATAGAGATTTGGGCTAACACTATTTTTTATTTATATGTTGAATACATACATTTACGCAAATTTATTAATTATATTTCAACATTGTCGTTCTGTATAAATTTATAATATTGCTGCATTAATTATGACTCAAAATAGTAATTTTCTTGCACCGTTTTTGAGTTTTAAAATTTCTATTCACGAATTTTAGTGAATAAAACAACCGCATACGATAAAATAATTTGATTAGAAATTTGTACGGGAAATCATTGCAAGGGTGAAGAAAAAAGTAAATTTACGTATGTGTTAATACCATCAGCTACAGTGGCACTAATAACATGAGTAGCAAGCTTACGCGGATTTTCTCAAAACTGGACGGCATTATTGGTTAATTTCGGATCTAATCGGCATGGTAATTTTTTGTCATGCTCATAATAAAATGTAATATGCTCCCACGAAGCTTTCTCATTTTCACAAGAAAATGAATAATTCATAAAATTATTTCGAGTAGCCTTAATTAGATGAGGGTGATCCAAGAAATAATACATTTTACTATTATCTACAAGGAAAAATGTATTTTAATTTTTAAAATTGTATAGAATTACTGCCCATGTTAGTAACTATAGCTACAACTTTAATATTAATGGCCCTTAATCGTTTAATATTTACAAAAAATAAATCTCTAATTTGTGCACTACTACAAGAATTATGATTTTCGTTCTTAAAATTTCTTGCCGATTTGCAACCGAGAAACGAACAAACATGACCTCTTGCTTGTTTCACCATGATTTTCGATATAGAGAAATACCACAATAAATAATAACTGTTGTTAAGCGCCATTTGTATCAATACGGATACAGAGACTTTTATATCAGTGGGCTACCTGTATCCGAGTTGATACATCGACTTACTTTTATCTTCGGCTAGCTGTGTCTAAAACGATACAACGGAGCAAAATATTCAAATAGGGAAGTTGTACAGCATGGCCCGTGAGACCAAAAATATGTTTTGGCCAATAACTTTTTAGTAAATTTGGTGAAAAAAATATACAAATATTTTCATATAAATTTTTTTATTATCAAACGTTTTCTGTTTACATAAAAAAAGTAATTTTCTTAAAGATACAAGACAGTCATTTTTAAATAATACATTTA
This sequence comes from Vesta saturnalis, assembly GCA_036346205.1. NCBI lineage: Eukaryota > Metazoa > Arthropoda > Insecta > Coleoptera > Lampyridae > Vesta > Vesta saturnalis. The sequence goes on from JARFJB010000793.1 coordinate 1,137,058, forward strand.
TTCTGAAAGCAACAAAAAAATAATTCATCTTGCCGAATATTAATATTTTTCCGATTTGTGGGTAGAAGAGAAACATAGCAGGCAATAATATTTTTCGCAACACGTACATTTGGTACGAGTTTGTGAAGCTCTAGATTGAGCGTAACGCCAATCATGATCTTTTTTGATATCTTCGTAGCATCCTACGCATCTGCTTCTTTTGGCATCATGTACCAAGGTATGATTTTCTTCGGTGTGTTTAAGTTCGAGTGTTTGTGGGCAGATCTCTTCTAATAGCTGTGAAACTACCATTTCTTTGTATTTGGTTATTGACATTCTTTTCTTGGTTACTTTTTTATGTAAATAATACGCATTTATCAAAGCAGTTCCAGTAAGCAATTCTACCGCTAGCTTACGGTACCATTTAACTCCCTTTCTGAGACATGTCGAGTAAGCTTTCAGTTGGTTGGAAAGGTCTATAAATGATTTACATTTATTATAATCTGTTATTATTGCTGGTTTTTCCAAGTCTTCCCCTCTCCTTTTCACAATGGTCGTTGAAGCGTCGTGCTTAGTCGATATCACTAGTACATCCTTCTTGTCTTTCCATTTGAGAATAGTGCAGCCCGTATTACTTTGTGAACTAACAATGTGGTGTTTTTTAGTTTAGCTTTTATAATATGTGCTGGGTTATTTTTCCTCCTGGAGCGCAAAGTCCCTACCAAGTATGTTTTTCTTTGCTGAAGCTCGTGTGCTAAGGATATACTGCTGTAGTAATTATCAGTGTAAATAGTCCTTTCCTTATCAAGTAAATTTTCTGATAACTTCAAAACAATTTTAGTAGCTCCTGAGAGACTTTGGTCACCGATACTATCCTTTTCACAGTAAACTAACAAATTGTAGGTATAACCTCCATTCACACAGAGCTTGTAAAGCTTGATACCAAATCTATGGCGCTTATTTGGTATATATTGTTTAAAACTTAGTCGGCCTCGAAATGTTACTAATGTCTCGTCAATGCAAATATCTTCATATGGTACATAGACATATTGAAAACGTTCGACTAGCTTGTTTATAATAGGTGTGATTTTATTTAGCCGGTCTCCTGGCGCAGGATTTGAATTATCACAAAAATGCCACGTCCTAAGTAATATTACAAACCGGTTTCTCGAAATGATAGACTTTATTTTGGTACTATATATATTATTCGTAGACCAGTAGTCCCGTATCTGAGGCAGGCGAACGAGTCCCATCCACATTATTGTCGCAATAAAGATTTTCATTTCATTGTGATTCGTATCAACCCAACTTTTTATTCGAGCATGTGGTAAATTGTTGTCCTGTGATTTAAGGCTTTGAGCGTATCTGTTTGTTTCTGTAACTATGAGATCTACAAAACATCTGTTAGAAATATTTTATAAAAGTCTACCTCTTTTTTATTTTCATAGTTGGCTGATATATCTTCTTTTACACCTGAAATATCTTCTAGGAACGGAAAGTCTTTCAATTTAGAACGCTGGGGGTTACCCCAAATAAGTTTATCTTCTTGATTATCTTCATCGACATCACTTTCTGCTGAATATTCAGAATCATTCACTTCTGACTCGTTGTCATCGTCTATTTGCCGATCAGAAGCTAAAATAAATATACCAAAAGTCGAAGGCATATTTTCCTGTTCTAAATCAGTCGCCGATTCGCTCTCAGACTGCAATGTATACTTTCCAATAACTTCGTCTATTGTTTGGTCAATTTTTCCTATAATGAATAAAACCAAATGAATTCTTTTGTTACATTGGCAAAAGGTTTGAAACTTACCAGAAATTGAAGGCGTATCTTTAGTAATTGCATTTCCTCAACTCGTTTTAGTAAATTTGTTTGATTTTCGTTTTTTTTTTAGGGATATCGTTATCACTACAGCTCTCTTCCGACCATTCACGTTCGTATTCAAACTCACTGTCCTCAAAAGGTTCATCTTCTTCAGAAAAATTAATTTCTTCCAATAATTTCATGAGTGCTGCCTTCCGTTTTTCATAAGACATTTTATCAAAAAAAAAATGCTACACTACTACACAAACGCGATGTAAGACCCAATAAATATTACAAATTAAATGTATATCCTTCCGAACACCTACTTCGACTGAGTAAACAATGGTGAGAATGCATGATGTAATCGTACCAAAACACGATTTGACACGAATATACATGTATCAGATAGAATACAAGTGGACAAAGGCTACTTTTTATCCCTGTGGGCCGTATGTATTTAAACAGATACACTATTTTTTTTCAAAAAATTATTATATATTTGGGAAAAATTATAGTCGGATAGTTAAATAAGATACTTTTAATTGAAAAAAATAACTTTTAACCCGGTGCCCACAACCAAATTTTTTTTTATAGTGGTGGCGCTTAACGTGTTAAGGTAAACAAAAATCATGTGGTTGACATCGGCCATATTGAAAGGAGTACTTCTGTGGTGCATCCGCATAATTGATCTGTTTAGTGTAGTTACTGGTATTTAAGTATATTGTACCTTTACTATGCAACAACCCCCTCAATTTTCAAACAACGTTTATATTTACTAATAGCAAATTTTGAAGTAAGGTACTGCATAATTTTAATTTACACACAAATAATAGCGTAGTAGAACTATTACTGAGATGCTTAAGGCTGCATGGTTACGCCCCACCCCCAGGTCTACTCGTCAGAACGACCCCATTAAGTACATTGCTTAAAATAGGCTTGCTAAAGTTAAAATCAGTTAAGCTTGGGTATGTACATTATTATAATAATTGTGATCCATTGCTCTGTTTTTTTATTCATGTCTGCTATAATAAAACAGAATCAAGGACCGTAAGTCTGCCGTGTCAATATATGCGACTGTGATAATCGTATGACGACACTGAATATAATATTCTGACATTCCCCATTTTGACGTTTTGTTTTAATTGTTGGTTTAATTTCCCTTTTATACCTTTTACTTCATATATTACATACAAAAACAGTTTTTTTTTGAAAACTACATTACCGATAAACGTTGTAGAAAGGGGTAAATATAATTTGTTTCAGAGGTTAAGATGCTTCGTAATAAACATCCAAAGTTACAAGCTCAACAAGTAATTATGAATGTTCTTCATTATTTTGAACCAGAATGTGACAATGGTGGTGCATTTGCACCATTCACTTCTGTTATGCAGGTACAACTTTTTTTAGGTTATTAAATTGGATTTTAAAACTTATCTAATTGTATAATAGCGTACTGCTGAAGCTTGCGGCTTAAGCGATCGCACGTAAACAAATATTAAAAAAAAGGTTTCGTGATGCAGCACCAAATCAACCGGAGGTGTCTTTTAAACGTAAAAAAAAACAAAGCGAAATCATCCGAGATCGATGACTACATAAAAGACTGTTAAACGCAAAATTTTCGAAATGCATTCAAAACGTCTATGCCTAATCATTTTACCTAAATTGTGTATAATTAGCTAATTTTTGGGCTGTCATGTTACTGTAGCTCCTTTAAAGCGAGAAGTTTCAGAAGCGGGCGTGTTTAACTTCAGTAGTGCAAGTTTAACACGGTTATTGCATTCAATTGGTTTTTCTTTTACAAAAGATAGTGTTGAATTGGACCATATTGCATCAAGCAGAGTTCGATTTTTGAGGGACTATATTACGAATAAAGAATCAAAAGATTATGATCCTGTGTTCTTAAACGAGACGTGAGTAGAAGACGGGCACCTTCCGCCGCCATCTTGGATTTTGACGTCACAAGACCGCCCACGTGGGGGACCGTATTTTCCACCCCTAAGGTTTCTTTTCAGAGGCCTTTTTCAACCCCTAATTATTTTTTGTACGCTCACGTGTGAGACCGTATTTTCCACACCTATGGTTTCTTTTCGAAGGCCCTTTTCACCCCTGATCATTTTGGTTGTATTAAGAGCCTTTTTGACAGAAATTTTGTACTTGCTCACGTGAGGGGCAGATGTAGGGGTTGGTCTTGGTCTTAGGGTTGGTCTTGGACCTGGAGCTGGTCTTGGGGCTAGGTCTTGGACCTGGAATTGGTCTTAGAATGATTATTGATCCTATTGTTTTAAAATGGTCATATGCTATTGGGTACGTTCGGATGATCTTTTACCTATACGAGAAATTTATTTATACATTGTATTTCTAACAAGGAGGTTCTTGTAAGATAGCACTTGTGTTAGAGATTGATCTTGCTTGAGGAATTTGAATGAGAGTAAAATTTAATTATAGAACACTTATTTTTATTGTAAATATCACAATTAAAAAATCCTCAGTGAGTTATAAAAAAAATTACTGACGTTCAGGTTATTCTCTAATGAAACAAAAATTTTTATGAAGTCAATTAATTACATAACAGTTATTACAATATTGTTTTCTAAAACAAATATCAAACATAGTTTTACCTTCATTGATTTCATTGAAATATGTTTCATATCCATCCGACCGTTAAAATGTTTGTATATTGTACGCCTTAATATTTTTTTAAAGAAACTTGTTACGTATAGCTTAGATGTGTTTTATAACTGTAATTAAAAATCTGTAAATAAGTAAAAGGTTAAAAGCACACTTACCAGCTCTGTACTTAAAGAACGTTTTTGAGAATTGGTTTACGAGTGATAGTCACTGCTTTGTGTTGCTCGTTTAATCAAACTTTCTACGTTTGTACTTATGAATAGTTGATATATAACTGGTTCTCTGCCAGTAAAAGTAATTTTTATTCGATTGAAAATATTCATATTGTACATACGGACACACAAATTGTTTATTGAAACGCACTCATTAACAGCTATAAAGCCACATTAAAAGTTGGAATGTAATAATTACGTGTTTTAAATTCCACAACAATATGTAGTAAGAAACCACTGTTCATGTTTACTTTTAGCTAATTACTGTGCAATTATATAAACCTGTTAAATTTAATAGTCTAAAAAACTGATTTACCAATATCGAATGGTTACCATAATTTCTTTTAAAAAAACGCTAAATCATAAATTTTATAGCACGATCTTTAAAAACACACATGCTGAATTAAAAAGAAAGAAAAAAAACAGTAGGTGTTACGCAATTATTAATTAAAAAAAAGTAAGGTATTAAAAATATCTTTATTTATCAGAATAGAATGGTTGGATAACAGGCGTTAAACAATAATTTGATTATCTCGTCATTTACAATTAAACATGTACTAAAATAGTTTTTTACAAAATCAAACATAGGTAAATTATGTAATCTAAAATATAGAAACATTAACGTATAAAGCCCGCACACATCCGAATGGCAATCTTGCAGTATTGTTTTATTGTAATGGAAGCATCTAGAATTCTTCTCTAGTAAACGTAAATGATATCCTTGCGGTGCTCCGCCAAAGGAATCACAATATTCCCCATTACCATTCTCGTCAATGTAGATAGCGGTCCAATGCTGACCTGGTTTGTTTGCAGGATCCGTGTTTACGATAATTGCACACGGTCTAGGTGCGTGTTTCGGTAGTTGATTAGAAGCACATACAAGCCGAAACACATTCTTCTTGTGGCTGGGGATGGATTTCAAGCATCTCAACTCTTGTACCGCATACATCTTTGGAATTGGTATGCGTCCAGTCTTGCAGTAGTAAGGCGTTTTCCAGTATACACATAGGGCCAGTGATGTTATGGTTTAAACAGCTATATGATTTTGCTTCCTTTTTCAATTGTTTAATCGACGGGCAACCAGTCTCCTCCAGGTTTACTATTGGTTTAAGAAACCTTAAAAACTATTGTTTTTCACTCCCTTTAACGTGAATTTTGTTAAAGGGACTCAACACTCTCATCAACTCATCACGGAAATTGTTGTAGTGTACATGACCCGACCACCATTTCAGCCCATGATAATTAGCCTCCAAAAATTTTATCTGTTGTGACATGGATCTTGGTGTAAAGTAACCTCGAGGTGGTTTTATTAGCATCACCGATAAACGACCATGATCTGTAACCACGGCAATTTCTTTCGGTATGAATTCGTTGTTAACACCACTAAACCCTTGTACGTCCAAGTATGCGTCCATATTCTTTCGGCTGCTGCTGTACACTGGAGCTTGCAGGTTAGAGCTACCACTTTTAACAGCCAAAGTCCACAACGACGTTCCGATGTTTATCGATCTCGATCACGTTATCGAAGTCTGCATACACCAAACAGTTAACGGTTACGGTGAGCGCTTCATCAAACCCGACTTCCAGCCGAAGAGAGCCGTTTCTAACTAAATTCCAGTGTGTACTAGCGTTTGCAGACAAGTCAGGTGTTAGGTCAGAGGCCATTAAACAGTAGCCGTTGTGGTAATCACTTCTAGATATATTGTTACCTTCATTCAAAAAATGAATACCCGTACTAGAGAATAAGGTGTGGTACGTTCTTACATATAAACCATTAGCTGTAAAGTCTGGTTGTAAGGCTTTCGATGGAATTTGTTGTCCGTCAATATATAACGACATGTAGTTAATATTGCTGTGATGAAAATTGAACGGGTTTGAGGGGTAATCACCGTTGAAGGCTATATTTGCTACAAAGCCTATGATGCATCGTTTAGGTAGCTGGCCCAGGAAAACATTATCCAGTGATTTTCGCTGTATGCCTGCAGGTATAGTTAACACTTTTACGTCGGTTCTTGTAACAGGGTATTTTGCGGCAGTTGTTTCTAAAGCTTTATCGTACGCAATTAGAATAGTTGGATTGATTCGCATACGTCTCACCAGTAAACTAGCGTCTATAATTCGCGTCTTGTAATTTGAAGCGAGCGCCGCCATTAGGCTAATGTATCTCTTGATCGCACAAATTTAGCCTTTAACTCAACACCACTTATGAGACACTTTTCTTGATTAAACAAATCCGAGTGCACGTGACCAATCATCTCTATCTGTTTCCCGCAGCCGCAAGTGCTTGACGTTTTGAGAAACCGTTATTTGCGTTTCCCAGTGTATTCATCTGTCTAGCTGTATCATTGTGCCATAACTTACATCCTAGATGTGAACTCTTGGCCTCCTTTCCATAATTCAGCAGCGTTTCGATGTATGAACGGTATGCGTAGGTGTTGTTTGGTTGTGACACCATCTTCTGATTTAAGTAAACCTCCACCTGTGAGAAAAGCGAATGCATCCAATTGTTTACCGGTGCTACATCAGCGTCTGTAAGTGCTGTATCATCTTGCTTTAGAACGTTAGCTGTGATGTACAACATGGTCTGACTTAAATCTATATAATCGTTTCCATTTCCGGGGACTACAAATTCTATTGGGGCGTCATCACTCAGAGCTGATAAGGGCTTGTAAAATATCCATTCACCACTCTCGATACTTGTCTGCGTCGACGGTAAAGCGAACAAATTCAATTCGGAATTGACGCATTCACACGACTGGGCATGTAGAAAAGCCATTATCTTGAAAACATATCGTCGTAAGTAGGCTTCTTCTTAGCAACAGCTCTTGGTAGAGACTGGTTATTATCGAACAGACGTACTCTTTTATAACTCGAACCCTCCATCATTTTATCGATTTTCTCGCCGCCTTTACGCTTAAGGTTTCTACTTGCCTTGTGAAATCTTTCTTGAAACGAATCCTTAATAGGTCGATCCTCTATGACGTCACCAAGAATATTAGCACCCGTTCTAAGAGCTTCTTTTCCAATAGCCTTTGCGCCAGACTTAAATAAAGGTATTATACTTCTAAATATACCACCGAACCAGCTCCCTGTTCCATGACCACGTTGATATGGCGCACCTCTGTAGATAGAGCCGATGTCGTTACCGGCCTAATTTATGTAATATTGCTGACAAGGGCAAACCATTATTGTACATTCTTAAAGTGTAGCTTTAGACACGACGTTCCAAACTCAAATGGCATTGCTGCACCCGTATTTGTTTTTATATTAATCTCGATGTTTTCAAATTCCCGTGTCATTACCGGTATGTAGTCTGCAGGCGAAAAAACTACATCTTTATGACCACCGTAAGCATAGTTTTCTGAAGTAATGTTTACTTTATGACCACCGTAAGCATAGTTTTCTGAAGTAATGTTTATTATACGCATAAGCCACAATTTGCGGTTCAACGATGTCGCAATAAACAAACATCTGAGTTGGTAATCCTATCCATATACTAGCGGGGTGAGGGGGTATTGGTTCCGTAGCTATGTTCTGATACGGACGATAACCCAATTGTAAGGCTAGACGTTGTGAGAATCCGAATAGCGAGAGCTGAGTTTTTAATTTCGTAGTGACTTGCTTAGTTAGATTATGATATTCGATTGTTAGCAATTTACTTGTTAGTACATGGTTATTTAGTTCGCTGATAATTTCTTCTATGTTGGAATAATTTCACGAAGCGAATCGTATCACGTACCAGCCACCTTCAATATAAATGATCTTCTCGTTGTCGCGATGAAGCTATTCTGCGGCCTTTTTTAATATCGTTTCTAACACGTTCTCGCCAGGTGGCTCTGTTATATAATAAATTAAATTGTCTGTTGCACTTACAGCGGCAAAAGAACATGGGTACTGAATTTCCGATATCCCTACAACCCACGAGCCCGTTAATTTTATTCGCTTTGGCAGTTGCGTAATAAAACTTGGAGTCATATTTCCTGGAAAATACGTATTAGAGCTATTACTCAATAAGGTAAGACAAAACTCTATTTTTATGTATCTCTCAATCGCGAAGCTAACACCCAGCTATTAAATTTGTGACTGTATCCACGTCACTTGACCAGGTATTGTTTATATCGCCCACGGCCCTTCTCTGCTAAAATCTTATCGACTTTGAATAGAATATCTTTATCAATCGTAACAACTTGCAATTCTTCTTCGTAAAAGGTGCCCTCAACAGGATAGTTATTAAGATCGATTATTCGATAAACTGGTGGTCTTCTTTTTATCACCGCACTAATTGTAAAAATTTCCTCGCTCCAATTCGTTTCATATCCCTTTTCAGAGGTGTGCTTAGTTCTGGCGATTCTGACATGCTCACCGACTTTATATTTAGGATCACGTACTGGACCTAAACCTTTCGCGTACGGGTTATTCCACACTTCCAAAATGTTTTTATCGTTTACAGGGGCCATCTTTATACTTGAATGAGTGCTATTGTTGTAAGCAGTCACAAGCCTTTCGAGTACATCAATATGCCTGTAGGAATTTTTGTAAGTGAAATAACGCCACATCTTTGTTTTCAATGTTTTCTTAAATCTTTCAACTACAGATGCTTTTACATCAGGGTTATTTGTTACACAGAAATTGATATTTTGTTTCTTGAAAAAGTTTTGTACACTGCTCGCCACAAACTCTTTGCCTTTATCCGTCTGTAGATTTGCCGGAGTAGTGTCGCAATCCTTAAAAATATCCGCGAATGCTTCAATTACAGATGAGGCTGTCTTCGTTCCATGTCCTCTTGCTAAATACATCAATTACCGTTAGTATGTAGTTTTATCCACTATTGTGTTTACTTAAAGTTCGCATATCACAAAGATCCGTTTGCCACAATTCGTAAAGGTTACTCACAATATATTTATTTCGTGGAAACTTTTCTGACTGGTTTATGTACCGTATAAGCTTCCTGTGCCTGCAGCCAATTTTTCACTTCATCATATCTACCCTTTACAGCATTAGTTAAAGGTGTTATACCAGCGAACCCCGCTGGGTGAGGGGGATCATAGTATACAGCACCCATGTTATGTCCGCCACGAATCCCAATCTAGTGAAATTCCTCTTCTTGTTCTTTGAGAGATTCTTCTCGGTGTTTCCTGCGCCTCAATATCACCATCGTAATTCTCACCTATAGCTGTTGTGAGGGTCCGTTCAACGCTGGGTGATACAGAAACATCATGACTTTGCGTATTTCTGATAAACTCTCGTGGTATATTTATCTCCTTAATGTACGTCGCAAACTGACGCCAATCGCGCGGGTGTGTAGTTTTTCGTTTTCTTAACGTCTCGTGAACCAGATCGATAATGTTGGAATGTGGTATGATCTCGCATTTTATTGTGACAGTACCCCTTTTATCCCAAAAAACATCGCTGCTCGTATTCATTATACGTAACAAAGCAGCGCCTTTTCTCTTACATGAAGGCGGAAGCGTTGATACTATCTCGTCGTCTGCCAGACCTTTGCGTTGCGGTAAATCTCTAATACCATCAGCAACAGCGTCACTGCTGATTGTTATACTGGTGGGTTGACGTAACTGATTGGAAAAGTGTAGATACCTTTGAAGAACTTGGTTGTACTGCTGCCATTTGTCATGGTCGGTCATTTTAGTTTTTAAGACTATCCATATCGTTACCCAACTGCGTTAGAATGTTGTTTTGTGTAATGTCTGGTGCCTGTAAGCGCTGTATAAAGTCCATCGGTAGAATAATTATCTTCTTCAGATTGTGGTCCATGGTTATTGAAACAGATTACCCAGAATTCCGCCGAGTAATGGTCCTAACAGGAGTGGTAGAAATGCACCACCTTTCTGTACAGGAAACTGTTTCTTCTTTTTTGTAGATTCGCCTCTCTGAGCCAAGCGTCTTAAAGTGTTATGTTGAGAGAGTCGTTGCTTCTGATCAGCTGACAGAGGTACGCGACCTCTATGTGCACACTCGCAAATACACTCTACCTGATTACTATCCAAACGTTTCAATAAAGCGTCACGTTGACTTTTACTTAATCTGGCTAATGCACGCAGGATATCAGTGTTCTCGCTTAAAACGTCAGCCATCATATATGATGTAATCTTTATGACTGTGAGGCTTAAACCCTTTTTTCGTTATATGTACGTGGCAGATACCTTGAGGCCCGAATATGTTTGTTCTATAACGTAGCACATCCGGTGTATTCTGTTTTAAATCGAACAATAAATATTCTTGCGGACTCGAAGTAGCATCTTGGTACGCGGCTTCTAAAAATTTCGGGTTGTCCGGCGAAATCTGTCACGTGGGTTCTTAAACAAAATTATGTAATGTGCGTTGAGAGAAATATCCCGCTGTCCACGTCCTTGATGAAATATGTTCTGCGTTAAGAAAAACACGCTTAGATTTCGATGATGGCAACACTTTGTAAATATATCAACCACGGAGCCGTTAGTTTCGCGCATTAGATCGTCAATTATTATTAAGACAGGCTTTTCTCCGTCAAACTGTTCCATATCAGGTAAACTCTTTTGAAATTCCACAAAGAGATCTTTGAATAAAGGCTGCCACTCACTGTAATACCAGATAATTTTTTCAAAAGCTGTATCGTAGGTCGTTTCGATATTTTTTAGGAAATCCACGATAAATACGATTTCCCACAAGCCGACGGACCCGCAACTATCGCCGAAAAGGGATGCTTAAACTGACCTTCCATCTTGAATCGCTAAACTAACAGATATTCTACCAGAAACCTCGTTTAAATAGACTAAATAACATCCTTCTTAATCAGAGTGCTAGGACCAGAAACAAAATGACCTATAATTACCAAAAATAGTTGTCACCCTACCCTAGCCCTAAGACCAACTCCAGGTCCAAGACCAACCCCAAGACCAAACCCCGGACCAACCCCAAGACCAAGCTTAGGTCCAGCCCCAAGTCTAAGACCAACTCCAAGACCTAGTCCAAGTCCAAGACCTAGCCCAAGTCCCAGACCACATCCAGTTCCAACCCCAAGACCAAGACCAACCCCTACATTTGGCCCTCATGTGAGCAAGTACAAAATTGCTGTCAAAAAGGCTCTTAATACAACCAAAATAATCAGGGGTGAAAAGGGCCTTCGAAATGAAACCATAGGGGTGGAAAATACGGTCTCACACGTGAGCGTATAAAAAATAATTAGGGGTTTAAAAAGGCCTCCGAAAAGAAACCTTAGGGGTGGAAAATACGCTCCCCTACGTGGGTGGTCTTGTGACGTTAAAATCCAAGATGGCGGCGGAAGGTTCCCGTCTTCTACTGACCCGTATTTTCAGTAGAGGATCTCCTAAAAAAAGTTGGCACGATAATACCTTAAAAACTATTAAAAAGAAACGGATGGGGGAAGGAAAACGGTACGAACAAATTTCATCTTTCAATTTTTGCTGTAGCGGAAATGTCAGGTTTATTGTCCTCAATGCAGTAAATAAAGACGGACTTGTACCAAACGATTCGCTGTTATTTTTAAGAAAAAATCTACATGCTAATTATCATGGAGACATGTGTAGCGAAGTGTTTGCAAAATGGTTCGAAGAAGAGTTAATATCGAACTTAAGAGAACCGAGTTTAATTGTGTTAGATAATGCTAGTTATCATTCAAAACTGTTAGAGAAATTTCCAAATACGTCCTCTACGAAAGAAGAAATTTGCAATTACTTACAAAACCATAAAATTCCTTTCGAGGGGGTTATGTTTAAACGAGAAATATGGAAATTAATTCAAGAAAACCGTAGACCAAAAAAGTACGAACTAGACGAAATTGCATTAAAAAATGGACATAAGGTGTTACGATTGCCGGTGTACCATTGTCAATTCAATGCTATTGAGTTAGTGTGGGCGAATTGCAAGGAGTTTTACAACAAAAGTGTCGGAGAAAATAATTTAATGATGCGAATGTGAACGAAACATGGTTAGCAGCTTTAAATCGAATTGACGCTGACTATTGGATAAAATGTATTTCACATGCGGAAAAAAATATGCAAGAATGGTGGAAAACTGAAAAACGGTTAGATATCGATGTGTCCCTATTAATTATAGCGTGAAACCAGTTCTGACGAAAGCGAAAAAGACAATTGTTACGACAGCTCTGAGTAGTGCCACAGTTTTTTACAGTTATTCATTATTTACTTCAGTAATGTTTGTATTATATATTTTATTATTCCCAAGCACAATTATCCTTTACGTAGGAATAATCGTTAAGTAATTGCTGTGATGTAACATACAAGTTTACATCAAAATAAATAATGTAACTGCATTTAACTTTATTTCTGTTTTCAAGAATTCAAACAAATTAGGCGTTCAATAACTACATAATTCATAGAAATTAAATAAAATGGGCAACATTTGATTAAAAGTATTATAATTACATGTTATCGGTAATACAGAAATCTGTATGGAAAGATCATAAAATATATATGGATATACGTTTATGAAAATTGAATTCGGAATGAGTTATACGCAATCTAACATGATTTCAACTATACCAGCCAATTTCGTTCCTCAAATAAAAGTCAATTTGTATATTTTAAACACCTGAAAATCTTAAATCAACTGACGACGTGATACTTTTATTATTGCTAGAGCTTTACCTAGATTCTTTGTAGTGTTAAATAGTACTGCAATTAAACACAATACTCGTGCCGCTCGATAATGTTTACTAGTTTAAGAAATCAAACCCTCCATTTAATTATCAAGTCTTACGAAGCTGTATCCAATTATTTTTCTTCTAAAAGATACCAGTTCATCGGGAAAACTACACAAAATTCAATAAACGCGCCCCGTGAAATCTTAAGATACGCAATAGCGAAATCGGGTAACGTACCCTCGTTCTTCAATATAATAACGCCGTTCTATGGGCGCGCACTATCACAAGACAGGTTTATTCTACCGGGCACAGATCTCACACGTCAAGCTCGTCTTAGGTATTAAAGCAATCTCAACTCTTTCAAACCGTCTAACCAGTCTCTTTCCTAAAAAAAAACGTTTAAACGGTTCGCCCGTTAAATACGAAAAATTTTGGATCCTCTCGAAGCCCAAACTTCAACAACAAACTATTTTCATTTATTCAAAATAACACGCTCGCTAACCGTCTATATCTCGTTAACTAATAATTCTTATCTGCACAAAGTTCTAAGCAACTGGCAACAAAACTATATACCATCTTACGGAACTAAATGCTATGAATGCTTAATTCCTGATTATGCCATACCATAACTCAGCGATCTAACAATCTATAGATCAAATAATATTAAGATAACCCGATTTATACTAAAATAAAAAGAACTACCTTCCGCGATTATTTTACTTACGTTTAAACAGAAACAAGCGTAAACGAACATTAATTAGTCATTTTCAAGTACGTCACAAGCTCTGTCTCTAACAGCTGATCTTGGAGAACTTGTGTTAGTATTTCATAGGAACCTACGTGTTTTGCTGTGATTTTTTAGTATTTTCTCCAGAAAAAATCGTGGTAATTGACTTATTGTAGTGTTAGTATATATTGTTAAGATATTTTATAGTTAGTTAGTGAACATTATTAGTGTATATTATAGTTGGGTTAGATTTTATGAACACGTATTCGTGCCTTTACGACATTCCTATAGAAATTTGTAAATATTTTGTTACTTGCTTTAATAAAGTAAAGTCCATGTTTGGTAAATTCCAGAAAAAATGGCTTTAAGTGATTCCGCCATACATTTGTGAAATATAAGATATCGGGCCTGCTGGTGTTACCCCTATGAGAACTTTAATAGTGTTATGATGTTTATAGGTAGAACAAGTTGTGCACGGTATTTCCAATTTTTTTTTTGTCTTTTGCAATTTAATTTCAGAGCAATCTATAATTATGGTGATTCTATTGCCATATGCCTGTTTAAAACATGGTGGTGTTTTATTAATTTGTCTCTTAAGGCCATAGAATAAATTACATAGTCGAAAGTACATTAGATTTAGTGTCGAATAGAAAATTCTAGAAATAGTTGGGATATTAACATTAAATGTATAAGAAAACAAAGTAAAATCTAAACTTAACCTGAGTTTTATTAACATCATCAAAAAATGATTGAACTTATTTGTAATAGCTGCTTGTGGTGCTATTTTGATATAAAGTTCAATTAATTTTGTAAATATTATATTGAAAGCGTTATAGCTTGGTATTCCAGTGTAGTAACGAATCTATAACACCTACACATTTTAACATATCATAGCCAAAAGAGCCTTATCTTGAATGCAGTTCTTTAAATTGACGGGTTTGATGATAACTAACCTAAAAATCGCACGAACATTTCAATATTATGTAGGATAATTGTTCACTTCGGTCACGTATTTCTGATGAATTGTTTTTAATGCAATCCTCATCTACAAGTATTAGCACAGAAACATTTCCACCGCCTACGCTTTTCGATAAAATTGTCAGAAAACAATCACATCCCATAAGAACGTGTGTTAAAGTTGTCCAACATCAGGCAAGGTCACACGTTGTGACGTCACTTGAAAATGCCTAATTAACATTCAACAGCAATTTCTAAAATTCATCATATAAAAAAGGAAACTATTCATTACACTCAATAACTAATTATATGCTACAACTTCTAATTAATTTCAAGTCAGCTCAACCCTATTTTGGTAACTATAAACCCGTGACTCAAACTTTACATTTAAATTTACCTGCTTTCCAGCAAATTCTTACAACTTAAAAAATACCTAATTTTCTTTTGTAACTACATACAGTGACAAATTCCCATAGTTTTTAGTAGGAATTAGATAGACCTAATAATTATATTCTTCGCATATATTTGTCAGGTAAGAGGCACGCCACGCCAGTCAGTGAGATGACACCATCATTGCCATGGGCCCTTTCGGTATGGGTGCCGCAAAATTCCGTCAGAAAAGAAAATTTCCAATACTTTTAAAAACTTGCCTTGTTTCACATATAGGTTACGTGATTTTAGGACAATAAATCGGATGTTTGTACTGATGCTGAGATTAGTAGTGGCTGTCGGAAATGTACGATAGCAAGCGAACTCAGCAAAAAATGCAAAATTCCCGTCCGGAGAGCAAACGATTGCTATAAACTTGCCAAGTTGAACATTCCAGGCATATAATCCTGCCCGGTTTGAATGTACCAAGCGACTTTCTGATCCTTACCGTAACATCAATGGTTTCGTCTAATCTTAACGCTGTTCACCAACACTTTGAACGATTATAACCTCACATTTTTTTCTATCAGAAACACAAGACGATTCACCCGACTCAATTTCCTCAATTTGATCTTCACCTCAACATTCGATATAAAGGAGGAGCGTGTTCTTACCTCAAAGAGAACATCGCTTGCAAGAGGTTCTTTGGAGCATAAAAAATTTGACGTGATTTGGTTCAAACGTCCTCTACTGTGAGAGATTTCTAATTGGTTTCAATTTTCAACTAAAACTAATCCTGCTGGTCATAATGTAAAAACGTTTAAGTATTTGTGTGATCTCACAATATCACAATAATGATTTGTGAACCCACTACAATCCCTGATAACCTTAACCATACTCCTGATTTTCTAGACCGCTTTCTTACATCAGAGTCACTTTTTTTATAAAACATCAGTTCTTCCACACTAGATCTGTCTGACTGTCTAATAGAAATAACTTCTACTGTCCCAAATTCCTCTGTTGTTCACAACACTGACAGAACCTTGTGGTGCTTTAAGTCTTGCTAAATGTAGTGATTTACGGGATTTCTTTGCAACCTTCCTATGGCGTGAATATTGCTTTAAGTAGTCCTTGTCTTTAAACGTTGTTCTTTCAGTATATGGAGTCATACTTATGAGTTATACATTCCCAAAAAACAAAACCGTATAGATCATTCTCGTTTCTTACATTGGTTCAATATGATAATGCAATATTTTGAAAAATAAATCTTATCCAAAGTGGAAATGCTACACCTGCAAAGGTGTTATCACCAAAGCTGAAAAGTTTGTTCGCACAATAAAATGCAGTGAACTAACTAAATGTTCCTTGGGTAAATTTAGCTGTTTAGCTAAAGTAGACAAAGCCAAACTTTTTGTGGGTTTATTTGCATCAAACTTTTAAACCAGTCAAGCTAGTCAGTTGTTCCTTATGTGCTATGGAACCAATTCATTTTCCATACAGGCTGCTAGAATTGATCATCTGTAGGCGTGATTCCAATAAAGCTACCGGCCTGGATGCTGTATCAGCTATTTTCCCTCGAACTAGCACCAGTCCTACCTAAGCTCTGTTCAATCTCTATGTTTTCTGGGGAATTTTCTTCATGATGAAGTCAGAAAATGTGCAACATATCACCAACCAGTTGTAATCACTTCCAGTGTCCTAAGTGACGCGAAAAGCCGTCAATCAGCAACTATCCTTGTTATTTCTTTAGTGACAAACATCGTTGTGGGTAGGGCCTTTTATATGTGACACAAGTTTGGCGTAATGAATTAGATGCGGTGAAGCTGTAGTCACTTTGGATATTTTAAGGACATGTGACTAATTGTTTACTTGAAAAACTCACCTGGTTGGGTTAACTGGTATGCTCATCAATTGAGTTTCCAGTTTTATTGATGAAAGACATCACCGTGCCGTAGTTGATGACTTTTTTCAAGACAAGTTGGTGGTAACGCGGTCGTGACATAAGGATCAGCGATTTCTTCTACAACTTTTTCTGCTATACATACAGGAAGTATTAAGCTATTTAAAGCGCTCGGTCTAGGAGTAAATTCACTGAAACCCTTGATATTTTTGAACTTTGACCTTAATTTAAGTCATGTAAAGTCAATGAAACATGCATTTTGGAATCTTTACGCAAATGGTTTGGAATAACGCCCTTATTGTTGTGAAGTGAAAATCTTTGTGTGCGCAGCTAGTATGCGTATTACATTAACCAAACTGGGCGGCAATATTACCCTGGTTTGAATATCAGAAGTTTATACAAAAGTAGCCTAGGAAGTATAAAAAGTACAAATTCAAACCTTATGTTGTTCATAAAATTAATTCCATCGAAGGACATGATATAGAACCAAGACTAGAATTTCGTAATTGGTATTTAACTAAATTACAAGAGATCCTATGATTTATATCAAAATACAAAATTGAATGAAAGCTTCTTACAACAAGATGGATTGTATCCAACACAACGCCTGAATGAATGACGAACAGTTCTTACTCCATTGGATTTTTCTTATGGGGTTCTTTAAAAGAACCAGTTTATTTTACACATCCGGATAAAGACACATTAAAGGAACAGATTTTGGGAGCATGTATTGAAATTCCGCCGAATTTTTTTTTAAATGCATCACTGGGTTTAGCAAGGTTTAATTATATTTTGCAAATGATGGTACTCAGTTCGGAGAGTAATTATGATTTGTAAATATTTCTTATCTGTTTTTTTTTTAATCCGTTATTTAATTAAACATGTTTACGACAACCTAAGTTGTTCAACCGTTCTTTTCCATGGCATATCTGACCTATAGAGTTTTTATTACAAAAAAGGCCCGTTTATCCCACAGTTTAATAGAAAAGTAGAAAAGTTTGCATTGGTGTACAATAACATTCCGTCGTTTGACAACAGTTGTCGACATCAGTAATTTTTTTGTCAAATATAAAACAACATTTTCGTAAGGTTGGCCATCTGTCAACAACATAACCTTAAAATATTAGTGTTTTGTTATCAGTGTAATATATTCTTTTGTGTGCGAAAATGTCGAGTTTTGAGCAGAATAAGCGTCATTTGCGGGAAATTTTGATTTCATTTTTGATTTTCTTCTTCAATTTGAAGAAATTATGGTTAAGCTGGATTAAGTGAGATAAGTTGTCCACAGTGGTATCAAAAGTTTCAGAAAGGCGACATCGCAGATAGAGAATGTAGCAGAAGGCCGAAAGTGTACGAAAACGCATCAGGATTTGTGGCAACCGCAAGAAAAACTTGCATTACCTTAGCAGTGACTTGAGAAGCCATTTTACATTGGTTGAAATCATTTAGAATGATTCAAAAACAAGGAAATTGAGTTCCATATGAAATGATGCCGATTTTTGACATGTGAAGTGCTGCTTGTCAGACATAACGAAAGGGTTTTCTGAATCGTATAGGAAAATCGGGTCGAATACTACTCTAGACACGACAAAATTACACTCCTGCATGCGCCACCGGTCAAAACCGATTTGAAAACACATAATTGGAAAGTTTTGCCCCACCCGCGGTATTCACCAGACATTGCTCCTTCTGATTTACACTTGTTTCAATCGATGCCGTATGGCCTGCCTGAGTACACTTCACATCACATGAATATTCCCAAAATTTTGTCGATTCATCGATAGCCTCAAATGTGAAGCATTCTTCCGATGTTTTACCCGAATGATTCTAGAAAAAGTAGTGGCAAGCGATGGACAATACTTCGAATAAAAGAGTAGGTTTAGTTCCTTCTCAATAAATGCCCAATTTTTAATTTAAAAAACGGCGGAAAATTGTTTGCACACCTAATACATTTTTGAAATCAGAAGAGAAAAATGCCAATATAGTGTTTATCGATTTGTTTAGTGAAGTTTGTGGTTAATTACAACCGAACTCTATGTATAACGGCGCTATGCCGTTCACCGTTTTTTTATGAAACAGTTTTTTTTATCATATCAATTGCAACTGTAAATGTTTTGCTTCAGTTTTAAATTTTTAACTCCACAGATCGAGTTAATCGTCAAGGCTTTCTTGATTTTTGCGTCCTAATTACATCATTTTGCATATAAACATCTGCGTTATTTAATAAACGTTTTATTTATGTATAAAAGGGTGCAAATCAAACCAACTCCTATTAACTATATGCGAAAAACGAGAACAGAAGTCGTACTTAGTGACATTCTTTAACCGTTTCCAGTTGACAATCGGAATCGGTAGCGACGTGATCGCTTGATTTGTGTTTTCCGTTAGTTATTTTTGTTGTTTGACGTGAGTACTTAATTCTAATATATCATTTTTCTTTTAAGTTACTAAAGTCGATGCCTTACATAACCTTACGTATGGAATTAAGTCAGCGTCAAATGAGACCAATAGAGTTAACAGTTGCATAAGAGCAATTAGATGATGAGATCTGATTATTTTGTATATGACTTTTCGTTCGTTTTATTTATGTTTAAAGCATATCTCTAGAGGTGTGCGTGCTGGTTTGAGCAGAAGTAAACACACATCGAAAGATATGCGAATTGTTTCGTTATTTTGGAGTTGCTTACTGAGTAGTTGTGTATAACACACCGTTATCTAGACATCCTCAATAGGGTGTCGCCATATAGTCTATTATCTTTTCTACAGGTTTATGTCGATTTATTGCACCCCAACCACAACATAGCAATTTCACATGGACGTCCATTCCTATTGGGTTGCCGGCGAATTATATGTTACGCAAACTGTACTGACTCTTCCACCTGTCACAGCATGTGGAAGTTTTTAACGTTTTCCGTATCATAACAGATCTTCATGATGGTCCGTTGATAAATCTTCTATCGCTAGCAAAAACTTTAGTCACTGTAAGTCAAGCCTCTGAGTATTAATAGCTAACACAGACGGACAGACGATGTTAAGTCTTAGTAATTACGCCATGGTTGCTATTATTTTTTAAAATGAAGGTTTACAATTTTTACGAATTAAGAAAGATTATGCTGTGAACTGTGCTTGTCTACACTATTTAAAATTTATTGTCATACAAAGAAACGTGCTTAAAGTATTTACGTTTTTACAATTCCGTAAATAAATCCATTCATCTCGTAGTTAACGAAGCATATTCTCGCCATAAATAATAATGTCTGTAAGACTTTAGTATGGGATTTAGATCACGATTCTTTAGTCAAGGGTTTAAAGAGTGAAGGTTTGAATTTAGTTCATGCGGAAATGAAATGGGAACTTTATATGCATGTATAATCAAAGCTATTGTAAAATGGTACTTATCAAATAATGAAAATAGGAACTATACCTACGTTTAGAACCAATTAGTATTCGAGTGTTTTTCAGTTTGACTACATTTGAATGTTAAAATTTAGCTTTGAATTGTGTAAAAAGGAAATTTCTTTTCAAATGAGGGTATCTTTCACTAGCTTCTAGGACGAAAGATTTTAATAAAATGTGATTGAGCTCTAAAGGACTTTTAAATTGTAATTTACGCGAAAATATTTTAGAGGGAAATAGGAAGTGCTTTATTTAATTCAAACAACGTGAAAGCATTCCATACAAAGTTAGATACGATACTAAAAGCGTTTCTATTGATGCTGTTGTAACTCATACAACTTCAAACAACTGCTATGTATAAATGAATATGTTGCATTCATAGGTAACATTCTATTGTTTGACAAGTGTGATAGTTAGTTTTTCTATAGTTGTAAAATTTATTTTTATCTTGTTACGTACTTATTAAAACGTCTATTTTCGAGAATAATATTAATATCCTGATTCATTTTGAGTACCTATTATCAGACTTAACAATGTTTTGTTTTATTTGATTTCATATGATCTCGAAAATCCAGCTTCTTAATGCAAATTTAAATTACGACCACGATTTTTGTGTTAATAACAGATTAATAATTAAAAATTGGTTTAATTACTTTTTGAATTAACTGAATTTTCCGAAAACTGTTAATATTTAGGTTTGAATTTTCCTGCTTTCGAGATAAATTCATTAAAGTAGAACTGTCATAATTAAATTTAAACATTTGTTTTGTTTTCGTTTCACTGACATTTACATGCGTTGTCAACTTTATAGGTGGGCATACACGATACGGTTTACCGGAAGGGAGGCCTCCCGGTTTGCAATCCGGAAGACAAACTGTATCGTTAGTGGATACATCGGCAGGAAGGCGAGCCCTGAACTCTCGACCTCCCGAAAAACTGTCAACACTTGAAATTTTGCCTGCCGGCTGTGCTTATCGCATACAATCCGGAACGTGAATGTGCATATCGTGGGTACAGGCCGAGAGCTACCCTGATGGCAGTGTGATTTTGTTCAGTAGCATATCATCTTTTGCCGTGGTTTGTTCAGTTATCTAGGTATTAATTTAATAAAAAATGACCGATATGAGAACGTGGTCTCATGAATTCTTAACAGAATTTATAGAGCTATACAGGTATCTGCCTTGTTTGTATGATGTAAAAAGCAAGCAATACTTAAATAAACCGTTGAAATTAGCTGCATGTGATAAGCTGATAGAGAAACTGAAGGTAGTAGACCCGGAAGCAACAAAAGATACGGTTGTTAAAAAAATCAACAATTTGCGCAGTTCCTACCGTAAAGAACTAAAGAAAATGAAGGAAAGCAAAAGAACTGGTTCAAGCGGAAGGTACATGTCGTTGGCCCCCCCACTTTCGAAAATCAAATTTTTTTTTTGATGGCATCGATTTGTGCTCGTTTTGTGACGAATTGTGCCGTAAACCCCCCGTTTTGTGCTGTTTTTCTTAAACAGTTGTTAATGAGTTTTGATGGGGGGGCCAACGACACTACAGCCCCTATTTTCGAAATTCAAATTTTTTGGATGCAATCAAATTGTGCTCGTTTTGTGCCGAATTGTGCCGTAAACCACCCGTTTTGTGCTGCTTTCCTTAAAAAGTTATCAAGGTTTTTGATCGGGGGGCCAACGACACGATAACCCCCCACTTTCATATTTCAAAAATTTTTTGATGCCATTGAATTGTGCTCGTTTTGTGCCGAATTGTGCCGTCAATCCTACGTTTTGTGCTGCTTCCCATTAAAAGTTATAGCAGTTATTGATGGGAGGGGGCAACGACACGACAGCCATGGAATTTTACTGGTTCTGTGCCGAATTGTACAGTCAACCCCACGTTTTTTGCTGCTTTGGTTATAAAGTTATAGTAGGGGTTTTAAATGTTAAGAATGGCTAAGTACAACGCTGTTGTTCGATATTCCAAGAATAAATTACGGAATCGAATTTTGCTGGTCGAAAGCTGAGTTGTGCCGTTAAGTTTGAGTGTTGTGCTGCTTTGGTTATAAAGTTATAGGAGTTTCTAAATATTGAGGGTGGCTAAACACAACCCCTTTGTTCGAAGTTCTAAAAAAAAACTAATTACGGAATTGAATTGTTCTAGTCATAAGCTGAATTGTAAAAAAAATTTTTTGTAAACACTTTATACAATATAGTTTTTTTTTTGTATTTTAAAATGGATTCTTTGTCTAATAAATTTAGCCTCAAACGTATGGAGAATTATTACTTACCGTTTTATTTTAGGCTCTATGGAAAGATACGCACTTAAATTTTTACTTTAATTTTGTGTCTATTTATACTTATATTTAGTGTGTATTTGATGAAATGCATCGTATTAACTTTTCAATGTTTATTAATTATTTATATTATTTAAAAAAACAACATACAATATACCTTACTGAGAATAAACTATTAAATGTGGAACGAAATTTACATTTTGATTATGACAGATTTTTTTATTTTTAAGGTCATCATATTCTTCCCAGGTGTCGTTCAGTCTGTAGCAAAATGCTTGGAAATGTCCAATGTTTTCAATATTTGCTTCCATAGGTCCGGAATAATTAACAACACCTCGCAAGTTGTAGGTTACATTTTGTATGTTTAAAATCGTCGGAATGCTACGGGCTTCAATATTTGGAATGTGGCCTGTAGAATAAATGATCTCAATGAAAATCATCTTTTCATTCAAGAAAAATAATTGTTCTTCATATACAGTTGTACAATGGTGGCACCGATAGGTAATGCGATTTTGATAATTTTTCAGTTCTTCTGGGAGGGTTCTGATGCTTGTGCCGGTGTTAATGCTTAGAACAGACGTTTTTATTTGTCTACTTTTTCCGCAATTTTTGCAACTAAAATGCTGTTCTAGGGAGTACTTTAATTCCTCTTTCTCGCATAACCTCGTTATTAATGACTCCATTGTTGTTTCTGTTGGTAATACCCTTATATTACTCGGTAATATTTTTTCAGAAAATATCTTTTGTAAAATTTGCAACCTTAAGGAATAACACTTTTGATTTATATTTTGTGTGGATGCATATTTTAGCAAGGTATGGCTCAATGTAAATTCCAGGTATCGTTCCTCTTTAAATATATCACTATCGCAGTATATTGCCATAAAAATCTGGTACACAGAATCAAAAGCACATGTGTTGGTGGCAATATATTTTTGTTTTTTTAAGGTAATCGGTTGCAGAGTTAATAAATTTCCGTTTTTTAAAATACCTATAGGCATACCTCTTCCTTTAAAACTTAAGTCAATTGTAGTCCAGTCGGGTTTTTTTTCCAAATAAGATCTGTTTTTTCGTTTTTTCGTCTTTTCAACTTCTCCTTTCCAGTTTTCAACAGCTAAAAATTCCTTTGTATCTGTTGGTTCTGGTAGATTTACTTGGTTACAAAAATTGCCAGATGTACCGCCACTTTGACTTTCGATATTATCTTCACCATGCTCATATTTTCTTTTGAATCCTTCAAGAACAGCGATTCTGTAAAAATTAATTTAAAAAGATTAATTTGAATTAGACAAATAAAAGTAGTTACATACATTCGCAGGGGGTTTCCTCTTCATCAATTTCCATAGACGTTTCCTGTATTTTCTCCTTATGTAATATATTTTCATGTTGAATTTCTTCTGTATTTTTGCTTTTTTCTGCTGCCATGACCAGTTTTATTTTACCGTCAAGAGAAAGAATGTGATGGCTCAAAAATTCATCTATGGATAATGGAAGCTTTTTGTTTGAAAATATATTGTTCTTTGTGTAATTGAAATTGCTTTCAACGGGAGCACTGCTACCTAAACAATGTGCATTAGGAAAATATTTTCTTAACACATTTGACCATAATGGAAATAACTTCAAAAATTTGATAATTTTAGGTCCAATGGTTGGTAAATACTGGCAGTTATCCCGGTTACCTTCAAGAATTGTGCTAATCTTTACTCTTGATAAAATTTGTTCACCCCATGAAATGAAATCGTTTGTCTCATCCGTTTCTAGATCAACTTCATCGTTTTTATTTTGTTCAAAAACTTCTTCACAAATATTCATGTTTTCTTCCGAAAAATATTTTTTTAAATATAATTTTGCTTCTTCACAAGGAGTAGGTAAATTTGTTTTAAAAAGCGAGCCCTTCTGTTTCGTTAAGTGAAACAATGAATATTTTTTCCAAAATTATTTCTGCCTCCGTTAAAGAAGTGGCCTGTAGTAATTGTCCTAAACATCTTAAATAAAATTGTCGAGAACGCTTATTTGTAGTTTTTAAACAAGACCAGCTTGAAATTAATTTTATTGTATGAGCAACATCACATCTCAAGTAAGTTCTGCTTTGTAAAGGTGTACCCTGTGTAGGTTGGTTATCGCTTGCTGATAAATACAGTTGCAATGATGGATAGTCTGTAAAACTGCGAACAATACCAGATAATAAAGCAACACTCATGTCGCATACAACTTCAGCAGGAATAGCTGAACTGTGTCGTAGCCAAGACTGTAGAAAGTATGATATACTGTCAGAATCATGTCTCTCTGACATCATATTTGCAACAGAAAATTGTTGGTTGGACTTTGTGTCTCTTACGGTGACATCATATAAGAGTATAGTTTTTGATTTTTCTCCGTTTGGTCTTTCTAGTTTTCTTACCACTCCTCCAGTCGCATCAATTGATATCTTAGAATATTTTGTTTGAAGGCAATAACTCTTGTAAACATGAATTTGACAAGAGCTGTAATAATGTACAAAAAACCTATCTAGTCCAATGTCTCTTATTGAATTTGAGTACGGAGAAATATATTTTAAATTATAAAGAGAATCAATATCACAATTTCCTGTTTTCAGTTTTTTTTGGTTCCTTGATTTTATCAATCGAAGTGCATTGGCAGAAGGTATGAAACTTGGTTCGTAATCCCCAAAAGACATATTTTTATGTGCCATATCGCTTCTAATTTGAGATGCCAACACTCCTGCTTCCAAAATACTAGTAATTTTTCGTCGATTACCACCTTTAAGTTTTCGCTTGTTGAGAGACTTATGTTGCAAAAAATAATTTCCCTTATATCTGCATTGAATTAGAACCCTCTCATCATTCGTGTTGGGACTTGACTTTATGGTTCCACAAAATCGAGATTCACACTCTTTACAAGAAGCCGTAAAAATACAATAAACGGAACCAGTTTCATAAACTTTTGCTCTTTTGAATACTAAAGCACATGCTAATTTGGTGTGATCCCAAAAATGTGACATAATAATATTCGTCCATTCTCCTGGCTTTAAAACCTAATAGTTTCTTGACATCTCCTTATTCCTATACTTTTTATAAATGGGCGAAATGGTTTTCCACTCATCTTTTGATAGAGTTATGATAAAACTTTGACACTGTCCTTCAAAATTTGAATCTGAATCAGAACTTAGCTCTTCAGAAAGGCTGTCATATTGTTTCAAATCATTGTTACGTTTTGATGCACTTTCAAATATATTAAATCTTCCCATCTTCACAATTGTGTACAGATATTTTGCAGAAAATTGGAAATTGCTTTGAGAGCTAATCGTATTCCAAATTTCGTGACTTGGAGGATTAATATTCCCATCTTTGTCAAATATGAATGATTCGAAATTCTTTACAATTGGAAGAAAGGATTACAAAGCTTGAGACCTCTTTCGTGGCATCTTAGATCTTAAATAATAAACAAACCATACCATTGTAGTTTAAAATTCAACATTGAAGTTTAAAATTTTATTAAAAAAATCACAAAACCTTCTCTCTATTGTCATTGATCATATCCTTTTACTATTTAAAATTAATTTTCTGTAGCTAGTTTGTAAAAACTTTGAGATAAAATACTATAGAAATAAAATTTATACAATCTGAAAATAAAAGCAGGAATCCTGCAATATTGTTAAACAAATTGTAATAAAAATTAAAAATTATTAATAATTTTATTAAATACATAAATAAAAAGTTTATCTCGAGTAGGTAAACTTTTTATTTATGTATTTAATAAAATTATTGATAATGTTTAATTACATATTCACTTTTGAACTTAAGCGTTCATAACAAAAATTTATGATAAATTGTAATAAAAATTAAAGCTGCAATAAATAAATCTTCATTCGGACTGAAAACAGTACAAACATACAGAAAAGAATACAGAAATTTGGATAATAAACAATAACGATGGGAAATATAACTTAAAACAAAATAATAATAATAATAATAATGAAACAATCATTTAGCAATGTAATTATCATAAAAATGAAGTAAAATTTACCTACCTTACTACAAACTTTTGTTACAGACTTAAACAACGTTGGCTAAAATGTGATATGTAGCAATGAACAACAAGACGCAAACTAATCATTAAAAACTAAAACCCAGCAAGCCCCCGGAAAGAAATTTGAAACAAAATTAAACAAGATAAGGAGGTGGTGCGAGCATCTAATAGCGACAAATATAATTATTTTGATACACATGTGGTTTTGATTCTATGTACCAGATTGTATGGCAATATACTGCGATAGTGATATATTTAAAGAGGAACGATACCTGGAATTTACATTGAGCCATACCTTGCTAAAATATGCATCCACACAAAATATAAATCAAAAGTGTTATTCCTTAAGGTTGCAAATTTTACAAAAGATATTTTCTGAAAAAATATTACCGAGTAATATAAGGGTATTACCAACAGAAACAACAATGGAGTCATTAATAAGGAGGTTATGCGAGAAAGAGGAATTAAAGTACTCCCTAGAACAGCATTTTAGTTGCAAAAATTGCGGAAAAGTAGACAAATAAAAACATCTGTTCTAAGCATTAACACCGGCACAAACATCAGGACTCTCCCAGAAGAACTCAAAAATTATCAAAATCGCATTATTTATGGGTGCCACCATTGTACAACTCCACATAAAGAACAATTATTTTTCTTGAGTGAAAAGATGATATTCATTGAAATCATTGATTCTACAGGGCACATTCCAAATATTGAAGCCCATAGTATTCCGACGATATTAAACATATAAAATATAACCTACAACTTGTGAGGTGTTGTTAATTATTCCGGACCCATGGAAACAAATATTGGAAGCATTGGACATTTCCAAGCATTTTGCTACAGACTAAACAACACCTGGCAAGAATACGATGACCTTAAAAATAAAAAAAAATCTGTCATAACCAAAATAAATTTAGTTCCACATTTAATAGTTCATTCTCAGTAAGGTATATTGTATGTTGTTTTTTTAAATAATATAAATAATTAATAAACATTGAAAAGTTAATACGATGCATTTCATCAAATACACACTAAATATAAGTATAAATAGACACAAAATTAAAGTAAAAATTTAAGTGCGTATCTTTCCATAGAGCCTAAAATAAAACGGTAAGTAATAATTCTCCATACGCTTGAGGCTAAATTTATTAGACAAAAGATCCATTTTAAAAATACAAAAAAATAGCTTTATTATTATAAAGTGTTTACAAAAAGTTCTTTTTACAATTTAGCTTATGACTAGAACAATTCAATTCCGTAATTTCTTTTTTTTTAGAAATCCGAACAAACGGGTTGTGTTTAGCCACCCTCAATATTTAGAAACTCCTATAACTTTATAACCAAAGCAGCACAACACTCAAACTTAACGGCACAACTCAGCTTTCGACCAGCAAAATTCGATTCCGTAATTTATTTTTGGAATATCGAACAACAGCGTTGTACTTAGCCATTCTTAACATTTAAAACCCCTACTATAACTTTATAACCAAAGCAGCAAAAAACGTGGGGTTGACTGTACAATTCGGCACAGAACCAGTAAAATTCCATGGCTGTCGTGTCGTTGCCCCCTCCCATCAATAACTGCTATAACTTTTAATGGGAAGCAGCACAAAATGTAGGATTGACGGCACAATTCGGCACAAAACGAGCACAATTCAATGGCATCAAAAAATTTTTGAAATATGAAAGTGGGGGGTTGTCGTGTCGTTGGCCCCCCGATCAAAAACCTTGATAACTTTTTAAGGAAAGCAGCACAAAACGGGTGGTTTACGGCACAATTCGGCACAAAACGAGCACAATTTGATTGCATCAAAAAATTTGAATTTCGAAAATAGGGGGCTGTAGTGTCGTTGGCCCCCCCATCAAAACTCATTAATAACTTTTTAAGGAAAACAGCACAAAACGGGGGGTTTACGGCACAATTCGTCACAAAACGAGCACAATTCGATGCCATCAAAAAAATTTGATTTTCGAAAGTGGGGGGGGGCAACGACATGTACCTTCAAGCGGAGAGGTTTATGAACCATCTCTGTGGTATTTTCATCTTTTGGACTTCTTATATGACCACGAGATACCAAGAAAGGGCAAATCTAACATGCAGGATATGGACAGTGAAGCTGATGAGGTAAGTTTTTATATTTAGAATTGTAATTTAATAAATAAGTAAGTAGTAATGAAGGGATAACTAGCGTTTATTTATTTAACAACATTTATTTAATAAAGAAGTGTAATTAGTTATTCTTAAAATATGCAAGAAATGATTCACGCACTTATTTCGCATCTTCCGGATGATGTTAATACGTCTTGATCTTCAGAAGTATCTTCGGCTTCCCCAGGTATTTCTATATAACGTTTAGGATTGTTGTTTCGTAAAAAATTATGCAATACACATGTAGCTATTACTACAGTTTCTATATTTTCTACGGATATTCCAATGGCAGTATGATATATACGAAATCGATTTGCTAATATTCCGAATACATTTTCTATTATTCGTCTAGCTCTGCTTAAACGTTTGTTAAAGTTTGAACGTTCACTGTTCAATTCTTTCTCACTGTAAGGTTTTAAAAAATCTTTTCTAAGAGCGAACGCTTCATCTCCTATGAAGGCATATGGTAGATTATTACGTTGATTCACTGGTGGTAGTTTGTGTTCCTCTCACTAATGCCTTGTAGAAAGGTGTATTGTTAATAACACCACCGTCAGATATCCGTCCATTGGTACCCACGTCAAACATTATAAATTCATAATTACTATTTGCAATGCCCATCAGTACAATACTATGAAATTGTTTATAGTTGTAGTAGTAGGCTACACTGCCTGGTGGAGGAGTTATCCTTATGTGCTTGCCGTCAACTGCACCAAGGCAATTTGGAAATTGCCATCGGTTTTCAAAATCTAATCCAATTTGTTCCCACTCCGCTTGCGAATTAGGAAACTGCAATAAAAAATGGTTGTAGTAATTAATTAATTAATAATGAATTGATTTTTTAGGAAGAAAGACAAGGTTCGCCACCAGAAGCAAATGATTTGGACGAATCACTGACTGCAGACGTTATGTCGCAAGGGGAAGGTGCTCCAATTGAAGATCTGGTAGAAAATGTTGCAAGTCCAAGCACCTCATCTGCTTCTACTATCAGTTGTAAACGTAAATCAAAGAACATTTCCCAAAACCAAGGAACTGCTGCATCGGACCAACAACGGGCGGTACTAAAGTTAGTCGCAGAGAAATTACAAAGCCAGAGTAATAATAAATACTCAAATTACGCAGCTTATGTTGGTCAAGAATTAGATGCGTTACCGCCTATGATGGCAACATATTGTCAAAAACTAATAAATGACATTCTATTTGAGGCCAAGTGTGGACATTTAACAGCACAATCAAGAATTGTATCAGGTCCCCAAACAAATCTTACGAACCCTCAACAAAATTTTAATACATTGTCAAATGTACCTGACTACGACCAATCATCTACTTGGCAGCCCCCCACGACAGCTACTTATCACACTAATTACATATCGTAATTACATTTCTTAATGTATATCCACGATATTGCTTTACTATATTATAAAAATAAAAATTATATTCTACTCACTTTATAATATATTTTTTGAAGAACGTTAATTATAGCTTTGCACGTTTCGGGAATTATTCTTCCCAGTGCTTGAGCGGAAGTACGGGTTGAGAATTTTAAATCTTCATAGTTTTTTCCAGTTGCTAAATATCTTAAAGTACTACTTAGTCGCTCATGAGGAGTGATTGCTGATCTCATAATAGTATCTTCTTTTTGAATGAATGAAGAAACAAGTCCTAGCAACTCCGTATATGTATCTTCGTCCATACGCAGATAATTTCTATAATCATCAGGCTCCAATAGTAATTCGTTTATCAAGTCGATATGAGAATGCTCTTGTCGATTTCTTAACCACTGTTTCACCCACTTTGAACGTTTGCGCTTCATCCTTTCTTTTTGGTTGTTTTTCTTCGGCAGCAATGCAATTGCCAATCCTATTAACATAAGATCGTTTTCCGACATCATAATTGTTATCAATATATGGACCTTTCCTTCGCGATACTGAACACTAGACTGACCGAAATCCTGCGAGAAAACGTAATGTGTATGCCTGCGCCCAGGTTTAGCCTTCCGGATTGCAAACCGGGAGGCCTCCCTTCCGGTAAAACGTATCGTGTATGCCCACCTTATATGTTGGTGTTAATCCCTTGCATTTTATTGTAACGTTTATTTAACAAACAATTTCTTCTATATTAGCTACTATTATTTGTAGAAATTAGCTTACGTTTTCTTTTCATTGTCTTTCTAGTGATTAAAGTTCGAAAAGAATTAAATTAAATAGTAACAATAATAGACGCCATTCTTTTCAATTAGCGAAAAAATGACGCCAATCATTCACACTTACCATAAACTCTCAAAATCGGTCATAAAAATTTTACAGGCACCGTTGCATTAAAACTGATGCCTGGAAATAAATATATAGGAAAGTCTTTTTCCATATGATTACAGAACACGATAATAATAGCCCAAATGGTTAAGGTGGTAACTGAAATTGAAGTGTAGGCTCTTAATACTGACATTACGTCTATAATTTTAATTAATGTCACGTAAGCAAATGACCACTGAGCACTAAACTTATAATACCTAAATTATTGATAAACTACAACTCCTTCACTCCTTTAAAAAAACCTTAATTTAAACCTTAACGGTTTGCTGGAGTTTGTACTGTGCTTAATCAATTTAACTATATTCAAAATAGTAAACAAACAAGCGAGAAAACGTAAAAGTTCATCAAAAATAATATCAAAGTTACTTAATATCTTTTTCACTGATAATAATAATGATATCAATAAAAGTGTATTGAAAATGTTTAATTTTACCCTTAATTGAATAATCTAAAGTAAGTAAATTAATAGACGTTAAATGCGAAATAAACATTACTTTCATTTGTCAAAATACGGTTAATAATTGTGATTGACGTTAACGTAACGCCTAGAGGTATTTGAAAATATATAATAATTTAATAAACCCTTTTGTATAATACTTCCACTTAAAACAAATTTAATATGTGCATAAATCTCTGTTAATTTAAATTTTAGAAATTGATATACAGTTTATTAAATTACGCTAAACTCTTAACTTTACGATCAATAAACAGTAAAGCAAAAAATGTATGTAAATAAATAAAATAAAATTTAGTATAACAATTCGATCAATGCTCTCTTCAGTTGTTCATTATTCGAAAATGCGTAAATTGACTCTTTAATAATAATCCTTCTTATAATTACCTTAATGTAATATAAAAATGTATGTAAATCTTTTAACTTTCATTTAAATTGACTATTTTGAAATAAACTGCGGTAAAAAGGAATGTGTTGCAATACAGGAAATACCTAAACCATAATACATATATGAAACGTTGAATAACTAATTACACATGTCCACCCAAAGGTGGCTCATTTCTTATTTAACTAATACTCCTATCCTACGTAAGCATGCATTGTCTATATCTACATAATGATAAATATGTACCCTCCTCGAAAAATATGCAAAGCAGATCAGAAAAAGAATTAAATGGGTTAAACATATTATCCAATTAGTGTATCCAATATATGTGTGACTGTATACCCAATATAGTTTGGATATTAAAGCGAACTTTAAACTGTCCGGGCCAGGCCAATCACTGATAGTCTAATAAACGGTTGAGAGAGGTATGCCAACCACTCCCGTGTAATATTACTGAACGAGGGCGATCACTACACCGAAACTCACTTGACATTAACAGCCTCAATCTATACTTTAATTTAAATATCCAAAAACCTCCAGTTATAACAGTTTCTTACTCAAAATGTGTACGGTACAATCTGATCAGTATACTTAATACTACGTAAATAGTGCTTTACACTATAATTTATTAAAGGGTTATCGTTTACACCCCCTTTTGCTTTCTGAAAGACGCATTAAAATGTCTTTTACAGCTACGGTCGCTTTTATTTAAAACTGTCTATGACAATATCGTATAAAAAATTTAAATGCTTTAATCAAAATCGATTAAAACAGTTTCGTCAATTAATTATTTAGAATATGCACATAACACTTAATTAATTTCAACACAGGTTTATGTAATTCAATAGTTACTACACAAAAATTTTTAAGACACTTCGCGGTTTGGGTAAAATTGACACTTATGCCGGCAGAAATGTATTTTACGTAAGATCCACATATCTAGTTTGGTTTTTCACCGCCACCCTTAGTTTTTCTTTTAACCCCTAACCACGCCATTAAAATAAGATTTCGTTTCAATCCGGGAATTTAAAACTAACCAGAAAATCTTTGTAGGTAACATTTCTTGCGCAAAGTGAAACAAGTGTACCTTTCAAAATTTTATGGTTTTTTAACTTTTATATTATAAACATCAAATATCATTATAAATCAGAGTTTATTTCAACATTTTTAAAACTTTTTTATACTTGATAATTTCGGAGATAACTAAAAACTTGCTGTTATTGGTCCAATATATAGGGTGTCCCGGTACTGATGGAACAAAATCGGGAACGTACAGGTTGAGCCAAAATAATGTTAGTACATCATATAAACTTTTTTAACACAGGCCCTCGTTTTTGAGTTGTAGACCTGCAAAGTTGGAATTTTAAATTCGTTTTAGTTTTAATTTTCGTACTGTTCATTTGATCTTTATAAAACTTTGAGTTTTCCTAGAATGTATGTGAATGCTTATTTTAGAAGTGTAAACAGATTCACAATACTGCATTACAGCCAGGGACGTACTAGTCGTAATGGTTAACGATCCAAACTTTTTGTAGGGATGACACTTCCTGTATAAAAACTTTAAAAATGGATTCCTCATACCTTAAGCTAACGAAAAGGGACTCTTGTTTTAATTCGATAAAATAAACCTGTTGGGTGACATTTGGATTTTATTAATGCATCTGCGCATTCACCATGTTTTGTAAGGATAATCTCAGATAACGAAGTAAGCCTAATTAATAATACTATGCCCAAGATTTGCCTAATGTAGTAGAAATGAACATTTTAGCGACAGTAGAAGGTAACAGCATTAACAACTCATTAAGTAGAAAGTTGGTAAAAACGTTTTAAAATTGTTTGTCAATTTTATCAGTCGTTGTGTAGAATAGATAGTTGTCAGTACTTATAAATAATAATTAATAACTAAATTAAAAGTTACAATGGCAGACTTCACTATTAGTGAGTGTGCAGATGCACTTAATGTACGGATTGGCTTCTCGAGACTGTTTAGAGCCCAAAAGGATTTATGCTGCATATTTTCCAAAAAGAGCATGGCCAGACAGACGAATGTTTGAGCGTACTGATCTCAGGTTACGAGAGACAGGTAAGAGCAGGTAGATTAATTTATTTCCATGTTGTACAAAATCAAATTTACAATTTTAGGAAGTTTTTTTGCCAAAAACAGGTGGCCGAAATCCAGTACGATGTGTACGTACTGTGGCAGTTGAACAAGACATAGTAAATGTAGTTGATAATGAGCCATCAATGAGTGTACGAAAACTGTCAAGAAAACATAACATCTCAAAATCAGTTGTTCATCGCATTCTAAAAGAACAACTGCTGTATCCTTTTCACGTACAAAAAGTACATAGTATGACAGCGACCGATTATCCTGCACGACTTGAATATGCTCAGTGATTTCTGCGACAACAACAAGCAGACGATAAATTTATTAATAAAGTTCTTTTCACGGACGAATCCGGTTTCGCCAGAAATAGTGTCATTAATTCTCAAAATTTGCACTTATGGGATGATGAGAATCCACATGGAATTATCCAAACAAAGCACCAACATAGATTTTTAGTAAATGTTTGGGCGGGGATAGTGGGAAATTATTTAATAGCGCCATACTTTATTGACGGTGCTCTGACGCCAGAAATATTTGGATTTTTTACAACACGAGTTTAGGGACCTGTTTGATGATGTGACACTACAAACTAATGGGAATCTATGGTTCATGCATGATGGTTCCCCTCCTCATTTCAGTTTAAATATACGACAATGCTTAAACACAAGGTTTTCTAATAGACGGATTGGTCGAGGAGGCCCGTTTCAATGCCACCGCGATCACCAGACTGAAATCTTATGGATTCCTTTTTCTGGGGTTATCTTAAAGAGTTAGTGTATGCAACACTTGTGCAAACAAGCCAAGGTCTAATAGACCTTGTTTTTCACTGCAATGCTGTTTGCAATAATCCGGTATTGCTCGTTCAGAAGCAAAGAAACAACATTCGTAGAATTAGGAAGTGCGTGGAAGTCAGAGTAGCTCATATTGAACATTTATAATTTTGTTGGTTAGTCATTGGTTTTAGTCTAATGTTTTATAACTTGTATTTTTTGACGTTTTCTTAATGGTGTAATAACTTTGTGTTTGGTAATTTTGATTGAAAGCAACTAATTACGTTGTTTGCATACATGTTTAATTTACATGAAATGAGTTGTCAATGTTGTTACCTTCTACTATCGAGCCTTGATTTAAGGCAATACTTTGAATCTGTCTACACTTCTAAAATAAACATACACATACATTCTAAGCATTTTATAAAGATCAAATGAACAGCACGAAAATTAAAAATAAAAAACGAATTTAAAATTCCAACTGTGGTGGCATATAACTCGAAACGAGGGTCTGTATTAAAAAAGCAAAAGCGTTCCAAACATGGACATCTAGTTTATGTTACGTCTAAACCCATTTACGTCATGAATTTTCTAATATTTTCAAGTTCAAGTTCAAGTTCAACAAAGTTTATTAGAATTTTTATAGTACATAACATTATATAGTATTTACAATACGTATTACAAGATATAATAAAATAAAATAAGTAATATTGTATTGTGTATTGTTGGTGGTGCGCTTCTCAGGATTCTTCATCCTCTTCAGCGCGTGGATTGCGTGGTCGTTGGGATTCGTGATTGTGTGGTATGCCTGTTGACATCATTGTGTTGAGATTTGTGGTATTCCAAAAAAAAGCGTTGTAGTGGTTGGTGATGCTATTGTTGGTGTGGTTGTTGTGTGGATTGTCCTGTTGTCGCTCGGTTGTGGCTGAAGCTGTTGGTGCTCTGAGTATCTGAAATAAATAGAAACATGTGTTAGATGTGTGAATACATTATCGGTGTTAACAGAACAGAATTAATAAATTGTCCATACTGTATACTTAGCTAGGGCACCAGTCTTCGCTCCGGACCTTTGTATAATTACCCGAAAGGACAACCACCTCAGAACCGTGCGTGAGGATCACTCTCCACAGGTCCATCGCAGTTTGCACCCGAACGAGCGCCGCTGCCACCTTACGGATGACAGGTAGGACCTTCTCCATATCGAGACCTCCGAGGAGGCCCAATATGGCATCGAACCCTAAAGCGAGTTGGGCAGGCGGGGTAACGACAGGGGCGGGAGCCGTTCTCGGTACTGCCGCCTTCTCAACCTTGCCTGCTGTCGCTCGGGCATAACTGACACCGGTCCGGGTTGAAGAAGGCGCCGCCCTCGGCGGTGTCCTCTTCAGTCGCTGTGGTACTTCCGTCTTCTTCTGTTGTGGAGGCCGAGGGAACTTCGGGAAGCCCCTGTAGCTAGCGGGGTGGTCCCCACCACAGTTAACACACTTACTCCGGTCTGTACGGGGATTCGTGCACTCACTGGAGTGGTGATCTCCGGCACACTTTACACAGCGTGCTGCCACCCTGCAGCAGCGCTGTGCGTGACGGAAACCTTGACACCGGTGACACTGCCCGATGCCAGATTTCCGCCGCAAATCCTCTACAGCCACGCGGAGGCGGGCGACTTGCTTCACCTCCCGGATCTTCTTGTTCCCTTCCTCGGTCGGCAGTTCTACCATCACGAGGGGGATCGGGCGTCCTTGCTGCTTCATCCTGTAAACAGAAAGTACATTAATGTTTTGCATTTTTAGCTCTGAGCTAACGTCAACCTCGGTTAGTTCTACGGGCACGCACGTATCACCACCTTAGTCAATCGCTCGCTCCTTGCCTGATAAGTGTGGTACGGAGCTCTTCAGCCTGTCTCTGTCCTGGAGTGAGACAGGCTGAATCCGGATTTCCTCGCTGAAGGCCTTGGCTCTCGTGAAGGCGATCCGTTGTCGGTCCATTTCTCGGGAGAACGCGACCAAGTTCTCCTTCTGACGAAGGATTACCGGAGGCACTTTCTCCCTGGTGTCCTCTTGTGTCGTCTGCTCCATCGCTGCAGGGTTGTCGGTGAAGGGTTCCAGGGCCTGGAATCCGTTGTCCGTGGGCGGCGGCGTAGACGGGCGAACCTTCGAGGTCTTCTCGGCTTTTTCTTTTGCAACACGAAGTCGCCGGGGCTGGTAGATCCGGAGCGGGCCTCTACCGAAGTAGAGGGAGTTTTCTTTCTGGGGAGTTTTCTTTCTACAATTCCCCAGGATTGACTACTCAAAAATAAAGAGTGGAACATTTTTGGTGTACTAGTGTGACGCTGGTTTTGCACTCGGAATATCCAGTTTGGTTGAATTCGAATAGAAGGTAAAGTACTGATTTAATTTCTGGGACAAGAATATAGAAAATCAATATTTTCAATTTTAAACACTCGTTTAGGTATAAATTATTTTCGGTCTCTCATATTTAACATTTCGTTAAAGCTTTTAACGTATTTAAATTAAAGCTACCGCACTTATTTATTAGTGATACGTGACTATTCTAATCAAGAAAACCTACTTACCTTATTTACATGGAATATCTTCAATGCTAAAAAATTTTGTAATGGATAATATTAATATTTATAGTTCGGTGGTGTCGTATTGAGTGAGACCTTCTTCAAAGGTCAAACTTTGTTTCACGTAAGACAAAATATTGAGAAATCCTGTTAGATTTTACATAACGATTTCTTGGATTTGTTTAAATTATAACTAATTTCATTAAGAGAATATGCATTAACAAGGTAACGTAATTGAGGACTTTTATTATTAAATAATTAACTGGACAGGTTCTTTGATATTGTGTCGGCATGGTCAAAGACTAGTTACAGGTTTCAGGATCAAAAGGCAAATAAGTTCATCTGGTGACAGGATTATGCTAACCTTCAATTGTTTGAAGCACGTGATATACTTTAAGTAAGTACACAGGGGCCGGCGGTTGATGTAAACTAACCACAAGACGGGCGTTCGTATAATATAGTAAATACTATATTTATTCCGACGAATTATATTTAAGTGAATAAATTTTATGTTCATGTCTGGACATATAGTTTGTAGAACTGGACAGACTGGTGGGTGCTATCGGGTCCCACATAATTTAGGTAAACAGCCTTTTGTGTACGGTGGTGTAAGTAGAAGTCGGCAATTAAGCTCCCGGAGTTTTCTGCGGGTGTTCATTTAGGCGTTGTATAGAAAAATTGCGTGCAGTTGAAGAAGCATTCGAGCGACAGCAAGCTACGACGGTTACCGGGTCGGATTATAGGCAAAGAGTGTCCAAAGCAGTAAACTCTTGGATCTGCTCTGGGGTGGTCTGATGGACAGGGGGAGGATGTCCGAAGTAGCAAATACTCCGAAGCAAGCTCCGCTACTGTAAGGGATTGTTATTGTTTAAGTAGTAGGAATGGAGGGGACTCTGACGTAGAAAAGTTCTTAATACTTTTCGCATCGACGGCCGAGAGGACAGAATTGGTTATTTAATAAATTTAAACTCTAATAGTTAATAAATTGGTTAATAACTAAATAATTGATTACCATATGTAAAGAGTTTTAGCTCTTTACAGACCTGTGTGCGATTGGTGTAACTGTTAGAGATTGTATGATGGTGACGGGCTTGCTTCGAAATGATTTTATGAATGGGGAACGGAAAAAACATTTTTAGATTAACACAACATTTTTGGAGACAAATGTATAATTTATAATTAATTTCTGATTTTGAGTAAGGATGTTAGAATTTGTACAAGGTTGTATAAATTTGAGTGAATATTTATTTTATAAGTTGATTTTTATTTATTGCATATTAAAACTATTTCTTTGTTGTTTGAATTCGTTAACAAACTCACAGTAAGTTTGCGTATAATACTGGAGTTTATAATGTTTATGATATTCATCACAACTTCCTGATTAAATGACGTAGCCACAAATTTGAACCGCTTATAACTTTTAAACCAAGTGAGATAGAAACGAGAAGTTTTCTCAGGTATGCTTCATTTATCAAAAAGTTGTATTCTGACTTACAATTAATTTTTTTCATTTATACGGAGGGTTGAAAAAATTGTCAGTTTTCGATTTAAATTTTTGATTCTTTTTTTAATGGAACACCCTGTGTGTTGTGGCATCTTTCGATAGAGGCATTCTTCTACTTTCTAAAAATGTAAGTTTGCTATGCTTATAAAAAAAAAACTAACACAATTATTTAAATTTTTATGGGAACATGTTCGATACAAATAAAAATTCAACAAAACAGAAAACATTTTTAATTACCATAGAAAATACATACCAACGTTATTATCTTTTCAAACTAAATTTCTGGATGTGTCCCCCATTATTATTAATGCATTTTTGAAATCTAAATGGCAAATTTTTGAAAGCATTTTCCAACATTTTGAGTAATGCTTTCAAAAACATTGATTATATTATTTTTGAGTTGGTCGATAGTGTGAGGAATATAAGGAAGCAGTACAGAAACACAAGAAAATATGCGGGAGCCAAACGGAAGAAAAATGAAGAACAGATTAGGAATATGAAAAGTGAAGAGGACGTATAGAAATATCTAAAGAAAGAAAAGAGGAGAAGATGGACACAAACGGGAATACAAATACAAGAATGAGAGAGATATGTCTGGAACGTACTGGAGGGAGTGAATATACAGGAAGGAGAAGGAAGATAAGGTAAGAAGGCATATGAAACACATGAAGAAGGAGAAGGAATAAAAGAAGAGGAAGCAATAGAGGCAATACAGAAGGTGAAAAAAGGTAAAGCGGCAGATGAAGACGGGATTCAAGGGGAGGAGTGGATATATGGAGGAGGTAGCAAATAAGGATGATGGAAGTAGTAAATAAAATATGGAGACGGGAAGGATTCTCGGAGAGAATATATATGCCAAGTGTACAAAAATGGGGACAAAAAACAAGTGACAAATTACAGAGGAATCACAGTACTACACACGGCATACACAATACACGTGACTGTACTGGAAGAAAGGTTGAAGAAGGAAACAGAACAAAAAATCTGATACCAGATGAACAGGCAGGATTTAGGAAAGGAGGAAGTACAATAGATAATGTATACATACTGAAACACATGGCAAATAAGGAGTTAGCAAGGATGCCCACTGAGCCTAAGCCTGTTCGAGGTATACATAGGAGACCTAGAGGAGACATTAAGGGGGGAACAAGAAGAAGGCGTGGTGGTGGGGAACAGTGCTAATAGCGAAGGAAGAAAAAGAAAGTAAGGGGATGCTAAAAACGATGGACAGACATTTGAAAAGAAATGACTTGGAAGTAAATGTAAACCAAACTAAGGTAATGGTACTGACAGAAGGAGGAGGAAAAGGGAAAAAGGAGGAGTAGAAATAGAGAGAAAATGAGATACAGCAGGTAAAGCAATTCACCTACTTGGGATACACGATGAGAGAAGACAATATAGATGAGGAGCGTATAAAAGCACGAGCCAGAAAGGGTAATAAATTAATAGGGCTAGTGAGCAGTGTAGGAGAAGGATTATCCGGAATGGATTTAAGGAAAAAGAAATCATGATTTGAAAAACTGATAAAAAGTGTGGTGTTGTACGGGGCGGAAGTGTGGGGGTTGAAAGAGTATAAAGAGGTAGAGGGATTGCACGAAAAATACTGGAAGTGGGTACTGGGAGTGGAAAGAGAAACACCCGGATACTTCATCAGAGAAGAGGTGAAAGTAGAAAAAATAAGGGTGGAGGCGGGAAAGAGAACAACAAAGTTCGAGGAGGAAATGACTAGAACATCGGAGTGCAAGATACTACAAGAATGCTGGAACGAAATAAAAGAAGGAAAAATAAAATATGGACAGGAAACCAGAAAAGATTAGTGAGTGTGAGAGGGGACATAATTAGAAGGGATAGGGATGTCCAAAAGCAGGAAAGATAGACGAAAGTGAAAGAAGGAAAATATAATATAAACTATAGTAATATTAAGAGAGAAGGTATATCGGAATATCTGAACGGGGAAGGAAGGAAGACAAGAAAGAAAGACAGTGCAGGTGAGTAAGGAAAGGAGAGACAGTAGATAGACAATTGTTAATAGTGTACAAAATAACTTTGCAATATTTTATAAATAAGCAAATAAAGATTTATTTATGTTCCTGCCGTTAATAACAGTTAAACTTAGTGGCGTCAAGTATCCATTAATCAATTTTAGCTAAAAGAAGTAATCATTTACTAAATTCTCCTGGCATTGAGTAGTAAGTTTGTGACCAATCAAGTACCTCTATTGAATTCCAAAAGCTGCAGAAAATTTTATCAAGAGTGGAATAACATTTTTCTTATAAATTTTATAAATATATACGGATACGCTTGTATATTAACGCTTACTCATATGAAGCATTTTATATGATAAGGAAAAATCAAGATTGCGTCAAAATTTCACATACTTTAACTTCTTACTTTAGAGCTTGTTTGTGCTCTAAATTCAATCACGTTTCGCAAACGCTAATAAAACAACGTTTGAAAAACATGTATGAATATCAAACTCACGTACGATGTTCACATGTTGTTGTATAGTGTTCGTTAACAGAGATTTAGAGGCATTTCGGTTAATAGAATGAATTTGAATTCAGAAAATTTAGAATGACACTAAAGTCCTTTATAAACACTGTCGTGAATAAAGCCTTGGAAGGGTGGTGAAATACGTGCTTTTGATATGTAATGCTTGCAAACTAGTTTTATTTTGCTTACATTAGCATATTCGTTGTATTTTCTTTTATGATGGATTGGAAGAGCCCTTTAATCTTTTGAAAAACCAAAATCCATTCAGCTTGAAACCTCTTTATCGTACAAAAATGTAGCTTAACAACTTTATATAAAGAATAAAAAAAATCTTAAGATATTGTGTCTTTAGGAGTGATGAAACATTATAAAAGGTATGCTAAAATATGTAAATAACAGTAAATTGCCCAAAAAATGAAATACGACTTACTTCTTGATAAAATACTAAGAAACATTTTAAGTTAAGTTTGTTAAAATTTGTATGTATGTATGTAGGTACGTACGTATATATATATATATATATATATATATATATATATATATATATATATATCTGGCTGTCGGCCAGGTTGGGAAATTTGTCGTCGTGGTGGTTAGAATGTCGGAAGAGGATCGCTTGTGTTTTGGTTGGATTGACGGAGACTCTCCACCGGTTTAGGGTAGTTGAAAAAATTCCGGAGGGCTTTGTATATAAGGCGGAAGTCCGCGCCTCTGTTCTGATGAACTGCCCAGAAGGCAGTATCACCCGCAAACTGCGCAACAACCACGATGAAATCACACACCTTTGTCGCACTCCTGGCTTAATATTGAAGTATTCACTCACGCCTCTTCTCACCCTAACACATGCTCGGCTACCGGTATATACCGCCCTTATTCCGTTTACTAGACCTTATTTACGCCATGTTCATTTAATGTTTCCTATAGATTCTCGCTATTCATTCGGGCATATACTTTCTCCAGATCTAAAAAACGCACCGTAGAGATACCTTTTTACATTTAAACACTTTTCGATCACCTGATTGAGGGCAACCATCTGATCAACACATCCTCTCTCTGGTATGAAGCCACCCTGCACATCCCAAATGTTAGTTTGTGTACTTCACGCATTCTATCAATCAGTACTCTTCCACATACTGTACCAGGTACACTGAGAAGGCTCTGTAGTTTTTGGAATCACTCTTGTTCCCCTTACTCTTATACAGTGGTACAGTGATCGCACTCTTCCAGTCACTCGGCACTTAAGGCATACGTTGAATAATTCACACAATCTTCGTGTAAACTTTGATTTCATTCAGGCCTGCTCGTTTACCGTTTTTCAACTTCCCTTCCGTTTTCTCTATCTCATTTAACCCAATATCCTCCTCAGTTGCATTTCATAATCCTTCTACATTCTCCTTACTAAACGCTTCAGTCTTATTTTCCCCACTACCGCACAGCTTGCCAACATTTTCTCACTTCACAATCGTCCCATACTATTTCGTTGCTCCTAGTCATCACTCCTGTAGCGTTCTGCTTTTGGCCACGTTTTGTATGAGTTTTTTATTTCCCTCAAAATCATTCTGCATTTTCTCTCTTTCTACAGCCATCGTTTCATCTTTACTTATTGTTTCATTTCATAATCCTTCTACATTCTCCTTACTAAACGCTTCAGTATTATTTTTCCCACTACCGCACTGCTTTCCGAAATACTCTTGCCAACATTTTCTCACTTCACAAAACATTTCGTTGCTCCTAGTGATCACTCCTGTAGCGTTCTGTTTTTAGCCACGTTTTGTATGAGTTTTTTATTTCCCTCAAAATCATTCTGCATTTTCTCTCTTTCTACAGCCATCGTTACCTCTTTACTTATTCTCACTGCTTCCTTCGCCTCTTTGTTTCTTAATCTGTACAATTTATACAATCGCTTTTTGTAGAAATCATTGCCATGTACGCATCTTTTTTTTACATACTGCTTTTTTTCTGCAAATTGGTAGAACCGTTCATTCTAGTGGCAATGTCCCTTCTAACAAAATGAGCATCATACCTGCTTAAGTTATGGAACACCCCTGGTATAATCTGTATGTTCTGATAGTTGACATTACATCCCTCGTGTGCTGCACTGCGGTAGTTGTTTTCTAGGATCAAATGATTATCATCTGGAACTTTTTTTATCCGTAACGTAAAGGGCTGCACACAAATGTGGCAGAGAGTAGCTACTTGAAAATGACTCTCTTGCTGAGTAGTCATGTGTATGCTATACGGACAAAGAAACACTGCAGAGACATCTTCTGCAAGCTGATTTATCTCATCAGAAAAACTGTCGAATACAATCTTCACCGCGATAACTTTCATAGAAAGAAAAGGATTCATCGTACGAACATTTGAAGTAGTACCCGACAGCTGGAGGAATATGCTTTAGGTGTGCAGTTTTCTCTACGATAGGTTTTAGAACGCTTACTATCACATCCGATTCTGCTGTACGTAACGAACCTAACGCTCGAGTAGTACAATGAATTTACTCGTATATACGTCTTCATTTTGAGTTGGTCCGTTGTTATTGTGTTGTGTATTAGTGTTACACATTCTCAGTCATTTACATTACAAAAGTGAGGATAGGTATACTTACTCTATAAAACAAAAAACATATACGAGAAAGTCAACGTTACGGTTGATGTTTGACCTCGATATGAGAACGTAAAAAACGAATTG
This sequence comes from Vesta saturnalis, assembly GCA_036346205.1. Taxonomy (NCBI): domain Eukaryota; kingdom Metazoa; phylum Arthropoda; class Insecta; order Coleoptera; family Lampyridae; genus Vesta; species Vesta saturnalis. The sequence continues at coordinate 1,181,387 of JARFJB010000793.1, forward strand.
GTACAATTAATGCCTCAGACAACTTTTTTAGTAAACGTTAGTATTTTTTACGAAAAATGGTTTTAACTTATTATCTTATCTTTTTAATCTTATTGTGCAAACAAAAGCGCTTGGCAATAAATAACGAAAGTATCACGTGTTGTACAGGGTCGGACAATTAAGAAAGACAAGCATACGGGGTTTTGTTAAATTTAGAATTATATATATACATATACATAAGATAATTTATTTTAAAACTTACGAACACATTAATTGAAAGTAAAACTAGCCCAGTATTTGTTAAATCCTAGTTTGTTATTTAGTTTTATAATATTTAATCATAGGTTAGTGTTTAATTTTTGTATTCCTTTTATTACTCACTATGTAGTTTGTTGGCATCAATAAAGATTAATTTTGAATCTAAATACGTAAGTTTTACAAATTTATATTATTTAGGTTTTTTTTTGGTTTGACTGATTAAATTAATACAAACATATCATACGAGTTTCATTATTTCCTGTTTTCCGTAGTTCGACCCTGTACCGTAGCTTTATACTTGCCTTCGTTATCGCCAAGCATAATGGGATTAATAAGATAAGATAATAAGTCAACCATTTATTTAGAGAAGAACTATACATAAGTAATAACCATTGTAGAATGCCAGAATCAACTACGATAATCAGTGGTAACGTGTGGTGCCCGCCTGTAGTAACTAGCAAGTAAATAGCACTAACGTGGGCTACTAGCCTGTATTAATCTATATAGATAATTATCACTAACGTGTGCTACCAGTCTACAATAACACGTACAGATGATTAACACTAGCATGTATTGCCAACCAGTACTAACGGGTACAGGTAATTAGTACCAACATGTGCTGCTAGTCTGTAATGCGTGGTCGGATAATTAGCACTAACATATGCTGCCAACCGGTACTAATGTGTACAGATAGTCAGCAGCAGTGTGCGCTGCCAGCCTGTATTAACCAGTACACGTAAGTAGCACTAACGTATGTTCTATGCTGTATTAGCGTGTAGAAATAGCACTACGGGCTGGTATGCTACCAACCCGTAATAACATGTACACTAGCACTAACGTGTGTTGGCATCATGCACTAAGGTTTGCGCTGTAACGTGTGCAGATAATTAGCACTAACACCTGCTACCACGTTGTAATAAGATGTACAACTCATTTGTGCTAACGAGTGTTACCAACTTGTAATAACATGTATATATGATTAGCACTAACGTGCGATGCGAACCTGTAGTAATGTGTGCAAATAATTATCATTAACATGTGTTCCCAACCTGTATCAATCTATACAGATAGACGTGTGCCGTTGATGTGTACAAATAATTACCATTAACATTTGTCGCCAAAGTTTACTAAGGTGTACTGATAATTAGGAATAACGTGTGTTGTGAACCTGTACTAATTTGCCATCGTGCACTAACGTATGCAGAAATTAACACTAACGTTTGCTCCTAACATGTTCCAACGTGTACCAGTAATTAACACTAACGTATGCCGTAACCCGTACTAACGTCACAGGTAATTAGCACTTACGTGTAAGCTAACCTATACTAACGGGTATAGATAGTTAGAACTAACATACGCTGCTATCCTGCATCAACAGTAGTAGACATTTAGCACTAACATTTGCTGTCAACTTGCTCCAACGTGTACAAATAATTCGCACTAACATATGCTGGTAACTTGTACGAACGTATACAGATAATTGGAACTAACGTGTGCTGCCAATTTAGATTAATAGATACAAATAATTAGCACTAACGTTTTCTTTCAGCCTGCACTAACGTGCAGAGCTAATTATCACTAGCGTGTACTGTCAACGTCTACGAACGTGTACAGTTAATTAATAACGTGTGCCGCTACCTTGTAGTAACTAACAGAGAATTAACACTAACATGTGATGCCAACCTGTACTAGCGTGTGCAGATAATTATCACTAACGTGTGCTGCCAACCTGTACTAACGTGTACCCATTATCAGATTTACCGTTTGCTGCCCGCTTGTATTAACCTGTACAGATAGTTATCACTAATACGTTCGACCAACTCGTACATGTGCTGTCAACATCCACTGACGTGTATTGTAAATTAGCACTAACGTGTGCTGATACCTGTACTAACATGTACATATAATTAGCAGTAGTATGTGCTACCAACCTGTAGTAAGGTGTGCAGATAATTAGCACTAACTTGTGCTACCAATTTGTACTAATGTGTACAGATAATTGGCGCTAACGTGTGGTGCCAACTCGTACTAACGTGTACAGATAATTATCACTATCGTGTACAGATAATTAGAAGTAACGTGTGCTACCAACCTGTACTAACGTATACAGATAATTATCACTAGCATATATTGCCGATATGATCTAAGGTGTACAGATAGTCAGTGCTACCTGTACTAATCTGTACAGATTATTAGCGCTAACTTGTGCTGTCAACTTGTACTAACGTGTACAGATAATTAGTTCACTCTAAGGTATACTGCCAAAGCAAACATAGCGTCCCTTATTGTAAAAGCTAATTTAAACCATTTTGAACCACTTCGGACTACAATAAACCACTAATTACTCACGAAATTGTATTATTTACAAGAAAACCCAAGGACGTCTTCCCCTCATCACAGTATCCGCAGAAACAGATGTTTACTGATCTTAAATTTTTTCATTATTATTTTATTTCAGTTGCGATTGCACTGCACTACGTTTTTAAACTTTCTCAAAATAGAATTAGAGGTACACGCCTATTTTTTTGTGAATTCAGCGCTAATTACTTGCTAATTAGTTGACCTATTCCGATTTTGTTCTTCAATACGTTTAACAGGAAATTAAAAGAAAAGTGGGTGTTCTCATATTCACGTTAAGCTAATCTGATTTGCTACAAAAGGCATTGAGTAACAAAATCGAAAAGAAAGCAACTAATTAACGCGAAATTAGCAAAAAACTGAATAATAGAAAGTCTACTGGTGGGGTTCTGGCTTTTACTCTTTATTTACGTACACTTAAATTCTCATTTCCACCGATTCATCTTTTACAGAGAAAATTGCATTGGAATTCTCATCTTCTACCAAATCTTAGTTTGATGAATTTTATGCGGTAAAGCGTTGTGTAAGTTTTGAAGTTAACTGGCATGTTGATTTGTTTAACTTATCAAACTTTTCACAAAATTGAAAACTTACATCCTAGAAGAAATGTATATGCAGTTCTCAGTTTTTACACAGGAGAATTGCATACATGCAGATGAGCTTCTTATGCATAGATTTATTAAAATATTCATCTCTATTGACTTTGTGTATGTATAGAATCTAAATTTCGAAATTTGATGCTATAAATAACTAATTTTTTAATCTTCCCGGTCTTAAAATAAATAAACTTTTCTATACATAAGCAAACTTTTTCCAACATAGATTTAAGAATGTTTGCATAACTCGCTTGTTATATTGATCTACTTCATAATAACGTACAGTTTGATCGTTTTGTAAATATGTCTAAGTTCTTAGTGAAATATTAGCCTTAAATTCTATTTCGAACAATTTTATGGTAACTATGGCTTATTTTTGTCTGCTGTTTTTATCATTTGTCCAAAAAACTAGTTTATTATTTTTTTTTCTAGTTTCTCAGCGTGCTGGTTTTTACACGATCCGGTGACGGGTCTGGGCCAAGTCACATAATCTTTTCATTGCAAAAATTTTCTGAATATGGAAGTTGTTTTAATATAACCGCTTTCTGTATGTTTGTGTGGATGTTTGTTGCATGAAGGTCGATTATTTTTAGGTTTTGCATGAAAGTTTTAGTAGTAATTAATGTCACTGACGTTACTATTAGTATATTTTATCCTGTTTTCAAATCTGTTTAATGTCTATAGCTAGGGGTGTGTATTTCTCAATTTTTTCCATTTCTTTGTGTATCACATTGCTATCATTAGGTATGGAGATATCTATGAAATATATTTGTTTTTTTGTTTTATTTAAAGGGGTAATATCTGGTCTGTTACATAAGATTGTTTTGTCGGTGTGTATTGCCCTGTGCCAGTATAATTTAAAATTTTCATTTTCAAGTATTGCTTCGGGTGTATATTTGCAGTGTGGTGTTTCTGTTTGAGTAATTTTATCTTTGCGGGAGAGCTCTTAGTGGATGATTTTTGCTGCTGTATTGTGTCTATCTGCGTAATATGTTCCAGCTAAAATTTTCCAGCCTCCTGTAATGTGTTCTATGGTTTCTGGGAATTGGCGTCACTTTCTGCATAAATCTGAGTATGTCTTCTTTTATAATATACTTACTGGAGTTCTTTGTGCCTATAACTTTGTTTTGGATGGTTAGGGCAAAACCCTTATAATAAAATATTGTTGGTGCCAGGTATAATAAGATAATAGAGTAATAAATGGGTATATAAATGTTCTCATAACAAATCGTTAAACTTACTAGAGATACACCCCATTCACCAAAAATAATGCCTTTGTCTCAGTCGGTAGTTTAAAATAGGCCGGTTCATGCTTTTATTTTGCTTAATTACCACAATTTATGCTGGGTTATTTCCACTTAACATCAATATAGAAAATGCAATGTAACACTAACAAAAATGATCTCGGACGCCAAGTTATTTTTTAATTATGCTCGGAATAACTAAACCGAAGTTTACAATAAAAAATTTTCCAAAATGTAAAAAATAAAAAATATACAAACTATGTTTATTAACAGTTAAATTTAGGGTTATATAAAATATATCTTAAAAATAGCCTTATACTAAGAAATTATTAAACTTATAAATCTTCTTGAGAACCCCTTGGTATTATAAAAAAATAAATGCAGAAATGCAAACCAAGGTGATGTAATCCTTGTATCAATGTTGCGCAATATATCGCGATAACAATGCTTTACGTTGTAAACCTCACCAAAATGGAATTTTATTTCTTATAAATTGCTCTTCAAGAAATTTCGGTAATCCAATGTTTATTGCATTCTCTTGAAAGTTCAAAATAAATAATGGGATCTACATTTAGATCTGCGTTAAAAGCAAAACACAATCATAAAATGAAAGTGTACGTAAAAGTAGAATTATATGTGCGATTAAAAGTGGTAAAATTAGTGTCAAAGTAAAAAAAAGTGCCATTAAATCAATGGCACTTTTCACAAAATTTAGATGGAAACCCAAAAATGGCTTCCTGCATCAAACAGCGTATCACAAGAAATGAAAAAAATGGACGCTTAGGAAGTCAGATGACGACGCGTTGTGCGAAAATATGAACAGAAAAAAAATAATTTAAAGAAGTGGGATTATGAACCCTTAAGAAGATATGCACTTAAGTTACACCAAAACGCAAATTAAGTTGCCTATCGCATATCTATAATTCATTAATAATTAAAATTTTTTCTTATATTTACAACTAAATGAACGAAGAACATAAATTGCGGTATATTTTAATACAACTCAAAATGGGTTGTTACACCCTCAGTTTCTGGAAAAGTAATCCATTTTGTATCCTTTTGTATGAAAATTGTCTATCAGTGAGTGGATTTTGCATAAGGTGTAGTGCTGTCCGTGTAGCGCTTACCTTTATTATTATTATTATTCTTTTTTTGTTCGTAAGGAGGGGAAATCCTTTATGGACACTACCGAAACAAGCCGGTGGTAGTGTGGGAGTCTCCTATTTTTGGTATACCCACTAAAATCCCTCCTCGGTGCATCAGCTACTGAGGCTATTAGCACCATACACTAAACTTATGACACAAGTATGGTATGTAATTTGATAATGTATGGGTAAAGTGTGCATTGCACTATTTTTCAGTCTACTTTATCATACTTTGTTATAAATACGTGTTTCTTTCAGAAAGTTTAGCATGTTGGTTATAGCATTTAATTCCACCAGGTTGTCTCTTAAATTTATTTGCAGTTGATGTTGCTGTTTCTGTAGGTAGTACGTAGGACAATCGGGTATTATGTGTGATGCAGTCAACACAACATCATATACCGCAGAAATCAGACTATCTTTGCCCTTTAAGAGGTGCTGGTGGGATAGTGCTGTGTGACCTAGACGCAACCAGTGTAGTTTAATAAGTTCTTTTCTAGGTAGATCGACACTTAGTAGAGGAGTTCGTACATCCGGCTTTATACCTGACAGGTGAGTATTGATTTGTTGCCACAATTCTTGCCACTTTGCTACTATTCTTTGTTTTACATGAAGTTTGGCAAGAAGACGTGGGTGCTTGGTTACGGGTGCTCCATCCGTTCACGGAGGTAAGTTTGGCAAAGTAACAGGTTGTAATGGCGGCATACGTTCACATCCTATTTGGATGACAAGAGTGCGATTTTATAAAGGTCATCAGTATATATCGCCGGATTTCGAGCGGTGGTACAGCTGCTTCGCAATAGAGGCTGGTTGGATAAGCACCATGAGAGTACCTGATTCTAAGGTTGTGTATCCGATGTAAAGTCTTCAGTAAGATTTTTCGGGCCGACGAGTATGCTATATACCCGTAATCAATCAACGACGGTACCATCCGTAAGCTCTTAAGAGTATTTTCTGTACTGCACCCCACCTGGTGTGCGCGAGAACTTTTATTAAGTTTAAATTATTGTCACATCTCTGTTTTACGTCTGTTATGTGTGGCGTCCATGATAGTTTGGCATCGATGTTCACACCAAGGAATCTAGCTTCAGGCACACACGATATCGGTTCATCGTTTAGGCACAAGAGAGGGTCGAAGTGTGCTTTCCTAAGGCGGCACACGTGTAGACATTTCGTCTTTTCTTTTGAGAACTGGAGCCCGACGGATTCACCATTTGCTAGAATGGTGTTGATTGACACTTGTAACGTTTGTGTTATTTCTCCTAGGGTCTTTCCAGTGTATATAATTGCCAGATCGTCAACGTATTTTGTTATTGTTATGGTATCGTCGACGTTTGCTGCTATGGCGTTTATTGTCAGTGCAAATAGGGTACAACACAGGGTTGACCCCTGAATTACGCCATTCTCAAGTACCCTTGAGCTCAACAGATCTTTACCAATATGTACCCGAAAACTCCTTCCGGTCAAGAAGGAACGGATAAGCTGAGGTAGCTTCCGCCTGAGACCGCATTGGTAAAGATTTTGCAGAATAGCGGGGCGCCACGTCATGTCGTAGGCCCTTTTAATATCGAAGAGTACAACCACCACATGTTCCCTTTTACGAAAGGCATTTTGAGCGGCGTTCGCCATCACCAACGGTGGTAGATCTGATTACGGAATCCTGCCTGATACGACATCAAGACACTGTTCTCTTCCAGCCACCGCAAGAATGGCTTCCCCATGCAGCATGTAAGCATGATGGGACGATAACTGCCAGGTGACAGGAGATCTTTTCCTGGTTTTGGTACTGGTATAATAACAGCCTCCTTCCAGGAGAGCATTATAAAGCTGTAATAAGGCATTTTCAGGTCATCTGAGAGATGCTTGAGCATGTCAGTGATGACCGTATCGGGTTCGGGAGAAGATGTCTTCAAGCACGTTAGTGCTCTTCTAGTTCCAGCATTGTAAATGGCGAGTTGTACTCAGAGTTATTCTCAGGATAGGACAAACGACATCTAGGAAACCTGGCTCGTAATTGGCAGAGCTGCTGGTTTCCTCAAATAGAGTCGCTAAGAGTTCAGCGATATCACCCGGATCCCCAGTGATGGCAGTAGCTGACTAGATTGCCGTCACCCGTTTGGTCCGCCCTTTCCCGGACACGGCTTTGAATCTGCCCCACATCTCGCTCTCGGTGGTGGACGATGCCAAGCTGGACGTGAATCTATTCCAGCAAGTGCGTTTACTTTCTAGTATTGTACGCCTATATGTCGCTGTAGCCTTTTTAAAGGCTACTAGATTTGGCATTGTGGGGTTGTTCTTGAATCTAGTTAACGCAGATTCTTTGTCCTTAATGGCTGCTCTTACTTGAGGACTCCACCAGGGTACTACCCGCTTGAGGGGCGTTTCACCAGATTTAGGAATGCTGTTTTCGGCCGCATTCAAAATAGCACTCGTGATATTTTCCACGTTGACGTTTTGAGGTGTAGCGAGTGCTTGTGTAAAGCTTGTCCAGTCCCACTTGCTAGTAATTCATCTCTTCACACTATGATATATAGGTGTTTCTAAGTTTGTTTAGACAGCAATTGGAAAGTGGTCACTATTGTGCATGTCAGTGTCAACACACCATTTGAGAGACGGAGCTAAACTGCTTGATGCAAGGGTCAGATCAATAGCCGACAAGTTATTTGATCTGGAATTAAAATAGGTGGGATTACCTTTGTTCATCAAAACAACGTCGTACCGCTCAAGCCATCGGCCAAGCTCAAGTTCTCTGGCATCGGTTTTAGTAGACCCCATATTGGATTGTGGGAATTGAAATCCCCAACAACCAGGAATGGGGTTTTTAGTTGACCAATACCGTTATCCACATCGGTGATTTGCCAATTGCTGTCGGGTAAGTAAATATTGTAACGTTTAGAGGATAGACTATTAGCACGACAACAACTTGCAGATTGGATCTAATATCTACAAGTTGATGTCTTAGATCGTTTCTGACAAGGGTGTGTCTCTTAGATGCATAGGCACATTGGGTTGTGCTCTTGCATTTGTAGCATAATATCACAGTGACGGTGTACCAGTCCTCTACAGTTCCACTGTAATAAATTAAAGGGTATAAATAAATAAATAAGCACAAAAACAATTGAACGAGCACACAATAAAATAAATATACAGATAGGTAAGTATATAGACAAAGGACTAATAAATATTTAAACAAACAACACTTATGCAAAAATATCACTGATAAATGTATCACATTCCTATCACAGTTATTAGGCCTTTTGCGATTTCCCATTAGCTGACTGCTGTGGGTTCATATTAGGCTGCTTGGGAGGAAATTGGGGTCTCCCCTTTTGCCATCCCTTCTTTTTCTTCTTCGCTGGTAGAGGACGCACTTCGACCTCTGTTTTACGTTGCGATGGATCTCACACTAATACTCGATTCTAACCCGTTTCGGGCACGGGGTGTCCTAGTGTTAGGTGATGCCATAATTTCGCCTAGCTTAGGTAAATTGGGGCAACATTTTTGGTATAAAAGCTCTTTTCAGGGCTTCTAGTAACTCCGGCACGTTTTCAATTGATAAACTGTATCATGCTTAAGATTTTTTCAATTCCTAAAACCAAGACTTTGATATGCCGAGTTTACAGTTTTTTCAATATATGTTTGAAATGACAATTTCATATCAAAAACTACACCGACGTCAGTTATCGTGTCGGATCTAGCGAAGATGAAGTTATCTACATTGTATTGAAACCTGATGTTGTCTTGTTTACGAGTGAAAGACATAACTACGGATTTAGAATTGTTAACCTTCTATTTGTTTAAGTTGCACCACTCGACCATACGTTCGATACTACCTTGTAACACTAAAGTGTCTTTGTCGTCTCGAATTATCTTAAATAATTTAATGTCGTCAGCATACATTAAGCAGTCAACATTAAGGTTACTAATTAAATCGTCCCAGGATAAAACCTTGAGGCACACCAGGAGTAGCAATAGCATAAAGGATACAATGATCCATAGTGTCAAATGCCTTGCTCAGATCTATATATACAACAACTTGAAGTTTATTGTCCAAACTTTCTAACAGGAACTGAGTAAAACACATCAAATTTGTGATGGTGGATCTACCGAGACAGAATCCATGCTGAAGTGGAGAATTTTTTGTGCAATTCAAAATATGAAATGTTTATGCAAGACTGCTTCAAATACTTTACAAAAGCCGAGAGACAGGTCTTCGAATCCTTCTTGTAGACCGGACAAATTTTGGCAGCCTTCCAAACCTCTGGGAAACGCTTGGAGCATAAAATTTTGTTAAATATAGCGTTAACAGTTTTAGAAAGATAGGAGCACAATCTTTAATCAAGAAGGAAGTATCTGATGTAAACCCGATGTAATACTAGAACTGCGTTTATGTATTACTTCAGAGACTTCGCTTTCGAGGAATGACTTAAGAAAGTATCATTAATAAACGCTATATCCGATTTACAATACGTCCGTTGAGGGAAAAAGCAACTAGAAAAGTAAGAGGCTTCCACTATTTCTTGAGGCTTGTGCAAATATTCATTGTGTATGTAGAAAATTTATTAGATCAAAGATTCATACGCTGTTTATATAATGAATGTTAGTGTAACCCTCTTCTGGCATAAATAAAACTTTTAAGTTGGGCAAAATACTAAAAATTATTAGTTTTCTAAGTTTTAAGACCTGTGGGGGAGGGTGGACCAAAATCACCCCTTTAAGGGAACGAATTCAACAAAAAAATCTGATGCACCTAGAACATCACGTTCTGGTGACTGTATTATGTTGCACTAGCAAGAATTATATAAGGTAAAGAGAAATGATCTTACGTACTCCGTGTCCCTACGATAGAGTAAAGTAGATTCTATTCAACTGATATTGTTTGTATTAAAATCCTCTCTTATAGATGGTAGAGGTAGCAAACGAGCATATTTCAAAAAAATTGGGTTATGCGATTCGAAAAACTTTCCCACAATAAGAAAACGAGCGTAAATTAGTTAGAACTGAAAAATTCTTTTATAGATTTGTTAAATTTAAATTATAACATGCATGTGATTGTAAATGTTGGATTTTCTTAAGTACAAACGTTGACAGAATTACAAAAAAAAATCTGAAATCCATATCTTTATCGTCTAACCACTCCAATCTCCGGCCTCTGAATAGCAGTCTGGTGACGTTCGGTGGTTTAACATTCAATGCACTTTGCTTATTACCTTTTTATGTTCGTTTGCCAGGACTTGCATAACGCACATTGATAAATGTAGTTTATACTACTTCGTAATTTCTTAACAGGTCAACATCCAAGTATAGACGTTTGGGTCTTAAACACTGAAATACGAATTCGATCGGTATTCAAGTTATTCGGTTATTGCTATTAAAGAACATATCACATCTACCCCTTTTGCTTCTTAGTGCGCTCCTCCACCATCAAAACCCACTGGGATCTCGATATTTAAGTTATAAGCGCTTATGACAAATTTGAATGCAACTGCTGTTCAAGATTTGTATTATTTCGGACGAAAAATATTTTAACCCTTCTTACTCCTTACCCCGCAGATACGCGCCTACAAACAATTACTGGAAATTAGGCATTTAGGTATTAAACACGTATGTTAAATTTGAATATAGTTGCATTTCAAATTTTTGAGTTCATTTACCCTTCACCACCACCCTACAACACTATCCCCACGGAAATCCCTAGGGTCTAGACATTCAGGCCTAAGTTACTTATTGTGAGATATTGCGTCCAAAAGATGTATCACATACATGCACACACCCACACATACATATACACGCACACGCACACCAACACGTACTCGGACACGCAAACGCACGCGCATGTATATGCACACATAAATACTATTATAATATATATATATATATATATATATATATATATATATATATATATATATATATATATATATATATATATATATATATATATATATATATAGTCAAAATCCCCTCCCCTTGTATCTTTTGAACGGTTTTACTTATGCTAATGAAATTTGGAGGGTGAATATAAACGGATATAAGCTTCTCAACTAGTCATGACAAGTGACGTAATAGTCATATATGACGTCACAGGGCCACAGTGACCAATAACTTTAAATAGTACCTTATGTGGCAAGTGACATCTAGTTTGAAAGGTATTAAAATTACCTATTCAGTAATACTAATTTTGTTAGGGTTTAGGTTGATTATGATAAAAAAATTAAATAAATACTAAAATTATAGTTTGGAATTTAATTAATCAAGATTCAAGGACTAATTCTTGTAGTAAACGTTGGAAATGTGCTCCACTTAATTCCTGACAGTAATGCATCCTATTGCTAAACTCTTGTCGTACTAGTTCAAATGTGTCTGCGGAAATTGCTCTACATTCTTCAACAATTCTTTGTTTCAAAATGTGCATACTGCCAGGTGCTGTAGCGTAAACCTTAGATTTTAAGTACCCCCACAGAAAAAAATCTAATGGTGTCAGGTCTGGTGACCGAGATGGTCATTCTATCGGACCTCGTCGTCCAATCCATCTGCCACGATATTCTTCATCCAAGTAACGTCTGACTGCACCATAGTAGTGTGCAGGACCACCATCTTGTTGGAATGTTATTTCCAAGTTGCCGAATTCATCTAGATTATTTTCCAAAATTTCAAGAATTAACGGTTCAATTGCGTTTTGTAACATCTCCAGATACACTTCACCGGTTAAGTTAGCATTGAGAAAAACAGGTCCAACTATGTGGTTTCCCAAAATACCTGCCCAAACATTTACTTTTTCTGGAAATTGAGTATGTTTTTCACGAAAGATTTGAGGATTTGTGTCACTCCAATATCTCACATTTTGTAAGTTAACGTTTCCATTGAGGAAGAAAGTACTTTCGTCACTAAAACAAATTGATTTTATGTAGTCTGGATGTTGGATAATTTGATTGGACATATTTTCACGGAATTCTAATCTTCGGTCGGGGTCATCATCTGAAAGTTGGTGCACCATTTTTAATTTGTATGGATGAAATTTGTTTTCAGACAACACCCTATGTACTGTCCTTTGACTGACTTCATAGTTAAACGCAACTTGGGCTGTAGAAGAAGTAGGATGTACTACAATTTCTGCAATTATGTCGATTTTTTTTGTCGTCACTAATTGTTGGTCGACCAGATCGTTTGACACCTTGAACACTACCGGTTGCTTCAAACTTCTGAAGAAGTTCCCTCAAATAAGTCCTCGATATAGGGCGATCGGGGTACCTCTCATTAAAAAGACGTTCCGCTGCATGGAATTGTTTCTACATTCACCATTAGCTGCTACTTTGTCGGCTACCGTACGTACCATTTTGTCTATTTAGACACTTGAACGTCGCGTTAAAGAATAATTAAACTGAATAGTCAAGGTATAAAAACTTATCAAAGTAAAAACAACGAGAGAATTAAAAAACGTCAACTTTTTTGACAATTAACCAGATGCAGACTTTACAATCTTGATTAATTAAATGCCAAACTATAATTTTAGTATTTATTTAATTTTTCTATCAAAATCAACCCAAACCCTAACAAAATTAGTATAACTGAATAGGTAATTTTAATACCTTTCAAACGAGATGTCACTTGCCATAAGGTACTATTTAAAATTATTGGTCACTGTGGCCCTGTGACGTCATATATGATTATTACGTCACTTGTCATGACTAGTTTAGAAGCTTATATCCGTTTATATTCACACTCCAAATTTCATTAGTATAAGTAAAACCGTTCAAAAGATACAAGGGGGGAGGGGACTTTTGACTAGCACTGTATATATATATATATATATATATATATATATATATATATATATATATATATATATACCCGTCTTCGTTAACTATTGAGATATTCTGATGAACGAAGACGTATGGCAAAATAAAAAATCGAAGCTCAGGTGCTATGGCTTTAATTATTTCAACAATGTTGTAATCATAACGTCAAAGAATCAGTTGGACTTTACCTATCCAACTGACCTCAAAATTACTGCTTTTCAAGTTTTTATTCAATGTCCTGTGTCAGTAAGTGTTAAAACAGACTGCCGTTTTTGAATACACATGTCAATCAGTTTTTGAATGTCGTTTCTCACTTTTGACAACGTAGTAGGTATGAATTTTCGGAAATCTTTTAAAATTCTGTGTTCCATGTCTTCTCTGATGGTTTTCTTGGTGACATATATCCGGTCTTCCATGAATGTCCAAAAAAAAAACTAGCAGAGTTAGATCGCATGATACTGGTGGACACAAAATAAAGCCCTCACGTAACATCCATCTATCTTGTTATTGCTGATCTAAGAACTCCTGGACCTGATTATAAAAATGTGGACTAGCTTTACATTGTTGCCGCCCATTAACATTTTCAAGTAAATGAGGCAAGAATTAACGTAAGAAATTCAAATAGCTGCGTCTCGTCCTGTTGAAGGCACACACACACGTAGACGAAGGCGTACACGTACACGCACACGTATGTGCACACGAATACAAAAACAATTGCACATGCACGCGCCATGCAGGTACACACGCACACAAGCACACGTACACACTCAGGCACACCCACAGGTACGTGCACTCGCACACGCAGGCGCTCACGAACCCACGCGCGTGTACGCGCACATGTACACGCAAGCACACACGCACGCGCACTTGCACATGCACTTGCACACGCATATTTGTCTTAGTTAACAATTGAGATATTCTGGTTAACGAAAGCGTATGACAGAATAAAACTACCATCGGAGCTCACGTATCTATTCAATTGACCTCAAACCTACTGCTTTCCGAGTTTTTATTCAATATCTGTGTCAGTAAATATTAAAACAGACTGCCGTCTTTAAATACACATATAAATCCGATTTTGAATATTGCTTTTCAATTTTGACGTGTGAATTTTCAGCAAGCTTCTCAAATTCTGTTTTTTTTGCCTTCTCTGATGGTTTTATTATTTACATATATCCGGTCTTTCATGAATTTCTAAAAAAACTGGTAGATCTAAATCGCATGATACTGGTGGACACAAAATAGATAAAGCCTTCACGTACCATCCATTTCTCTGGCTATTGCTGATCCAAAAACTCCTCGACCTCATTATAGACATGTGGACTAGCTGTATCTTGTTGCCGCGAATCAACGGTTTCAGGCAATAGAGGGAAGCATTCCCGTAAGAAATCCGAATAGCTGCGTCCCGTTAAAGGCTCTTCAACAAAATAGGGGAATAACGTTGTGATGAATATCAGGCACTCATTCACTGCCCAGTGTTTTTGATTTTGAACTTCACGTAGTCAAAAAGATCTTCAGTTGCATAGTACATGCAATGCCGATTTACTCCTCAACATCGCCGCATCGGAAAGTATGATGTTGCACAAAAAGTGTTATCTAATTGCAGTTGCTCAATAATAAAATTGCAAAATTGTATTCTTTTATCGAAATCTTCGTCTTACAGTTCTTGTAGCTGGATATAATATGGATAATATATACGCTTTTTTGTTGCTTGATTGGCAGTTGATTTGAATGTGCTGAATAACGTTAGCACCATACTGCTCACATGGAGATTTTTTTTGAATATCTAACATCTCTAATTCTTTTTCTTCAGTGGCTGACTACTTTTTTTTTGACACTGTGAATGGAATCGAGTCTTTCCATCACCTTTCGGAAAGCGTTAACAGTGGGTATTATTCGACGTTCAAAAACTTTATTTTATAAATTCTCTAAGCTAACAAAGGATTTTTTCAGCCGCGACCAATACATATTCAATCAACTTACTTCTAGGATAATCCATGTACGCAAATGCCACAATTAAAACGAAATTCACCACAATTATTAATATGCGTTTTAATTTGGCACATAAATGACAACAAAATTGTATTCCTTCATGTTCATAACAACCGCAATTCATGTTGTGGTACAAATATGTAGCTATTTGTAAAAATATAAATTGCCGGATAACTAGAGAAGATAGGTATATGACACACGTACTAAAAATGAAAGGTCTTTTAATCCTTAACAGATAAAATATACCCACCTACCACACAAAGTTAACTATTGTTAAAAGCATGCTTGAGTATTGACAGTCTCTCCAAAATCATGATATCCAAGTCTCTTTCTTTCTATTTAAACTCTACACTCTAATAATCAGTTATTTTCTTGAAACCGGAACATTTCCTGATATGTGGAAACATGCTCTAATAAGTATAACCCCTAACAGTAACTCAATCAGTAATGTTTCGGAATTATAACCGATTAGCATACTTCTTAAAATCCTTCAGGAGCAACTGATTAATTATCTGCATAAAAATAATATATTCCCATCTACACAGTTAGTTTTTCGTAAACACCATAATACCACTGCTGTTACGTATATATTTTCCGACATGGTAGCATCAGTGGTTTCTTCTAAAGTCACATTCTTTACTCTTCTAGATTATTCAAAAGCTTTAGACTCCGTTATTCATCAACTATTAATGTAAATTACATTTTTATGAAGAAAATACTTCTGAACTTGCATGGTTTTCTTATTTGTTCAATAGGTAGCAGATCGTCAAGAATAACGCTGATGCATAAATAAAATACTCAGCCTTTGCTGTCACTACCGGTGTTTCACAGGGGTCAATTCTGGGACCACGATTAGTTCTTATTTATATCGCTGATTTTCATGCTACTTTTCAATAGTGTTCATTGCATTCATTTACAGATGATAATCAGAGAACGAGAAGTTACTCAATTCTGATTTACTTGCTCCGATTACGGTTATTCTACAACTTAATGTAAAATTATGTTCCTTAAAGGATAACGATGTAGATGGGGAAATCATAACTAAACGGGAAATATGTGGCTCTTTTAACAGCTACCTTCGAGGTACATTCGGTAAATCAGTATCTGCAAGGCATGGTGATAACGTGAAAAATCTGAAACATTAGATCTGTTGCAGTATCTGTAACAAACAAAATACACCCACGTACAACACAAAATTAAAAAACGCCGAATGCATTTCAACAGCTATTGAAACGCATTTGTTGCTTAAAAGTAACAGTATCATACCCCATTATTCATACCGTACAACGTTATACTATCTGATGTTAATTTAGAAAATTCACTGGTAGAACTCTAAGAATTACGAAACCAACTAAAAACAGAAGTTAGGTAGTTATCTTCCAACTGTGTGTTTCGACACTAGTTAAGATATTGCTGAAATCTCGAATAAAACAGAAATGCAAGAACTAAAACTTGTAAAAAATTTATTGGTCAGTTAGCGAGTCCGGGCGTTACTAAGAATCAGTAACCATTCAATAAATTTTATCAACTCTCTCAATACGAGATTCAATGAAACATTTAGCTTTACTTCTACCAAAATACATGCCATTACCTGATTAAAAGGTACACTCTACTGGAGATTGATGCAACAGTTTAGCGCTATTTCGACGATAGAGTTGAAAGAACACTTTAAAGTAAGAGATTGCAAGAGATTAGGAGAAATTACTGAAGGACAGAACTGGTTATTAAAAGCATTAATTTTATTACACACAGAGGCAAAATCCATTACAATACTCGCCAGGAGTGTTTACCGCTACGTCATCACATACAATCATATGGTGTAATATGAAAAACATAAGTCACAATTATTTTCGTTATAATAAATTCTGATCAGAAAATATGTAATACGATTACAAACGGAAGATTAAAATAAGGGAAATTCTAAGAAAGAGTTTAAATAATATATCTGAAAAGCTAGTTGCTTCTTTTCTGCTTGATTATTTTCACTTAATTCCAAAAATGTTATCAAAAAATTATGAATAAAATAATAAATTCTCGAGCGCCATGTTGTCTTTCTTTTTTTTTATATATCTATCTAGGAACAACAAAACCTAGTTATTGAATACTATAAACAATTAACACAAATGAAAATAAAATAACAAGTTACATAAGTTTATTTAATATATGTTTGAAAACGAGAAAAAATTCAAAAGTCATGAACTATACTAAATTATAAAAAACTTTACCTTTTAACTGTTCTGTATATACACTGTTACAGGTACTATGAAGCAGAATGGTTCATATGGTGAGGTCAATGTCTTGCTTAGTTATCCTTAAAATATGGAATTTCCTTGAAGTTTAATTCGCCAAATTTATTTGTAAAAGTATGTAGAACTTGCGTTGTAAAGGTAACTCATGTAAAACTTGCCATATAAAATAAGAGTATAATAAACTATTGACTTATACGTGCCATTAAAGATTATTAAGTATACAAATTAAGTGATTAAAAAGGTGCGTACTTGAAAAATAAGTACTTAAAAAGTAAGTAAAAGGTGAAAGGTGCCTAGAAAAAGCAAAGGATTTAGTTTTAATTTATAATGAGAAAAAAATAACTTACCACCAAAATTCTGATGGCACCAAAATATAAAAAATTAAGTAAAAATCATACTTATTGCTGTTAACATTCAGCATTAAGTGAATTAAGAAAAGCTTTCAGAATAACTCAAGTGTATTCCCCTCTAAAAGTCCTCACGCTTGCGCGAATAAAATAATATAAATCCAATTTTTTTTAAGAAAGGGAACTAAAACTATTTATGTAATATTACACCCAAAAGATTTGTTCTAGGAAATGCCAATTAAATTGCCATTCTCAATTATACATATTAATAATTAAAAACTTTTCTAATATTATGCCAAATAGATGAACGATTCTTAAATTAATGTACTTTTTAATACAACCACAAAAAAAAGGTTGTTACAAATATACCACGCGATGGCAGCATTTAAAGCTGCAGCATTCTAAAATACAATTACTTGTTTACTGTGATTTATTTTCCAAATTAAAGAACGTTGATTATCATAATGATAACGGTTGAAAAACAATATCCTTGAAATCTAACAGGTGTATTTTTGTAGATTGCAGGTTATCTAGTTTATAACCCATTGCTGCCCTATTACAAACAATTTTCAACAAAATGTAAACGTTTAATAATTGCAGCGGAATTATAAAAACAGGAGAATGTAAGCTGCTGATAAACAATCATACAATTGATAATTATAGAAATCAATTTATAGGTTAAACAATTTGCATGGAACAACCGTCGAGCTGCACTATTTACAACTCGAAAGACTACTACGTTTCATATTCGTAATTTCTTATTGTTATTAACAATTCAGTAGCAATGATGGCCCACAATAAAATGGTAACGTTATTACACAATGGATGTTAAGTTAGGTGCCTAAATAAAATGGAACCATTATTCTTACGAAAATGACATTTAATGTGGAACATAAATTCAATTCTATGGGAAATGTGTGAATTAACATCTTGAGGTGCATTTTACCACAAGATATATGGTATTGACGTAATTGAAATACATTCCTAACAGAAATTGTATTAAATATGAACTAGCGCTTGTATTACTAATTGTAGGTTGTAGAAACATGGTTGTCAAAGTGTAAAACCTTTGATCGGAGTGATTACATACGAGCTTTCAGAATAGTTTTCGATATTAATAATCAGTTCGTCAACCGTGATGTCCAACATTTCTTCCCGTTTATACCATTTCTTTGTTTTAGTTTAAGAAATTTAGTTCGCCTTTGTACGATGTAACTTTTTTCTAATAAAGCTCTACCGTTGGAGACTTTCTTGAATTTGAATCCTAGCGACTGGATTGCAGAATAAACACTTTTGTCACTTATTAATATGTGACTGTTACAAATTTCTGCATTTAAACTTGCAACTGTGATATGTTTTTCTATAGATAAATTAGTATGTCAAACATGTGTAAAAGATTGTAATATTGCTCATTTTGTTGATACATATTGTATAACGTATTCTTTGTACCTATTTTGGTCATAAAAATAAACCTTGAATATGTTTTAAAAGTATTTCCCATGGAAAAGTAGATGCCGAAAAAAATAAACATATTCTTTGACCATGTTGAAGGAAGAAATTGGCGGTTTTTAAATATGCTTTTGGCATATCATTAACAAGTTTGAGAGAGTGGCTACTGCACGGAACATAGAATCCTCGCGAATTATGTTGCTTAATTCTAGATTGCTCACCTGATTTATCGTCCCTCATGTTGGGCCCGTTATCATATCTCTACTTTATGATACCCATCCTGCAAATTTAACCCCAAGTCATTAAGGTTGTAGAGCATGCTGTTACGTTGGAGTCAATTTTTTCAATGTTTTAATCTGGTGATGGTGGAATCAGTTCTAATTCATTTACAAACTTCGTCAATTTGTTTTTTTTTATATAACTTTTTAACGCACCAGATTGTTTCTGTCCTTAGGCATCCTTTTTAAGCCATCAATTTTTGTATTGGTAGCCAAACAGTTTTTTGTGACCGTCAGACATTCTGGAAAAGGCATGCACCTAACTCAAACAATGTAAACTATAAAAACAATAATAAAGATATATCTTCTTCTAAATAAGCTAAAACCGCATTAACAACATCATAATTTTATTTCGTTAACCGATATAAAAAATGTTTATGCGCTACACAAAATAATTTATGTATTCTGTCCACGTAAACAAAGTCTAGTGTAATTATATGTATTTTACAATAACAGATATTTCGGCAAATCATAGATTTTATTCAGTTCATTTATTCAAATATATTATTATAAAACGGGCTTTATCAAAGCAATGAACTTAACAAATGTCATACTAAAGTTCATTGATCTCTTCAAGATCAAAGTTCATTGATCTCTAGGGGTCTCAATATTACAATTTGTAGAAGTGAAGAAAAACATCTTTTCTTAGAAAATTGCTACTAGTTTTTGACGAAATGGTACCGGTTCTTAGGAAACGTGTACTCGTTTCCCAAAAACTGGTACCAGTTTCCCAAAAACAGGTAAGCGCGTCCCAAAAATTTTGACCGGTTTCCTAAGAACCGGTACCAGTTTCTCAAAAACTTGCAGCAGTTTTTTAAGAACGGATTGCTATTTTGAGATTTCTAAGAATTTTAATATTGATACCCCTAGAAGTTAATGATCTTTGACCTTGAAGAGGTTAATGAACTTTGGTTCTATTTTTTTAATTTTCAAGAAACGTAACGTGACACCCCTAGAGGTCAACTTTAACCTTGGAAAGGTCAATAAACTTTGAGCTTGGCTGTAATTCCCTATCTGTCTGGCTCTTTCTTATACATGTAAATCCCTATGTGGTCCAGGATCCCCCTAGCAACATTAGCAATTTTGATTAAAAACAATTTCATTGTTTTGATTCGTTAAAAATCGATTTAAGATAAACTACTATCTGTCAAACTAAACAACAGTTTAAGTATAGATGTATGGCAATAGCAAGAATAGTGCTTTGTATATGAAACCGTTCTTTTACAGTTATTTTTTGTCAGTTTATAGCCATTTTTATTGTTTAATGTGTTTAACATAGATTTCCGTAATAAATGTTACAAAAAATGAGTGATCGTCCAATTTTCCATATTTCCGAAACCTTTAAATGTTGCGATATGGTTCACAATTTCATTAATTTAAATTAGTTCTGTTCTTCCCTGTAACGGCAAAATTATTAATTTAATAAAACATGTCTGTGTTCTTTAGAATCAACAAAAATTGTAAATATGTTTAACATTTAGACATAAACGGTATAAATACCCTACACACTGTAAATCTTTAGCGATCAATACTTTTCTCACACTTAGTCAAATTTTCCTCACCAAATTTTTGCCACATAGACCAATTTCCGGGTTTCCTACCCCTAGAGCGAGCGCCCATAATGGTATTATCATGTGGCTGGGTATCATTTCAGGTATCAGTCGGAATGCACGCAATCTTCCTAAGGTGTTGTTTACCATTAACACTTCTGAAATATACTTACCGTTCTGTCACTTTTCAAGTGTCTGACTAAAATAAAAAAAACTAAACTGGCCCATAATCGTGCGTGCAATAGGGAGAAAGAAGAATTTTTTAGTTACTATACGTATTGTCGTTCTCTGTGAAAGTTTGTTTAATTAAGGTTGAGTAATGAAACTCATTAAAAATTGGCAGGAATTTCACAATTTTAATGCTTTTTGCTCATATTCCATTGAAAAACATGTACATACACTTTCAAAATATAAATATCGAATATTCAGTCAAATTAATAATAATACATGGTCAATACCCATTCCATTGGCATGTAATACAATTAACATAGAAAAAGGGACTTATGACCAAACACGCATAAATATAATTATAATTTTTATTAGTACTGTTCTATTTACCCTATTTCTAGAGAATTATAATTTCTGAGTTACTTGATAATTTTCTTAAATTTGTATTGCTGCACAACATAAAACTTTCAGTAAACTTATGCTGAAAGCTATTATGTTAGAGGAAATTACTAAATATCTAAATTTAGTTAAACCAGCTAGCAGACTGTACGAAAGATAATATTCATGTACCCTATGAATAGTAAAGTAGTAAAGTATCCATAAAGTCAGGGAAAAGGGATTCACAACGTCAATTTGTTAAAGTGGTATCGTATTTTGAATAATGCAACATAAATTGAATAAGTAACGACAACAATCCTTTATTTCATGATTTGTGAAAATATGGAGGTATGTTTTTGCTTAATGGATTATATTTATGCTTGTATCATTTATTCTTTGGTTAAAATATATACTAATGGAGGTAATTTTTCATATTGTATTCCTAAACGAACATTTTTTGTTGACATTAGTCTCGTAACCTTCATAGTTCCTACACAGTAAGTCATACAATAATAGGATTAATAATAGATGGTTAATGGTAAATATTTGACAATAAAGCATTTTTAATTTAGTACGCAAGAGGCTTAAACAGACAGCTAAATCAGGTTGTAATTTTTTTTGGGTATACGTACTATGTGAAAGATTGAAGTATAACGAAACGTATTGAAGCCTTTCGTAACTACTATCTCTCAAAATTGTTTTAATACCTTTAACTATGTTGAAAGATACTATTACTACTGACGAAGATAACTGTAAGTGTTATCGAAACGTTTAGATTGTATAACTTAAATATAAAAATACAACATTAAAAAAACCCAAAAAAGATAAGTATTTTAATATGTGTAATAATGGCGAAAGTGTACTTTTTCATAATGCACTTATTTAAATTTTTGTTTATAGTTTTAGTAGGAATAAAGGAAAAAGATAAGTATTTTAATATGTGTAATAATGGTGAAAGTGTACATTTTCATAATGCAGTTATTTAAATTTTTGCTTATAGTTTTAGTAGGAATCTTATCACTGTTGTTTCATTGGATATAAAATTAGGTAGGAAAGGGTTGATACCTTTATAACTAGGTCAAGAATTTTATTTACAAAATAAATCGACATTTTTCAGCTTACCATAACTACAGAAATAAAACTATGTTTAATTACTGAACTATTTTAATTTATTTATAATATTTACAGGATGATCTAATCTTAGAAGTATCAATTCTAGTTACGGAATTATCTTAATTGGTTTAACTTAACTAGAATAATTGCAAAAATAATTTTTATAATTTACAATTGGCCGAAAGAAAATGTTAATTGAAAACTAACCATATCGTGATTTTGAAATATTTTATTTTAGCTGAGTTTCTTTCAAAGGTAAACCAATTTGCAACGCTTGCTAGTGTACACATGGCGATTTCTTTAGTGTGATTAACTTTTAGTTTAATTGAACTTTGGCTTTATAATGAGAAAGGGCTTTACATTGAGAATGTAAATTCGTTGGAGACTTTCCTCAATAAATAATTAATCAGAACCAATCGTAACGGGCATCTCTGAAATTTATGGAAATTTCTAAGATTAATTGCAGGCTTATGGAACGCTTTAAAAATGTTTAGCGGCAGCGAGTATTGCACATAGGGGAATAGGGCAACTTATTTCATTTCTGTTAGATCTTTGGGTTCAATTCTTCAGGATTTTAGTCCACGAGAGGTTATTTTATGTAAATATTTAACATTTACTACTGGACAGGTGGTTCGGATAAAACCGCGATTTTCAGTCTATTCAGGTGTTAAAAAATAATAATAAAGAGGAATATTTCTTTACGTAAATACTGCATTTGCTCCTAGGACAGCGATTTATATGAATTCTGCAGCTGGACTTCCATTAGAAAAAATATATCAAAAAAATGATTTAGTTATGTGAATAAATATAGCATTTACTTAAAATACTTAGCTTTTTGGGTTTTTTTAATGGTGTATATTTATATTTATGGTATACAATTCTAAACGTTTCGATAACACTTACAGCTATCTTCGCACGTTTTCATACACGACAACGCCCTTCGCCTTTATTTAGCCGTAACCGTGTATGCAGGTACGTGAGTGTTTATAAATATAATTCCAAATGGACGTAACTTCCCGTTTTTTGTAGGGACAATCTGGAGATTGTGGGTAGACTAGGTTTAACTTCCGGTCTGTGGAGCGGGAGAAGAAAATGACGCTGGAATTATCTTTTAGGTGTTACGCCTTCATGTGATGTTTCTATCGTCGTGTTGGGGATGTTTTAAAACTTATGTGAAGGAACTGTATCAGATCAGGATGTTGCAAAGGTCTCAAACGTCTTCTGTGCTTCAATTTCAACTTCAACGAAGTTTATTAGACCTTTAGAATAATCATTAACTGAATTTAGGTGTAATACATAGTACGATATTACAAAATAATATAATAAGGTATTTAAGTATTCATTTTCTCCTCGGATCTTTGTGTGATTATCCGAAAAGGGAAACCACCTATGAACCGTGCGTGAGGATTACTTCCCACAGGTTCATTGCACTTTTAGCCAGAGCAATCATCGCTGCTACCTTGTGGATGACAAGGAGGCCCTTCTCCATATTCAGATCTCTGAGAAGGTCGAATACTCTAAAGCGGATCAGGTAGGCGGGATAACGATAGCGTATTCTCAACCAGGCCTGCCGTCGCTCTGGATTAACTGACGCCGGTCCGAGTTAAAGAAGGGACCACGGTTGGCGGTTTCCCCTTCTGTCGCTGTGAAACTTCCGTCTTCT
The DNA here is from genome assembly GCA_036346205.1 of Vesta saturnalis. Taxonomy (NCBI): domain Eukaryota; kingdom Metazoa; phylum Arthropoda; class Insecta; order Coleoptera; family Lampyridae; genus Vesta; species Vesta saturnalis. The sequence continues at coordinate 1,205,950 of JARFJB010000793.1, forward strand.
TCCTCTGTGTAGATCGAGGGAACTTCGGACCTCCCCTGTAGATAGCGAGGTGGTCCCCACCGCAGTTAATGCATTTAGCTCGGTGCGTTTGGAGTTTGGTGCATTGACTGGAATGTTGATCTCCGGCGCATTTGACACAGCGTACCGCCGCCCTGCGTGCGTTGCGGAAACCCTGACACCGATGCCCGACGCCAATTTTCCGCCTCAAGTTTTCTACGGTCACTCGGAGGCGGCCGACGTTCTCTACTTCCCGAATCTTGTTGTTGTCGTCTTCTGTTGGTAGTTCAACCATCACAAGAGGGATCTGTCGTCCTAGCTGCTTCATCCTAGAAACAGAAACAGATTTAAAATAAGCTGGAGCTAAATTCTTGTCGATGCTACATGTTCAGATTCCAACTTTGGAATGATTTTTGTAGTCGTATGTCGTGGTTTTATATAGTGGCGTCGTAGGCGGTCACAGTTACTCAGGCCTAGGCAATGCTCATTGGTAGACATTTTTTTAACGGTTTTAACTTAGAGCAGAGGAGATAAAGTGATTATTAATTCTGGAATCTAATTAAATAAATCTGTTAATTGATAATAAGTTAATCAGGTTACATTACGTAAAGGTTTTATACTTTTTACAACTTGTATTGCAAATAATGAACGATGATCAGTAGAAACAAATGTCACATATCAAATACAAAGAAGCTACTGGTACACAAGAATACGTGAAGAATCGTAATTGGTTTTACACATCAGGTGGTCAGGCCCTTACTTATTATCGCAACTTTCCGCTTATAACGCACTGAAGTTTAAAAGCAAAATCCAGAACTTTTGACAATTCATTATTGAGCATTAAATTTTGGCGTTAGTCGTTAGTAATTAATAGTCTTATTTTAAAATATAAGAAAGTGTATTTATTTAGAAGACCCAGAAGAGTAAAAAAAATTATACCAGCATTAAAATATTTGTTAATAAGCGTCAACTTAATTTAATGTCGTCTACTTCAAGAAACCACTTTAACCAAATAAATTGTTATACATTCAAACGTACAAATGTAAAGAAAGAAGGCATGCAGTTGAAAAAGTTTCATGATCTACAAAACGGATAAAATTTTAAAAAGGGCTACATTTAGAAGCGATACATGAAGGCAACTCGATCAGGTTAAATATTGATTGTCGATCAAGAACATCAACCTTCATTCATAATCCAAACAACAATTCTTGTAAATCGAAATTCTTTATTCTTATTCGAGTATTATTCACATTCACATTCTTTTGAAATATTTAACTAATTTAATTTTGTTTTTAAAAGTTACAGAATCCACTACTTCAGATTAAAGAAACCTTTAGTAAGAATAACGTGCTGGTGTAATTCAATTGGAAACTTTGGTTAACAATTGAAAGTTAAATTTATGATACAAGTTATTTCTAATTTTTAGTTTGTTTAAAATTAGGTGGCGTCCGTTTTTTATTAAACATAATAAATTTTGGTTTTTGCATAATTTAAAGCTGTTTATAGTTTTATAGACTAAAATCATTACATTCTGTGTACATTTATATCTATATTTCTATTTATAAGGCTAACAGGCAAACTTTGATGACCTTGTTTAAACAAATTAGATTTTGATTTTAAGCTGTTATAAAAGACTTCTTTAGCAATTAACATGTAAATGTAAAATTTTATTATGAGTAATTTCAACTTTATTTCATTTTATATTAGTGGAAAATTGTTAATTCAGTTAATCTGTTTAAATTTTAGTAAATTTAGTTGCTGCCTTTTTTGTTACGTCAATAGATTTGTGACAAAAGATCTAAATATTACCCGGTGAACCTCAGGGAAATCTGATAAAATACATCAGGCCACCCAATCTTTGAATTGGGTCGAAAGTACCTAAACTACATGGTAAGGGCACAGTTTAAGCCAAAAAATGCAGTTTGTTTTACCTTGAATTCGCCCCCTATGACTGAGCATCTGTCCACCTTTGTGTAAGATACTGAAATCGTAACTCCATAAGTTAAAAGCACTCTGCCCATAATCACATTTTTTTTACATACACTTTCTGTAAATATTTTGTCTTGTCGGTCTCTAGACGCCACACTAACCTGAATAGTTAACATTGTTTTCAAAAAACGTCGATTTTAAAATGGAATTTATGACACTTCACCACGCGACATTTAAACACATGATATTTCCCCACGGACATTTCTACACGCCGACACTTCCACACACCGACATTTTAACACACGGACATTTCAACACACATTTAATATAATTCAATTGGAATAATTTTTAATGTATAATTACATAAGAAAATTAATAAGTACTTAACAACTTAATAAAAATTAAGCAGTTTAAAAGAAGTTTACTTACAAAACGTAAATGTTCAACTAAATAGTCTAGACTTTATTAAATGACATTTTCTTAATAACCTTTTAATTGTAATAGCAGGTGTTAACACAAAAACTTAAAGTTGAACAATTTCTGATGTTTTTGAAGTTACAAACTTGAAATTTTGACCGGACGGGATAATATATACACCTGGTATATTTGTATGGTTTTGTTGAAATGTGGGATAAACTCCTCAACTGTACAAAAATAAATGGTAAAACCATTTAACTGTGGGGAAAAGTCGTGTGTTGAAATGTACGTGTGTTGAAATGTCGTTGTGTGGAAGTGTCGGTGTGTGGAAATGTCCGTGGGGAAATGTCATGTGCTTAAATGTCGTGTAGTGAACTGTTGGGTTCCCTTTAAAATGACTTCTAAATTCCCAAGAATTTATTTTAATGGCTTTCTTTAAACGAATGGGACCCAGAAGGCTGAGTGTTAACTTAATAATGCTTCAGAAAATTATATCCGTTAAGTTAAAAATATTGGATAAAAAATGTCCAGCAGCAAACACAAAACCACCAAAAATTGGTGAAATAAAATTATAAATATCATAGATTTCCTTACTTTACCGAAATTTGGCCATAATCTATTAGTTTCACATCTGTATATTTTTTAACGTGTATGTTCTAGTATGCAGGATGGCTAACATTCCTAATACTTAAATTATAAAATATAAATCAATAACCTCTGTGTGTTAGAACGCCCTAAATTTATCAAATATCCACCATAAAATTTTAAAATGACTGAACAATCTACGGTGCTAAATTTTTCCATCAGTTTTTAATACTGTAGCATGGAAGTATTAAAATTCAATATGGCAAATAGCATATACCTCTTGAAACTTCAAGAAGAATAACACAATACAAAATGACAAACAGTAAAAAATTATGCTTTAATAAATTTACATTATCAAACAGGTTAATTTTATAGCAGTGCAATTTAAATCACTAATGACAGACACGCACACGCGCATGCGCACGCGAGTGCGCACCCACGCGCGCGCGCACACATACACACACACAATAATTCTACATTCTACAGTTTTACATGGAAATCGGAGAAGCAAAGGGGATACTTCTGATCTACACAAAACTTCAACGCATAATTAGTACTTTCACCTAACGTTTCCCCTTTTGACCGTGATGAATCATTATTTCTTTTCATAACATATGATCCTCTTAACTCCTCTTTTCTAAATTGACCCTTACATGTGGAATTACATACGGCATGCTGACTGTTTTTAATTTTACACCAAAATGACACGCACACGTGCAAACGCACACGATCGTGGCCACGCACAGCCACATCCGCACCCGCACCCACACCCACACCCAGGCACCCACGCACCTACCCACCCACACACACACGCACACGCACACAATTTAAATTTATATTTAAAAAAATCGTAACTTCACCTGATTATTAAATATTCAGTTATGTTTATTTCAAACTATGAAGTCACGTAAATTCAAAACAATAAGCCGTCGGCGTTCATCAATCGCATCAAAGTTTCTATACTGTAAACCAACAACCAAAAGTTTGTACTTACGTAATACGTTCTATCTTTTTCCCACACTAGAAAGCCGACATCGTTATCAACGGTCTAAAGAAACACTAAACCAGTAAAATAAGTCGTACTTTTATTAAAAAAGGCCAAATAGCCGCTTTATCTGAAACAGTGTAAGCAACGCGGACATTTTATAGTTATTATTATTGTACATCGCATTAGTTCTCAAGGAACTGTATATATAAAAATAAAAACGTTATGTTGCAATAATTTCCATCGTAATAAAACTTACACGTATTATCATTTAGCTAAGGTAATCAATGTTATGCGCTAAGTTTGCACTAGGCATCAACAAGGCTTATTAAAATAAATAGTTTGTCGACTGAACTCGCCGTCGACGGTCGGGGTTTAAAATTCACACTTACTTCTCAATCAAACTGGGAGCACAACGTTCGAGTTTTCTCGGTAAAAGGTTCTTAGGTGAGTTGTTAAAAATCTAGAGTGATGACAGGAAACAAGATAACTGTCCAATTGGTAGAGTATTTACCAGATTTCAAACTTACATCTCGTAATATATACGTTAAGCATTACGATTTACAGGTAATAAATTGGTTACATTTATTTCAATCAGAAATAATGAAATTTTGAAAACATAAGTTTAAAAATATTTGCAACACATCTTCATGATTGCATCAAGAACCAGTAACTTCATGAATATATTATTGTTTGTTCGAGTTTAATTAGAACTTAACTCTTATCGTATTGATTCCCAATAGCTATTTAAACTAGTAATCAATTTATTAATCCTTTATATTTTCTCCAAAATTAAATTAATTCAATAATATTAAATGTAATGGAATTTCTATAATCCGCAATGCTTCCTTGTAATTGCGGACGTTATTTCAATCTTAAGCGTTAATATAACTTAAATGTTGGTGGGCATCTTGTATTATGCCTCGAGCTGTCCTGAATTCATACCGAGCTGGTAGCGTAGTCGCGACACGACCTTCTTAGCATTCGGGAGGTAATGGGTTCGATTCCCGTTACAGTCTACCTTGTATGAGGTTTTTTTCAGGGGGTTATCATCATACACATGTAGCGGCATGGTCACTGCGTGCGTGTACACCATGTGCGGCTACTTAGGCGAATGCTGGGCTATTATTAACCCCCTAAGAACCCTAACTCCGTTTCTTCCGGTCGTATCCTGACCACACCCATCCTTAATCCCACAATACATATATTACGTAATGTATGTATGCATGCTGGGAATCCATGATTGTGGCTGAAGGAGCTCGAAAAACTCGATCAGCCTGCTCTGCCCCTTGGGGAGGGAATGGAATACGTGGCTTTTTCCTTTTTTCCTGAATTCAAGTATGGGTAAAATGAATTTAAATTGTAACAACTTATTTATGAAAACTTATCAGCCATAAGCAACGAAGAATGTGAATGGTAAACTTCGTTTTAAGGATGGTCGTAGATATCTATGAAAAAGCAAGTTTGGAAGACACGAGAGAGATTTCTTAGCCAACCTTTAGCTGGAGCGGTTCCACGACCGGTAGTGATCAGTTTTCAAAAAAAGTGCGTAACGGTATGCGCTAATTTACATTGCAAAACACTGTAGTTTAGTCAAAACAGAATTCTTTTACTGTCAGAACCCATTTTAGGGGATGAAGTGTTAAGAGCAAAGGCTGTCCCAAAGATTAACTAGTCAGGATATTTCAACTTAAAAATAACTAGGAAATTGATAAATAAATAAATTTTAGGTGTTTTTGAGCAATGGACGATTGATAGTCCTATAAAGGTCCCATTATTAGTAGCTACTATGGTAAATTTTGATTAGGTCATAAGGACGATCAAGTCCCACCACTATCTTTTTGTTTGTGTTCTTAGTTAAGAAGACTTAATTGCTCCAGCTATTTTATAATTAATATCGAGCATTTGTTTTAATGTAGTCGTTCAGTTTATCCTTTATTTGAGCTACCATGCTCCTTTTTTTTTCCTTTCCTGCCAGGGCCGGTCTACCCTAATTGTTCCGAGCACACTGCAGCCATTCAGGTTTATTGTGTTTCTCCCTGGTTCCAGGGAGAACTCTTCGTGTTCCGTCTTGCGTACCTTGTTCCGCAGATTTTGAATCCTGTGAAGTCCCTTCCTTGCTTCTCCTTCAATTTTAAATTGAAGGGGAGGAAGGGTCTGTAGAGATTCCATTGCGGCGGTAGGCGTTGGTCTTATTGCCCCCATAATTCCTAAGTAGGCAAGCCTCTGTACCTTGCATAGTTTTAGTTTTGTTGTTTCCTGGATGACTTTTGGCCACCATACCAGTGCCGCGTATGTTATTGCTGGTCTGACAACTCTAGCGTATAGCCAGTGTACCATATTTGGCTTCAGTCTCCATGTTTTACCATAGGTACGTCCTATCACAGCGATTGATTTCCGATTTTCTGATTACTTTATGTGTTGGTTCTAGACAAGTTTGGAGTCGATAGCGACTCCCAAGTATTTTACTTCCACCGACAAGTTGATAAGTTTCCGGCCAAGAAGAAAAGAACTGAGGTCTTCTATTATTAGGCCTTCTTTTTGTCACTACTTAAACGTAATGTTCAGGACGGTTGGCATACGTTCCCTTACTGCATTTACAAATTTCCCTTCTGAATGCTGACCTGGTCATCTGCACAGGCTAGAGGTAGAAATCCTTTGTCCATGACGATGCTCCACAACAGGGGCGATAAAACTTCCACCTGCCAACATCCCCCTGCCACTCGAGCCGCCAAAGTCTCCCCCAGCATTGCCGTATGCAGCAGTCGACTCCTTCGTACGCAGTCTATCCACCTGCAGCACATCTCCTCTAGGCCACGACTTCTCAGGTACGAGGTAATGGAGTTAAATGACGTGTTATCAAAATCTCCTATGTCCAAGAATGGCTCTAGAAGGATTCTCAACTCTTCTTATGGGGTGATGAAGTGCTGTTTCTCTGTTAATAATCCTGCTCAATAAGCAAATAGGTTCTGGTGAAGTGGATTAGTTACTAATAATCCCTCGCTAATGTGTCTATCGAGTAGTTTTTCCATTGCCTTAAGTACTAATGACATAAGTCAAATGAGACGATGTGCGCTTGCCAGGGAGTAGTCGGCTCGATCTGTCCATGGAATAAAGACTACTCTAGCGTCTCTTCATCTCCAAGGAGGGTACTTCATTGCTACGCTGGCTCTTAGAATAGAGCAGAGTGTAATAATTAGGAGTTCTGGTCCCTCCTGTAGCATCTCCGGGAGAATTTTGTCAGGTCCCGGTGGTTTGTATGGCTTGAACGAGCCAATTTGACTTTGCCATGGCACCCAAGTTCACGGTTTGTTTGTCCTCAGACGATTGATTTAATAGTAGTTACGAACCAGGAAAGTGTACCCTTCGGTGATAGTCTCTTTTCCTGTTTTCGTGTATTCGCCACTATCTAGCTGAATTTTACTTACCTAGCACTGGGTTTTTTGGACAAAATCCTGTACATTCACCGGGATCTTTTCGATCTCTTCGCAGTGTCTTCTCCAGGATACCCTTTTAACCTTTCTCGGTACTTTGTTGTATTCAGTGAGGGATATCCTGTAGGTCTCCTGTACTTTTCGCTTTTTTAAAGTCTTCTTGTCTGTTTTCTCTGTACCGTGAGTTCTTGAGTCCACTAAGGGACTTTTCTGTTTGAAACTCTCGCGGTTGGATAATAGTTCTTTTCAAAGATGGACACAATCGTGTCTATCAATGACTTGCACGACTGCGTCTAAATCTGAGTCGAATCGAAATCTTGATTTCCGGTAAGTAACGATTTAAGTCATTTTTATAAGACGCCCAATTCGTTTTGCGCGGGTTTTCATACAGTTCAATCACTTTGGTTATGCCTCTGATTTCAAATTGTATGCATGTGTGATCTGAATAGCTTTCTTCATCAGAGACATGCGTGTTCCAACAAAATTAGCCATAAACGAGCTTGCTAATGTTATATCAATTACATCTTGTTGCGAAAGCAGGTATGTTTCCCTTATTCATTGTATTCAAATTATATGCCATAGTGAATTGTAAAATACACTCATTCCTTTTGTTGGTGTTGCTGCTACCCCGTACGATATTATGTGCATTTGCGTCGCATCCCATAAGTAGCTGTGATTATCTTCCTCTACTTACTAAATCCTGCACTGCTGTTGGTGGTGGTGGTGATGGGTCGTCCTACAGAAAGTATGCCTATGTGGACATGGTCTCCCTCGGCCCCCCTCCGTTGGATACTATTACCGCTGCTTGGTCCTGTGAACATGAGTTTGTTAGCGGTAGTATTTGTAAATTTTTCTTTATTAGTGTACAAGTCCTGGGTCTCTCGGTGGCTCAACTAATCTCTAATCTCTACTAATCTACTACTACTCCTATACGAAATGCTGTCCATGGAGAAGGACAGGGTGGTGACTTCCTTCTGATTTGTACTTAGAAGCCGCCAGTTTCCCGTCTTAAGGCCAGGGTTCTGACGTTCAAGGCGTGTCATAATGACTGCTTTGTCCGGTGTCCCCGGGAGCCATGCCAAAGATATTTAGCATTCTGGGAGATCTTTGATTTCCACAACCACTAAATTAATACCATTTCATAGCGCTTCCGTGTTGCTTACTGTTCTCTTCAACCAGTCCTTGGCCAAGTCGTTTATACACGTGATTTATACTGCACCTCCCGTGTACAGGTAGCTTCCAAATTGGCGAGGTGTCGAACTCTACGAAGGAGCCTGATCAATCAAATATCCTAATTTGTTGATGAGTAGGTACGATTGCCCTTTGCTCAACAATTTTATCCGGATGGCATCTGTGGACAACCGCCATCCTCAGTCCTCTGGCAGCTTCGCTGTATGACTCGGTCTGCACTTGGCTCGTGGATCTTTCAGTTTACTATTTTATGGTAGGTGTGGAAGTCTCTGATCGAGGTCGCTTGGAGCTCCCTCTCTTGCTTTCTTTCCCACCTCACATTCTTTTGTGGGAGGCTTGGATTTGGTCGCTTTCTCCTTCTCTGCTGTTTTCAGTTTGCGTCTTTGCGCTCCTGACAGCTTTTTGGTCTTTAGTCCAAGTATGCCCATCCCTCCAGTAATCCCGCTTTCTCCTGGAATGTCAGATTGCGGTCCATTAGGTGTATCTAACTCCGTCCCTGAGGGGTGTTAGAAGGCCTTCGAGAAGGGTCCTTCGTTGTCGGATCCTCTTCTTGGGTTTTTTATAATACATTGTGATCCATATTGTTCCCACGAGTATGGAGGAAGAAAGGTTCCCACGATAGGAGTCTCCAACTACAGTGGAAGGTGACTAAATGTAACAGGGTTGCACCTAGTGCGCCGAGGTGGGGTCAGTAGTGGCAGAATTTCTGTACATTCACCTAACCCACACCACCCTAGGATTTAGGATTTTTAAAGAGGTTTTCTCCTTTTGGTCCTGGAGATTAAGCCAGAACCACCGGCTCCCTGTACACCGTTCTATAGCCACGCCCTACTAGAGTCTCTGAAGTACAGCTCGCGGTTGCGGTATTAGGAGACGGCTAGCGTTCAGCCGTCCCCAGATAGGACATGCCGGGGTTGCCACGCACGTGTATACTTAGGAAGGCGCACGTCCTGGGACGAGTAGAAAGGAAAAGAAAGGATAGAGATAAGCTCTTACTAACTTGGTTTTAAGAGAAAAGAAAGATGCAATTAATAATGTTTTGGTAATTTGTGCTTTAAAAGCTTTGGGCTTTTGTTTTTAATATTAATTGAACCTAAAGAATTTCAAAATTGAGGTGATGTGATGCTTTAGATTGATATGAGATTATTGGGACGAATTTTAACGTACTATTTGAAATCCAAAGGGTGTTGTACGTATTGGATGATAGTACGCTACAGTTCTACTTACAACAATCAGGTGCGATTAAATTACGAATCTCACCTAGTACTACGTACTAAAATTTTATATTGTGGTGAGCTTTAAGACTATTTTTTCGGACTGAACTTAGTTACTTGTTGCCTTTATAAGTGTAAAGTTTTTGAAAGTAAATTTTAATTATTTCAAATATACATCTAAATATCTAGACAGATTTTGTGAGATTCACGGTCATTTCCCCCCCGATAAAATCCCGCCGGTCAATTGCCCGCCGGAAAATTGTTCGCCTGGTAAAAACCTCGCGCGTGAAATATTCGTTGGTAAAATACCCGCCATGACGAAATTCCTTCGCTAAATTTCCCGCCGACCCCTGTCGTGAATAAATGAACATAATACGCGTATAGAAAGGAATACCTTTAATAATAATAAGTTTTATTATGTTCGAATACGTATTCATACCTAGAAACATTGTAAATTATACATTTAAATTTAAATTAGAGGCGATTCCTCATAAAAACGTTATTTTATCATTAACATCGTACGTAGCAATACAATTTTTTATTCTTACATTTGTATCGCGATATACTTTCTTTTGTGGTGGTCCATCTCTGCCTTGAATGAATTGCGTGATGGCTACTTCTTGTTCTTTTTTATATTTTCTATAAATTTCCATATACTTGGATGTTGAGCAGATACAAGTTCCGCAAAACGCCGATGCCAGCCTTCCACAGCGTTATTTGTTCGAGGAAGGTCATTTTCTGTTGCTTCATGGCAATTCCATAATATGGGTGGAAATAAAGCCGGTCTCCGAAAACGTCTATTCAGGCGACCAATCCAAACATCTTCAAAATAATCACTTATAGATTGTAGGTCTCCATCATTTCTGTAATATTGGCTATCAGTCAGTTCCTCGAAACCGGTAATAACATCCTGACTTGGTAGATAAGCTAAGGGACTCAACATCTTCACCTGAAGAGCAAATACAGCATCATTAGCGTATCGTGCTGCTTTCCCATTTTCCTGCACTCTCCTCCAAATGCACTGACTCAAGTGAAAGAAGCAACCTGTTTTAAAATACGACAAAATTAGGACCATACAACATTTTATGGATTTTTTAAATCTTACCTCTAATTGAGACGTCCGGGAATTCACTTTCAAAAGCATTCATTGCGGCACATTCGAAGTCCATCATAACAGTGATAGGTTGCAAATTTGGTTTTTTGCAGCAACATCTGGGACATGATTGTGTTGTTTAACTGACTTCACTATTTCATTCTGTAATGTATGACGTCGTGCTGGACATAAAATACGTAACGATCTTTATCACGAAAATAGGGGAATATCAGGGAATCATTTTACCTACAGCGGGCATTTTACCAGCGAACATTTCACCGCGCGGGGTTTTTTCCAGGCGAACAATAACCGGACAGCCACCATTTTGTGACGGTGGGGTAAATGGTATGAGGGGTAAATGTGATTTTCTTTCGGTCGCGACAACTCAAAAAATTGAAAAGTGGTTGTATTCAAACTTGACATAAGTATTTACCACCTAAATGTCTAGATCTTAGTGATGTTTTGTGAAGGTGGATGTATGGGCTGAGAGAAGTAAGAAAAGAGAGGTGATTTAAATTTAACATACATGTCAAATATATAAATAGTGTTATTAATATGCGGTGGTGGTGGTGGAGCTAAGAAGAGGGGTGTATTTTGTTTTCTTTCGTTTGCAATAATTAAAAACGACTTCTTTTAAATTTGATGTAGGTAATTGATTGAATCGACTCAAATAGTATAAGTTGGGAAAGTTTTCGAGTCGGCTGACGTATTTTTTAGTATATAGGTATTGTAATATAATTACACATATAATTAGATAGATGCGAGAGCCGCAATATTAAAGCTAGGACTGAAGAGGGAGATGACTGTACATCTTACGTCTTATGTCTGTACTTATAATGAGTGTGTTACATTATGTTAAACACTGAATTGAAGAGAAACATCTACTACATTCAAATAATAATACAAATTTGTCTAATGTTAAATTAATTAAATGTTTTTCAATGTTTTGAAATTTGTAAACATAAACATGTATATGGAAAACCTATATTTAACAAACATGTAAGGCAACGATTTGCGCATCCGTTTTTTAAGTTATAAAATTGTAAAGTTAACAATTATACCAATTCATACGGTTCTTTTTCTATAAGATACATTTAAAAAGAAGGCAATCAATTAAATTTAAGTTATACGAATATGTGAATGCGCATTCTCCATTTTTCCGTCTGTTTTTGTGGATTATGAGGGTATCTTTCAATCTAAAGGTTGTTTTTCCTTTAGATTTTGTCACACTTTGGTGGCGATTAATTGCCAACGAGTATCCACCACGTTTTAATATACAGAACGTGCGTGCGTGCGTGCGTGCGTGCGTGCGTGTGTGTGCATTATATAAAGTAGCATTTTAATCTTGTACGTGAGTATGTATGCACACAGAAACAAATCTTGTTTCAATATGGTTTATGAAATGCTACTCATGCTACGCACATGATAGTGATTCAACCTAGAACAAATGTATTTAAATATTTAAAGAATTGTAAAATTATGAAATATAAATATTTAAAGAATTGTAAAATTATGAAATATAAAACTGGAGGTACGCCTCTGAATACCGTATTTGTGAACTAAAATGAGAAACAGTAGGGCGTGAACTTATAGTTCAGACGTAAAACGATTTGCAAATTTTGGGTAAAAACTTTCGCGGATCAGCATACAAAGGATGATTATTACTTTAGTGTAACCTGCAATAAATTTTTTGAGCTTAAATTAGTAAAATGATTAAAATAATAGATTTTCTTTTGGTAAAATGAAAATGATTGCCATGTCGGTCCTTCCACTGATGCTTTCATACTTTTAAAGTATTTAATCAATGAGAGAATTTTGTTACAGTTTTGACTTAACACAGTTACTGTAGAAAAGTTAGTTGGTCCAGTCCATAATAGCTGATTTGGTTTTCTCTCGACTACCATAATGCTAAAAGTGGCGTAGTAAAAAATGTTTATACTATTGCTTTTGGGTTAAGTAAGTACAGTAGTTATGAGTGAATTATTAAATTGTTTTCAAATCATCAAATCCTTTTCAATATGAAGAAAATATGTCGTTTTGAGAAATAATTCAATGACCGTGAGTAAAATACTTATTATGCGTTCATATTTCTGCTACCAAAATTCCCTCAAAAAGAAAAGCTGTAGGGTTAAATACAAACACTTGATATTAAATACCTTAGGTTAGATTATTAGTTTAAACAACAGTATTAATAACAATTTAGCTGTATAGGAAGAAATACGCACTTTTAAAGATTGTAACAGGTGTTCGTACACTGAAGGATTACGTGAAGGTTTCTACACCTTTCGGGACAATTACACCAAAACAAGAATATTTACTGTAGCACATCTCTTATAAGTAAGGTGTTGATTTATTGATAATTTTTTGTTACACTATGTGACCTAATATCCGAATGCTTCAGTTTCTTTGGTTCACTTGGAGTAATTAGTTTTCTATTATGACAACCTTCGAAATCCAATGACTTCTGTTTTGTATGTAGGAGTTAATTAGAACAGAGCTAGTTAAGAGATTGCGTTTATTCGTTAAAAGCGTAAATTTGCTAGGATATTATTTCATTTTTCTAATACGAGTATTCAATTTTTTTTTCGCTTCGAATGTAGTTGACCTCTCATTGTGAATATTTATGAAGCTGTGAAAGAAACTAAAAGTGATTAAGTTTTACCAAACATTTTATTTCGTGCAACCTTTAGGTAGCGTTGCTACAAGTTGTAAATTTATTTGATTGTCTATTTAATGTTTTGCTAATAAAAACTGTGTCGCACATTATAAACTTAAAGTGGATTTAAAGAACAAAGTTGAAATATCAACTTGCCAGTGGGTAATTGTCTTGTTTTCTATCATAATGTAGGGTTTTTAACATCAAACCCCGTAACGTGCCAATTCTTGGCTATCGTTATCTTAATTTAAGTTTTGAATTTGGGTTATTATTGCTAAATATATTTACATTACGTTGGTATTTTTTAAGGCATTTCCATTTTTCTTTCAATAATAAAATTTTGGTATATGTCGATATTTTCTCTTTAGTGTACATAATTACGAATCTTCGTGTATGTATGAATTTTGTTCTTTGCGCAACGCGACTTTATTTCCGTTCCTGCTGCGTTCCAATGCATATCGTATCTTAAGTTTCTTCGCTGCACAAGGTATGCAACTGCTTTTAAATACATTTTTGTATATATAATATTTAATAGGGAAGGCCCTGCAATTGGGAGGCTCCCCATTTGTCATTACATTTCGTATCGTAATAGATCATATAGAAAAACATGGCCGATGACGTCACGAAGTTAAAATACATAAAATGGCGTGCATGGTAATGTAATATTATCTTGGAGATTTAGAAATCGAGATACCTTTGTTTTGCATCAATAACGCATACTGCTGCAGTCTGGTCTACGTTAATGAAGACAATTTAAAATTACGTAATCTTATTATATGGTCTACCTTTCGTTTATTTGTACATTAATGAAGACAATTGAAATTACCTTACTTTACCGTATGTTTATCTTATGGATGAGAAATGAAGTCCTCAAACTGCAGTTCGCTTCAAAATAAAGTTAATACATTATATTTATTTAGAGTGTAAGAAAATGTAAGTACGTATCCTTTTAATGCAAAATACGTTTTAACTAAATAACATGTCAGTATACTGTTGTTTTGATACGATTATAGTGAAAAGAAACAGGTGATACAGGTTAACGTTTTCTAAGATAGGAATATTGGAGTGCATAACCTAGTAACTGTATTGTTGTTACGTAGATCAAGTAGACGTTATATTTAAAGGTATATTATGATGACCATCTTTCATTTTGAATTCTGTGTAGTTTGTGTTGAATTAGAAATTAGTTAATACCGCAAAGCTTTACGAGAAGTGCTGTTTTAGTTGCTTTTATGGTGAAATTAATCAGATCTTATTTTGTTTTATTAAATATACAAATAAATTCAGCTGTTTAGTGTTATTCAGATTACCTGTGGTATTAATGTAAAACTTTCTCAATTTTTCTTGTAGTTTAATTATTTAACCTATAAAATTGAGTGGCGCCTAAGGAATCAAATGTTTGACTGACTACAGCTGTGGATATGTCTCTGCCTCCCTTACAACCTGATAAAAATTAATTCTCAACCTACAGTAAGAATGTACCTTGCTGAGCTTGACCGAAGTGGAATCTTACCGTCTAATGTTCAAATTCCAATCCCTTCATTTTTATTTGTTAGAACCCAAATGCATTTTACGATGGTAGTGGCGCATTAGGGCCATTGTTATCAATTTTGGTTTTTATTGTAGAGTAAGTGTGAACGTTGAAGCAATATTTTAGATATTACATATCTCACTAAGACCTATGGTCTACACTACGCTAGAGTGGTCTTTTTGATGTTAAATAAATTATGGTTATTAAAGGATCGCATGTCAGAACAGGTCATAAAATATCAGAAATGCTATTTTGAAGAAGCAACAGAGCCGAGGAAACAAATTACAAACGAGGTGGAAGAATATAAAGAATTGAATTGAATAATGCAGGCGTGGCACACAGAAAAAGCTTATCGGATCACATAAGCTAGCTACAACAAATTTATCTGAATTTGCAAGAAAAGGCAAGAAGTATGACTAAAGGAAGGCGTGGAGATAGCTAAGCGTGATGAGTCACAGCATTACGTACAGTTGAAGGTAATGCTTCTAAAATCATATGAAAATGATTCAAGGCGGAGCTTAACGAGACCTACCGCAGAAGGTAAGGTTGTTTATTAAATATACCCTTGTAAAATAAGGAAACCTATTTCAGATGGAGCTACAATACCTATAGAACCACATTTTACTCAGGTTGCATAAAAAAAGAAGCAAGAGATAATAGCATATTCCTACACTTGCTAGACAAGGCAAAACTTGGATTTTAAAGATGATGCATTATAGTTAAGAACTCAACAGCATTTTCATAATATTAACATGCAGGAGGAAGGTTGAAAAAGAGAAATGAGTCATTACAGGGCATTTGCTGCCCCTGCGCGTACGTTTTAATATCACTTACAGAAACACCACGTGAAAGCGTAACGTAGAACTGCTTGGCCAACGTTAAAAGATGAAATCCTAATTGTACCAACAATCAAGGTGCCCCTATGAGAAATGGATAGGTTTTTTCTGGCGATTTAGAGATCCTAGTTACAAACACCATCCCACATTTACATGCCTCCTTAGGCAAACCAGGCGTGACGGTCGTTGTTGCATTCAAAATTAAAACAGGTGCAGATCCTGCTACCATAAAAATCGAAATTTAAAGTTCGTCCCACAGGTAAATACTGAAAATATTTACTTTTCTTGTTTTAATTTTAATTTCTATCACCCCAAATAGATTAAGTCTAGTTTTATTTTAACCGCTCGTCCAGAATTAAATGCTAGATATTTACTTAAAGATATCTTCTGCTTCTAACACTTGAAGGTTTAAACAATTACTAATCCTGTTGAAATTCAACTTATTTCCTTAAAACGAATTCTCTAGTTTGTTTGTTTAAAGACCCGCCGCTACTTAACACTTAAAGTATCGTTAAAAATCAGTAATTTCAATGAGACAGTCTACATATTTTCCATTAGAACTAATCATGATTAGCTTTTAGTAAATAAAGACCCCAAATATTTACATTTTGAACGTAAACTATTTTCCTAATAAAAGTTCAATTTTTACTTAATATATAGTTAAATAAAACATAGAAGTCGCATATTATAATCTACAAATAGGCCTAGATATTTAACATCGAATCCTGTAAGTCAGCATGCAACCCGTTGTAGCGTCCCTCAGGTAATCTATCTTGAAAATTTGAACTTATTTGCAATAATGCAACATCAAGAACAAAACAATCGCTAAGTGATTTATCTTGACTTTACTGACAGTAATGTTACTATTACTCAAACTAGCTGCCTGCCGTACTTTGACTTTCCTGGCAATAATTAAAACATTAGAATTTATTTACAAGTCTGATATTTAATTACTCGCAAACCTTAAACCGATCAAACGAAGTGGCCGTCTAGTGGTAGGTACGTCCTGCTACCTTAATTAGATAGGCTGGATGAGGTAAGTGTTGTATCATGCGGGGAAGGTACAAAAAATGAAACGACTCAAATTAAAATTAACGAGCTTTGCGTAATGGTGGTTCAGCCCGTTAATATGCTATTGTGGGAAAGGACCACCAATAAAACCCACTTAAGTAATTGTACAAGTACATTAATAAATCAAATAACACACAAAAAAAACACAATGAAAGGGTTAAATATATAACAAAACACCATTCAATCAGGTTAAAGTGCGTACAAAATTATAACATTAAGAGAAAATGAATAAAAAGCAGTTTATTTTCACAGAAACAAAAAAAACACATGTAGTCACACCCACAATCGTGTAATAAATAATCAGATTGAAAATCGTAATACCAAACATGTAGCCCTTTAAAACCAATCATGCCAGTCTTTAAGTAAATAAGCACATAAAACAATAAAGCAAATTACGGTACATATAAAATACAACAGTAAAACTGCACAGGTGATAATAAGGTAAAGGCAAGGACAAAAGAAAGTAGACGAGGAATTTACACGTACACCATTGTTTATAAAGTTAGTTCGCAGGCAAACAATTCTACTTAAACAACTGACACAAAAAACACTCATTAAAACAAAGTCTTACAAGGATAAGTTATAAATAGATCCTAACATCGTGACCGATATATAAGTTTGAGTGCGTTAGAAAAATACATCGCCCCTTTCTTAGGTTACACATTCATCTACACAACAATAAAAATAACATTTGAGGTGTTTAATGGTTATCTGATCTCGGGAGCAATTGCCTTTTACAATTAATAACCAGCGGTATCATGTACGCATTCACCAGCCCACCTCTACACAAATATAAATATAAACAACAAACAACAATGCTAATCCACACAAACACCAGAGTGAGAGAGCCCTGTACCGTCTTTTATTTTAGCAGCTTTCAGCTTAATGAGCCCGCGTGCGAATAAGATACCTTTGCAAGGCAATGCTCGATTTTGAATAGGTTACATAGGCTTGTAAAATGATTTGATGCGAGCTTTCATTTATATAAGAGTACCTAATTACACTTGAATCTTGGATCTTTTAATTGATCAAAGACATAAACCGTTAAGATACGCGGTATATATATATATATATATATATATATATATATATATATATATATATATATATATATATCCATTTGTCCGTCACAAACCCTACATTTAGGTCTCAAGTTTCAACGTGCCAAACAAAGATATCTTTTGATCGCGGTCTGCACTAACACCATTACTTACTAATCTAGTGACATTTTTACATCAAGAATGTGCTCATAAGAATTTCCAATGATTCATTACGCCCCTTCAGTAAAGCAGTTTCTAACCGTACATCTGGTACTCAAACCCCAACATGTATTTTTCAAGTCTTACTGAAATATCAGTAACAGACATTCCCACATTCCTTACATAAAAATATATAAATAAAATGTTCCGAAAAAATTAGCAAATTACAACTTTTTCTCAAGATATTAAAATCCACTAATTATCTTTTCTATCGCGGTAACAATGGCCGATTTGACAAACATTTATTACAATAATAAAATTGTCGTGGTCCGCTACCTACACCGTCAAACAGAATAGTATTGTTATAGTTGTCTAACGATAGTGTTTAACTTATGCTGTAGTTTTGAAGTGTTAAAAACGAAAATTTCGTGAAAGTGTGCAACACGGGAGGGTGGTAAATCAGATATTTTATTAGAAATAATCGTGGTTAGCTTTTATTAAGAAACACCTTACATATTTACATTTTGAACGTAAAATTGTCTTCCTTGTATCCGGTAGTGCATTGTCTCTTTAATTTAAGTTTCCTGGGTGTTTTTCAATTTCAATTGCTTCTCTTCTTACTCAATGTGTTTTGTATTGTATGTTGACCAACATTTTTGAGTTTTCATTTGCTTTACTGATTACATGTTGTGAGAGTGATGAGGCGGGTTGGCTCTTTTGCATACTGTTGCGGTGCTCCTCTCTTATCACGTTGATACGTCTAATAGTTTATGCTATGCATGTTTTTGGATAACCTCTGCATGGTATCTCGTACACCTCTTGTCGTTTTCGGATTTTGTAAAATATTTACTATTGCCAGAGAGTACCGAGTATCCGTTTTCTAATGTGTTCTATCCCCATCCAGTCTATATTAAGATTTTCTGATTCAGAATATTCTGTTTGGTCTATTGTCGATTTTATTAATTTGAGGTGTCAGTTAGTTTGTGTACATTTCATGTTTTAATTTAGGATTTGTGACGTTTTAGAAAAATATGTTTTGTTATGTCATTTGAGGTTCCGTTAATTATTTCTTATTGTAACGTTACGGTTTCGTTAATTACGTAGAATTGTAAATAATAGGTAATAAATGTATTATTTTGCTACGTATCAGTTAATGTGGTTAAAGGTAGCTAAATATATATTAAAACTTATTCGATCACAACAAATCGAGCAGAAAGCTGTCGCAGCAAATAAGTAGCGATAAATGTAATTGTTATCGAAACGTATAGATGTATATAAAATATAAATAGAAAAATACACCATTTGGAAATCCAAATGCTTTAATTATGTATCATAATGCTGAAGGTTTACATTTTCACATTTAAATTTAATATTGTTATTGTTGCTTTATATAAACACAATTATTTGGGTTCTATCTAAAAGTTTCTCTTAATTGTTATCGAATAAACAAAACTTGGTTTAAGATTGATTGGAAACTCAAGTTTACGTATTTTTTTATATTTTTTACTGAATACTTTTTTTTGTATTTTAAAGTTTATTTTTCACGGTGCCCTGGCTGGTTAGTATCCTCCACACTATTGTAGTGCAAATAATAAATATTCTGATCACGCAACTAAATGCTGTCTTCAACGATAAAATTATGCTTCTTTTAATATCATAATGTAAACTGCACACGTGACAGGTTCCCAGATAGCTTTGTCCGATACTTATTTATACTACAATTGTTCAGAATGCGCTGTGACACATTACTATGCAAGGTAATTCAGAAGTTATTTTATTAGAAGTCTCTCTTTAGATTCTTTGAGTCATGGCCTAGTCTTTAATCAAGTACTCAAAACAGTTAGATAACCGAAAAGAAAGACTAATCGGTACTTGAAGAAATATTCCTTCGTCATCTACAGAAATATTTCTAGGGTTATGCGTCTTCAACTCTCATGTGTGATTTAATTTACTAGTAGATTATTTACTTGAATAAAATGATGACCAGAAACGTATTGTCTTAAATTGGAATTGTTCAGGTATGTTTGCTTGAGTGGGTGGTGAAACGAACTGAAAACTTACATTTCTAAAATAAATATAAACAGCAACTTTAAGCTTTGAGCTATTTGACGTTTTGCTTGTCTACTCTAACTTCAATTTTAAAGTTAAAATGCTTTTACAGTATCGGAAGTAAAATTGATTTACAAAATTCCTTTACATTTAAACTGGAAAACATATTTCCAAAGGTTTGAATTTAACATTCATTTCCGCGTTTTTCAACTAAGTATTTATTGGACTTATGGAAAAATAATCTTTTATACTGTTATGATTACTTTAAGCAAATTTTGCTGCACATATGACTTTTAAAAATGACTTGAAATGACATAAATCATGTACTTTATAAACTTGTTTTCTGAACAAAGTGATTTCCATCGTGGAAATTAAATACTATATCATGTTTTATTGAAACTCATATTCTAAATGTAAACAACGGGACCACAAATTATTTTTTTTTATTTGGACTACGATTATAACAATTCTTTCAATTAGTTACTACAAAATGATTATCAAAAGCAATTACTACCTGTGACTGTAAGACTCAAAAATGTCATCCGATCTAAAACCCATGCAATAATGCACAATGATCTGGTTTCGCTTATTTTAGTCCACATTCACAATTTTGTTTAGTACATTTTATGAAATATACATAATAATTTTACCCCAAGTAAAACCGCTATGTTACGTCATTGACTCTTGTATATCATCCATATTATGTATTCTTTAATTAAATTCTACTTTTTTTTTGTGAATATAAATAATTATGTAACTCATCGTTCTATATATATATATATATATATATATATATATATATATATCTTTATTTACTTATTTCTACATTGAAATTGACTTAATGTTAAATTGAAAAAGACGTGCATTAGAATTCTCTAACTTTTAATGGAACGACCCAAAAATATGGGCTATATATATTTCTTCTCAACGACCTTTGTGGAAAAGTCCTCTTACTGTAACTGTTAATATGTATATAATAAGTTATGATAAATTGATTTCTTCGAAATGAGGTGAATTGTATGTAATTGTAGACTAACCTGTTTTGGTATCTTCAACGGGAGATATGAAAGTCAAAAGAGTGTCGCTAGTATGTAGATATCATGGAAGTTATCAAATTTTCAACCTATTCCTAAAAAAAGGGGATACAACCGACCCCTCGAACTAGCGACCAATTCCCATCACTTCCTTTGTTTAAAATCATAGAAAAAAGCCACTAATCAGCAACTGCCCTCTTTCAGAGAGTTTTTCAACAAGCGATCTTCTTTCATATGTGACCCAACTTTGGAGCAATACATTAGAATAATCCGGTGAAACAGTTGTAGCCGCTTTAGATATCTGAAAGGTATTTGACCAAGTTTGGCATAAGTGTTTACTTGCCAAACGCACCTCGTTTGGTTTAAATCATACGCTCATTAACTGGGTTTCTAGTTTCCTTGATAAAAGATGAATACGTGTTGTAGTTGATGGCTTCCATTCAAAACAAGTTACCATTAACACGGGCGTACCACAGGTATCAGTTATAGCGTCTACATTATCTTCTGGTTACATAAATGACCTTATTTCTTGAACAACTAACCCGGTCCATTGCTTTACTGACGACAGCACCCTTTATTGTAGTTCATCTCACTCTACTTATAATGGTAATCCACCTTCTATTTCAAATCAAGACATTGAAGCTAAATTGACAATTTCAATCAACAAAGACAATCAACGTATCCTCGAATGGGGAAGCAATGATCTTGTTAAATTTATTACTAAAAACTCAATGTTGCCTTGTGTCCTCCAAAAAAGGTCGATCATTTCCTGTTGTAAGTATGAATGGTTCAGATCTTAAGTTATCAGACTGTGCTGGGAATGATTCGAATCTATTATGGGTTGACCATCTTCTGTCAGCTACCTAAGCAGCTGCTCGTAAATAGGCGTTTTGTATAGATCTAAGCAGTACTTTACCTCCCAATAACTCTTTCTGCTGTATAAGACCCAAATTCGACCTCGCGTAGAATATAATTCTCACCTCTGGGTTGGTGCTCCCCAATACGTTCTCGATATCGTTGATCGTATCCACAAAAGAGCGATTTAGCTTATAAATGACCCGTCCTTAATTATTGATGTACAGTCCCTTGAGCATAGAAGAATCGTTTCAGTTCTTTCTTTGTATTATCGGTATTACAACAGCTATTGCGTTCTTAAATTACATTTTTTGATACCATCTCGAGCCATCTTTGCTAGGAATGGTCGGCTCGCTCATTCACATCATCAATATTATGTGAAATCTCCAGTTGTTGTACCAAACGGGCACAGTCTACGTTCCCTCTCACTTACCATATGAAGAAATTTAAGGTAGCCGTTTATAGGCATCTCTTGGTAATTCAGTATCCCACTATCCATCCTCCTAAGTGTTCCTGAGCGCTTTAGCATGATAGACCAAACTTAGCCTGTTCTGGTCCGCAAGCTCGATTCTTGTCGTAAGTGCAGTAACAGAAGTAGTTTATTATACTGCGACTGATCTTAACACTCATTTCCCAGATACATTACCCTATATGCTACTTTCATAAATAAGTAAAGATATGAAACGCATAACCTTCAAATAACGTGGTTTTGTATGCATAAGGAAACGAGTGAATGAAGTTGTTAATCATATATTTCCAAATCTCCTGAGTCCAACTCAGTTGAGTGCATGACCTTTGCCTAGCGGTTTTAATCTACGTGGTTAAAAATTTATTTAAAAAGGAATTTTGTGTCGGTTCCTTTCTTCGAATAATACAAAAGAGTGCAGGTTGGCTGTATTGATTTATTTAACTGGATCAAATGTGTCATGTATAAAACCCTCTGTGTTTTATTATTGGTACTGGAATATTTCTAAACGTATTTTAGATCTGATAATTACACCCACATTTGAATCTTCTTCTAACGCTGTACTTAAATTGAACTTACGTTTTAACGTACAGTGTAGGTTTTAGTTCGCCATCCGTCTACGTCATATAACATGTGTAAAAACGACAAAGTTGTATGTTCGACCGTAGTGCTTGAATAAAAGCGTTAATCCGATATCTGAATTCTCTCATAATTTGAACTATATAACATAATTTGAGTTTATGTCATTTAAGTTAGGGATGTGCGTAATTTTATTTGAATTAGAGAGCAAACCAAAGTTAATTTCAGAAGGGGGAATTTATTCAAAATATAAAGTTGAAATGCCGAAGTATAAGAGCTTTATTGTGTGATTTTTGGACCATTGCGTTTCAGGTTTGACCAATGGTGGCGACCAAAAGGTAGGATCCAGTATTTTTCTCTGTTTTATACTACTTCATCCCTGTTTGTTTGCATACATTTTATCCGGATCAAGACATGGTGGCATCCAAATCATTACCAGATCAGATATTACCGTATTACCGTATCTACAAAATTTTAATAATATCCACGACGAGCTAGTTGGCACCTTTGGTTGTTTATCCATTCACTTAATTTGTTTTAACAGTTCATAATGCACTGCAATAAATATATACTTACAGTTTTTAGACATTCAGCATAAAGCTAACATAGAATAAGGCATAACATTAATGTAAAGGTACGGTAACGTCAACACTTTTCAATAATGCAAAGGTTAACATAATGTATCCTCGACCCAAAGTAAGCAACAGGTTTGGAATCAAACCATAAATATGCAGTTTTCAGACTGTACATAATTTTCTTAACATACGGGATCAGAAATTACTTAACACACGAGAGAAATTTCTCAATTAGATATAACAGTAAAAAATGTAATGGAAGATAGTTGCATACCTCTTGCAGGGTCGCAAACTTAACACACGGTACATTCTAACACAATGCGACAATGAAACTCTATCATCGCGTTGCGCATAACACGGAAATGGATGTGGCTTAATACCAAGCTAGAGAGTTATGCGGAGATAGGAAAGCATGGAGAAAGATTGTGAATGGAAATAAATAAGAGGCAGGGATTTTTTTGCCTACCCCGCTAGGAAATGCCGTGAAGGTTAAGTTAAGTTAAGTTAAGCTTAATACCAAACACATACATGGTAAAAATACACACTGATATTCAAATTTTCTTTAATTCGAACAAGAAAATATCAACATATTCACCGAAAATTAAATTATTGAATGAAAAAACGCTACAATATGCTGAAATATACACAAATAATGTTACCGACGTCATTAGAATTGTTACTCGGCTGCCCACTCCGTCCTCCGTTGGCAGAATTTTCAGATGCCCATTTTCCTCTAACACAAATTTACACGAATACCTTCTTTTCAATTTAAAATTAGAAAATAGAAAGTACATGAATGCATAAATTACAATCCTAGAACAGATGGTCCCATAAAGAATTTCACACAAACCCTGTACTTAATTTTAATTAACAAGGCAAAAGCTGGTTTTTATCCATCAAACCAAAATTGGAATAACTAAAGTTTACATATGGACACGCGCGCACACATACACACACACACACACACATACAGCCACACACACACACGCACACACACGCACACGCACACGTACACGCACACGCACACGCACACGCACACACTCACGCACACTCTCATGCACACGTATACACACATACACACACACGCGCGCGCGCGCAAAGAATGTATCAACATTCGTACACAACATTTTTTTCTAAAAATTACACACATATACAGATATACCCATGCACATGCACGCACGCACACATACGCGCTCATGTGAGAAAGTCTCTAAGCTATAGAAAAGGGAATTTAACGTCTGCGCAATAAAAAGCAGTAAATAAAAGCTAGTTTAGTTTCTTTTGCAAAATTGTGTATTGGTCTCCATTTACTGGATTTATGTAAGACGATGTTAATACATATTTTATATTAAAAGAAGTTCTTTTCTCAAGAGATTATTTAATGCATTTTTTGGATAGACACAGAAAGAAGGGCAGGAACCTTTGTAATTGTTGGAGGTGGAACGGTTTTGATCCTGGTAACATTGAACTGCAGGTGATGAATTTTAAGTCCATACCTGCAATATATACTTGAGCAATGTCATTTTTTCTGAACTTCATTTGTTTTAGTGAAGATTTCTATGGAAGTTAGACCTGGTTAAGTGTTAACATACAATAAGCTTCTGTATTCTTGTGGTAGGCATGGGGTACGCGTGTGTGTTTCTCGCGCTGGTACACTAGTGGACGGAGCCCCATACTAGTCTAATGGGGATGGTAGAACAAACGTACGTCTTTTTGTTCAGCGGTCAGAATCGACGATAGGACCGTACCCTTCGTAACGTTTTTGTCTTTCTGTATGTGGTGCAAGTTTTTATCTGCAGGTCAAGTCGAATATTTCGCTAGGACAGGTCAGGTGGGTTTAGGATAATTCTTTGAGGCCACAAATGTCTCAAGTGACTTTTTTTGGTAAGGTTGATGTTCGGTTACATTCAGTTTTGGCGTCAATGGATATACATTAGTTTCTGGTAATGGCAAGGTTATGTCTTAGCGGTTTCCGTTACCGAATAGTGGATCAAATTGGTTATTTGTTAACACGTCATTAATTAAAATAAAACTGTTAATTAGTAGTTAGTTCAGGTTATTAGTGTAAACATCCCTATACGACTACAGCATTTGCTGTGCTGGCTAATCTGCTATCACCGTGCACATTTGGAAATACTTTGCGCACACATCGAGCAGAAATTAACTGTACATATCCGGATCCGGGAAGATTACGAGTATGAGCAGGTAAAACTGAATGAAGCATTTATTCCAAATCCAATCCCAAAACAATAAATACATCTAAATAGAAATAAATTTTTTTGTAAAGATAATAATGTAATTCTATTGAATTATATTTGGTAATCTATTTGCACCCAACATAAATATGTAATAAACATTTCGCCAAAGGTGACGGATATTGCACATATATTATTTATTAAGATACTTATCTTTTGGGTTATAATCGAGTATTTTTTCGATAACAGTTACATTTTCTTTAGTAAATAAAAACAGTTTAAAAAAATGAATTAAGTTGTTAAAGAAATTCTTGAAATAAGAAGATAACTATCTTTATTACGAATGATAATAGTGAAAATTTGAATAAAATCATTCGTTATTTACTAATGTTTAATTGTTTCCGGTGATTACCATGTTAGCGGGAAGAATTGTGATCGTTACTTGTCCCAACTTTCCGCGATTTATAACGTTTGAAGGCTGTTTGTAAGTTTCATCCGTACTATATGACCTCCAAATTGTTTACGAGTGACATCTACGCCTTGAGCTGCTTAAAATCATATTTGCAAATTTTCATGAATTTGTCGTTCATAATCTTAGTTTACGATCTGTTTATATCTTTATCTTTATCTGTATTGAAGTACACTTACAGTTTCATTTTCGGCAGTCGTGTTAGAATTACAGAGATTTGTTTTGCTTTTGTTTAATGTAACAACTTCAACATCTGACATATTTGGCTTATAAAAATTAGTTCGGCGAGCTTGGAAACATTTGTAACCGAGTAAAACTGTTAAAGCACAGTTACTTTTGAACAGTTTGACATATTGATGAACGAGTCCAAGCACTCCATCTAAAGTGAACACCACGATTAAGTAGTAACCGATTTTGAGTTGATGATCAGGAAATAAAATCCTTTATTGTATTATAGATTGATTTGTTTTTTAAAAAGTAGATTGTGTATGCGAATGCTGTATTGTATAATCGTGTAACAACAACGATAATGTTTACATTTTGAGAAATTTATAAAACTAGAAAAACTGTAAATACAAGAGGCTTAAATTAGACTGACAGATGAAACTTTCGACGCGTAAACACTACCACGATAATCTCCAAAGTAGGCGTTTAGACACGGTGTTAAATGTGATCACCAAACTTGACGTCAAAACAAAACAGTAGCCCTACTTATTTTACAGATAGCATAATTTGGTTTACTGTAAACACATATATGTATGTTTGTATTCAACAAATGTAAACTATGTGGAAGCACATAATTTTCAAACAGTGCGATTTCATGTTTATCAATACTTCATCTACATACTCACATATAGGGGCTTTCGAAGTTTTAGGGTTGGGTAGAGACAAAGAGAATGAAATACTTCAAATTATATTTTAATTTAAGGTTTAAATAACCTTAGATATGATAATGGGTTTAGCCTGAAAACTTTTATATGCAATCAGTTTCAGCTTTAGCAAATTTTTTACAAAAAATGATTATTTTCTTTTTGGCACCTTTTCTCAGATCATTTACTAGTTTAAACGCTTCATAGGATCTCTACTAATATACTCGTCTTATAGTTTAGATCCACTCAATCATGATGTGTTTGTGTGATACTTGTTTCTCCATAATGTTCAACCTTGTGTAAATAATAGTTACCTAAATAGAAAGCTCACCTTAAAAACATTTTGTAGGTACTTCGAGAGTATTTAAATATATCATTACTTTTATTGCAAAACGTTACAAGGTCATTGTCTTAAAGTTTACAGACCTGTCCTTGCCTTTATTTTAACCCTAGCCGTTGCTTGTAGTCCACTTTTGTTTTGCCTTATCCTCAATTCATAAAACTAAGATTCACTGTTAGCAATGAATTACACTGCATGTTAAAGTGTAGGTTAAATTTGAATATTTCAGGCTCAAACCATAGAAGTGATAACACATATATTGTTGAAAGTAAAGTCGTTTAAATGTTACAAAGGTATAGAGGCCTTGTAAAATGAATATAATAAAAGTCCTTAAACAACAAAACATTCTATTAAAATTTTAGTTTTAAAATGTTGAAGGCCGTTCAGAAATTAAAATAAAATTGATATCGACCACATGTCATTTAAATATTATTTAATTATTAAATACAACGTAATTAGGTACATCAACTGAATAAATATATTTTTGTAAGCAGCAGATAAAATAATTTTGAACAATACATAAAAGCTTATTGATTTTCACGTGCAAGATAAAAACTAGATAACGCACTCCAGTTAAATCATCATAGCTTTGGCCATCATCTTGGTATATCATTTTAGTATTTTGTTAACCGAAATATTTATGTAGTCATAACTACCGTAGACATATATATTAAATATAACATATATATTAAATTGAATAGTTTTAAAATTAGTTCCTATATCGTAAAATAGAATTGACAGAGTTATCTAAACCGTCACATGCAAATTCTATTGTTACGGTCACAATGCATTTAAAATTTCTAACAGATAATTTTCCACGGGTATGCAGTTGAACATCGACTCTCGTATTTTAAGAATTGAAGCCGGAAGAGCTAAATGAAATATTTAATTAGACCTCTAAAGCTAAATTTCAAGTGTAAAAATAGTAATTTCTTGATATCAAACGATCGGTTTTAATGTGGCACACTTATTAAATTCATACTATGGGTTGCTAATTATTTTATTTTAAATAATGTAAGAAATGACGCTTCCGACTGCGACGTTATGAAAAGCTGTATCTAAAACTTTCACTGGGCTTTGTTATCTACTTTTACTTTTAAAATTGGTATAAAAGTATATTCAGTTTTGAATTTAATTAAAAAAGCGTTTTGGTTGTATATAACCGCATGATGTTACTTGCTTAAGATTCATACTTCATTCACATCCTTAAGACTTAATAGTACGTTTAGGAAGTTTAGCAACATTTTTAAGGGACCGACCGCACCATACCCTGAAATACTTCTCCCTTGCCGCTGCCAAGGGTCAAGTCTGAACCTGTGATGTTCTCGGATTGACCTGACGACACCTCTAGATGTTATCACTTACCGCTACCTTCTGATGGCGATTGAGATTGTTTGCTGCACTCCGTAGAAAGAGAAATTCAATACCAACACTCACTCACAGGAACTGTTAATTTCCATCGTCCAAATCAATTCGCGATTTCGTTTGTAAAAGTAGATATAAATAAAGGGAATGTTTGGTAATAGATGCCACTGTATTTTGTGTTATATTTTATATCTCTTTCCAGTATTGTTTATTGAGTCTATTGTTTCTTAAACCTCTTTTATATGCTAAAAATAATTAGAATTTGATAGGTGTTTTAATTATGTTTCATTTTGATCTGTCATTAAACTTATTTGTGTCTTCACAATTAACAATGCGTTTATAGCAAATCAGTAAGATGGACACCATTGTTACGACACCGCTATTTGCTTTATCTACACCTGTATATTTTTAAGGTTATTTAAGCATTTGGAAGATTAGGTGACTGTCTTGTATAGTAATGTAAGTTATCGAAGCTGTATTACGGTATCCTAGCTAGAAAGAGTCTCATTGCCTTACAATTCTAATCATATATGATTGTCCTTTTCGTAATGGGATTTATACAGGAATAATAATAACTTATGTTCGTTTGGCTGGGATGCCAGTTATTGGGTACGTTTCAAATTGGCCAAATGTAATATACTCTATGAAGATTTATTGTTCCACACTTTGGGTAAAATATTTGTAAGATATGAGTTAACGTAATTACCTTTAGTCCATATGCGGCGGAACATAAATTTTCTTGACCTGGCCCAAGCATAGAATGGTAGAGTGAGTGGGCTTCAGGGATGTGTACACATACCAATATTCTAGAAAATGTTGTTATTGCATTTATACCTGATGTTTTAGTTTCCATTAATTGTGCAGCACTCTTACCAAAGTGAACGACCTTTAGCCATGGGCATAGCTGGTTCTAAAACCTAAGGTTGGTTTTACTACCCTTCTCCGGAAATGCGCTATATTGGCGCCACTGCTAGATCTGCACTGATAGTCAACACTTATACAACCAGCTTCAATAGTGAACAGAACTTGATTTAATTTTTTCTTAACAATTCTTCAGGCATGCCACGGAGGCATAGTTGTCTATGGCATCGCGCTACGCGCATGGCTCTTACCTAATCACATTCAAAATGTTTTAGAAACTGTTATAAAACTGCATAGTGATTAGTAAATTTAAAAAATTAAAAAACAAATTTCATAACTTTATTTCATTTTGATATTTGTAAATTAAAAGCAAGGCAATCTTTATGAAATTAGCAATTTTATTTGACATCTTTCTATGAGAAATTGGGTAGGTGTAGCTCGGTCGGCTCGAGTGACTGACCAGGCCTCGTCCAGGACGATTCTGCCACTTATGTTTTAAAACAGTTTGTTAACCCATTGATCACATTAACGTTTACTTTGTGGTCGTGATGTTGGCGACATACTCGAAGTTTTTATTTGAGTGTTTGGGGTAGTTTTATAAGGGTTTTATAAGTTTGTATGTCATTGGGAACTGGTTTTTTAAAGGTTCATGTTATAACTGTATGTGTATGATGGTATGTCAAGTACTGTTTGTTGTATCGATAAGAATCATGTGAGATAAAGGCATCAAGTAAGTTGATATATCTGGTTCTAATCAAGCAGATAGCCCAGTCGTACAATTAAAATTTCTCAAAGTTGGTGGAAAGTCTCTCCAAGTTGTATTTCCATTCTGGACTTAGTATATACATGTAACTCGTATATAGGAGCTTTTTTTCAATATGTTAAATAGTTCCAACTACGACTTAATTTGGTAGCTGATAATATTATTGATACACAGTATACTGTACATAATTGTATATTATAGTAAACAGCCAGAGGATACTCCATTGAATTGATTCTATTTCAAGTGAATGTGCGGTGGATTATTTCTAAATTATTTATTGCAGATTTTGCTGTAGGGAATCCTCATGTATTTTACATAGTGTATTTTATGGGTTTTTATTATTATATTGTGAATTGTGACGTTTGTCAAGTTATTATGTATCCCTGCCTGAACTATTATTATTTATAAATTGTTTATTTATGCTTTTATAATATTGATGATGTATTGATTTATTTATTTGTTTTGTTAAGTGGATTTTGTGTCCCTTGATTTTGTGGTTTTGCTAGAATACACGACCCTAAGTGGACTAGTACTGGTAGCTATTTTTTTATTGTATCTATAATCTTTTTAATTGTGTCTCACTATCCGATTGATATGTTGTTTTAGAGTTATCTTAACGTGCTGCAACGTTACATTTAATAACACACATATTCTTTATACTCTTATAGGTCTGTGGCAGGGGATCGTTAGGGTGAAAAATTAGTGTTATTTTTAAATAAGGGGGTGAACCACAATAATATTTTCTTACACTTAATATTCACAGTATGTAAACTAATGTAAAACGAAGATCTAGGAACACCAAATTAATTCTTTAATTTTTAAGTGTTATATCAAGCCTCTCAAAAAATGATTTCCTACTAGCAATATATGTAAATCGTTTGATAAACATGCCCTGCATGCGTCTTAAAACCAGCATTCGATGTAAAATATCGTCGTGAGGATCACCAATCAATGCATCACCATATCTTGATAATTTACGTCATTTATAAATTAATTAAAAGTCGTATAGCTTACTAAAGTAATAAACTAGGAGCGGAGAAGAGGATCATATATGTGTGTTCAGTTAGCACCACTATTTTGTAATTTCGAAACAAATTGTGTTGAGTTGTGCTAGGTTTGGGCCATGCTGTGCTTCAAAAACCAATCGTCTATCTCTAAAAACAAAGCGGCAGATTAAAAAAATGTATTTTTTTGCTAGCACAGCTATTTTGTTTTTCCAAAAAAACAACAATTGTGCACGGTGTAGCCTTAATTAGTACAGGTTGTGATGCAAAGGCAAAAATCTACTACTTTCCGTTCAAAAGAAGGAGAAATTCACACTTTGATTTTAAGGAATGTGTATTCAATTGTAACTTATAAACACATAAATCCACAATTGGTAAGGAAGATTGAAAATTGTTTTTGGCGAAGAAATTTTGAAAGCTGTGCCAAGTGTTGCTAGTCAAATCAAACAACTTCTCCTGATGACAATACTATGTCAAACCGTCGTAGTCAACTACGAAATTTTATCTTTCAGTTGTCACAATTTTCATATCGCTATAATTTTTGAGTAAAACTAAAAGCCTTCCAGACATATTTCGAAAATTGCACAATTTGCAAGACAAATTGTAAAAGGTCCTTTCATTTCTACTCGAATTGATTACATTTTTGGAAAAATCTAGTACCAGAGAGGGGGGTTTATTAGGTACAGTTTTGAGTTTTCATGAAATATTTTTGAAACAGCTGTATGTTATAAAAAAGAATAAGGAGAAATGAGACTATAAATTATGTTCTAGGCAATTCTTTGATGCGAAATTTTTTCAATGTCTGAATAACAATCAACTTTATAACAGAATGTGTACACCTTTTTTAAAAACAATTTAATTTTACGTAACCTTTTTTTTTGTAAAAGTTCTTGATGCGAAACCAAATAAACCTTAAATATTAATTTAATTGGTTAACATGTAAAACGCGTAAATTGTATTTTCGACATTTTTGACAAGTGGGCTACTTTGGAATTTTTTGGTATCTTCAATCCTGTTAACGTCTATATGACATGAAGGTCTAAACGTCTGACATATCACTAATGTTCTGACGAAGTTACCTGTTTTCTTTATAAACGTATTGCAACAAACATTGCATAATTATCTTGACAAATAGTAGTTTATGTATCAAGCCATTGGAGTAGTTTTTAGGCGAAAGCTAAGGTTAGGTACCGAGGCACTCATTAAGTCTTAAAAAATCACTTTATTGCCGAGGTACATACAAATCGTTCAATCGGAATCATTTACTAAAAAGGTAAAAACGTTTGTCAAAATTTGATTGATTAATTAATGTAACAGTTAGATTACGTTGACATCACTTCACGTTACCCGTTGTTAAGGTTACGGGATTCTCTTTGAAACTATGACTAGGTGAAAATGAAATGCCTAGGATAATAAATAGGTTATTAAGCTATTAATTTAACTATATTATCGGCGAAATTTGAGCATTTTAATGACGGTTTCGGAAAAATTAATTATTTCATATCTTTAATGTCCACTTTATAGGAAGGAAGGTCGTATTTTGTTTCACACCAAATATTTAATCATGGTGTGTGCAATTCAAATTAGTATAAACTGTGATGTAGTTTTTGTGTTAAATTATAGTTTAAGCTGAAGTATTAAGTAATAAATAGGATAATCAGGTATCAACTCATTTTTGTGTTGTTTGTATGTTAGTATTTGTTGTTCTAAATCATCCACAAGATGACGGTGCAAACTGAGTGTTCAAATTTAATTGTATCACAAGATGGTGTGGAAAACTTTATGATAACTTCTAATTATACCGCAGTACTGGGTTAACAGATGTGTTATCTGTGCGCTGACCTCTAATTTTACTACAAGAGGGAACTTGTGACCCAAAGAGAAAAACAGGGAATAAACCCATTAAAAGAAAGCGTGAAAAAAAGGGATACATTAGATGTTGAAACCAGTTTCATGATACAGGTCTAATATGCAGGTGTAGCCCACTGACGTTGGGAAAAAGGATATTAGCTGAGACGCGGCTGTTGATATCTGACGGTGTCAAAGATGTTACGAACCCAACCGAAGCCCATGCTGTCGAAAATGTGGGACTCCACACGGAAAAATGTCACAAAACAAGATTATGAAAATCCAAAAAGACACGGCGATAAAGAATAGGGGATAGAGAGGGGACTTAAAAGAGGGGAATCAAAATGTCGTCGCAGTTATAGTTTCGGTTTTAAAATTTACTATATATTAATCTCAACTCAAGCAATAATGTTAGTTTTAATCGAACGAGTACATATATCGATTATAATTGTAATTGAACTTTAATTTTAACTATTAAATTGTTAGTAAATAAACTGTGACTAACTGTAAATATAGATAATATGTAGATAATATTTATTTTCAAAATGCAAGTGATTATTGTACTATGCCAAAATTTGGAAATTTGTCACTTAAATGTGCGCTCTTTAACAATATATATATATATATATATATATATATATATATATATATATATATATTTTATGATTGTGGACCTGAACAGGCTAAATTTGGCCTATCGTGCTAAAGCACTCAGGAACACTTAGTAGGATGGATTGAGGGATAATGAATGGCCAATAGATGCCTATGAACAGCTACCTTAAATTTTCTCATATCATAAGTGAGAGGAAAACAGGAAATAGGGAGATCATTCCAGAGTTTAGAAGCCGTGTAGAAAAATGTAGATTGCGCCCGCTTGGTACGACAAGTGGAGATTTGTACTGCATACTGATGTGAATGAGCGAACCGAGTGTTTCTCGCAAAGATAGCTCGAGATGGTATCAAAGAATATAATTCAGCAGCACAATAGCCGTTGTAATAACGATAATATAAAGAAAGAACTGAAACCATCCTTCTATGCTCAAGGGGGTGGATGTGAGAAGTTAAGGACGGGTCATTTATAAGCCTAATCGCTCTCTTTTGAATACGATCAACGATATCGAGAGCGTATTGGGAAGCACTAACCTAGAGGTGAGAATTATATTCCAGGTGAGGCCGAATTTGGGCCTTATACAGCAGAAGGAGTTGTCGAGAGGTAAAGTACTGCTTAGATCTGTACAAAAAGCCTATTTTACGAGCAGCTGTTTTGGTAGCTGACAGAAGATGGTCAACCCATGAGAGATTTGAAGATACAGTCATGCCCAACAGAGTAATAGAGTCTGAAAACTTAAGAACTGAGCCATTCATACTTACAACAGGAAATGATCGATCTTTTTTGGCGGACATAAGGCAACACTGAGTTTTGTTAGCATTAAATTTAACTAGATTATTGCTTGCCCATTTGAGAATACGTTGAATGTCTTTGTTGATTGAATTTGCCATTTCAGCTTTAATTTCTTGATTTGACATAGAAGGTGGATTATCACTATGAGTAGACTGAGATGAACTACAATGAAGAGTGCTATCGTCAGCAAAACAATGGATGGGGTTAGTTGTTGAAGAAATAAGGCCATTTATATACAGCAGAGAAAGTGTAGGCGCTATAACGGATCCCTGTGGTACGCCTGCGTTAATGCTAACTTCTTTTGAAAAGAAGCCATCGAATATGACACGTATTCGTCTTTTATCAAGCAAACTAGAAACCCAGTTGATGAGCGTATCATTTAACCCAAACGAGGTGAGTTTGGCAAGTAAACATTTATGCCAAACTTGGTCAAATGCCTTTGAGATATCTAAAGCGACTACAACTGTTTCACTGGACTGCTCTACTATATTGTTCCAAACTTGGGTCACATATGAAAGAAGATCGCCTGTTGAACGACTTTGCCTAAACCCATATTGGTGGTGACTAAGGAGTTTGTTAGTTTCAAGGAACGTGAGCAGTTGATGATTGATGGCTTTTTCCATGATTTTAGACAAAATGGAAGAGATGGCAATTGGTCGGTAGTTTGAGGGATCGGTCTTATCGCCGTTTTTCGGAAAAGGTTGAACATTTGATAACTTCTTTGATGCAAACAAATCCACAAAAACATTGGCTTTGTCTACAGAATCAGCAACTATCGATCCGTCAATAGACGTCAGGTGGGGAAATGATGTTCCAAAGCTTTTACTAATGCCTTTAGCTAAAGACCAAAATTTACGACTGCCTAAAGGTGATGTAGCTAGTTCATTGCATTTTCGTTTTTCGAACAACTTTTTAGTTTTAGTGATTTCACTTTTGCAGATATTTGTAACACCAACGTATTCTACATGACTGCCGACCGATGTATTAGATTTCCATTTAATGTAATATTTATTTTTTAAAGATATTGCATCAGCACAAGCCTTATTGAACCAGGTTTGGGAACGTGAATGACCTATACGGTACTGTTTTTTGGGAATGTATAACTCCATTCCCATGAGGATGACTTCAGATTCTGAAAGAGCGATGTCCGAAGAAGAGGACGACTTAAAACAATATTCACGCCATGGAAAGGTTGCAAAGAAATCCCGTAAATCACTCCATCGAGCTGACTTAAAACACCACAAGGTTCTATCGGTTTTGCGAACAACAGTGGAATTAGGTACAGTAGAAATGATTGTTATTAGACAATGGTCGGAAAGACCTAAAGGCGAAAGAACGGAAGTTTTATAAACAAGAGGGTTTGATGTAAGAAAGAGATCTAGAAGATGTGGAGTATGGTTAGGGTTACAATTGAGATATCGCACGATGGAAACTGAGACAGGAGATAGTCAACCTTCATACTAAGGTAATCGAAGAAGTCTTGAAAGTTACTGTCATTAGGAGACCTATAAATCCAACAGTAGAATTTCACAAAATTAGGACCAGAACGTTTAAACCAAATCACGTCAAAATTTTTATTTTCTAAGGAAGAAACCCTCTTGCAAGAAATTATGTCCTTGATGTAGGCACATACGCCTCCTTTGTATCGAAAGTTAGAGTGAAGGTGGTATTGAGGAAATTGCAAGTCGGGTGACTCGGAGGAGACTTGTGTTTCAGATAGAAACAAAATATCACGTTGTAATTGTTCAAGATGTTGGTGAATAGCATTAAGATTAGACCTGATACCGCGGATGTTGCAGTAGTGAATCAGGAAGTTGATACTTTCGATGACCGAGGTCGCTTGGGCCCTGCCCTCCCGGACATCCGAATGGGGCAGGATTCTACGTCCGGAATTTATTACCCTAGAAACCACAGCCATCTTATTTTTTAATTTGCGACTTTTAATCCGATAGGAAGACAGTGAGGGCGAGAAAGAAGAATAAGGATGATGGAAAAGGTAACCGGCAACCCTTACCGAGCTCAGAAAGTCGGAGACCCAATATTAAGGGGCCCATGGTAAGGGTGGTGGGTCCTCCCCGGCTCTGATTTACAACAGTATGTACTGATATCATTTTATGACGTTATCTCTCTTACAGAAATATGGACTTCACATAATTCTGATATAGATAGTTTACAAATTAATGGTTATATTTTATTGCATGCAGATGCGGGATCAAGAGGCGGTGGAATTGCATTTTACATCAAGAATTCTTTAAAATTTGAAATATTTAATTGCCCTAATAATAATCTTAATGCATTTGAGCAATTATGGGTTAAAATTTCAAATCACAAAGAAAACGTTGCTATTGGAATTGTTTACAGTTTACAGAGCTCCTAAATTGAATTTTTCAGACTTCATTGACGGTACGGAGAATGCCGTTGTTATTGCAAGTCAAACGTGCTCGGATGTCATCTGCACAGGTGACAAACATCGATATACATAAACGTTCTGAGTATTGCACTGCAAGATTTAATGCGCTACCAAGTACCGTAAGTATGACTCAAGTTATTCGTGATACAACAAAAATAACTAAAAGTTCGGCTACCTTGTTAGACGTAGTTGTAGTTTTTAATGTTAATAAGGTCGTGAATACCAAAGTAGTGCACTTACCTAATATATCAGACCATGCTTTAATATGATGCACGTTAAAATTTTTAAGACTACACCAGTCTATCGTTGAGTTCATGATTTCTCTAATTTAAATATTCACTTATTCCAAGAACATTTAAATCATACTCCCTGTGGTATATAGTATATAATTTGGATGGTGTGGACTCTAAAGTCGAGTTTATTAATGACACAATATTTGGACTTTGTGGCTTACACTTTACCCATTAAATTAATTCGTGGAACTAAACATCCTGCTCCATACTGTGAAATCAATGATAGCTTTACGAAACCAAGCTCTCAGATAATTCGATAAATCTAAAAAGGAGACAGATTTTGAATAGTATAAAACGTTGCGTAATTTAACTAACATTGCTGTAAAAAAAGATAAACAAGCTTTTCTGCAGCATCAATTGAAGACAGGTGAT
Organism: Vesta saturnalis; assembly: GCA_036346205.1. NCBI lineage: Eukaryota > Metazoa > Arthropoda > Insecta > Coleoptera > Lampyridae > Vesta > Vesta saturnalis. The sequence continues at coordinate 1,243,837 of JARFJB010000793.1, forward strand.
CAGAAATCAGTCTGGCGAATATTAACCAACTCATTATTTATAGTAAAGTTAAGTCGCCAAATCTTTCAACGAAACTAAGAGAGGTTAACAAAATTAACCAATATTTTATAAATACTTGTAAAATAGGGCAACAACAGGCCAACGCTACAATGCTATAATTCCTAACATTTATACTCAATGTTTAACTATTGATACTTCGACTAAAACGGAATTTGTCATTAACCAATATAATACCCAGTACAAAATCTGGATTTCGTTCTGGATATAGTTGCACTACATTGGTACAGTTAATAACTGATCAAATATACTTAACAGTAGACAGTAACCAAGTTAACCTGACTACTGGATTATAGCAGCGCGGTCGGCACATTAAATGATGGCATCCTAGTTTCAATATTAAAGCACTGAAAAATAGCCTTGATACATCGACTAAAACAGTATTTGTCATTAAACAATATAATACCCAGTACAAGATCTTGGTACAGTTGCACTACATTGCTATAGTTAATAACTGACCAAATATACTTAACAGTAGACAGTAACCAAGTTAACCTAACTACTGAATTGTAGCAGAGCGTTCGGCACATTAAATGATGGCATCCTACTTTCAATATTAAAGCTCTGGAAAATAGCCTTGATACATCGACTAAAACAGTATTTGTCATTAAACAATATAATACCCAGTACAAGATCTTGGTACCGTTGCACTACATTGCTACAGTTCATAACTGATCAAATATGCTTAACAGTAGACAGTAACCAAGTTCACCTATTAATACTGCTGGATTATAGCAGAGCGTGCGACACATTAAATGATGGCATACTACTTTCAGTACTAAAGTATATAGGGTTTAGTAAACGTGGTATTAATTTGGTTTCTATGTTTCTGTCTTCAAGATATCAAATAGTGTCTTTAGATAAAATGCAATCACATCCTTTGCTGGTAATTTCTGGAGATCCACAAGGAGCTGTTATTGGCCCTCTTTTATTAGTTATATACGCTCTCAATTTCACAAAAACTTTACGCTATTGTAATTGACAAATGTTTAACTGATGATACCCAAATTTTTTGTACTTTTGAAATAAACAGAATAGCAGAAGTAAACACTCTCGTAAATTAGGATTTAAGAAGCCTTAGTAAACACACAAGTGCTAATCACTCACTGCAAATTAATCCAAGCAAATCCGTTTTAATGATCTTTGATGCCAAGAAAAATCGTAAAATTGCATCAATGCATCTACAGATTAAAGGTAATAAATACAGTATTAAGATACGGCTTAATTTAGACACAAACATGAGATTTAAGAAACACACAAACAACTGCATTAGGAAGGCATATCGTACACTTAAAGTAATTTATGCTGCCAGACACATTTTAAATCATAGAACGAAGATTGTGCTCTGCAACTCTCTAGTACTATCTTTAATTATTGTGATACCATATATAGGCCTTGCATTGATAGTATCGATACCAAACGTATTCAAAAAGTTAAAAACTAATGTTTACGTCTAATTTATGGCATCAAAAGCAGAGAACACATTTCACCTAAACTTAGGGATTCAGGTTGGTTATTTATGCGCGATAGGCGTTTGGTCCATGCTGAGTGTCTATTCCATAAAATAATTGTAACTCCACCGTACTTGTACAATCGTATCAGAACAGATGTGCATAATCTTAACATACGCCACTGCGGATTAAAAACAGTTCCTATGCACAAAACCACAATTTTTTGGAGATCTTTATCATATAATGTCGCTAAGGTGTACAATTCTGTTCTAATTCATTTCAAAATAAAGCTAACATCTATAAATACACTTAAAAAATGTTTTGTTCTATACATGCTCAACAAATCATAAGGATTGACAACTAAAAATTAAGGACTATCTCATAGAGTTCATTTATGTTACTATTGAGTATATGTGGTGATCATTATATAAGTAATTATAAACTTTCAAGGTTAAGAGGAGAGCAGGAAGCAATTATGTGGCCAACTGAACTTCGCCTTGGGATTCGGCATTTGAATAGAGACTATTATTATTATTATTAAATATAATTTCATCCCAAACAATTAAAAACCCATTAAGTGGAAAACCCATTGTCAATAAACAAAATTAAAGGTCATTAAAAAAAGCAGTTACGGACATTAATAAACACTTAAGGAGCAGTTATCCTCAAGTTCCGCTATTGCAAGCACAAAGTTATTGCAGGACATGACTCTGAACATTTCGAAAAATTAAAAAAATTGTTTGGCTAAACCATGTAATTTTTCCAAATTGTTCAATTTTGAATATGTCTCGATAGTTTTTTATTGTTCTAGGTTAGCACAGCTCAGTACATCTCGCAGAATTTGTTTATGTATTCCGGCTCAAAAATTATAGCGATATCAATATGGCGACGAAAGATAAATCGAGACCAAATTTTTAGGTGCACAGTTTACTATGGTCGCCTAGTATAATTTTACTATTAGGAAAAGTTTCTGGGTTTGATTAGCACAATTTTGCACAATTTTCAAAATTTTGAAAATGTTGAAAAATGGTTTGGCCAAAAACCTTTTGCAATTTTTCGTGTATATTGCGTAATTTTTAAAATATATCTCCATGATTTTAGTGGGTTAGCACAATTCAACACATTCCGCAGCCTTCCTTTATCTGTCAGGGCTCTAAAGTTATAGCGATATGAAAATGGTGACAAAATGAAAGATAAAATCAAGATCAAGTTTTTGGGGTACACACTCGAGTACGATGATGTGACTTGACTAGCACGACCTTCAAAATTTTTAAATGTTAAAAAAGGTTTTTTTACCCAAAAATATTTTGTAATTTTTCTTGCAAATTGTGCAATTTTGAAAATATGTGTCGACAGTTTCTGATTGTACTACATTAGCACAACTCAGCACATCGCGCAGAATTCGTTTATCTGTTACAAATTTTACCGTTAGGGAAAGTTGTAGGGTTTCACTAGCACACCTTGGCACACTTTTCAAATCTTGGAAATTATTAAAAAACCTTTTTTGGCCAAAAACATTTTGCAATTGTGCAGTTTTGGAAATATGTTCGATAGTTTATCATTGTACTAGATTACCACAACTCAGTAAATATCGCAGAATTCGTTTGTGTTGTGGCTCAAAAATTTTAGCAATATGAAGATGGTGACATAATGAAAGATAAAATCAAGGGCAAATTTTTAGGTGCATACTTGACAATGGTGTGACATAATATTGCCATTGGAGAAAGTTTGCTGGGTTTGACTAGTACAACCTTCAAAATTTTGAATATGTTAAAAAGGTATTGCCCAAAACCTTTCGTAGTTTTTCTTGCAAGATGTGCAATTTTCGAAACATGTCTTGATGGTTTGAGGTTTTACTGGGTTGCACAACACAGCACATTCCGCAGAATTTCTTGATCACAGTTTAAACATTATAGCGATACGGAAGTGGCGACATATATAAAAGATAAAATAAAAATCAAATTTTCGGGTGTACACTTGACTACGATGGTGTGACGCAACTTTGCCATTAGGGAAAGTTGTTGGGTTTGAATAGTACAACTTTTAAAACATCCAAAATTAAAAAAAAATTCCCCAACTGTTTTTGCAAATTCTATAGTTTCCGTAACGTCTCGATGGGTTTAGGCTATACTCGATTAGTACAAATCAGCACAACCTGCAGAATTCATGTATATACCATGGTTTATTATTTTTTCAAAATGTTTGAAATTTTTTTTCTTTGGAATGGAAAGTAATAGAGTTTTGGCCTTTGTCGCACAAGTTTTAATATCCACGTCTGCACCCTGCACAGTTCTTGATTTTTTGACAAAACGATATGGTGGTGCTGGCAAAAATTGCTTTTTTTTAATTTGCCGTTTTGTCTTCTGAGATAGGTGATTGGTTTTTGGAGGACAATACGCCACAAATCTGGGCCAACTCAGCACAGTGCGGAATTACAGAATGTAGGTGTTAACTTAATACATATAGACGATATGTAAATCTTTGATATTATATGCAATGAATGTCAGAACTCATACTAATCTGCACGGCAGTTTTTACATGCTCATTAATTATTAAATTGATCGAATTAATAAAGATAATAGTAATACTATACTATGCACGGAAAATAATTACAAAACAAGATGGCGAAAAGCACGGAGGTAAAAAATGGGGAATAGAGAGGGGTTTAAAGGGGGGCGGGTCAAAAGGCCGTCGCAGTAGAAGATAATTTCTATCATTAGAAAAACTAATTTAAAAACCCATTCATTGGAAAACCCAGTGTCATTGAATGCAATTAAAAGTATTAGGAGTCATTAAAAAGGCGTTCAATAAACAATTAAAGAGTAGCTCTTCTATTCAAGACCAAACAAAGTTTTGGAGGTACAGTTGACTACGATGATCTGAAAAGTTTGTCATTAGGGAAGTTTTTAGGCTTGACTAGCACGACAACTTGACTCTCAAAATTTCGAAAATGTAATAAAATTGCCAAGAATACTTTGTAATTTTTCTTGAAAATTTTACAATTTTGGAAATACGTCTTGATAGTTTTTGATTGTACTATATTAGCACAACTCAGTACATCTCGTACTCAAAAATTATATCGGTATGAAAATGGTGACATAAATGAAAAATAAAATCTACGACAAATTTTTGGGTGCACACTTAACAATTTTACCATTTGGGAAAGTTATGGGGTTTGGATTTTGAAATATCAAAAATATAAAGCAACCAACAGTTTTTACAAATTCTGTAGTTTTTGGTGACGCCTCAGATGGTCTCGAGAGCTGTAATCGATTAGCACAAATCAGCACAGCCTGCAGAATTCATTTTTATGTCACGGTTTATAAGTTATAATTGAATAAACATTTCTTAAAATGCAAATGTTTTTAAAATACTTAGCTTTTTTGGGTTTGCGGTAGTGTTTTTTTATATTAATGTTTTACACAAATCTAAACGTTTCGATAACACTTACAGTTATCGTCTTCAGTAGTAATAAAAGTTGTTTAAGATGTTGAAACAAATTTATGTAATTTGGAAAATGAAAAACGCAAACATAATCCTGCTATTAGTATAAAAGTTTGATAAACGTATAAAGCCAACTATGGAATACAATTTTAGTAAAGAACAACTAGATACTTAATAAATGAACATTGTTAAACTGCCTTGAAGACGACAAATCAGAACACCTAACGGACGAAAGCTAACATTGAAAAATGTCAAAATCAAATTATGATCTTAGTTTAAATATGTGTAATAATGGTGAACGTTTACATTCTGTAAATGTTTTTCTGGCTTTGGAATGGAAGGTAATAGAGTTCTGGTCTTTATCGCACAACTGTTAGCCTCCCAAGTTACACCTAGCACAATTTTTGATTTTTTGAAAAAACGGTATCGCGGTACTGGCAAGAAATAGATTTTTTTTCATTTGTTGCTCGGTTTTTTAAGATAGGCGATTGGTTTTTATAGCGCAAGGTGGCACAAAACTGACTTAACTCAGCACAATTTGTTTTTTGCAGAATTACAAAATGTAGGTGTTAACACATGGAGGATATGTAAATCTTTTAAACTGCACGCAAAGAATGTCATAATAATCTACACGACAAAGCGTTTATATGCTCATTAACTATTACATTGATCTAATTAATAAACATAATAATAATACTGTACTAATTATTAAATTATTATAATTTTTAATTATATACTAATTATTGTATTATTTTTCAGGTAAGCAGTTTATGCAGTCTGTCTGGTAAGCTTAGTTCTAATGATTAAAGTTGAATATACAGTGTGCCCCAAAAGTTTGGAAACGCTGAATCATCTCAGTTATTTGTAAAGTGACATAGATGAAAACTGGGGAGTTTACATTAGCAATCATGCTCTATCCAACAAACATATTTTCAGTGATGTAGTGTTGCCACTTCTAGTAAAAATTAAAAGCAACTTTGATCATTCAAACGGAACATCATGTATGTTATTAAAATTTATAATGCCGGGAATAAATCTAAATACAGTCTTATGTATGAAGTCCTATACCTATCTTCAACCATTTACGATATAATTGACAGACCATTTCGACGCGTTGACAGGCTGTAAAATCTATGATGATTTCGGTAGAAGAAACGAATTTTTTAAGACCATGATAGCTAAGTGGGACGATAATAATGTTTCCTTCAATAACATTGTTTTGTCTGATGAAGCGACGTTTATGCTAAATGGGAATGTGAATCGTCATAATTATAGGTACTGGTCAGATCAAAATCCGCATTGGACGAGAGAAGCGCATTCCCAGCACCCTTAGAAAATAAATGTTTGGGTATGGTTGTTTGGAACTCGCACTATAGGGCCATTTTTCAAAGAAGGCAATTGAACAGCTGAGAGATATTTGGGTATGCTTCAAAATGTAATCGTTCCTGAAATTCAACGTTTGTCTGGCCCAAACTATGGAAGTACATGGTTTCAGCGGGATGAAGCCCCTCCTCACTATGCTCGTATAGTACGGGAATATTTGAATGAATACAACTTTTCCTAACAGATGCATATCTACAAAGTAGCCCGCGACGTCTCCCGACCTTTCGCCATTAGATTTAAGACCACGCGTACTAATTAAGTATGATCTTTTTACCGAAGGTATAGCTGACAAGGTTATCGAAAATTTTACTATTACCTAACCTTTTGTCAAGAAGTGCAAGGTAAACATTTTGAACATATAATTTAGTACATAGTACATAGTTTCGTAATTTTTTTAAACAATTTTTCAATACATTCCTTGTTAGAAAATTAGATTTTTTTTGTATTTATCAGCCGATAGCTTATGAAAAGCTAGGATAGGAATGTGTAAACCGTTTTTCTTGATCACTTAAGATTTAGATTTTACACCATGTCCAAGCGTGGAAATGGTCTGTCAGTTATTTCGTAAATGGTTGAAGATAGGTATAGGACTTCATACATAAGATGTATTTAGATTTATTCCGGGCATTAAAAAATTAAATAATATACATGGTGTTGCGTTTGAATTATCCAACTGCTTTTAATTTTTAGTAGAAGTAACAACATTGCATCACTGAAATTATTTTTGTTAGATAGAGCATGATTGCTGATATAAACTGCCCAATTTTCATTTATGTCACTTAAATAACTGAGATAATTGAGCGTTTCTAAACCTTTGGGACACACTATGAAGCTGTAACTCAAAATCCATAATACTGTAGGTAGCGGACTACGAAAATTTTATTATTGCCACAAACATTTCTTTAAATCGATATTGTTACCGTGATAGCAAAGTTAATTAATGGGGTTTAACATATTTTGTTAAATATTAAGTCGTTATTTGAGCATGGTTTTTGGGATATTTTATTTTTGTAACTAATATGTGGCTAAGGGTTGAAAAACATGTGTTTGGGGTTTGACTAGCAGGTGTACGCTTAAAAGCGGCTTTACTGCGTAACGAAGCATTGGAAATTCTTATGTAAAAATGTCACTAGTTAGTAATTAATTACGTCGGTACACACTGCAATCAAAGACGTCTTTGTTTGGATCTAAATGTAGCGCTTGTTACGGACGAATGCATACTTTTAAAATTAAGATGTTCAATAATTAATATGAGAGTGTTCCAACATAATAATTTTGTTGTTTTTTTATTACTTTGGAAAATGGGGGTTGATTGCGGGAGTAAATATAGTTAATTTCAAATCGGGGGAAAAGTTAGTTAGAGGTACAGTGTCGATGGAGCCAGATCGATAGGGTTAACTAAATACCTTCATTGTAAACCGTTTGTCTTTAAAATAGTTCTTGGCGTGTACATTTTCTTTTGAATTAGCCAACGATAATTTGTCTTTGCTTTCGGGTGTTAGTTTTAATGTGTTTTTCAAATATTAATCTATAAATAACAGTCACCCTTTTTGAAGTTAAACTGCGCATCTTAACGATTTGTGTCTGTGATCACTTAAAGAAATTCAAGTGTAAGTAGGTGTTTTTATATTTATTAAGGCTGGCAGCAAATAATTCTACAAGCGTAACGTATTAAAAATCGAGCATTGCCTTGCAAAGATATCTCATTCGCACGCGGGCTCATTAAGCTGAAATTTGCTAAAATAAAAGACAGTACAGGGTTCCATCACTCTTGTATTTGTGCGACTTAGCATTTTTGTTTGTTGTTTATATTTATATTTTTGTAGAGGTAGGCCTAGAGAATGGGTACAGGATGTATAACAAATAAAAAAATAATTTGGGTGGCTGTTATATATTATAAATGTAAATCGCACCACGGTCTAGCTCAGTGAAGTACAAACTTATAAAACTTACTGAAATTGAGAACTCGTTCATCAGGTGTGAAGAAAGCAGAGATATTTTCATAGATATAATCAGTATTAGCATTTGTTTAATTGGGCACCATTCAATTTCTAGGTTTAATAAATAAAACACAACAAAAATTGAGAAAGGTTGTATCTCAGAACATAATAGGTAATCTGAATAAGCACTAAACATCTGTATTTATATGTACATTTAATAAAACAAAATGTCTGATTAATATCAGAATCAAATAACTAAAACGATACTTCTTGTACTGCCTTACAATCTTAAAATTACTAAATTAAACACTGTAGATAAGCCTACAATCTATGTTTAGTTAGAATTCAAAATGCAATCTATTCAACATGTATTCCATAATGAAACGTGTATTGACCTATGTCAACAAATTACAGTTGTGATAGATTATGAACTCAAATGTTTTTATTTCAGGAGCAGGACTCAGCTGTTCCTTTTTTTTAACCGTATCAAAATCACACTAACTGATTTGTTATTTAGTTGACTGCCCTAAAAGGATAAGTACTTACTTGTACAAAACAAATATTTTAATCTCGTCTTAAACGAACTGTAGCTTGAGAACTTTCATTTCCAATTCCAAGACAAATATACGATAATGTAAAGGTAACTTCCATTTATAATTAACATACAAATAAACGAAACAGAGACGTATAGGTAAGCACTATAATTTTCATCTGTCTTCAACATAAAAATTCAGACGAACGGTAGCACATGGCAACATTCGATTATTGGCACCAAATGTTGACCCTACAACAACTGAAAGATATAACGAACGCAGATTCGAATGACGAAAGCTGTTTATAACGACGAACGCAGAATATGTATAACAGCATATGTGATTGATGCATAACAAAGGTATCTCCATTTATGTTCATAAAGATGACATTGCATTAACCTGCCATTTTAACAAAGTAACTGTTCGTGACGTCATACCCACGCTACTCAATGATACGTAAATTTACCAAAATAAAAGCTTTTTCTTGAAGATAAACGGTATTCTTATTCCTAATTCTTATTCCGTATTCTGATTCCCTTATAAAAGGGAAGCAAAACTTAAAAAAGATAACGTCTTAAATGCACGGCATAACAAAGGAAATGTACAAGCATGCTCAACTCACGCTGCGCATAGAACTAAAATTGAATGTCTAAAATATACACAGGGACGTTCGTAATTATGTAGACTGAAGAGAAAATATTGAGATATAAAAATTTAATTATTGAATGACAAAAAATGCTTAAAAATACTAAGGTAATGCAAATATACTTATCAATAATAATTCAAATTTCGAAATTTAAATTAAAAACTTTTTGGGATACTCTTTTTTGACTGACTATCACAGAGTACCTAGAGAGCGTCTGTATTGGACACTTGATGAGGATCTTCATGTCGACATTGTTTCCAAATGCACCTCTAGGAACAGGTGTTTAGAAATAAAAAAATATTTGCATGTAAATGGCAACGCACAAATAAATGATGATAGAATGTTCAAAGTCAGGCCGTTTATGGATATGCTAAATGTAAAGGATGGGGTATTTTCCACAAAACATTGTCAATAGTCGAAGCAATGGTGGTCAAGTACTTTGGTCACCGTTCGGCAAAGCAATTTATTAGAGGTAAACCTTGTATACTTGGTTTTAAAAATTGGCCTCTTTGTAGTTCAAATGAATATTGCTACGTTATAGATACATATGTGTAAAAACCAATAATGATGATATTCAACTCCTACTTGGCTCTAAACTTGTAGTAATAAGTCCAAGGATTAAGGGCAACAGGTACTTAGTCAAAATAGTATGGAAAAATGCCCATTGCCAACAGTCCAGGAAATGGAAAAACTATGACAGTGTGGCACCTAAACAAAAAATAAGCCGATGGTCTAAGGAGAAAAGAGGAAAGATCTGGAGCAGCCAAATGCATTTAGATCGTATAACCAAGGAATAGGTGGAGTTGATTCAAGCGACCAAGGTGTAAATAATTACCGATTTGCAATTCGAGGGAAAAAATGGTATTGGGTACTGATTACTTCTATGCTAAATGTTGCATTAGTCAACGCATGGAAACTAGACCGGCCCATACTTTTTAATTTTTTTTTGTTTGGTCTTACACTCCTAAACTGTTTTATTTCATTAAAAAGTAATATATACCAAGTTTTGTAACATTATTTTAATATTAAGTGGACCCTCATGGGAGATGAAATATCTAAAGAAACTGTGAAAAATTAAAAAAATCAGTTTTTGAAAATAGGTTTTGGAAATGAACAACAATGATATGAATGAACAATGAACATTTTCTTTATTGAATTTAATGTATAATTTACAAGTAATACAAGATATACATTGTAATTAAAAGTAAGAATAGTTTATAAATTAATTTTGATTATAGTTCAAAATGATGTAGCCATGGTTGTTTTGCTAACATGTGGGAAACGTTTACGGTAAGAAGAACTTTTCTGTTCTTCATTTTTTGTTAATTTACTATTATACTCCTGAATTATCTTAATCCCTCTTTCGGCTGCATCGTTAACGACTTTTATTTTTTTAACGATCTCAAGACAATGTTTGTACTGTTCATTTATTCCTCAAGTTTGTGGATCTTGTTCTAGGAAATTTGAAGGTAGATTGAACCTTTCAAAAAAACGTTTTGAATGTTTCGAAACGAAATCAAACATATTCAGATTCAAGATACTCCTTATGTCGATTTCTATTTTATTACCCTCTCCAAATAATCCATCACTTTGTAATGCATCAACCATATTTCGTTTAACATTTGCGGGAATATTGTCATCAAAAAACGCTAATGCAGAAGCTTCTGCAGATAAGTACCACATATGATTTTTAAATTTAAGTATTGCGGCGTCCGCAATTTCAAGATTAATTTCCTTGAAAAGTATTAATTTTTTGAGAAACAGAAGATCATGGTAAGGTGCGAGATTTGCAAAGGGGGCTGTGTACCATGCTTTGATATACAATTTTGCAATAAAAATACATATCTGTAAAATACTTCCTTCCTCTGAAACTGTTAGATGGAATTGATCTCTGTATAAAAAGATCTTTAGACAATAAATTGCTTTTTCCATCCACCGTGCATGATGCGTTGCCCCAGGAGCTCGAAGTTTACCTTTAGCACTTCTCCCAAAGAATAACAGAGTAAGTTGCAATAGCTCATTGTAATCATGGCGAGGCAGTTGAGTTTTCAAATTATTGTCGACAAAAGAAAGAATTTCAGTTATATCATTTTTAAAGATTTGCTGAACACGAGTTATTTCCATCGCGGACTTGATTTTCGTGCTGTCAATTTTAATCCACGATTTCTTGAAACGTTTAAATAAGGGAACGTCAGGGCCACTGGAGGGTGGCATCACCTTATCAAATACACTTTTCAATACAAGTTCATAAATGTGATGCCTACATGGTAAATACAATAAGTCTCTTTCTAACATTTGTTCCAATATATTGCAACAACCATTAATCCTACCAAAATTGGATGCTGTTGTATCGCAACATAATGCTTTAACCTTATCTACCATATCCCAATCCAATAGCACTTCAAAAACTGTATGGGCTTGCTCTCTACCGGATGAATTCGGTATGACTGGGATTCCTATAATCTGTTCTACTTCTCCATCTGTAATAATTATGGCTAATATGTCTTCCGTGTCACTTTCATTTAAATCTCTTAACAGTTTACTATCCCAATGAACTACACGGGCACTAAAGGTTATGTCTTTAAAATATAACTTATGCTTTTCTGCAATTTTTTTGCGCAAACTTTGGCTGCAGCGTTGTAGTGTGGTTCGGCTTATGGACAGATAATGAATTTCAAACTCCAGAGCTTCCGCTACCGCTGTTAGTACGTGAACTGCATCCCTGTCGCTGACTTTACATTTGTCTAACGCGGCAACTAACTTTTCGGTAATTATATTCTTTCTACCTACTAATCTTCTCCATCGTGACATCTTTCTTCCTCATCTTCATGTAGATAATCGTTCTCATCGGAACTTTCAACAGAAGAATTAAATTCTTAAAATAATATAAATTAAATAAATAAAAATTTCCATATATATATATATATATATATATATATATATATATATATATATATATATTTACATTATTACTAAAGTCTTCCTGACTTCTCTTTTCAGTAAGGCATATTATTTTTCCCGCTCTTCTTTGCTTTTTTCCTTTGCAGCTAATATTGTATCTAGGCCGCACATGTGTCCTTCCCTACCCTTTTTTCTTTGATTTATTAAAAATTCTTTGTCCTCTGTTATATTCATTTTTGAAAGGGCGTTTTGGTGTGCGATGTCAAATAAATTTTCAAATTCCTGCACAAAGGTTTCTTCATTTCTTAATTGCTTAAAAATACTAAGGTAATGTAAATATACTTATCAATAATAATGCAAATTTCGAAATTTAAATTAAGGTAACGACAGACAAGAATTGGCACGTTACAGATGCTGCTCGGTTAGTATAGATGAATCTGTAATCTGACAAAGGGGCACTGTATTTTTCTAACACATTCAACATTACGTAGAATTGCTTGCCTGCGAACTAATTTCTGTTTGTATGTAATTTGTTGTAATTTTACGTATATATTTTGTACGTTAGTAGTCACTAAACAATTGTGTACGTGTGAATTCCTTGTCTATTTTCTTTTGTCCTTGCATTTACCTTATTATCACCTGTTTTACTGTTGTTGTATTTTATATGTACCGTAATTTGCGTTATTGTTTTATGTGCGTATTTACTTAATGATCGGCATGATTGGTTTTAAAGGGTCACATGTTTGGTATTACGATTTTTATTCTGATTATTTATGACACAATGGTAAGTGTGACTTTTTTTTTTGTGTTTGTGTAACACTAAACGGCTTTTTATTTATGTTTCTCTTAATGTTATAATTTTGTACGCCCTTTACATTAACGGGCTGAACCACCATTGCGCAAAGCTCGTTAATTTTATTTTGAGTGGTTTCATTTTTTTTACCTGCCCCACACTTACCTCATCCAGCCTATCTAATTCAAATAGCACAGCGTACCTACCATTAGACGGCCAATTCTTTTCATCAGATTCCATTTTTGCGAGTAATTAAATATCAGACTTAAAAAATTCTAATATTTTAATTATTGCCAGAAAAGTCAAAGTAAGGCAAGCAATTCATTTGTGTAATAGTAACATTATTGTTAGTAAAGTCAAGATAAATCAGTTAGCAATTGTTTTGTTGTGGAATTTGCATTATTGCAGATAAGTTCAAATTACTTTTCAAGATAGGGTACCTGGGGGGATGCTACAGTACATTATAAATTTAGATTTATGTCTTTTAGTATGTAGTATTTACGACGTTTTTATTATAAAATTCGGTAATTCTGTTTGACTTTATTAATTAATGTTTCACCGAATGTACTTTGTTCATCATTAAATGTACAATTTAAAATATCTCAATGTAATTTATATTTTAAACTTTCATAACACGTTACAATTTAAGTTTTACGAATGAGAACACACGAAACTAAAGATAGAGAAATACGGTTTTTACTGTTTTATGACGTAAACGTAAGTTGTGATCAGGTACCTACTTTATTGATTTCGTAGCAATGTAACAAGTTTTGAACAGTTACAGCTCAAATAGTAATTGAAGCATTACTTTTTTCCATCTCTGTAAACTTCTTAATAATGAATCTTCATTTTCGGGAGAAAAGTATACATTACCTTTTTAATATGTGGTGTGCTGTACCTATTTCACCTACACAAAATTGTTTTTCGTCTGCTCTGTCTATAATCCGCTGCAAGCTATTATACGAGATTTTATAGACATTTTTTTTTATTCAGGCTACCCACGTTATTCGTTTGGGTTACGTATAACCTTATACAAAAAGGAAAACTATGTAAAACACATTCGGAATGTAAAATTTGTTGGAGAATCGCGTACTTTAATTTAAATCCAATTTCCCTTTGTAATAAGAGAGAAAATTTGTGTTCTTTAATGTGTTGTTTATTAAGTATTTTCCAAGTTTTGTTTTGCAATTAAATTATGTGTAGGTATAAAAGCAATCCGCTGTGAAATTTTAAAATAAACCGTAGACAATAGGATTTATTCCTTTTTTAATCATTTTCTCCAATTACAGACTGCGTGTGTACGTTCTATCAATAACCTTTATTCTTAATAATAATGGATTCGTTATACTCTGAACTTTTAGGGTAACAAACTTTGACTTTTCAATCAAAACAGCTCACATATACATATTTCTAAAAACTAAACTAAAAGAAGTACATAAATTCACTGAATGTAAATTTCGCAATGGAAGAGCAGACAAGTTTGCAATTTACATTCTTTAATGCTTTATCACGTGGTCGTGATTTTATCGAATATTCACCGTTAGTTTCGAAATTATAAGTTATTCATTAATACCGGACTTCATTTAATAGCAGACTTCTTTTTAAAGTGGAGCGAGAGAAAGGTTCTACCGTATTTTCATTTCACTTTAACAGGCTTGCCACATAAAAATCATATATATATATATATATATATATATATATATATATATATATATATATATATATATATGTACAGGGTTATTACAAATGATGTTCCCGATTTCAATTATAAATATTACTGGATTAACCTGTTTTAAGACACTTTCAGTTGGTACCACTGGAAAGAAAAACTCAAGTTTTGTTTACATTGATTTAAGTACACAAGTCACAAGTAGTACTTGAATTTTAAGAGAAATTGGTGCATTTGTAAAAAGAAATCAGTCAATAAGCAATGACGCTGTAGAGCAGGTAAGGGAAAGTTTTACGCGTAGTCCACAGAAATCTACTGTTAAATGCAGCAAACAGCTTGGTATACCACAGCCAACAGTTTGGAAAAATTTACGTAAACGTATAAATTTCAAGCCTTACAAACTTCAGCTTGTTCAAGCATTAAAACCAAAGGACAAAGTTCTAAGACTTTCTTTTTGTGAGAACATGTAGGCATTGATGGAAAATTAAAACTGTGCAAAATGTTTAGTCTTTAGTGATGAAGCCATATCCCACTTGTGTGGTACCGTCAACAGACATAATGTCATAATATGGGGTTCGGAGAACCCACACACCTACATCGAGCACTTACACTCCGAAAATTAATTTGTGTTGTACTATCATTTACAACAAAGTGTACGGACCTTTTTTCTTTGTTGGACAAACAATAAATGGAATAAATCTTGGACAAGATGACGGAATGGCTTCTACCGAAATTAGAACAAGAATCCCTAAACTTCATTCTGGACTTCAAAATCGGCTGCCTGGCACATGAATCGGCCGTGCAGATCCAAGTGATGGTGTACTCTTGAACTGGCCTCCAAGATCTCCGGACATCACCCCTGTGATTTTTTCTTGTGAGGATACATCAAACATAAAGTGTACATACCACCAGAAAGCATACCTGAGATCCAATAACGGATTACCAGAGCTATCGAAACAATCGACCTGAACACTCTTAACAAAGTATGGCAAGAGCTTGATTACACGCTTAACATCTGTCGTATCACAAGGGGTTCCCATATGGAACATTTATAATTCTTGGCACCTGGGATGAAACTTTTTAAGTTTTTCTTAAAATATAACCATTTTATTTTTTTGTATAATAAATAAAACTAGATTTATGTGCACTTGAAATCATGAACATCATTTGTAATAACCCTGTATATAGGGTGTGGCGCGAAGAGTTTTGATTAAAAGTAATGGCGGATACAGTGATGTTAAAAGTCTGAAATTACCAAGCTGTAGATTTTGGATGACGCTGAGTTCAAATGTAATATTGTCCTGTATGTGGCACTACCGGTTATACCGGAAGTAGACGGCAACTTTGTTATTTTAAATGGAACCTTATATTTTTTATTTTATTGCCGAATTCTACATGAAATTTTAGATAAAATTTGTGCACAATGTCCTATACCAAAAATGAAGTATTTTCGAAATATTTCGATTTTTTTTTAAATTTTGAAAAAATCCTAGTCCACATTGAATAACGATATCTCCATTAATAACGAAGCTAGTGACATGAAATTGTAACCAATAAACAACAAGCGCTTGCCCGTTAACTCCATGTATTCATCTCATTGATATGTCATACAGGATGTTTTAAACTTAGCTGCCAACATGCACAATTTAAATCATTTATAAGTTGCTTACTTTAAATAGAACACCTTGTATTTTATTACATTTTCCGCCGTATTTTTTTAAGCCAATTCGTTTGGTATCAGTATTCCCTATACCTAAATCCAACCACTTTTGAGATATTTCATTATCTTAGTTAAAACATAACAACACTTAATTATTTCAGCATTAGTAAAGGATAGGCCATGATTTCCATTATATAAGGTCATATTTTGTTATTTTTTCATGTTATTAATTCTGAAAGGAACCAGTAGCCTGAAAGGATTATTAATTGTGGATATCATTAAAAACGTTGACTAGGTATTTTGTATTAATTTAATTAGATAACTTACAAACAAAAATAACTAAATGTAATATTAAACAAATAAAGTTTTATAATAAGTGTTCAAAATTAGCACCATCTACTTCTAAACATGTATCAATCCTTTTCATTAAGTTATGTCTTGTAATTCTGGAAATATGGTCGGGTGTTAGAAAATTAAAAGCAAGTAAGAGGTTTGGAAAATACCTGATTTTTAATGTAACCCCAAATACCAAAATCTAGAGGAGCCAAATCAGGAGAGCGAGCTGGCCAACGAAACGGACCCTTATTGGCAATCCATCTATCATCAAACATGTCGTAAAGATGCTGAGCAACAGGCCCAAAGTTATGAGGAGGTGTTTCATCTTACTGATACCAAGCTGAAGCCGCCTCTTCATTTCTTAAAGTATGTAACGCCGGTCGTATGGCTTCTTCTAAAATGTGGCAATATCTTGTACCATTTAAATTTTCATCATAAAATTTTAATGCTAAAATTTTATCATCTTTTATTGCACAAAAACATTAAAACTCCAACTATCTTGGAAATAACGTTCTCTACTAACATGTGGATTTTCATTAGACCAAAAATGGGAATTATGTCGATTAAATAATCCACTTTTGCCAAACTTTGCTTCATCACACCATATAACTTTTTTTATGAAGTTTTCATCCTCTTGGGTCTTCATTAAAAACCATTCACAGAATTCTACCCTTCGAGGAAGATCACCTAATTGTAAGTGTTGCACCAAATGATATGAAAATGGTTTCCATTTGTGTTTTTTTAAAATGCGATTAATTATTCTCGTCGACAAAGTAAGATCTCTCTCACAATCTCTAATGGGCCTCCATTTAGAGGCCGTAAAATAACCCAAAACAATAATTTCGTTTATGTCACTGTCCACTAGTGGTTGATTTTTATTAATTTTTGTCTTAAATTGACCAAACTGACGGCAGTTTTTAAGCAATCTTCTTACAATATCACCAGTTGCATTTGGTCGATTTGGATATCTTTCTGCAAAAACACGGCAAGTCCGTTCAACAATTCTATTACACTCGCCGTAAATAATAACAAGATTTAAAAAATCATCATTAGTAAATCCTATATTTGCCATTATTTACTATGAAATACAAACTGGTAAAGAAAACTGGCAAAACAACATAAACAATTAACGTTCTAACTATCAAATCTTTGACAGCCATGGCCTGCTCTTTATTAATGTTGAAATAATTAAGTGTTGTTATGTTTTAACTAAGATAATGAAATATCTCAAAAGTGGTTGGATTTAGGTATAGGGAATACCGATACCAAACGAATTGGCTTAAAAAATACAGCGGAAAATGTTACGACAAAGGAAGATATGATGCAGAGAGTCTTACTTGCTTTTAATTCTCTAACACTCGACCATATTTCCAGAATTAAAAGAGATAACTTAAGGATTCATAAATGTTTAGAAGTAGATTGTGCTAATTTTGAACACTTATTATAAAACTGTATTTGTTTAATATTACATTTAGTTATTTTTGTTTGTAAGCTATCTAATTAAATTAATACAAAATACCTAGTCAACGTTTTTAATGATATCCATAAATAATAATCCTTTCAGGCTATTGGTTACTTTTCGGAATTAATAACTTATGAAAAAATAACAAAATATCACCTTATATGATGGAAATCATGGCCTACCCTTTACTAATGTTGAAATAACTAAGTGTTGTTATGTTTTAACTAAGATAATGAAATATCTCAAAAGTGGTTGGATTTAGGTATAGGGAATACTGATACCAAACGAATTGGCTTAAAAAAATACAGCGGAAAATGTAATATAATACAAGGTGTTCTATTTAAAGTAAGCAACTTATAAATGATTTAAATTGTGCATGTTGGCGGCTAAGTTTAAAACACCCTGTATGAAATATCAATAAGACGGATATATGGAGTTAACGGGCAAGCGCTTGTTGTTTATTGGTTACAATTTCACGTTACTAGCTTCGTTATTAATGGAGACATCGTTATTCAATGTAGACTAGGATTTTTTCAAAATTAAAAAAAAAATCAAAATATCTCGAAAATACTTCATTTTTGGTATAGGACATTGTGCACAAATTTTATCTAGAATTTCATGTAGAATTCGAAAATAAAATAAAAAATATAATATTCCATTTAAAATAACAAAGTTGACGACTACTTCCGGTATAACCGGAAGTGCCACATTCAGGACAATATTATATTTGAACTCAGCGTTATCCAAAACCTTAGTTTGGTAATTTCAGATTTTTAACATAACTGTTTCTGCCATTACTTTTAATCAAAAATCTTCGCGCCACACCCTGTACATATATATATATATATATATATATATATATATATATATATATATATATCTAGCTATTGGTAACATTTTGGCCTAAAATTGGTACTTTGTTTATGGTAACTTAGTGTTTTTTCCTAACCTTATCGTATTCTTCACATATTTGCTTGTTTTCGTTTTCTTATGGCATATACATATATTCCATTAAATTCCCGTTTTCATGTACTTTACCATTTAGATTTAGAATATTATTATCCTAACTGACTCCATATTTGTTACCTATATCTTCATTCCAATTTTTCTTTTTGAAGACATAATTTTGATTCAGATATTATTACTGGTAAGAGTAGTAGGATAGCTATTAATTCATTTTCGTGTTTTAGCCATCTTACGCTTATAGTATTACAAAGGGTACTATTTATTTAATGCCAATTTCAACTGATATTGAAACTATTACGCCATCAGATATAGTTAAATATTACTAATACCATTTCTTTAATGTCATCAGTAATACTACAGCATGTTTCCTTTTGTGTTTCTTACATTAATGAAAGATATTGTGAAAGATATATCCTCATATGTACCCTATTTGCAGGAAGATGTTGTAACAAGATGCCAAAGTGTTACTACAAAGATTGCAACAGCACATCCAAATCTAAAAAGACAAAGAACCTTAGGTTTCTGCCATTTCCTAAGCCTTCACGCCATATTGCAAAATGTTTATTGTGGCTGGAGTTATGTGGAAACGAGAACCTTTCTGTTTCCAACATTTCAAAAAATACTTACATTTGCCAAAAATATTTAATTGGAGATAACTCAACATTCAAACATAACCCCACATCCCAATTATTATGCTAATTCTCACTTAAGCCCTAAAGGTACATCGATGTTGGAAAACAAGTATTTTACTGGCATTACAATAATCCAATTCGAGGTACTGTATAATTTTTTAGATGAAAGTATTATGTCAAACTTACGATATTCAAATCGGAATAATGTCCTATTGAAGAATAGATATAGTAGAGACAAGTCATACGTCTAAGAAGAGGGTATACTCTCAAGGAATTACGAGAGGAATTATCAATATTTTATAATATGAGCATGATACATGTATCTGTAATGTTTTACACATGGGTTCAGTTTATTTATTTGCAGTGTTGCTGTATTCGTAACGACTTAGTAAACGGAGCTCGTGCAACAGAAATGAAAGATATGTTAAATGGAAGGTTAACAATATATATCCAAAAACTATTCTCTGGGTTAACTATGTTACAATTTTTGTGTCTATAGACCGACTTTTGTTCGTTCGCTTCACAAGTAATCTAAATGTCGGTATTGAAAAAGTGCCCATAAGTTCACTTCAAAAAATATTCCTTGATCAACTGTAGAATATATCCAAAAGTTAACCATTACGGTTGATATAAACTCATGCTAAAAGAATATCTTTCGTGCATTCTGTACAATGGGTTAAGAGTTAACTATACTTGTTATATAATGATCGACTTCAAAAGGTGTACAAAGAGTAAATATTATGGTTAGAAATAATCCGCACTAGAAGAATATCTTTGGTTGCTCTATTCAGATTTCTTAATGCTGACTTTTGGGAGTGCACAGCTACATACAAGTTAATAAAAGTTAAATAGATTCTATTAAATAACACTTTATTACTTATAAAATGAAAAATTACATAACATTAATAAGAAGCTTTAACAGAAAATATGAAAACACTAATGAAAAGCGATTACGTATACAAATGAAACTATTATGCTTTTAAACAGTGGAAACACTCGAAACAGGTACTGCATTCTAATCCACATTTTGGTTGCTGAGAGGATTTCTATATCAGTAGCCAAAGGAATTGTTTTCCGGACAGCAACTACAAAAGGTTCATATTGTGAAATACCTTTTTTTCTATTTATGAAACTGCATACAGTTACAAACTATAGTAATCGGCTGTTTTAAAGTTTTTTATAATTAGGTATGCAGTTACATCACGATACTCAATAAAACAAAATTTAAGCTAATGATCAATGTCCTTCATCAAACAAAAATGTATTTAAAGCTACATTTCTTCTGTAGCAAAAGTTAGTGTGCTCAATTGAGATTTTAACTATATATAGATAAAGTAATACCTATTTTCAACTCCATTTAGTCGCACATTCGAACCATTAATCAATCAAATAATGCTATTATTTTTTGTATATTGAAGACTTGAATTTTATTAAGGACCATTTCAGTATCTCATCCTCTGTATCCTGAAATGGGAAATAAGTTACTATATATATATATATATATATATATATATATATATATATATATATATATATATATATATATATATATATATATATATAATACTTGCTCTGCTTAATTAAGTTTAAATATGTAAACTTGAAACTGATATACACACTGCAATAGACGAAGTATATAAACGAATTTATATAGAGGTACCATTCAATGTCTATTGCCCTCGTCGGGAATGTTTACCGCCACGTCATCATATACAATCGTATGGTGCAATATGAAAAACATGAGTCAAAATTATTTTCGTTGCAATAAATTCTGATTAGAAAATATACCCTGAGATGGCAGAATTTAAAACTGAAGTATTTCAAAATACAATTATTTATTTATTGTGATTTATTTTGTAAAAATTAGAGAACGTTGATTATCGTAATGGTAACGGTTGAAAAACAATATCCTTAAAAATCTAACAGGTGTTTGGTACGTTATTTTTACTGCCTGAATATTATGTAGGTTATAATCTACGAACAATGCAATTTTCAACAAAATGTAAACATTTAATAATTGCAGCGGAATTATAAAAACATGAGAATGGTTGTGTTGAAAGTTGCTGATAAATAGTCATACAATTGGTTGGTCATTCAATTTATAGGTTAAACAATTTGCATGGAACAACTGTAGAGCTGCACTATTTACACCTCGCAAGGCTACTACGTTTCATTATCATAATTTCGTATTATTGATACCAATTACTAATGTAAATGTATTAAATTAACACGCTTGTATTAACTATTGTACGTTGTAGAAACATGCCTTTTAAAGTGTGAAACTTTGTAATCGGGGTCACTATCTACATTCGAGCTCTCAGAATAGCTTCCGATGTTAACAACCAGTTCACCATTTCTTCCCAGTTATACCACTGCTTTATTGTTTCTTCAGTATGTCGCACACAATTATCCCATACGGTTTCATCACATTGCTGTAAAGCCTTGTTCCACATAGCAATTACGTTCTCATTTTTATAGCCATCTCGCCCAATATGCTTTTCATAATACCTCTTTGCGTGTGCCCATACTAATTCTATGGCATTAAACTCACTGTGATATGGTGGTAATCTTAATACTTCGTGTCCGTAGCTTCTTATTATTTCATCTACTTCGTTCCTTTTTTTTGTATTTGAAGTGATTTAATTAGACCATACAACTCGGTTTTGAAGAGTGTGAGATCCTGACTGATGTGATTCTGTGTTAACCAGGAAACCATATTGCCTTTTGTCCTGGATGAAGTTGGTAGCTTTTGAACTAACGTTGAATCATTGAGTAGTACTCAATGGTTGAATGGTACGGTGCATTATCAATTATAATTAGCGAAGGCTCTTCTAAATGTGTTAGCAAATGTTCAGTAAGCCATTTTTTAACAATGTTCCCATTCATTTCACCATGATAATCTTCCTTTAACGATCTTGATGCAAATAACAGAGCAGCACCTTGTACAAATCCTCTGGCGGATCCGGCGTGATTATAAATCTCTTGTCGTCGTAGGCTTGAGGTTTTCGTACACTCCTAATGCCTTCATCCTGCCATGATTTTCCTGCATTTCATCTATAAATACTTGCCGACGATTAGGTGAATTGATCTCTTTAATGTATTGTTTAACAAATTTTATTCGCATTTCTGCGATATAACTTTTTTCCAATGAAGCTCTACGGTTAGAGTTTGTTTGAATTTGAATCCTAGCGACTGGATTGCAGGATGAAGACTATCCACATATGTATATCTACCGATATGTATATTTAATTCGGTATATGTCTATGTTTTCAATTAAAAATTTTATGAAAGTCTTCTAATTGTCCTACAAGCATCAATAGTAGCTACATTAGATAAAGAAGGTGATCAGAAAATTAACTATAAAGTACCGAAAGTATTGACGATATTTAAATAATTTAGATGAATAAATATGAATTAATAGGTACTATTAAATATAATGATGGTTTTCTTTAAATAAAAAAAAATAATGTTGAAGATATAATAATAAAACAAATTTAAATAACTTGTAAAGTTAATGAGTCATTCTCAATTTTAGATCTGTTTATATTATTCTCGGAAAATAGGTAAGGCTGATGTAGCCTACCATTGTGTATATAAACAATGGTATTACTATGCGGGTACGTTGACGTTAAATGCTTACTTTAGTATTTACTCTGGAAATAATAATCTGAATATTTATGAAAAAATTAGAATTTTATTATTTACGAATTTTTAAAAACTTTCGATTAGTTATGTTGATCAGATACAAGTAGTGCACAACAACTTCTCTAACGTTCCCTTAGTTAAAATACCGGTGGTATATAAATGAAAATTCTTTAAATGTAAAGAGAGACAGCTGATCATGAGAGACAATTTATTGAAATCAGTTTGAAACTTGTTTGGTACAAAATACTTTTTAACACTTCATTCACCGAAGTTAACACTATAAACAAAGAATGTAATACCTGTATATTACGTTCTTTGTTATAATGTAATTTATTAATATAAAGAATTCACACAATTTGTAGAGGATCTATGGATAACTGTTTTCTATGCGATAGTCAAGATATACAATACAAAATGTCATTTATTCTGATCCATATGCACTTATATCATAGCACAACTTTCAAGGACTAAATTATGTGGTCATTAAATTATTTTTAAATCTTATGTTTCCCAGCTGTTATCTTTTTTAACTCATAAAATTAGATTTAAAATAACATATACGAAATAAATGCGTCGATTAACAGAAAAAAATCATCAAAACGCACCCTTCAGTGCAAACAAACGTATATCATTTTAAGCTAACTTTTGGGTGTTCATGATGGGCAAAAAAGGACACAAACACTATTATGTATCCTTTATGGTTAGCTTTTGTATGTTCTGTAGACTGTCAACTTTAAATGCTGCTCAAATGTTAACCCCAGCTGTTTATTTCTGGAACGCTTCAGGAGATATGCTAAATGATACACATAGGTAAACCTGGATGAATACGTTTAAAGTTAACTGACGCAGTTATATCTAACAATCTAATATATATATATATATATATATATATATATATATATATATATATATATATATATATATATATATATATATATATATATATATATATATATTATATTTATTTATTTATAGAAGATTGACTTTTATGAATCGAGTATGGTTACTATAGGACATTTAGGGTTAACTTTGGTTGTGTGGGTTCTTGATAGTACCGAGATCAGGATGCAAAAGTCTCGCAACTTCCAACGACAGGGAAACACTCATTACAGCTATAAATATTACAATACTATAAAATTTTTAGTGGGGGTCTCAGCTAGAGGTGCAGTTATATATAATAATGTGGGGGTTCAATATCTGATGTAGAGTTATTTAAAAATCGTGACATTTTGTTGTTATTGGAAGAGAATGATGTGTTGATGATAGATCGAGGATTCACTGTTCAAGAAGTGTGTGACGAAAATAAATTAAAATTAATCATTTCGCCATTTTTAGCAGGGCGATCCCGCTTAACTGCAGAGGAAGAAATTTTAACAAAAATAATTGCTAAATGCCGCATTCATGTTGAACGCTCCATTGAGAGGACAATAGTTTATCAAATATTGTCAAAACCTATTCAAATATCAATGTTACCGTTAATTTCAAGTATATTTAACATAATTTGTTTATTGGTAAATCTAGAAAAACCACTTGTCACTTAATTTAAGGGACTAAAGGTTTGTATAAATTTAGAATATCATATACCATCAATTTTATTAAATGTAATAATAAATATAGCCATTATAGTTTCATTTTTTTATATATTTGTAAATACGTAATTAGTAGAAACAAGTGATAAAATTAAACAGAAAATGTCAAAAATGGTACCAAATTGTATAAGCTGCAACTTGCAAATAAGTAACATTAAAGTTGCAAGATGGCTTAAATTATTGAACTATAAATTAATTCTACTAATACATATAATTTCAAAGGTTGTTACATTTATATATTAACAATCGGACCGCTAGGCCAGATTTTTTTTTTGTTGAATTACTAAAAAATAAGTTTATGTATATTACTTAAACCATTTGCAGGTTAAATTATGAATAAATTTGTTAATTGAAGCAAAAATAAAAAATGGTGACACGTTGGTCTCATGGAGCTCTGATTTAGTCATATCGGCCATTTGAGACCAATGTGTCACCATGATCATCTGCAAGTCTTGACTTGTTGAATGATGCTTCGCTTGCGCTACAATTTGTTGAATGTTACATTTAGTAGTTATTGAAACTGCGACGCGTGAAGATGTCTGCATACGAGAAAGAACAAGAAACAGTACGGCGTTTGTGGCAAGAATATCTTTCTGATGAAGACGACGAAAAAGTTTTTGAGCCCGACGCTACGTCAGAAGAATTCGAATCAGACGAAAACTCGGATTCCGATTCATCAGATTAAAGTCGGCCATCTAAAAAAAAATAAAAATTTTGACAAAAAATTCAGCGACTAAAATGAGTGAAAGTTCACAAAATGACGACCCTGGACCATTAACATCGACAGGAGATACAACAAATTTGTGATCAACGGAAAAGGAGCAACATGTAAATGAGACAATTGAAAATGTAATCCAACAAATGCGGAGTATATCATCACGCGATGATGAAGAGGAACAACATGGCAATAATTGTGAATCTCAGAGGCAAAAAGTGACCGGTCTTAATTTAAAAAAAATTAATTTCAATGAAGAACGTACTGGTTTTCGAGCACAGTTGTACGAAACAATGTTTAACAAAACCCCTTATGATTTTTACAAGTTGTTTATAAACGACGAAATCATAAACCTAATGGTAAATATTCATTTCGTTCATTTTTTATTTATTTTTTTGTAATTTTAGGTAACTGAAACTAATGGTTATGCTGATCAACGTATTGCTAAAAATGTGTACCCTAATGCTCGTATAAAAGTCTGGAGACCAACTAATACTGAGGAAATAGAAAAATTCCTTGGGACTATTCTTTGGATGGGCTTATGCCCTTTTCCTCAATTACAAAACTATTGGTTGAAGGACAAAATATATAACAATTATATACGAAATATCATGCCTCGTAACAGGTTCCAACTGTTATTACAAATGCTGCACTTTAGTGATAACAGTATTTTATCTGATGACAGGTTGCAAAAAATCAGTCCTCTTTTGGAAAAATTGAAATCTACATTTCAGGATCCAATTACGCCTTCCGAGAATGTGTGCATCGATGAAACTTTGGTTCCGTTTCGAGGTCGATTACAATTTTGCAGTATATAAAAAATAAGAGGCATAAATTTGGATTCAAGTTATTTAAGTTATGACTAGAAAAAGGCTACACCTACAATTTTAGTGTGTATTGTGGCAAATCAAAAAATGAAGACATGTCAGTTCCATCCAAAATTGTTTTAGATCTGCTTGGTAATCTTCTCAATAAAGGCCGCACCGTTTACACGGATAACTGGAATAGTCCGTCAGTTTAGCTACTGAGTTACTAAAACGTAATACATATTTGGTTGGTACTTTGCGTGTAAATCGAAAATATAATCCAAAATCCGTCACTCAGAGTAAACTAAAAAGGGGAGAATCGGTTGCTGCTGAATGCAAAGAAGGAGTTGTTGTACCAAAATGGCGAGACAAGCGCGAAGTGCTTTGCCTAAGTACTAAACATACCGATGAAATGGTAAATGTACCAAAAAGAGGGCAAGAAGTTTTGAAACCTAGGATTATTGTGCAATGTAATAAGTGTAAAGCATTTATCGATCTTTCGGACCAGATAAAGGCTTATAACACATCTTTACGACGGAGCCTGAAATGGTACCGAAAATAAGCGTTAGAGCTTTTGACTGGAACATCTCTAGTAAATATCTCAAGAAATAGCCAATAAAAAGATGTCCATCAGTAAATTCAGAGAAGAAGTAGTCAAAGGATTACTGAAAGGTGAAAAACAAGACGACGTACAAGGCACATCTGATGTAGCACTTGAAGAACCAGCTCATGTACTCAAACATGTTGGGAGAGCTACCACAAGACGTTGTACGATATGCTATGGAAAGATGTCTAAGGAGGTTGGATCCAAGGAAGCAGGAAGAAAAACGCCTCAAAGTTCCCTAAAATGTGGAGAATGTGACAAACATTATTGTCTTTCCTGTTTTTTTAAAGTACATAAAGCGGTAAAAACATAAGATTTATTGTACAATATTTTTAGTTTAATTTTAACTCTTTCATGCTTTAAACGAATGTTAAAAGAAATAATTTCATTTGCTTGTATTTAAAATATATACCTGTATATCATTAAAAATTTTAACCAAAAGGTCGCCTTTTATGAAAGAAATATTTCTCCGGATCAATTTGCTGTTGTGGTGACACGTAGATCTCGTACGAACAGGCCAAATATAGCGAACGGATCGACAGGCTACGCTTTTCACGTTGGCATTGATTTCAATGCAAAGCATGAGACACACGCGGCTTCATACAGCAAAATGTTTCGGCAACTCACTTGAGTCCAGGTTGGTCTCATGCAGCACATAAGTCCGAAACATGTATGAGACCATGTTGGTCTCATTTGGCACTCAACGTGTTAATAAAGACACTTATTCAGTTATGATTTGCACTAAAATCAAATAGTGATCAATTACGAAGGATCTTCATCACAAACAATTCCGGAATGTGCATGTTATAATACATAGTGCTTAATTTACTAACTAAACTTTGTATAATAATTGGATCTACATCGTCTAGTTTAACCTTAAAAACAAGCAACCCTGCACTTGACCATACAACAACATCACATTCTTGTACATTAAAAATTAACAGTGTTGTTGTAACTTGATATAAGTATGGATGGTGAGATTTTATAAAAACAATTTCCATTTTTTTCAGACACAAGTAATGTACTTTTTATTCGTCACACTTCTTTAAAATCACAAGGCGTTTTCCTTCAAGAACCTTCGGACACTTGATCTCGACAACTATTGTTATAATATTGTTAGATGTTATTATTCCATCTGGGCTACAGGCGAAGTGAGGGTAATCCTTATTTGCACACAAACCCATTTCAACGAATTCCCATTTGGTTGTAGGTATGTAGCAATATATTCACTCCGTGCTTTCGATTCATTTTTCTTTCCATACTTCATTGCTGGTACCACAATTGCAGGAGTTAATTCCCATAAGTGTTTTGCTAACAAATTACATTTTGCAGACATAGTTTTTAAAGAACATGCAACTTTTGTGTTTGATGCTGTGATAAAATATGATCTCCATTTTTTCCATTCCATAGATCCTTGAATTTCAGCACCTGTGATTTCAAATGGATTGTTTTCATATCGTGACATATACTCTGCCATACTTTGTTTAAATATTGAAATTTGTTGCTTAATGATTTCAATGAATGAAAATAATCATATTTTACTTTTAAAACAAACATTGAAAGTGGAGTCTATTTTTGGAGGTCACAAATAAAATTATTGAGTTTACATTTCGAGTATAGTTTCGTGGCCTCGAATCAAAGATGCTCTACGTATTGGGTTAAACCTCACAGTTGGGTATTGTTTGCTGGCAACAGGGCCCGGGTTTTTCACTTTAGCACCTAAACGCCATTCACGAAGTTTGCTTGTGCATGCTAATTTGTTATGTCCATTTTCCCTCACAAACTTCTCCAAAAAAGTGATAGAGCACTGGCGTGACTACATTTACTTAGCGCGGACTGTTTAGAAACGCATGCACCACTGATAAGTGTACACCTTAAACGCACAGTCTATGTACCTTGGTATCTATAAACATTTTCTACAGGTGTAATCTATTTTTATTCATGTATATAACAGTATTATCTGTAAATATGGTAACTAGTAGCAAAACAAGAAAGAAGTAATATAAAAAAATGTATTTCTCTAAAAAAATAGTTTGTTACATATAAGGACGATTTACAAATTGCAATGACAACATTTTGTTATTGTTACACAATGTTCGTTACAGATCGCTCGTTTACATATTTCGCAACATTTTCTAGTTTCTTTTGAAATGATGATTCTGATCTACAAACAAAACAGCTGCCAGCTTAAAATTTTACAAAATTATTTATTCAGTGCTTGGAAAGTAGGTAAATCATTAACGATAATTTGCAGAAAAAAACTCCTACAATTAGCGGCGTTGTAGGCATTCTTCAGGAAAATTGGTAATTACATGACCAAATATCTATTTAGGAATGTATTTTATAAAATTACTTAGAGTAAATATGTATGCTATATGCATCTGTAAACAGCTTTGCAAAAAAATTAAGCAAATACTGCTTTTCTCATTTAAAATCTATGTAGGTACCCGGGTACCTAACCGTGCACGTAATTATTTTAGGTAAACGTGCGATACTTTTATAGCCTTACAGGTATAGCAAAGATCTGCAGGTCCTAGCACCGCCTGTGATTACGTCCAAAGGTAAGCGAGTTATTTGGGTATTTAGACTGTAACGTTAAACCCCGATTGTGTAGTGTCAAATACTCTGGCGCCCTTTCCAGTTTTATGTCAACCTCAACCCCTACTGTGACTTATTTGTGGCAACCTATTCTATTGTGCGCAAAATTAAGTAACACCTTACCCACCCCACCAACTCAGCAGTCGAGAAAACCCCCAATTTTACTTGTTATTCCGGTTTATACCGTAACAGCTTTAATTTTTGTACTCAAGGTTATTAATATTATTATTAGCTGGAAAATTTATAATCGGAAAACCGACGTTCTTACAGTTATAATTATAATAAATTTCTTCAACAACCGCATGGTAAAGACTAATAATAATAAAAATAATGATAGTAATGTTTTAACGTTACTGTGTAAAAGCACTTACATTCGTCAAGAAATATCACATAGTTGATTATATGAAAAATGCATAAAACATAACAGTGTACATGACTAAATTACACAAAATTACTATATCTTACCTGATCAATAAATTCCTGAAATGAGTAGAACGCATTTCGCCTTAATTAGTTTTTTGTGGCATTTTTAAATTTGTCGAAATGAAGATTTCGGCAACATTTAGTCTAAACGTTAAAGCATTTTTCTTGTATTACATTCGTGTTGGTCAGATTGCTCGATAAACATAGACAAATTATTGTTGATGAAGCAAACTGCTAAAGACCTTGTGACAGTCCTCACTATACCCTGAATCCGAAATTACTGCTATACTGGGAAAACAAAACGATTTAAATTCCAGAAGCCTTGCTACAAATGTTGCCATATCTTAGATAGCTCCTTGTTTGAATCAAAGAAGACTTTGTCGGACTCTTTTGGTTCAGGACGATGACAACCGCAATAGTTGGTTAGTAAGGTAACGATGAGACGTGTAGGTAACGTAGGATAGACAATTAAAAACGCTTACAAGAAAAGTCGATTTTACATTGAGTTGGAAACTGTCTGTGTTGTAAAACTTTTCTAAAAATGAAATAGTGTTTAAGCATATTTGAAATAAACAGTAACCGGAGTGCTAAGTGGATATTGGCAGTGTATACGTAATTGAGAATCTTGTCAAGACATGAATAAAAACATTAAGTTTAGTTATAAACGTTAAAGTGGGTATTTGGTAAATTACCTATTTAGTAGAAGCAGGAACATTTAAGATAGCGCCATCAGAGCTAAGACAGAGTGTAGAACATCAGAGGCCTATTAGTGCGCGAGCGTTTTCAATTCCATCGGTTAATTAGAGTAGATCAACAGTCTTAATTAAGAAATTAATAAGTAAGACCAATTTATACATCGTTTTGTAGTGAAATATTGATTTTCATTAAGGATAGTGAATTCTAATTGCTATAATATGTTCCATAATAGTTGATAGCAGCAAGACGGGTGGGTGTACAGCGAGAACGTACTGAACGCGTTCTAGGAAAGTTCGGAGACCAAAGAGGCAATGAGAGTGGTGAACGCCTGGTGAACATCTATGTCGAGAGAAGCCTGTTTGTATCTAATACGTAGTTTAAACATAAACATGTGCATATGTATACATGGCAAAGAGGTGAATGTAAACGTATGGTTGACTTGATAGTGTACGATAAACGACTTAGAAACCTGGTGAGACAAAAGTGATGCGCGGATCGGAGTGTGGATCGGACCACTTTTTGGTTGTATCTAGAGTATGTTTAGGACAAAAGTGGGTCTGTAGTAGGAAAACAAACGTAGTGCAAACGTCCAGAATTAGAGTAGACAAACTAGTAGGTAATGGTGCGAGAATTAAATATGCGAATTCTGTGAGTGAAGAGTTGAATGTGAATGAAACAGTGTGGAACGAACAAATAAAGACACTGACGTTGAAAGTGCATGAATAAGCTTGAATAATTATGTTGTCAACTGTGCCGTGCGAATATGTGGAAGAGCGACTGTAAGTAGCTGTGCGGTGCGGATATGTGGAAGAGCGACTGACAGAAAAAATGTGGTTGATGGAATGAATCGGTAAAAAATGCAATATGTAAGAAAAAAGATGCGTACATGGCAACAACTACTGCAAAAAATAAGACTGACAAAAAGATTTATGAGGTGTACAGGTTAAAAAACAAAGAAGCGAAGGAGGCAGTAAGAATAAGTAAAGAGGAAGTGATGGTTATGGAAGGAGAGAAAATGCAGACCGATATTAAGGGAAACAAAATTCCAAAATCTGGCTTCAGGAGTGATGAATACGAGCAACGAAATAGTATGGGACGATTGTGAAGTGAGGAAATTCTGGCAAGAATATTTCGGAAAGCTGTACAGCAGTGAGGGAAGTAAGACTGAAGGGTTAAATAAGGAGAATGTGGAAGGAATGGTGAATGAAACTGAGAAGAATATTGCGATAAATGAGGTAGAGAAAACGGTAGGAAGATTGAAAAACGGTAACATAGCAGGCGTAGATGAAATCACTGGTGAAATGCTAAAGTATGGATGTGCAAAGCTTATACGAATATTGAGTGAATTATTAAACGTATGCCTTAGGTGTGGAAAAGTGCGATGATTGTACCACTGTATAAGGGTAAGGGGAACAAGGGTGATTGCAAGAACTACAGAGGAATAGGTGTGCTCAGTGTACCTGGTAAAGTGTGTGGAAGAATTATGATTGATGGAGTACGAGAAACTTCACAAACTAAGATTTGGGATGTGAAGGGTGGCTTCATGCCAGGGAGAGGATGTGCTGATTGGATTATTGCTCTCCAGCAGGTGATCGAAAAGTGTTTTAGTGTAAAAAGGAAGCTGTACTGTGCGTTTGTAGATCTGGAGAAAGCATACGACAGAGTGGATAGCTAGATGCTGTGGGAAATGAATATGGCGTAAGTAAAGGTTTAATAAACGGAATAAGGGCAGTATACAACGGTGTTAGGGTGAGAGGAGGTATGAGTGAATACTTTAGTATTCAGCAGGGTGTGAGACGAGGCTGTGTGATGTCACCGTGGTTGTTCAATGTATACATGAATAAACGTGTTAGGAAAGCATATATCGATACAAATGGTGTAACGGTTGGTGACGTAAATGTACGAGTTCCGGTGTATGCAGATGATACAGTCTTATTCAGTGACAGTGCGGATGAGCTACAAACTGCTCTGAGGAAGTTTGATACAGTCTGTGAGAACATGGACCTAAAGGTAAACGCGAACAAAACTAAGATTGTGGTGTTAAATCCGGAAGGTGGAAAGGAGAGAGTATTTACTCTGCAAGATGAAATTGTGGAAAGAGTGGACGAGTTAGTATATCTGGGTAGAATATTTACTGCAGATGGTACAATGGATGGTGAGATTGGACGAAGGGTCAATTCTGGAAGGAAAGTGATTGGAAGTATGTGGACTATAATGAGAAACGAAAGCATGAGCCTAGCTGCGAAACGAGCAATCTCTAGTAACGTGTTTGTCCCGTCAGTACCGTATGAAGTGAGACATGGATATGTCAAAAAAAGTACGAAAGAAGAATAAACGCCGTGGGTGTGAAATTCCTGAGAACCGCATGTGGTAAAACGAGAAGGGATAAGATAAAGAATGAGTGTATAATGACGGACGGTGGCGAGGAAAAGCCGATGATGGATAGATATAAAAGTAGTACATTACATTGGTTTGGTCACCGAGCTGGTAGCGTAGTGGTGACACGACCTGCTTAGCATTCGGGAGGTGATGGGTTCGATTCCCGTTACCGTGTACCTTGTATGAAGTTTTTTCAGGGGGTTTTCCTCATACACATTGTTACGGTAAAAATGCTCACTAGGACAAGGTTACAGATAAACCTGGTTTTTGCACGGCTAGCTCGGCGTGCGGGTGAGGGTCCGTCGGAAAAAGCAGTTTCTTCTCCGTAGGATACACCATCTACCAAGGTCGAAATCGGAGAAATGTCGCAATAGGTTCCGGTAGGCGCCAGGATATTCCAAACGAACACACCAGGGTGTTTTAAAACGCGAAATAAACGACGGTACGTGATGGTACGAATACCCGACTTACCCCACTTACCAAATCGTAACACTAATAGATCCAGGTGTCCGCAATGCTGCTTCACCTGAAAGGCTTCAAAATCTGCACCTTAATCTGATAAACTTGCCGCCGTGCAGCAATATTCAAATTCAATACTCAATACAAATCACTAAGGTTCCCACTACGTTAACTTACTAATCTTCCTTAAACAAATCAAAATAACACATACCAAACTGACTACAATTCGGTTACGAAGCTTCTCTAAACTGGTAAGCTACGTTACGTTAACCTAACCTTTGTAACAAAACAAAAAAAAACAAAAAAAAACTCCAAACTTCTCTCATTAAAATTCGGCGTCGCTTCCTATTTGACCAATATATCATCACCCTTTGTCAAGGTTTAATATTAAAATAATTACTCCAAAACGGTAACTAAGATAAATATCTATTAACTCAAAATGAAACAATTAAAATTTGAACAGCATGTCAATTTGGATAAAATGATAATCGTCTACTCTTAACCTTTTACTTCATTGAATTTTGACCAGTAGCAAAACTATCTTAAGCTAAATAGTATCCTAAAAATTTCTATAGACCCGAATTACATCCGTACGCAAATCTTACATAAAGAAATTAAGGTAAGATTTTATTTACCTTCATGCATAAAATATTAATAGTATCATAAACACCTTAAATAACTTCTAAGTAGACAAAGGAATCTGTCCGTGAACGTTAACAAAATGACACAATAAATTCAACAATAATTACTTCCAACAGGTTCCTCCGTTAACACACATTGCATAAAATATTCCACATAAAACAACCAAATTTTATGCTCATAGGTCGCAAGACCAACAAACTGAATATAAATTGAATTACCTAGGTCACACAGGCAACTAGGAGATGATCCTTGCTCCACGAAAGCGTCGTGTAAGGCTCGAGCGGGCCCACGGTCTTCGGCGTTACTCCTTGATGACGGAAATACCGACTCACAGTAGATCGCTACCGCGTATTCACCTTGATTTTAAATTAATTTACAAAATTCTCTAGGATTGGCACCAATAATGTCTCGTAACTTATTGAAGCAGTAATAGCTAGATTAGATCATTTTAATAATTTTTTTTTAACTCAAAGATGTTAAGGTTCGACTAAGAAAACACTCAGCAACTTGTTTTACACAACTTAAATTAGTAAGTTTAATTACAAACAAAACAATCTTAATCAGTTGGTGTGGTTGGGTGTTCGTTCTCTACGTACACTTAACTTTTAGGAAAGGGGTTCTCTAATTATATCTCGTTAATCACGAAACTCAACAGTCGCACTACAAAAAAACACGAACCAAAATTTCTATCATAAATGCACTCGAAGATGCCGTTATTCTCCAATAAATTGAATTAATGAACGAGCCCGGTTGAAATGTTACTTCACGAAATATCCCAAACTTGGTTTTACTCGACTAATCTTGCAAGTCTTCAACACTACTTAAAGAAATTCGCACAATTATGAAACCCCAAATTCCGCTAGTTCGAACGACTCCACGCGTCAAAAGCTTAGGGAAGAGTCCTTTTCCTTTCAAACTCACTTTTTCGCCATATTAAAAAAACGTTCCCCTCCATACAAATTCAATTAAACAAACCAATCAACCATGTGAACTTTAAAATTTCCACCCCCCCTAAATATACGATGGTAGCTCGACTGAAGGCGAAGGAACTGCTACATCTGCATTTTCCTGCGACACGACACAGATATGTTGTTGCAAAGGTACAACCAATCGCCCACCCATAGTACTTATATGGATGAAAACCATCATTCCGACTCTCAATCGTTATTTCTTCGATTCGGTGACAAATCAACCAGAGCTGAGCGAAAGGTAGGAGACAAGTTATCAGCAATTAGAGATATGTGGGACATGCGTGTTGATAATTGTAGAAAGGCGTTTGAACCTTAAATAAAATTCACTTAATACTTAGTGATGCTGCGAAACTTAACTTGTTTCAATGAATCAATAAAAATTCTATTATTGCCGTTCTATTTCGTCAATGTGAGTTATATGAATTACCTGCTTTAAAACAGGCAACCCTAGACACATGGCCTATAAAAACATCAACGCAACTGGAAAAATCACGTTGGATAATTGTTGCATTTCAACAAGGTAAAAGGTACACAAAGTCAGCAAGGGCCGGAAATTTTGATCCCATTGACATCAGAAATCTTAAATTACATCTGAATTCTGAGTATTATCCATATGAAGCAATGCATTTGAACTTCAGTGCTAACCAATACATACCTGCCTATCGCAATTTTTTGAAATTTCGAATTCAAATCATGCCCAGTGTATATATTAGGGGTTATCGACTGTTTCTCGAAATACTGGTGGACCAGAGGGTTAAAAACGAAAACAGGCCAAGAAGTTACCAAGGCCATGCAAACAATCTTCAAACAAGGTCGGAAACCTAAAAATTTGCAGACAGATGAAGGAAAAGAATTCTATAATGAACATTTTACTAAACTAATGCAGCGTTATAGAGTCAATCATTACTCGACCTATAGCACAAAAATGCAGCAATTATGGAACATGTTATGAGAACCATAAAGGGCGCTCTATATAAGATGTATAGCCTACAAGGTAAATATAAATGTATTGATACAATTGATACCATAACCATGGATTATAACAATCGTAAGCATAGAACTACGGGAATGAATCCTAAAGATGTCGTTAACCATACAAAGCTAGAAGCTTACACTCACATAAACTAAGAAAACACTCAGTAACTTGTTTTACACAACTTAAATTAGTAAGTTTAATTACAAACAAAACAATCTTAATCAGTTGGTGTGGTTGGGTGTTCGTTCACTACGTACACTTAACTTTTAGGAAAGGGGTTCTCTAATTATATCTCGTTAATCACGAAACTCAATAGTCGCACTACAAAAAAACACGAACCCAAATTTCTATCATAAATGCACTCGAAGATGCCGTTATTCTCCAATAAATTGAATTAATGAACGAGCCCGGTTGAAATGTTACTTCACAAAATATCCCAAACTTGGTTTTACTCGACTAATCTTGCAAGTCTTCAACACTACTTAAAGAAATTTCACTAGGAGTTCGCACAATTATGAAACCCCAAATTCCGCTAGTTCGAACGACTCCACGCGTCAAAATCTTAGGGAAGAGTCCTTTTCCTTTCAAACTCACTTTTTCGCCATATTAAAAAAACGTTCCCCTCCATACAAATTCAATTAAACAAACCAATCAACCATTTGAACTTTAAAATTTCCACCCCCCTACATATACGACGGTAGCTCGACTGAAGGCGAAGGAACTGCTACATCTGCATTTCCCTTCGACACGACACAGATATGTTATTGCAAAAGTACAACCAATCGCCCACCCATAGTACTTATATGGATGAAAACCATCATTCCGACTCTCAAATTGGTCCTCTGAACGGATGCGACAGTACGGCACCAACGCGATAACAACACTTCTTTGTAATGAAACTATGTAACAAAATCAAACGAATTTATCTTAATAAAATTCCAAATATGATTCGGGCATTAACCTGAAAATTGTATTCAAAATACCAAAAACTACACTGACTTTTATTAATGAAATTACGTAACTACACCCAAAAAAAAAACTCCTATCTACAATGAGTAAAGATAATGCACAATTGCACATTCCTAAGATTCCTTTACATACAGCGCGACCTATTCAAGCGAAATATTCAGTATCTACAGTAAGCTCTTAAACTAAAATTGAAAGCAAAGAAAAGAAAGGATTCGGAATCTAACTAAATAGATAAAGACCTAACCAATACGTATACAGTGTGTTCAAAATACCCTAACAACATGTAGCGGCATGGTCACTGCGTATATGCACACCATGTGCGGCTGCTTAGGCGAATGCTGGGGTAGTATTTCCCCCTCAGAACCCTAACTCCATTCCTTCCGATCCTATCCTGACCACACCCATCCTTAATTCCACCATGCATATATACGTAATATATGTATGCTGGGAATCCATGATTGTGGCTGGAGGAGCTCGGAAAGCTTGAGCAGCCCGCCGTCCCCCTTGGAGAGGGAATAAAATACGTGACCTTTTCCTTTTCTCTTGGTTTGGTCACATTGACAGAATGAACAACGCAAGATTAACGAAGCAAATATATGTGGGTGAGGTTGCAGGTAAGGCTGGGCCCGGTAGGCCGCGTAAAACTTGGCTGAATGTAGTAGAATGTATGATAAAAGAAAGAAAGATAGGGAGTTTTAAAAATAAAAGGACGTGTCAGAGACAATGAATCTTGCGGAAACTAAGGCAGAGATAGGAAAGCGTGGAGAAAGATTGGGAATGAAAAATAAATAAGAGACAGGGTTTGTTTTGTCTACCCCGCAAGAGGCAAGCGAATGACGTGAAGGTTATGTTATGTTACCTAATTACTGTTCGTGTTCAATGTAAACAACGTTCATTACCTAAATATGCAGACTTTAGTTATCTCATGCTTCGCGTGATTTCTTTACACTATAAAAATTGTTGAAATTTTTTATTCTTGGCATGTCACATCTTTGCACCGGGCCTGACTCAGACATTAGGAAATTATGGCCTGAACACATCAGCTTTTTTTCTATTATTTACTGTATTGTCTAAATTTTTTGTGTAAATTTTGCGATAGATAAATACGATGCAAATTCTAAAGAATCATGGAAAAGCATTTGATCAAAACTAAAAAGTTTTTTTAAGTTTTTAATTATTGTTATACATCACATTCTACTTTTAAATCTGTTAAATACATTACAAACAGCCGCTAGCTTTTGTTAAAAAATAAAATGCTAAAACAAACTTTGACAGGTATTCGCGTAGAAATGTTTTTGTTTGTAAACCTAAAAAAGTTTGCACCGGTAAGTTAACTGTGCATTGTTAGCAGAAAGTAGTTGTATTGTTGCAAGTCACGAGGGTGGTATTAAAGTCAGCTTTTAAAGCTCATAAATACGTGTTTCCTGCAAGGATTGTGCTATATAATACCTCTTCATTCGAAAAGCAAATTTAATTTTATGTAAAACAATCGAACATAAACTACACTCATAAATGTAAATGTGTATTGAAATATTGTTTAATAACGATATTTATACCCGTATTACACGATCAAGCAAATTTTTAGTAAATAATTACTTGTTTTAATATGGTAATGTAATTACTACTACGCATTAGTCAAAACTGTTATTTATGTCTCACCAATGTTCATTTATTCATTATTATTGTTGTAATGTTACTTCTCTAATTGTACGTTGATCGTCCTGGGATTCGTCTGTATATAAACTGCGTGCTTAAAGGTTTCAATCACGAACTCGTTATCTGATATTGCATTTTATTAGGCAGAAAAATGGAAATAGTTTAGTTAACGAACTACTTTCCATGCAATATATATATAGAGCTTTCCGTTTAAATTAGCATATGGAATGTTAGAGATAATTTTATATCAAAATTTAGTGGATGCTTTGGTTTATTAATCTAATAAGATATATTCATAACTATAATGTAAAATAGAAACTGTAAAGGAATTCCTAATTATATATATATACCTATGTTTCATATGCACAATATTAATTTGTTCACTTAACCTATTTTTGTAAATGTATATTTTCTCGTTTATACTCACCCTTCCAGAACTATTTAGATTAAACCTATCAGGCGTTTATTGATGAAGTATCATCGTGATACGGAAAAAATATATCGAAGATAAAATGAAAACTGAACGTTGTTAGTCCTTATTCAAAAAGTAAGTGTGAAACTAACCCATGGATAAAATGTGACTTTTATAAAAAATATTGTACTTTTGATATAGTCATTTTCGTCTAAACGGAATACTTTCCACAATTATAAAAAAGTGTAGTATTCATGATGCTATTTTAAATAGATTTTCTAAGCCCTGAAATTCACCTAACGTGGATTAGCTAGTGATTGTAAAATTTGAATGTAACAGACTGCTTGATTTTTTAATAAAATACAGTAGTCGCTATCGCATTTTAAAAGAAATTTACGGAAAAACGTTTTTCCGGTATTTATTTCGGTTGAGGACATTTGACAGTCGATTGATATGGAATTTGAAATAATTTAAAATGGTTGAGAACTGTAGCGTCCTCCAGGTACCCTATCTTGAAAAGTGTAATTTGAACTTATTTGCAATAATGCAAATTCAAGAATAAAACAATCGCGAAGTGATTTATCTTGACTTTACTGACTATAATGTTACTACTACTCAAATTAGTTGCTTGTCTTACTTTGACTCTCCTGGCAATAATTACAACATTAGAATTTATTTACAAGTTTATTTAATTACTCTCAAACCTCAAATATGATCAACCGAATTGGCCGTCCAGTGATAGGTACGCTGTGCTCTTTGACTGAGATAGGCTGGATGAGGTAAGTGTTGTATCATGTGGGGCAGGTAAACAATGAAACTACTCCAATTAAAATTAACGAGCTTTGCGCAATGGTGGTTCAGCCCGTTAATATACTATTGTGGGAAAGAACCAACTTTATTCATAAATAAGTAATTGCACAATTAACCCTAAGATTATAAAATAGTGGTTGAAGAGATTTAAAAAATTTAATAAATTAATGGGTGTTAAATAAATGAGTGTATATATGTTCTCGTAACAAATCGTTAACTAACTCGAGATACAACCCCTTCACCAAAAATAATGCCTTTGTCCCAGTCAGTAGTTTAAAGTGGGCCGATTCAATCTTTTGATTTGCTTAATTACCACAAATTTATGCTGGGTTATTTCCACTTAACATAAATAATAAAAATGCAATGTAACACTAATAAAATGATCTCGGACGCCAAGTTATTTTTTAATTATGCTCGGAATAACTAAACCGAGGTTTACAATAAAAATTTTTTACCAAAATGTAAAAAATAAAAAATATACAACTATGTTTATTGACATTTAAAATTAGAATTATATAAAATATATCTTCAAACTAGTTATAGCCTTAAATTACTAAATAATGGTTATAAATACCTGTCCGAAAAATTTTTGTACACAAACTTTTTAATAACCTCTGGTATCTAAACGATTACGGAAATGTAAACCAAAGGTGATGTTATCTTTGCACCAATATTGCGCAACATCTCGAAATAACAATGCTTTAAGTTGTAAACCTCGCCAAAATGGAATTTTACTTCTTATAAATTTCTCTTCAATAAATTTGAAAAATCCTATGTTTATTGCATTCTTTCGAACATTCAAAATGAATAATGGAATCCACTCTTAGATCTGCATTAAAAGCAAAACGCAATCATAAAATGAAAGCGTACGTAAAAGTAAAATTAAATGCGTACTTAAAGTGTCAAAGTAAAGAAAAGAAAGTAAAAGTGCCTGAAAAGAGCAAATGTTTTAATTTTTTGTATTACGAGTTAAATATATCTTACCATTAGATCAATGGCACTTTTCACAAAATTTAGGTTAAAACCCAAAAAATCGATTCCTGCATCAACACAACATTCATCAAGAAATGAAAAAATGGACGCTTTAGATATCTGGTGATATATCGGTGCGCAAAAAATGTGAGCAGAAAAAAAATAATTTAAAGAAGTGGGAGTATAAAACATTAAGAAGTATATACACTTAAGTTACACCAAAATGCAAATTAAGTTGCCTACCACATACCTATATTTCAATAATAAAATTTTTTTCTTATATTTACAACTAAATGAACGAAGAACATAAATTACGGTATATTTAAATACAACTCAAAATGGGTTGTTACAAGATGCCTGTTCGGGGTCCCGTTGGGACCCCAAGTGGTATTTTCATCTAATAACTTTTTTATCTGAACACATTGGCAACAGCACTTCTAGGTATGTGCCGGTATATATGCGTCGGGAAATATTTCAGTACGTTGCCGCACGTCAAGGCGATAGTGTCTAATAGTAGAAGTCAGAAAGTAAGTGGGGTCCCATTGAGACCCCGATTCGGCATTAAGAGATACCAAAAATTTGTGTTGATAAATACCATTTTTTATAGAATGAAGCGTTGGGAGAGAGCCAGGCCACTAGCACAAAAACAACAACTAATCAAAGAATTAGTAACTCGGTACGGCCCCGAAGTCAAACAATCCTGATGACGGAATCAGAGTCCGCTTCCGAAACGTCGCGCTCAAAAAGCATAAACTGTGGAAATAGGCCGATCAACTCC
This sequence comes from Vesta saturnalis, assembly GCA_036346205.1. Classification (NCBI taxonomy): domain Eukaryota; kingdom Metazoa; phylum Arthropoda; class Insecta; order Coleoptera; family Lampyridae; genus Vesta; species Vesta saturnalis. Next base: position 1,285,810 of record JARFJB010000793.1, read on the forward strand.
ACTAATAGGAAACCACAGTTACAAAACACTTATAATACAAAACTAATCAACAATATTGACGACTGGGACTCTGAAATGGAGTACCAAGCCAAATTTAGCCTGTTCAGGTCCAAAATCATAAAAAAAAGGTATTTGTGCCCTAACTGCTTTCATTTTATATGTTGAAAAAATCCTGATTGGCAAAAGAAAAATAGCTCGCGACGAGGATTGTTTCTGTTACAATTAGGAGATCATCTTGCTCAGGCCAATATGGAGAAAAGATCCCACTATAAAAATCATAAGGAGCATGTAAAATCGGCTCTACGAGATTGTGGAATAGTGCTGCAAGATCAACATATTCTTCCGCCAGCAACTCCGGTCAGAAAACGAACCAGATGCTATCAGTGCCCTCGAAGATTGGACAATTAACGAGCTTTGCGCAATGGTGGTTCAGCCCGTTAATATACTATTGTGGGAAAAAAACAACTTTATTCATAAATAAGTAATTGCACAAGTACATTAACCCTAAGATGCCTGTTCGGGGTTCCGTTGGGACCCCAAGTGGTATTTTCATTTAATAACTTTTTTATCTGAACACATTGGCAACAGCACTTCTAGGTATGTGCCGGTAGATACGCGTCGGTCAATATTTCAGTACGTTGCCGCATGTCAAGGCGATAGTGTCTAATAATAGAAGTCAGAAAGTAGGTGGGGTCCCGTTGAGACCCCAATTCTGCATAAAGCGATACCAAAAATTTGTGTTGATAAATACCATTTTTTTATAGAACGAAGCCTTGGGAGAGAGTCAGGCCACTAGTACAAAAACAACATGAACAACTAATCAACAATATTGTTGACTGGGCCTCTAAAATGGAGTACGAAAGCGATGAAGAGTCGGAAAATGAAGTGGTAAAGATTTGATGACGGAAAATGTGTCGGAAATGGAGGATAACTTAGAAATACAAAGTGAAGAGGAATCAAATGAAGAACCGACAGGACTTCAAGAAGATGCTGAAGAATAAAGTATACTTCCAAATCAGGCTTGCTGTGGAATATTCACCCTTTTGTAACCACTAGAAGGCGCCATAGGAATATTGTAAATTCACGTCCAGGCGCTACAGATTACAGTAAAGATTGCAATACATTCTTAGATATTTTCAACTTCTTTTTGATAACGGAAATGAAAGAAATCATCTGTCGTCATACCAATGAAGAAGCTACTAGTAATTTAGATGAATGGAATACCAAAAATCCAAACAACAACAGACATTGGATAGCTATTGAGAAAGATGAACTTGACAGTTTTTTAGGTGTACTTCTAATAGCAGGTGCACTAAGGTGTAGAAAGGAATCTACTCGAGAAATGTGGTCTCCTAATACCTCCATACGTCGATCATTTCTCACGGCTGCTTTACCGCGGGACAGATTTGAGCAAATATCGTTATTTCTTCGATTCGATGGCAAATCAACCAGAGCTGCGCGAAAGGAAGGAGACAAGTTAGCAGCAATTAGAGATATTTGGGACATGTTTGTTGATAATTGCAGAAAGGCGTTTGAACCGTACGAAAATATCACAATTGAGGAACAGTTAGTGTATTTCCGGGGAAAACTCCCATTTAGGCAATATATAAAATCAAAACCTGGACGGTATGGAATAAAAATTTCGGCAGCCGCTAACGTCAAGATGTTATATTTATGCAACCTACAGGTGTATACTGGAAAATTACGAAAGAGCTAACGTTGGTCTCTTATATCTCAAAAAAGAATAGTATGATCCATCTAAATCAAGCCAACATGATGATGATAAAATTCGTGAAGACAACACAAATAAGCTACATATGATTGTAGATTACAATGCAAGTAAGGGTGCCGTTGACAATGCCGATAAGCTCATTCGAGAGTATTCGTGATCCAGAAGAACAGCTCGATGGCCTTATAGGATATTTATGAATATGCTATGTATTTGTGCCCTAACTGCTTTTATTTTATATGTTGAAAAAATCCTGATTGGCAAAAGAAAAATAGCTTGCGACGACGATTGTTTCTCTTACAATTAGGAGGTCATCTTGCTCAGGCCAATATGGAGAAAACGTCCCACTATAAAAATCATAAGGAGCATGTAAAATCGGCTCTACAATATTGTGGAATAGTACTGCAAGATCAACATATTCCTCAGTCAGCAACTCCAGTCAGAAAACGCGCCAGATGCTATCAGTTCCCTCGAAGATTGGACAATTAACGAGCTTTGCGCAATGGTGGTTCAGCCCGTTAATATACTGTTGTGGGAAAGAACCAACTTTATTCATAAATAAGTAATTGCACAAGTACATTAACCCTAAGATGCCTGTTCGGGGTTCCGTTGGGACCCCAAGTGGTATTTTCATTTAATAACTTTTTTATCTGAACACATTGGCAACAGCACTTCTAGGTATGTGCCGGTAGATACGCGTCGGTCAATATTTCAGTACGTTGCCGCATGTCAAGGCGATAGTGTCTAATAATAGAAGTCAGAAAGTAAGTGGGGTCCCGTTGAGACCCCGATTCGGCATTAAGCGATACCAAACATTTGTGTTGATAAATACCATTTTTTTATAGCATGAACCATTGGGAGAGAGCCAGGCCACTAGCACAAAAACAACATGAAGAACTAATCAACAATATTGACGACTGGGACTCTGAAATGGAGTACGAAAGCGATGAAGAGTCGGAAAATGAAGTGGCTAAAGATTTGATGACGGAAAATGTGTCGGAAATGGAGGATAACTTAGAAATACAAATTGAAAAGGAGTCAAATGAAGAACCGACAGGACTTCAAGAAGATGCTGAAGAATAAAGTATACTTCCAAATCAGGCTTGCTGTGGAATATTCACACTTTTGTAACCACTAGAAGGCGCCATAGGAATATTGTAAATTCACGTCCAGGCGCTACGGATTACAGTTGAGATTGCAATACATTCTTAGATATTTACAACCTCTTTTTGACAACGGAAATCAAAGAAATCCTCTGTCGCCATACCAATGAAGAAGCTGCTAGGAATTTAGACGAATGGAATACCAAAAATCCAAACAACAGACATTGGATAGCTATTGAGAAGGATGAACTTGACAGTTTTTTAGGTGCACTTCTAATAGCAGGTGCACTAAGGTGTAGAAAGGAATCTACTCGAGAAATGTGGTCTCCTAATACCTCCATACGTCGATCATTTTTCACGGCTGCTTTACCGCGGGACAGATTTGAGCAAATATCGTTATTTCTTCGATTCGATGACAAATCAACCAGAGCTGAGCGAAAGGAAGGAGACAAGTTAGCAGCAATTAGAGATATTTGGGACATGTTTGTTGATAATTGCAGAAAGGCGTTTGAACCGTACGAAAATATCACAATTGAGGAACAGTTAGTGTGTTTCTGGGGAAAACTCCCATTTAGGCAATATATAAAATCAAAACCTGGAGGGTATGGAATAAAAATTTGAGCTAATGATGGTCTCTTATATCACGAAAAAGAATAGGATGGTACATCTAATACCAAACCAACATGATGATGATAAAATCTGTACAGACCATAAGAATAAGCCACATATGATTGTAGATTGCAATGCAAGTAAGGGTGCCGTTGACAATGCCGATACGCTCATTCGAGAGTATTCGTGCTCCAAAAGAACAGCTCGATGGCCGTATAGGATATTTATGAATATACTAGATATTTGCTTTTATTTTATATGTTGAAAAAATCCTAATTGGCAAAAGAAAAATAGCTCGCGACGACGATTGTTTCTCAATTAGATCATCTTGCTCAGGCCAATATGGAGAAAACGTCCCACTATAAAAATCATAAGGAGCATGTAAAATCGGCTCTACGAGATTGTGGAATAGTACTGCAAGATCAACATATTCCTCAGCCAGCAACTCCGGTCAGAAAACGAGCCAGATGCTATCAGTGCCCTCGAAAATTGGACAAGAACATAAAGTGCACACTATGTAGGAAGTTTGTATGTGAAATTCACAGAAAAAAAGTGCGAACAATTGTATGTACCACTTGTTCTTCACACTAAAATATAAACAAACATCCAGTTGATTGAATTTTTACCTTTATTTTTCATGGAGTAACATTTTATTACTTTTTTAATTAATAAGTTATTCTCATTGCAAACCGCCATTATTTGCCTTGTAAAGCATTTTATACTTTGTGTTAAAATTAAATAAATTTGTAGAAATACATTAAAGTGTATTATTTTTCATAAATGCATGAAAGTATTTGCAAAAAGACGTTTTTCATTGGGGTCCCTGACGGACCTCGTATCTGCATGTAGGTTGATTTCAGGAGCACCGGCATTTCAGGGTTAATAAATCAAATAACACAAAAATAACAATGAAAGGGTTAAATATATAACAAAACACAATTAAATCAGGTTAAAGTGCGTACAAATTTATGACATTAAGAAAAAAATAAATAAAAAGCAGTTGAGTTACACATAAACACAACAAAAAGGAATCATGTAGTCACGCCCACAATTGTGTCATAAATAATCAGAATAAAAATCGTAATACCAAACATGTGGCCCTTTAAAACCAATCATGCCGGTCTTTAAGTAAATAAGTACATAAAACAATAAGGCAAATTACGATATATATAAAATTGTAATATTGCACATGTGATAATAAGGTAAAGGCCAGGACAAAAGAAAATAGACAAGGAATTTACACGTACACAATTTTAGTGACTACTAAAGCACAAAATACATACGTAAATTCATATAAAGAGAAATTAGTTCGCAGGCAAACAATTCTACTTAAACTGAGACAAAAAAAAACTCATTAAACAAAGCGTTACAAAGTAAAGTTGTAAATAAATCATAACATCGTGACCGATATATGAGTTTGAGTGCGTTAGAAAAATACAGCGCCCCTTTCTCAGGTTACACATTCATCTACACAATAAAAATAAAATTAGAGGTGCTCAATGGTCATCTGGACCCGGGAGTATGTACCCACTTGGCAATTGCCTCTTACAGTTAATAACCAAGTGGTATCCTGTACCCGTTCGCCCACGACTACTTCTACACAAATATAAATATAAACAACAAACAACAATGTTAATCCACACAAATACAAGAGTGGGACAGCCCTTTACTGTCTTTTATTTTATCAGGTTTCATCCTAATGAGCCCCTGTGCGAATACGATACATTTGCAAGGCAATGCTCGATTTTTGATACGTTATATAGGCTTGTAGAATTATTTGCTGCCAGCCTTAATTTATATAGAAATACCTATTTACACTTGAATATAATTATTATATATATATATATATATATATATATATATATATATATATATATATATATAATATATACACCATTAATTGATCACAGACACAAATCGTTAATATATGCGGTTTAACTTTAAAACTTTAAAAATTTATAGGTTAATATTTGAAAAACAAGACAAATTAGCGTTGGCTAATTCAAAAGAAAATGTACACGCAAGAAATATTTTAAAGGTAAACTGTTTCCAATGAAGGTATTTAATTAACCACCCCAGTCTGGCTCGATTGACACTTTACCTGTAACTGCCTTCCCCTCTGACTTCCAACTACTCGACTCCCGCAAATCAACCCCCGTCCTTCAAAAGTAAAAAAAAAACAAGAAACATTAATTCACGGTGGAGCAGTTGCATATTAATTATTGAACATCTTAATTTTAAAGATATACATTCTTCCGTAACAAGCGTTACATTTAGGTCTCAAGTTTCAACCTACCAAACAAAGATCCCTTTGGGTTCGCGCTGTTCCATCCTAATGAATTATTAAATCAGTGACATTTTTACATCAAGAGCGCGCGTATAGAAATTTTCAACAATTCGTCACGCCAGTTTCGGCAGAACACCTGTTTTTCTACCCTCACATACGTTTCCTTTTTCTGTTCAACCTTTACTCAAACATCAATTACAAACATTCCCACATTTCTTACTTAAAAATACATAAAATAAAATATTCCGAAACCATTAGCAAATTACGACGTATTACAAAGATATAAAAAAATCCACTAATTATCTTTTCTATCGCGGTAACAATGGCGATTAACAAACGTTTATTACAATAATAAAATTTTCGCGGTCCGCTACTTACAGAACTATGAAAGAAACTGCTTAAAATTTATATTTATTGCAAGAGGGTTTATGTGTGGGAAAAGTTGTTTTACATTATTATCAAATATGGGAAGAAAGTTTGCTTAATTGAAAATGAAAAAAAAATGTATAAACGTATGTGTTCTGTGATGGTATATGTTATCGCTCCTGTTAGTATTCAGGATTCTTTGTAATCCAATGCTGGAAATACATTTTTGAATGCTTTATTTCTACTTTTATGAGTAAGAATTAGTATTGCATCTAAAACTATAATATATGTAAACGATGTTTATAATTTTTCAACTGATCCTTGTAGAATTTATAACCTGTTTTAACTTTTATACCGCCTTTAAACTCATGTTAATCAGATTACTATTGATTAAATTATTTTGAAAATTACATTTCTTTCCCTCTAAACTACTTGTTTTCGTGACTTGATTACTCAATTCAATTTTGTTAATCTACGATAAATTGAGAACCCATTACATTCTTATTTCAAATTTACATTTATTTTCATTTACAAAATGTAGCGATGGGGCACTATTTATTATTCATTTATTTTAATCGTTTAATTAACAGCCAATGTTAGCGTTAAGCTTTATGAAGGGGATGTCGTTGAAAATATTAGTCCTCACATTTATCGAATCACCTCTTTGGGTTCCTTAGAAAATTTTATTAATTGGGTTTCATTAATTGCCACGGTATGATAAACTGTTTCGAAGGGGTTTTTGTAGTGAATATAATGGAAAAATTTATAACGCAAGACTTTACCATAAAAAAAACAAAAATTGTTTAATACGACATATAAAGGGAGAATGATTTAACCCAGTTTTTTTTATTTTCTAAACAAACCGCATCTACTAACTAGTTATACAATAAACTGATCAATCAAATGATTATAAAACAGCGCTTTGTACATATTAGAAATACACACACACGCACGCATGCACGTACGCATAACTTCGAGCTTGTTAGGTAGCATGTTTTGTTTATCCAACTGTTTCACCTTTTTTTTCAAGATATACACTAATAGTTAAGAGATAAATAAATAGAAGGCGTTTATAGGGAAGTATATATGCACGTTTATTGTAACTATAGCGAGATTCATAGTATAAATAACATTACAGATCTCATCTTCATCATAAAATGCAATATATTCGCCTGTGTGCAGCCATGATATTGATTTTGACCAACAATAATCATTATAACTGAGGTCATTGATATTTTTAATTTCGCTTAATGTTAGTGTAACCGACTTTGCAATGCCGTGATAGCCTAACCTCAAACTGCAGTTCTATATTGCACCCCTTTACTATGTACTAAAGTTTTGTGTAAAAAAACGAATAAAGAAATTGAAAGGTAAGACCTTTCCTAGTAAGTCGCTTCCAAAACACTAACAGAATGTTGCTTTTTTTCTCACCCTAAAGAACAACAAAGCATTTTGTAAAAAAATTGAATGAAACAATTTAAAAGTGAGGTCGGGTGGTATGCCTCTAGATTACCTGCTGGTTTTCATTATATAATACCTTATGCACTTTACATGTGTAGCAACAGCCTTTCCCTGTTCTGTGATTTATGAACGTGTGGTCAGCGTTTGGGGTGATTGTTTCTCAAAATCTATGTCGATGTTCGTTGTAGACGAGGCAAGATGGGTCCTCTCGATGACTCACAAGTTAAATTCTATGGTCCATGAATGTAAGTCAGTTTTTTTGGCGAAACATTGCTCAAACTTTGTATTTATCACGACAAAATTGATTGCCTCGATAGCTAACAGCTAAATTTTGTCAGTGATGAGTCAGTATTCGGGCTAAATTTAGCACTAAATCTATGCGTTTACACCAATTTCGTTAGGAACACGGGAAAATGGATTCTCTTGATGATCAAGAGGTAAATTCTGTGGTCCATAAGTGTCTAATTTTGTGGTTATCAATTAAGCCGGATATTGCCCAAAATCTATATTTAAACACCAATTCCTTTGGGGTCAAGGGAATATTGATTGACTTAATGGCCAAGAGCTCATTTTGGTAATTCTTGTTAGTATGGAACCCTATGTTTATATACCAATTTTGTTGGAGTAGTGCAAAAAGGAATCTCCCGATCTCGAATACCGATACATAAATTCTGTTACTTACTAGTCAGTATCTTATACGCTAATTTTGTTGTGGACTCGGAAAAATGGTTTCCCTCCATGATCAAGGGTTCAATGGTGTGGTACGTGGGTGTTGGTCAACATTATACGTACACATTCATTTCATTGAGGTCACAGCAAACTTGATTGCCTCAATGGCTAATATATAAAATATGTACATGTTACGTGCTACAGTTGGCACAAAATGTACGTTTACACGTCAATTTTGCTGTGGATGCGACAAAATGTATTCTCTCGCAGATCAAGAGCTGAATTTTGAGGTCCATGCATCTAGGCCGAATATTTCCTAAGATATAATATAATAAATAAATTCTATCACTTGTTGGTCAGTATTTGGGCTGAATTTTGCCCACAATCTATATTTATACTCAAACTTCCTCGGATGATCAAGAGTTCTATTGCGTGGGACGTGGGTGATGGTCAACACAGTCCAAAATCGACATTTAAACACTAATTTCGTTAGGGTTACAACAAATTTTATTGCCCCGATGGCTAATACATGATTTCTGTCACCTCTTAGTCAGTATTTGTTTATTGACTAAAATATACATATGCATACCAATTTCATTATGATCATGACAGAATTGATTGCGTCGAAGGCCAAGAGCTAAATACTGTCACTTTGGTCAGTATTTTCTCTGAATTTTGCCGAAAATCTATGTTCATGCACCAATTTTATTGTTGATGCGGCCTATTGGATTTTCTTGATAATCATGGGCTACCTTATGTGTTCCATGGGTGTTGGTTAGCATTTAGGTCGAATTTTAACCAAAATCTATATTTAAGCATCAATTTCGTTGGGGTCGCGGCAAAATTGATTACCTCGATGGCAAAGAACTACGTTCTGTTACCTATGTTGGTCAGTATTTAGCCTGAATTTTGACCAAAATCAATACTTATTCACAAATTTGCTTCGGGATATGGTAAATTAAATCGTCAGCTAAATTCTGTGGTCATCTGCCCAAAATCTATATTTATACACTAATTTTGTTGGGAACACAGCAATATTGAATGCCTCCATACCCAAGAGTTAAATTATGTCTCCGTCAGTTTTCCCTTTTGGGCAGTAACAACTGGATTAACCTTGCTGCACAGTGTTTATAGAATACATGCCCGCAAAGTTTTTAAGTAGGATTTCAGGTTGTCTAAGGTCTATCCGGATTTCGGCTTCGGTTAAAAACGTGTATATATGTATGTATATACAGGGTGATCCAGATTGATTGAAGTGGTCCGCTTACTTCAAAAAAGCTATTCTCCACTTATCTCATTTAGTTATTCCAACTATTTTCGGTGGTGCACATACGGGTATTACGGATTGGGCGGGAAATTGATGATATATCAACAATCTATGCAGCAAAATTTTAAATGACATAAATAATCTGTATCTCTTGATTATTCTTGTTATTATTAAAAATGCCAATAAGTAAATGGAATGTTTTTATTTCAATTTAGTTTTAATTTGACTGATGACAGAGACAGATTATAGTCTCCGAAAGCTTATAATATGTGCTGAAAAGGTTGTCCATTATTATCTAACCATACATGTACTCCACGTTTAATATTCTCGAAGACGAGGTTTACTATGGCGTTCTGTAACTCTCCAATATTAACATTCTAATAGCAATAATTGTAAGAGGATTCATAGCATTAAATCAGAATACGAAACATTATTCATCAATTAACCACATAGGATGAATAATTTATTTATAAACAACATGATTACTTTACTTTTTAACCTATTCAGTTTTAACAAACAACGTAATTTTAATTTTAAATAAAAATAAAATTTATTTTATTAACCAATTAATTCAAAAATAAAATTTTTATCCAATAATTATCATCAATTTCCTATAATTAGCAGGAATTCCACCATTTTTAGGGTTTTTACCTAAATGATTAACTATTCAAATCATAATTCAAAAATCTATAAATATTATACCAGTGATCGTAATCATTTTCACAATAATAATAGTTTATGTATACATCAATATTTCACTATCCGCATATCTAATTAAATCAAATTCAACAAATTGGATTATGCCAAAAATAAGTCATAAAATTATTATCATTAATTCAATTTTAACAATAAGACTCAATGTTTCTTCAAAAAGACAGATTTTACGTGAATTACAGGAACAATAAAAAGACAAATAAAACGACAAGAACAGAAGGAAGCAAATTATGGTAGTTTATACATACGTATTTACGCACGCTCATGACCCCAGCGGATGAAATTTTTGATAAACAACTTACACTTTCCCGTCTCAGAACACATTTTTGATAACAATATGACCAAAGTGGAGTTACAAACCTTACAATCAATCTGGATCACGCTGTATATGTATATATATATATATATATATATATATATATATATATATATATACGGGGTTAGTCAAACCTCCGTCGTAGTCGAATATCTTATTTATACTAAGAAATACCAAACAATTTTATAAAGATAAAAGTTGAAGACTTGTCAGGAGCATATTTTAAAAAAATTTCCCAATATATAGGGTCATCCATAATGAATACGTGAACCAAACTTACTTTTTTTCTAATGGAATGCCCTGTATACTATTTTGAAATTGAACATGGCTTAACTTGACCATTATTCCAATATACGGTTTTACTATGTTATACCGGGTATTTTAGGAGTTAGGGCCAATTTTAAGTAAAAATCGTATCGTATTAGAGAACTTATACTCCAAACTTAACGAAATAAAAATTGTTTTTAATTTGTATGAGTTTTCAAATATGGTCTAGTTTCTACCCAAAATAGTGTTTTTTTGGAAAAGAAAATAGCAACCTTGTACATTATTTGTCATAATTTTAGTTCTTTTTATTGTTAAATTCCACTGATGAGGAATACAACCGTATTCGAAATATATGGAAAATGTTGCTACTTGTTGTTCGTTTCTATTGACACACGTACCATAGTGAAGAAAGAAAAAGAGAAAGAAAATTTATTAAATATTCGTCAAATAACTTTATTTTAATAACTCTCTCCTCTGCTCCTCCTCTCCTCTCTCCTCTCTCTCTCTCCCTCTCCTCTCTCTCTCTCTCTCTTCTCTCGTCTCTCTCTCTCTCTCTCTCTCTCTCTCTCTCTCTCTCCCTCTCTCCTCTCTCCCTCTCTCCTTTCTCTCTCTCCCCTCTCTCTCTCTCTCTCTCTCTTCCCTCTCTCTCTCCCTCTCTCCTCTCTCCTCTCCCTCTCCTCCTCTCTCCCTCTCTCCTCTCTTCTCTTCTCTCCTCTCTCTCTCTCCTCTCCTCTCTGTTCTTCTCTTCTCTACCTCTCTTTTTTATATTTTATCTCTTCTTATTCTTTCATTTGTTTTCTTATTTCCATTTTTTCACCTTGTTCTTCTCTTTCTCAATTATCCTGTTATTTTGTACTTTCTATTTATCCCTCTCTCTATTTCAATTTGGTTTATGCGATTATTCTAATGCTTTTTAGTAATTTTTTAAGTAACATTATCTTAATATCTGTTACATATTGGTTTTTCTATAATTATCCATTTTGTATTCTAACAATTAGGTTTTCATATTTTCAAATTAAGAGTGTAGATTAATTTTTGGTACATTTATGAGAATTAGTAGTCGCCTATAGAGCGGATATAAGTTTCAAACATATGGCCCTAGATCGACGATTACTTCCTAATGTCTCTGTCTTAGTAACTGTGTTTGTAAGTTATGATTACTACATGAGCTAAGTTTAGTCATACTTTGGCTCGAGTCATAATTATTCAATTATAAGTTGAGGCTCGAAACAAACCTTTCTTATTTTTCATCTATTCTAGAGTTTTCCATGCTTTTCTATTTTAACGTAATTTATTTTACCAGTAATCATTTTGTTTTTTTTTTAAGTAAATAATGCTGCGGATATAAAGCACATTTGCAAAGATGAAATATTACATATCAAAAAAAAAAACAGCAACATGCAGAATATATTGTATCGTTAGCTGAAAAGTGTAAAAAGTTATATTATACGTATCGGGCTCAACTCTTTACGATCATCTTATGTATATGCCATCGAAGCTATCAATAATATAAGTTCAAATTTAATTGAATATTCCGAACAGCTAATAGCCCTTTTACTTGTGATTTAAAACGGGATCGCTTTTTTTATTAGGAGACGTTTATGTGCATTACTTACTGATGTGTTGGGTTTAGAAAGATGAAGTACTCATACAAGGAAAGAGAATTATTTATGACTACAAACTGTAATTATATGGCATGGAAGACGTCGCAGAAGTAAAAGGAAGGTTGAATTTGCATTCTGTCGATTAGGAATAATTGATTATTTGGGTTTCATTTTATATGATAACCATTCTTCACTAGTAGCGGTGAGTGTAGTTGCTATTTGGTTGTTTTTATTTATAACTATTTGGCAATTCAAGGTTTTAAATATTTATTAGCGGGTAAAAAGACTAAGGAACACTCAAAACCAGAAAGCATTGAAAATTATATCGAACCTAAAGTTATTAAATATATGCATGATCTTACTACAGAAAATATAGAGAACAGGAAGATCGGCAAATTTCTGCGCACACAAAGCGTGTTTCTAAATTAAGCTAATCAAAAGCCCTGTAGAAATATTTATATGCACCATATCCTTGACAACGACTGTTTCACAAATAACCTTAATGCACATCCCTGATTTCTCTTTCCATCACAAACGTTTTTCATTACGTTTCCTTGAGCATAGTCTTAGTGATTGCACATTGTTAAGACCAATTGCATATTAATTGAAAAATAGAAATTCTATTAATTATAAAGCAGTGACTTTAGTTTTCTTATACTTAAAATACAAAAAATTTAAATATTTTAATAATATATTATTATTTTCATAGTAGTAAAAATGGGTGAACAAACTGAGCCAAAATATTTTCGCACTGAAAGATATTTATTGAAATTAAGTGGTATATCTCTAGAAAAAAATGAAGGATGGAACTATAGAATTTATTTAACATTTTTATCTCTTAATTTTGTAGGATACCCTATTTTAGTTGCAGTTGATTTACTGAAAAGCGAATTTAACGAGTCGGTTAAGAATTGGTTTTATGCATTTTTAGTAATTTTGGGTGAGTGAACCTTTTGCAAATCAAAAACTACATTTCCTTCCAGATAGCGCAGTTATGATGTGTTGTAAATAGTGTAAAATTTAATAATAAATAAATTGGTTGTAAAATGTTCTCAAAAGCAAATCGTTAAACTAACTCGAGATACAACCCGTTCACCAAAAATCATGCCTTTGTCCCAGTCGGTTGATTAACCCTTAACCTGACACAAGGAGTCTCTCGGACTCCTCTGATTCTCTCAAGTGAGATATTTTAATAACCAATCGATTTTAAGTTTCGTGCCACGAGATACCTTTCCCGCATTAATTGAACTTCATGTAGACGAACGGGCACCAGTCTGTACTTCACCGTCGTAGAGTGAGGGTTTTGTATATATCTCGCGGAGTCAACGAGACTCCACGTGTCGCTTTACGCTATCTATTTTATTTCGCAAAAATTTAGTAAATCTCTTGTTTTTTATGTTTAGTGTAATTTTCGTTAATTACAATGGCTTCATGCTCTAAGAATATGAATAAGCCGCTTAAACAAAAGAATTACAGCAAATTGTCGAGGAGATGATGACAAATAGCGGTAATTCAGAATGGAGCGGAGATGAAGATGTAGGCAATGATGATACGTATATAGAAAGTAACCACAGCTCGGAGTCGGAGATGAGCTCTAACAATTCAGATTCAGATGAGCACATGTCTAGTATCAAAGATGTATCCAAATCTTCTTACTTTTACGGACGCGAGAAAGCCAATAAGACTAAATGGTAAGAATAAATATTTTTGTACTATTTCGCCACAGTTATTCTTTAGAAAAAAGTACTCACTTCATTCACGGTAAATGTTTTGCACGGAGAAAAACCGCGCTTTAAAAAATGTACAGAATTTTTTTCGTTTTCACCCTAAATGTTTTTTCAGGTCATCTACAGAGCCACCACGAAATACTAGAACACGTAGCCACAACTTGATAAGAAGTCTACCTGGACTCAAACCAGCAGCAAATCAATTAGGCACCAATCCTGCACCTGAAAACGTATGGCGCTTATTGTTTTCCGACGATATGGTTCAAGAAATATTGACATGGACAAATAAACGCTTAGAGATAAAAAAATAATAATAGAGACAGCGCGAACGTTAATTTTCGTGAGCTGGGTATCATTGAGTTTTACGCTTTTTTGGGGCTGCTCTTTTACACCGAAGTGTTTAAAAGCTCAAAGGAATCTTTCGACAGTTTCTATGCAACGGATGGTTCAGGCAGAGATATTTTCCGAGCAACCATGAACAGGCGCCGGTTTGAAATAATTTTATCATGTCTCAGATTTGATGATCCATCTACTAGTAAAGAAAGGAAAGCGGATGATCCTGCGGCTCCGATTAAAAACATATTTGATATATTTTTTTCTAACTGTCAAAAATGTTATTCCATAGGGGAATACGCTTGTGTAGATGAGATGTTGATAGCATTCCGTGGAAGATGTAAATTTCGTATGTTTATGCCAAAAAAACCAGCCAAGTATGGCATTAAAATTCAAGCTATTACCGATGCTCGCACTAGCTATCTTTTAAATGCCTACATTTACACCGGGAGAGATAGTGATGGTAGAACTTTAAGTGCGGAAGAAAAACGTCTTCCAATACCATGCCAATCAGTTATCCGCCTTACAAAACCAATCCACGGCACGAACAGAAACGTTACTGCTGATAATTGGTTTTTTTCTATGCCACTGGTTGAAGAGCTCCGCAAAAGAAATCTTTCGTTTGTCGGTACGATGAAAAAAAATAAAGCAGCAATTCCAACAGAATTTTTGCCCAGAAAAAATAGAGAAGTAGAAAGTAGTCTTTTTGGTTTTTGTGGTGATACTACAATGGTTTCATATGTACCAAAACAAAATAGAGCTGTTGTTCTTGTATCCTCGATGCATCATGCCAAAGAAGTGGATCCCGAGAGTGGTAAACCGGAAATTATAATGCATTACAATATGACCAAAGGAGGAGTAGACAGCATGGATCATAAAATTGCCAATTATACATCAAACAGGCGATCCCGACGCTGGCCTATGAAAATTTTTTTCACTGTCCTTGATGTTAGTGGTGTAAACATCTATATTCTATATAGCTCATACAAAGATGTGGTGCCAGTCACAAGACTTAATTTATATAAAATATTGGCAAATGCTTTGATTACACCACTTTTAAAAGAAAGATCCCAAATGACTCATTTACCTGCAGCAATAAGGATTAAAATTTGTGACATTTTAAAAATACCGTTCGAGTGCAATACAAATTTTGATGAAACTGAAGAGGAATTAACTGTTCGAAAATATTGCAAGTTATGTCCACCGAGAATTAAAAGGAAGACGGCATATTTATGTACTTGTTGTAAAAATCCTGTTTGTTTAAGCCATTCCAAAAAAATATGTCAAGAATGTGTTCAAAAATAATCAAAGCAGTCATTTATTTCCAATTGTTTATATTTTTGTGTTTTCTTTACTTAAGTAATAAATATATTAGTTTTTTTTCTTTGAAATTTAACTATTTCTTATACTTCATTAAAATAAAAAAAAAAGCATTTATTGAAAATGTGGTTAAATCATAGGAGTCTCTCAGACCCTAGGTGTCATTAAACGTAACAAAATGTATATGTGTCAGGTTAAGGGTTAAAGTAGGGCGGTTCAACCTTTTAATTTGCTTAACTACCACAATTTATGCTGTTGTTTCCACTTTACATCAATAAAAAACTGCAACGTAACACTAATAAAAATGATCTCGGACGCCAAGTTATTTTTTTAATTATGCTCGGAATAACTAAACCGAGGTTTACAATAAAAATTTTATCAAGATGTAAAAAATAAAAAATATACAGACTATGTTTATTAACAGTTAAATTTAGGGTTATATAAAATATATTTTAAAAATAGCCTTATACTAAGAAATCAGTAAACCTGTCACTAAATGTAATACATACATCTTCTTTTGAACCCCTGGTATTATAAAAATAAATGCGTAAATGCAAACCAAAGTGATGTCATCTTTGCACCAATATTGCGCAATATTTCGAAATAACGATGCTTTACGTTGTAAACCACCAAAATGGAATTTTACTTCTTATAAATTTTTCTTCAAAAAATTTGAACAATCCGATGTTTATTGCATTTTCTTGAAATTTCAAATAAAAAATTGTGATTAAAATTTAGATCAGCATTGATTGCAAAATTGCAATCATAAAATGAAAGCGTACGTAAAAGCAGAATTAAATGTGCAAAAAATAAAATAAAAGTGTAAATCAAAGTGTCAATCAAAGTCCCTGCAAAGAGCAAATGTTTTAATATTTAGTATTACGAGTTAAATATCTCTTACCATTAAATCAATGGCACTTTTCACAAAATTTAGGTGGAAACCCAAAAAAGGCTTCCTAAAGAACACAACATTCATCAAGAAGTGAAAAAATTGACGCTTTGAATATCTGGTGATATAGCGGTGCGTGAACAAATTTGCGCAAAGAATTAAGTCAACGATATAGAACTATAAACCCCTAAAAAGATATGCACTTAAAGTTACACCAAAATGCAAATTAAGTTGCCTACCACATACTTATAATTCAATAATTAAAAACTTTTTTCTTATATTTACTATTTACTAAATGAACGAAGAACATAAATTACGGTATATTTTAATACGGTATATTTTAAAATGGGTTGTTACACAGTTTTTCGCATTATATGTTGTAATCGTAAAAATTTGGGCAAAGTATTACGAATGTATGAAAATCCTATATTTCGTGCAAATAAAAATCGAGGCGCGTTTGATGAAGAAAGTAAAATGTTACAAAGATGGTCATATAATTATCATAAAATTGTATTAAAGCAATTGATAAGTAAATATTCTAATTGTATATGTATCTACGGTTACACCGATTTTTGCATTTTCGTCTATATACACTCTTACAAAACGTATTTCAAATTCAGATCCTACTAAATGGATATTACCATGGGGCACAATAACAATTGTTAACGTCAAAGTAAGTCCCAACTTTGAAATGATGTGTGTTTTACAATTCATAGTATTTGTAACTTTCTGCTTGCTTTATATATCAGTGATGATGACAATTATTGGCACTTTAACTTTTGTAACAGTTCAACTGAAAACGTTACAAAATTATTTAAGAAGAGTAGTAAAAATGGCAAAACAGAACATTTTAGGGGTAATTATTTAATCGTAATATTGCAAATGTTTGTAATCTGACTTTACCGTAGCATTCAAGAGTTATTTCGCATAATTCAAAACAATTACACAAATATTCAAATATGTACTTGAACGAAGCTGTTTTTTATCATGTACAAATTCTGAAAATTGGTCAGGCAACAGAAAAGGTTTTACATGCAGCTTTCTTTGCATTTTTTGGATTTACGTTAGGTTATTTATGTGTTCAAATGTATAGAGCGTCACTGGTAACCAGAGATTACATGTTCAAATTGATTGTAGTTTTAAAACTTTTAGATGGTTACGTCTTACAAAGAGCTTCTCCATGTAATAGTGGAGTCACTAAGTTCATTTTTTCCTATATCTGTTTTATGTTATTTTGGTGAACAGTTACTATGTAATAGTGAAGAAATCGGAGCAGTGCCATTTGAAACAGACTTTACTGGTATGGATATACAATTTAAACAAACCCTAATTTTGGTCATTATAAGAATCCAAAGAAGTTTAAAAATCAAACAGGGCACATAGTTGATGCATCATTAAGATCAGTAATTGAGGTAAGTTGTGTTTAAGTTTTTTTATAGTTTAAATTTGTTTTCTTTAGATTGTACGTTGTGCTTATTCCGCGTATATGATGTTACGCACTGCTAACGCAAAATAAATTCCAAAAATTAAAACGAACCTGTTTACCATCTGGGCATACAGTTATACACTTTGATGCACTTCAAATTGCACACCGCACGTTACATTGTATCAATAGGTGGCGTGGTCGATATTTTAAACGCACGATTTTTCTATCAAAAATTGTACAAAAGTCAGTAACACGAAACCAAGTTAAAGGAGTGTAAAATATAATAGAGGTTGTTATTATCACTGTAGTGTAATTTCAAATATTGCACACGGACAACGGCTGCTGGGTTTGCGGAAGTAAAAAAAAGAATGAATTTGTATGGTATATATACCGAATAATACCCCGAATTAAAACGAAAGGGGCAAGATAGAGTAGACATTTTTAATGATAATCAAAAGTACAGAAAACTGTGTTGGAAAATACATTTAATATGCTCTGCGACGGAAGGTGGTTTCGGGAATATCTCAGTAATATATAATACTGTGAGGTGCACTGGTTTCAGCAAAGTTCTAAGTTATATTCAGAACTGCTCCTGATTTTAATAACACAAATATTGCTGATAGTAAATGTGACACACTAGCGCGTTTCAAGATGTCACTGACTTGACTCGATTAGTCCAACGTTGAACTGTAAGAATCGCTTACTGAATCTGGTTTTAGCTGGCATTGATTGCAACATATTAAAGGATGATATTCCATTTGTAAAGGATGATGAATATTATCATGCATTGTTTACTAATATAGTGAATGCACCTAAAACTAAACCACGCCTCAAACACACTAAGCGTAATTAATATTATAATCTTAAAAAAGCAGATTACATAAACATGTATGATGAGCTTACGTTTGGACTGGTCGATACGGTAGTGTTGATTATGCGGGACCAATACTAATAAAACAAGGTCGCATACGCAGACCAGTTCTGACAAAATTATTTGTTTGTTTGGTAACAAAGCAGTGTATCTCGATTTAGCAAATGATATAACTACTGAATATTTTATTGTTTCAAAACGTTTCACATCTCGCTAACGTAAATCACGAGAAATATGCTCGGATAATGCTAATTTTTTGGCTGAAAACACTTACTTTCATGAATTAAATGCATTGTTTTGTGATAAAATTCACACGGAAAAGATGTTTCAATTTCCAGTAGATGGTGGTCTTATTTTTAAGGCAGTACAGCACGTCCTAATCGTACTGGAAGTATTTGGGGAGCGGCTGGGAAATTTGATCAGTACCTGAAAAGGGTTATTGAAGATAGTTATTTATGATTTGAAGAGTTATATACACTATTAAACAACTAGGTCTCAATTCTATACCATTTTCCCGTTTACGATTATTGACGTTTAACCCCGGCCCATTTGCTGCTTGTTTTATCTCAACGTACTGCCTAAATAATTTCAATGAAGCTCATCAAGATTTTTATAGATCAGTTAAAGATTCTAACACTTTCGATATCGTTGGCCAGTGGAATATAAGCAGTTATACTTAAAACTTCAAGTGAAATGTGTTTAAATGATCAGTAAATAAGATTTGACCTTTATCTTTAATTCAGTCTAATTATGTGTAAGATTAGCTAAAGCCTGACTAAACTGAATTTCGATGTCTTTGTTTTCTGTGGTTTATTAAATACGTATGAATATAAGAAAATCAATGTAATAAAAAATAATATAATTTGAAATATATTCACAAACACATAAAACTATTGTATTTACAAACACAATCGAAACCAACAAATAGATCGCCTTAGCTTTTATGTCGTGCCAACATGTCGATCAAGGAAAGAACCACTCTTAACTTTACCACCACCTCCCTCCCTTCTTAACACCCTTACTGATTTTTAAGAAAAACACTATTACTATTTTTTTGTTAGACCTGGAGCAGTGACAAGTAAATAAAGTACAAAAATGTTTGCCATGTTTAATATTGTTGTAATAATTCAATAATTGCTCATGAAAGTTACAGTTTAGCTAGTTATAATAAAGATAATACATACTCAAATTCGTCAAAGTTCATAACATTTGTTTTAAGTTTCACCGACCATTCGGGCATGTTATTTATTAACAAATTTAGTGCGAAGGATGAGCTTGTTTTCCTTTAATTATTACTTCAAAATTTGGACTTATATTCGAAATTGCAACACGTACTTCTTTTTCAATTTTTAAGTTAGCTCTGTGTCTTGATTTGATGACTGCCACAGCTGAGAAGCCCGCCTCACAAAGGTAGGAAGTAGCAAATGGTATCAACATACGCAAAGCTTTCCTGGCAATTTGCGGGTATTGTTTTTCGATGTTACACCAAAATTCTAGCAAGGAGATTTTTTGGAATTCAGTCTTTAACGAGGTATCTGTTTGGATATCAATCAGTTGTTAGCTCTCTTCATCGTTTAAATGCAGAGGAGGTACTTCTTCGTGAAATGGATTTGATACCCACATGATGGAGTTGACATCGTTGTGAGGGAGATATTCACGAAAATACACTCTCAGTTTGGAAAGATACTGTAAAAACACTGCATTGAGCTCGTCTTCTACAGTCAAATCATTACCTTCTATAAATTGTTTTAAGGCAGGAAATCTTGTGTAATCACCTTTAGTCATAACAGTTTTCCACAGATCAAGTTTCTTTTTAAAACCTTCCACTTTGTCTGACAGATTTAAGATATTTGTGTTCGTTCCTTGCAATGATTTGTTTAATACGTTCAACTTTTCAAACAAATCCTTATCAATAAATTTGTCAGCACTGGCATGGTTTTCACCCTTCAGATATGCATATATTTCGTACCTCAGCTCAAACACCCTAGAAAGGGAGTTGCCAAGTGACAACCAACGAAAACTACTGTATAATAAAACACATGAGTGGTCAGATCCCATGTCCTTGCACATTTGTTCAAAAAATCTTGCTTTTTTTGGAGTGTTTTTTATAAAGTTGATTGTTCCAATTACAATCTTAAGTGTATTATGTAGTTCCTTACTAAGATGTTCAGCTGTTAATGCTTCTCTATGGATTATGCAATGGGTCCAAATAGCATTGGTCGTTTTTGCCCGAATATCAACTTGAAGCCCCTTGTTTCGACCCGTCATTGAGCTGCCGCCATCAGTACATATTCCAACACATTTTTGCCAGTCAATGTCATGCAGACTCATAAAGTTATCTAATATGTTGAATAAATCCTGGCCTGTAGTAGATCGTTCGATTTGTTTACAGAATAAAATATCTTCACCATAGGAGTTGTCGTTAATAAATCTGAGGTAGTATATCAAATGGTTGTCTTTGTTACTATCAGTAGCCTCGTCCAACTGCAGTTCAAACTGCTTGCCTTTTAGCAGTAAAAGCAGCTGACCCCTAATGTTCTCCGCCATGTCGTCTATCCTCCGACTGATTGCACTGTTTGACCAGGTTACTTTTTAAATTTGTTTAGTAGCGTCTTCACCTATTATTATTTTTACCTTGTCTTTGGCAGCTGGCAATATAAGATCTTCTGCAATAGTATGCGGCTCTTTAAGACCTAGCGACATGATAAGCAACTTTGTAAAAAGCTAACAGGGCATTGTTATTAACTTGTGAATGTTTTGTGAAAACGCTTTTTGTTGTTGGAGCCCAGACAGTTTCTTTTTAAAGAATTTGGATGAAGCGTTTCCAAATAGAGCTTCAGTTTGATCCATAATCTAAATACCTTTCATCATATTTTCGGTACTTCGATTTTTGTTTTCCTTCAGCCATCGTTTCCGTACCATGAGCTGACACTTCCACACTTCCGAGATTTTTCCACGTAAAGAACCGGTAAAAACCTTTTCATTTTGAAATTGCTTGAATAACTAAGTTTAAAAACTAACTAACTATAAAAACAATTATTACGTACGATTCTGCACTGACAAAAACGACAGCGATACTGAGTGTCAGTGCGAACAGTGAAGAATTTAACTAAAACTGACAGACAGGTGACTCATACGTTGGTGGACGTGTCCCGTCGTCAGGGCAACGCGTTCCAAGTAGTGGTGTGTGCGCCTGCGAGTTGCCGACCAGAGCGCTCTTTGACCGATGACATAACAATCTTTTGATTATGTTTAATTTTGTTTAATAGAAAAGTAATTTTCTGTAATTTAGGCAGCTAAAGATATATTAATGGCAATTAAATCATTCGATATGACATTGTCTAAAGAGAAGGCAAACATAAATATCTTTTTTAATTTTTTCTATCTATCATTGTGGCTGCGGCGCCCCTGCCAGGACTTCGCGACGCCTCTTGGCGTCGCGGCGCACACTTTGGGAAAGACTGGTCTAAGGAAACACTGCGTATAAAACAGTTACTTCACCTATAGAAGCCAAAGGTGTCGAGAAATCGATGAGAACGGACGGGTTCACGACCAGGAAGAGCGATCAATGCAAATGGCAAATCACAAAACCAAGTTATGGCTAAATCTACGGGTTCACCGATTCTTGCAATTTCGTCTATACAGGGTGGTCTAGACCTAGCGTTAAAATTTTTTTTGGGCGATAGAACAACAGAAGTGTGACTCAATTACACAATTAAACGTATTCCGTTTTTCACACTCACTTAAAGAAAAATTATTTTCATTTTTTCCAAAAAAAAGACTGTACATTTACCCAAAAATTTAGACATTCTGGGATATATTTGGTACATTCCTCGAATTTTAATGCTACCATCGTATTATATATTAAATTTCAAGTAATGATGGATACAACCACAACTACCAAAACTGCTTCAAAATCTAAGATAGGATACAACGTTTTATGCGTCACCATTTAAGTACAGTGATACCAGTTTGAATAGTGTAAAATGTGGTTTGAGAAAAATAATAATTCAACTCTATCGGACTAAAAAGACACACGTAAACGTTTTTATTATTATAGTTATAACATAAAGTTACAGTTAAGGTTTGTAGTCCACCTTACGATGAGGTAAGGTATCACGCACAGATGTCAAACATTTCCGCATATTCCTGATTTGAAAACGACATCTTAACATCACTGTCAATGAATAAATTCATCCAAACCCAATAAAAAAACTGTATCCAAACAAAACATATCATCTGTGCGTGATACCTTATCTCATCACAAGGTGAAAATTTAACTGTAACCTTATGTTATAGATATAATAATAAAAATGTTGAATTATTATTTTTCTCACACCTCGTTTTACACTATTCAAACTGGCATAACTGTACGAATAAAATGTTGCATCCTGTCTTATGAAAGCTGAGATTTTGAAGCAGTTTTTATAGCATTTGCTACTGTCTAGAAATTTTTTAAAGAATTGTGTGTGTATAAGCATTTCCTTTTTTTTTGAAGAAAATGATAACTTCACAGTTCTAATCAATTTAATTAATGGTTGTATAGATTCGGGCTCATCATAAGCTATCAACCCTTACTTGAAATTTAATGTAGAATACGATGGTAGTATTAAAGTTCGAGGAATGTATCAATATATCCCAGGATTTCTAAATTTTTGGGTAAATGTATAGTTTTTTTTGGAAAAAATCAAAATAATTTTTCTTTAACCCTTTCAGTCACAGCGTCCCGCATAAGAGACATCAGTTTATATTGGGCTAGATATGGTCGTGGAGTTCATTTAGCGTTTGAAGTCAGATTGTCCTGCTGGAGGGACACCATATGCATTAAGTAAGAATATTGGCGCCATCTACTTTTAAGTAGGAAAATTTTCACCGATATTACAGTCTACCTGAATTTATCATAGTGTCACACGTGCATTTGTTTACGTTGTTTAGTGAGTGGTAACATTGTTAATTTTATAAACAAAAGTGAACTATAGTGATTAGTGGTAAGTAAAGCAATTATACTTCATACCTAAATATAAAACTTTCCGGTTTATTATCGTATAGAGGAGAAATAAGGGCCTTAATTTAATGTCCCTTGAAAGGGACAAACGTACTGCGTGGACCTAAATTCCATGTTTTACGAATAAGTATTGCATCCCTTTTGCAACTTTTTTTACGTGCATAACGTTGATATATGGCTTACTCTACAGATCATGTCGCGAAGATTTCTAACAGATGAAGAACTGTTTGAAATTTTAGAAAATGATGATGACTCGGACATTCCTTTCTTATCTGATGATGAAGGCGATGGATGGAACGTAGAATCGCTGCAAGCTGCTGAAGATGAGGAAGCCATTTATTTAAATAATATTTCAACCGATGAAGATGTCGAGGAAGCCGAAGAACCGCATATACAAGATGACGAGGACAATAATGATATTATGCAAAATTTAGAAGATAATACGTCGAATGATAAGAATAAAGCAGATAAGCAATTGAAAGAAGAAATAAAAAAATTGTCTCAAGACCACGAATTAACCGTAAAAAATAAAGTAAAATGGATGGATGGCATCCAGTTTGAAACGAAACCAATTGTTTGGCACTACCAAGACCCTTCAAATGTGATAGATTTACAACCACCAATAGAATTTAAAAAAAATACATTCCTGATCAAATTTTTAAAGAAATGGCAGAAATGACAAATTTATATGCCACTCAAAAGACAGTGGCTAGATTCTCTCCAACAATGGACCAAGAAATAAAAAAATTTTTCGGTATCTACATTATAATGGGAAATTTACAATTTCCGCATGTAAGAATGTACTGGAATTCATCCATTGGAATTTCTTTGGTGAAAAATAACAAGGATTTTAATATATTCAGCAAATTGCGCCAAACCATTCATTTAGTTGACGTTACTTCACGTGAAGGCGAAAATAAAGACCGTTAATGGAAGGTACGTAGGTTGTATGACTCAATAAGGCGACGATGTTTTGAATTACCTTTAGAAACGTACCTTTGTGTTGATGAGCAAATGGTACCTTTCAAAGGCCGCCTGAACATAAAGCAATATGTCAGTAACAAACCCAAGAAATGGGGCGTAAAGATTTTCGTGTGAGCGGGACAAAGTGGTCTCATTTATGACTTTATAATATATCAGGGATTCACTACGGAAATAAATCCAATATATAGCAATTTTGGTTTAGGAACTGGAGTAGTCATGCAACTTTCTGACAGAATACGAGAAAGCAATCCTGGATTATTTTTGATAATTATTTTAGTACCTATCATCTTTTTCAATTTCTGCAATCAAACTCATATATGCAGTTCGGACAGCCAGACTGAATCGCTTTTTTCAACCAAAATTACCTACAGATAAGGAAATGAAGAAATCAGGGCGGGGGTCTTCAGCGATCTCTCTCAGCAAAGATGAAATAGTTGTAACTAAATGGTACAATAACAAGGCGGCAACGACAGCCTCCAACTTCGTAGGTATCGGTACAACTGATAATTGTAGACGGTGGGATAAGAAAAAAAAATGTTACGTGGACGACACAAGACCAGAAGCAATTAAATACTACAACAGTAACCTGGGCTGAGTAGATAAGTTAGATTTCCTGTTGAGTATCTATCGTTCTTATGTTAGATTCAGGAAATGGCCAGTAGAATGATCACGCATGCGATTGACCTTGCATTAGTAAATTCTTGGATTGAATATAAAAACAGGGCTACAAATTTACAATTTCCGCATGTAAGAATGTACTGGAATTCATCCATTGGAATTTCTTTGGTGAAAAATAACAAGGATTTTAATATATTCAGCAAATTGCGCCAAACCATTCATTTAGTTGACGTTACTTCACGTGAAGGCGAAAATAAAGACCGTTAATGGAAGGTACGTAGGTTGTATGACTCAATAAGGCGACGATGTTTTGAATTACCTTTAGAAACGTACCTTTGTGTTGATGAGCAAATGGTACCTTTCAAAGGCCGCCTGAACATAAAGCAATATGTCAGTAACAAACCCAAGAAATGGGGCGTAAAGATTTTCGTGTGAGCGGGACAAAGTGGTCTCATTTATGACTTTATAATATATCAGGGATTCACTACGGAAATAAATCCAATATATAGCAATTTTGGTTTAGGAACTGGAGTAGTCATGCAACTTTCTGACAGAATACGAGAAAGCAATCCTGGATTATTTTTTGATAATTATTTTAGTACCTATCATCTTTTTCAATTTCTGCAATCCAAACTCATATATGCAGTTCGGACAGCCAGACTGAATCGCTTTTTTTCAACCAAAATTACCTACAGATAAGGAAATGAAGAAATCAGGGCGGGGGTCTTCAGCGATCTCTCTCAGCAAAGATGAAATAGTTGTAACTAAATGGTACAATAACAAGGCGGCAACGACAGCCTCCAACTTCGTAGGTATCGGTACAACTGATAATTGTAGACGGTGGGATAAGAAAAAAAAATGTTACGTGGACGACACAAGACCAGAAGCAATTAAATACTACAACAGTAACCTGGGCTGAGTAGATAAGTTAGATTTCCTGTTGAGTATCTATCGTTCTTATGTTAGATTCAGGAAATGGCCAGTAGAATGATCACGCATGCGATTGACCTTGC
Source organism: Vesta saturnalis (assembly GCA_036346205.1). NCBI lineage: Eukaryota > Metazoa > Arthropoda > Insecta > Coleoptera > Lampyridae > Vesta > Vesta saturnalis. Next base: position 1,312,388 of record JARFJB010000793.1, read on the forward strand.
ATTAGTAAATTCTTGGATTGAATATAAAAACAGGGCTACAACACTTGGGGTTCAAAAGAAAAATATATTGGATTTGCTCGCTTTTCGACAAGAAGTTGCTGAACATCTTATTCTATACAAAGCTCCTCCTAAACGAGGCCGACCATCAAGCGATAATTCGCCAACTGTTTCGCCTTAAAAGAAGTTCCACGAGATAAGACCACATACAGTATCTAGGTATGATGGTTACAATCATTTTCGAGAATATTGATAATAAACAAGATAATTCCCGCTGCAAGATGGAGAACTGTAAGCTGAAGACTAAAATTTTCTGCTCTAAATGTAAGGTGCATTTGTGCGTTATGAAGAACAGAAATTGTTTTCTGGAATTTCACACCAAAAAAAAAGACAGTGAATATTCTAATTATTTACTTTTTTTAAAATTTTATTTTATTTTAGTTTTATAAAACAACGTTCAATTATTACTTAATAAATTGTTCTTTGGTGTATAAAAGTATTTTACTCCACCTAGTCACCTTGTCCCTCCCAAAGGACATGCTGCAAAAAATAAACGGGAGGGGTTACCAATTTAATTCAACTTTTGAAATGTTACTAAGGTGCCAATTAACCATTGCACACGTTTTTAGAATTTTTTTTCAACAAGTATAAGTGTGACTGAAAGGGTTAAGTGGGTCTGTGAAATGAAATTTTTTTAATTATGCATTTAAGTCACATTTATGTTGTTCTATCACCCAAAAAAAAACTTTTAACGGTAAATCTAGACCACCTTGAATATACTCTTATAAAACGTACTTTAAATTCAGATCCTACTAAATGGATATTACAATTGTTTAAAGTCGTTTAAAAAGTTATACTATCTTGAAGGACAATTATTTTCTAATATGGACTACTTTCAACCATTTAGTGTTAGAAGTTCAAGGGATCGTTAAAGCTGTCTGCAGACCACGAATAACGAATAGCTTGCATCGGGCCTAACTATTTACTATACATAATATATATATATATATATATATATATATATATATATATATATATATATATATATATATATATATAATATGCCATCGAAGCTAACAATGGTATAAATTCAAATTAAATGAATTGAACATTTATAACGCGTTAGCTCTTTTTAATATGAGACTATTGTATTACCGATGCATAGGATTTAATTACTGAGGAAAATGAAGTACTCGTTCAAGGAAAGAGAATTATTTGTAATTACAAACTGTAATTAAATGGCGTGGAATACGTCGCCGAAGTAAAAGAAAGGTTGAAATTGCATTCCGTCGATTAGGAATTGATTATTTCCGTTTCATTTTATGACATTTGTGCATTGGTGGCGATGAGTGTAGTTGCTCAAATAATTATTTCCTTGTTTTTATTTACAACTATATGGCAGTTGAAAGTTTTAAATACAAAATTATTTAAGAAGAGTAGTAAAAATGGCAAAACAGAAAATTTGAAAGGTAATTATTTAATCGTAATATTGCAAATGTTTGTAATCTGACTTTACCGTAGGATTCAAGAGATATTTCGCATAATTCAAAGCTGTTACACAAATATGCAAATATGTACTTGAACGAAGCTGTTTTTTATCATGTACAAATTCTGAAAATTGGTCAGGCAACAGAAAAGGTTTTACATGTGTTCAAATGTATAGAGCGTCACGGATAACCAGAGATTTCATGTTAAAATTGATTGTAATTTTGAAACTTTTAGATAGTTACGTCTAACAAAGAGCTTCTTCATGTAATAGTAGAGTCACTAAGTTAATTTTTCCCTATATCTGTTTTATGTTATTTCGGTGAACAGTTAGCATGTAATAAACAAGAGATCGAAACATCGGCGTTTGAAACGGACTTTACTTATATGGATATACAATTTAAGAAAACCCTAATTTTGATAATTATAAGTAGGCCTCGGATTTCTAAGCACAAATAATTCCCAAAATAATCATTCAATATTCATTTTAAAATTGTTAAAATAAGCATTAAAAAAGCATTTATAAGCACAAATAAACGTTTATATGCAACAATAAGCATTCCTTATGCACCAATAAAAAAGTGCGTTATTTATTTCCAGAGTGAAAGGCAATAATGGGTTTTTAAAAAATAAAAACAATAGTAAAGTAGTTCATGTATTTATTTATGGAACAATATATATTTAAATAAAATACAATATGCCCTAATGTTCTAAAAGAAACATAGAACGATTAACCCCTAACAATTACGAGGTTTTTTTTAACAACTAAACTCATAAAAAAATTAATGCTAATTTGAAAAACAATACGTAATTAATACTTTTTCAAAATTTTCTGAAGTAAAACTTCTTCGCTTTTCATTGAAAATTAATTTATAGGCAGAAAATGATCTTTCAACCTCTACCGATGTTAACGGTGCAAATTTAAAAAACTGCACTAGTTCCAAGGGAATATTACTGGGCGAATCAAAATTCCCTTCCCCTGATAGTATTTTATCAATGACATCCAAAGTATGGTATCGAAGATTTTTATTAATAACGAAAGCAAATTTGCTTTTAACAATTTCCGCAGTTTTTCCGTTTGAACTTTCTATTTCGGTTTTGAGAGTTCTTACTATATTTAAACTATCATTAAGGGAAAGATGGGAATTTTATAGTTTTTTAATTGCTTCTGCAATGCTGGAGATATATACAATATCCTTATGCAAATTTTTGTCTTTCACAAGACGTTTTGCAGTTTGAATGGAAATTGCGTCAGTTTCGTCAAAATCATTAATTAGTTCTGCTATATCGTTAAAATGGTTTGCATAAAAGTCTACTGCTTTTAACCAAGTACCCCATCTTGTAATAATAGGTTCTGGGGGTAATGATAAATTGGGCAATTTAGATTTATAGTGAGCTACGCGCGTGGGTGCTCTAAGAAATATTTTTTTAATTACAGCAATGAAAGTATTAACGCTTGGATATGAATCCCTAATAGTTTCTGATATTCGGTGAAGACCATGTGCTAGACACGTAACATGTGCTAAGTTAGGGTAAAATGTTTTCAGTAATTTTCCTGCAGCTACCATGTAAGCTGCGGCATCTGTGTACATGAGCAAAACATTTTTGTCGTTAAACTCCGTGGGGAATAGAAATCTTAAGCAGGAATTCACAAAATAAGCTACCGTATTGCTATTCGTTTTTTCTAAGACTTTAGAACATACCAAATATGATCTTGTTGAATCGAATTTGCTTAATTTGCCTACTATAAAATTGGCAACGTAATTTCCTACGGCATCAGTAGTTTCGTCAACTGAAAACCAAATTGGATGTCCTGATACGTCTTCTCGTATTTGCTGTATGTCAGAATTATACCAAACGTCCAGATAGATTTTTCTTAATGTTGATTCCCTAGGAATACTGCGATCACAATATTTTTCCAAAAATTTTTTAAAAATTGGAATTTCAACAGCTTTCCACGGGATATTTGCAGCGATTAAAGCACGATACAAATCTTCAAAAAAACCATTTCTTTTCTCAGTTGAATTGGTTAAAAATATTTTTTTTAGTGATTGTTTTCGAGCAACACTGGCCTGATGCAAAGATGTTTTAACGTGTTGTTGAATTTAAGGTTTTTGTTGCTTGATACCTTGAAAACGCAAAAATGCATTATTATTTAATATTAAATTTATTTGTTTATTATTCGAACAAAACTTATGACCGAAATTATGTAATTAAAATTAAAATTGCGTTAGATACTTACTTCTTTGTTGCAAACATTACAAAATATGACGTCACCATCAGATGAAAAGCAGTCGTAGTCTTTTAACCACTGTTTAATTAGCACACTTTTTGTAAGTTTATCCTTTCCCATTTTTGTTTTTTTAATAACCGAAAGTTATAGTTTATTTATCTAGTAATCAGTTGAATTTAATTAGAATTAATTTCATTTGCTGTTACAAAGTGCATTGACGCAGCAACAGCAAGTAGTCACTACCGAATGTATATGAAAATTCAAACTGAGAATGTTTTTGAAGTAGAAGGGATAGAAAACCACATGTTTTAGTGCTACTTGACCATTCGGCACCTACAAAGCACTGTACACTTGTTTACACTGCTGACTCTTGGTTTTGAATATACTTGAGTTGTAAACAAACATCTGTGCCTACTTAAAATACACAATTCTCGAAAATCTTAACAAGTAAGCCGTCGGCTTACGACATAGTTAATCTCTAGAGTGGTAGCTTATTGTATCTGTCGTGTTTATTTAAAAACTTTACAAAAACGCATTGTTGAAGAGATTTTAAAATAGATAAGCTTAAATTTTAAATATAAGTTCAAACGTAAAAATCCTCGAGCAGAAAATAAGCACAAATAAGCACGTTTTACATAAATAAGCACTTAAACACCAAAATAAGCAGAATAAGCATAAATAACTTTAGCTCATTTTCCATCAAATTGTCTGAAACGGCTTTATTTTTATTTTCAAGGCAGTATACCTAATACACACAAATAAGCATTTGCTTAGAAATCCGAGGTCTAATTATAAGAAGCCAAAGAAGTTTAGAAATCAAAGCTGGATACGTAGTTAATGTATCATTAGAATCAGTAATTGAGGTAAGTTGTGTGTAAGCTTTTTAAAGCTTAAAATTGTTTTCTTTAGGTTTTACGTTCTGCTTATTTGGCATAAGTGATGTTACCCACTGTTAACGCAAAATAGAAATTATTTAATGGTATGTAATGCAATAGCATAAATGTCTAGTTAAAAAAAAAGAAATAGAAAATTGTATTAGAAAATAAATTAAATTATCGTGCGACCGTCAAGTTTACTTGTTCTTGAGGAAATATTGTGGATGTACTGGTTTCAGCATAGTTCTAAGTTATTCTGACATATGCGACACACTATGCTTGTTTCAAGATCTAACTGACTCGATTCAATTTAATACAATACTGAGAATCGCGTATTAGATCTGTTTTTCTGACATTTACTGCAACATTTGTAAAGGAGGACGTATATCATCATGCATTGTTTACTATCACGTATTTACCTAAAACTAAACCACGCTTCAAACGCCGCAATCAGAATTAATATTATGACTTCAATAAAGCAGATTACAAAAACATGTATAATGTGCTGTTACGCTTGAATTGGTCGATCCTGTGTTGTTGAGTATGTGGGATCAATATTAATAAAATAAGGTTGCGTACGCAAACGAACATACCATTGTATATTTGTTTTGTTTGGTTACATGGGTCGTGAAACTCGATTCAGCAAATGACTAAACACACATTCCGCCCAGGTAAACAACGAGACATGTACTCAGATAACGCTACTAGTAGTAGAGAGGCACCTTGGCCGCCATCTTGGATTTTGTGGGACACCTTCCCCTCCACTTTTTTACACGCCCACGTGGGAGGCGTATTTTTGAAGGGTGGGGTCGGCTTCATTTCGGGAGGCCTTTTTCAACCTTTGGGTGGAGTTGAGCCCCCCTAATTTGGTTGTATTAAGATCCTTTTTGGCTGTATACCCCTTGGAGGTTAGGCAATTCCGCGTACATGCAGTGTTCTATTGGGGGATTAAAACTAGGCCACGCCCCACTTTTAACCGATTGGTCGTGCGTGCACCCGCCTCTCTGGCTTTTGATTGGTCCTTAGCCCCACCACTCAGCCGCTGTGCTCTGACTGGAGGACTAAGTCTCTGCATTCTGATTGGTTATGGCGTGGGAATTTGAATTTGTATTCTAATAAGGGGCCCTAATGCTAACTTGTAAGACACGTGTATATCTTCAGAAGTTGTTCTCAGGCCTTCGCCCCTGTCACGCCCCCTGGTTGGAAATGAGGCCCTAATCTTATAAGGGCAGAAACTAGCTCTGGGGACTTGGCCCCCGTCGTGGCCCTCTTAGCGCAATTGTATGTGGGTTCTAACCTAATCTTACAGGTGTAGGCCTTCGCCCCCGTCATAAAAATTTGTATTCTAATAAGGCGGTCCTAGCCTTGTAAGACAGGACTTGTATCAGGGTCTGCGTCCTGACCCCCTTTGAGTTATAATTGATTTTTAGCGCCATCTAGTTGTGTATAGACTAACGAGTGTTTTCTGTGACAGAAGTTGATCATGCACGTCTGTCTTGTTACGGAACTCATAATTAAAACAGCCAAACTACTAAAAACGCTTTTATTTATCAGAGAAGAATGGTTGAAGAAGAAGCATTATACAGTAACTGGATTATGTCATCATTTATAACCAAACATGTAGTGAAAAACTTATTTACAAAATCAAGCAGTGGTAAATTATTTATTCTAAAATACAAAAATATTATCGTATAAAGTCCACACACATCCGAATGGTAATCGTGCAGTATTGTTTTGTTGTAGCGGAACCATCTAGACTTCTTCTCAAGGAAACGTAAATGGTAACCTAGCGGGGGTCGTCCAAAGGAATAAAAATATTCCCCATCACCATTCTCGTCAATGTAGATAGCAGTCCATTGCTGACCTGGTTTGTTTGCTGGATCCGTGTTTACAATAATTGCACAAGGTCTAGGTGTGTGTCGTGGCAGCTGATTAGAAGTGGAAACACATTCTTGTGGTTGGGGATCGATTTCAAACATTTCAGCACTTGTACCGCATACACCTTTGGATTTGGTATGCGCCCAGTCTTGCAGTAGTAATGCGTTTTCCAGAGCGCACATAGGCTCCTCTATCTTATGGTTTAAACAACTATACGCCTTTGCTGCCTTTTTCAATTTTTTAATCGACGGACAACCGATCTCGTCCAAGTTTAGTATTTGTTTGTTAAGGAATCTTAAAAACTGTTGTTTTTCACTACCCTTAACGTGAATTTTGTTAAACGGCAGCAGAGTTCTTATCAGCTCCTCTTAGAAATCGTTGTATGGCACGTACCCTGACCGCCATTTCAAGTCATGATATTTATCCTCTAAGTACCTCATCTGTCTATACATGGGCTTTAATATAAAATAATCTCGAGGAGACTTTATCAGCATCAGCAGTAACCAACCATGATCTGTAATCACGGCAACTTCTTTCGGTATGAATTCGTTATCAGCACCTCTAAACCCTTGTACGTTCAAGTATGCGTCCATCTTCTTTCACTTGCTACTGGATACTGAAGTTTGTGATCTAGAGTTGTCCCTTTTAACAGGCGAAATCCACGACCACATTCCGATGTTTATCGGACGACATATCGATCGTTTCCCTCATTCAAGAAATGAATACCCGTACCGGAGAATAAGGTGTGATATGCCCTTACATATAAACCATTAGCTGTAAAGTCTGGTTGTAAGGCCTTCGAAGGAATTTGTTGACCGTCAATATATAACGACATGTAATTAATATTGCTGTGAAGAAAATTGAACGGATTTGAGGGGTAATCACCGTTGAAAGCCTTATTTGCGACAAAACCTACGATACATCGTTTAGGTAACTGACCAAGAAAGATATTATCCAATGATTTTCGCTGTATGCCTGTAGATATAGTTAACAATTTTACGTCGGTCCTTGCAACAGGATATTTTGCTGCAGTTGTTTCTAAAGCTTTAGCGTGTGCAATTAAAATAGTGGGGTTGATTCGCATATGTCTCACCAGTAAACTAGAGTCCATAATTCGCGTCTTGTAAGTTGAAGCGTGAGCCGCCATTAGACTAAAAGTATCTCTTGATCGTACAAATTTAGCCTTTAACTCAACACCGCTTTTCTTGATTAAAAAATCCGAGGGCAGGTGACCAATCATCTCGGTTTGTTTGCTGGTCGCTGCAAGTACTTGACGTTTCGAGAAACCGTTATTTGCGTTTTCCAATGTATTCATCTGTCCAGCTGTATCATTGTGCCATAAGGTACAACCTAGATGTGAACTCCTTTCCATAATTTAGCAGTGTTTCGATGTATGAGCGGTAAGCGTAGATGTTGTTTGGTTGTAACACCATCAATTGATTTAAGTTAACTTCCACCTGTGAGAAAAGCGAATGCATCCAATTGTTTACCGGTGCTACCACATCCTCATCCGTAAGTGCTGTATCATCTTGCTTCAGAACTTTAGCTGTGATGTCTGACTTAAATCTATGTAATCGTTTTCATTTCCGGGCACTACAAATTCTATTGGAGCGTCATCACTATGAGCTGATAAGTGTTTGTAAAATATCCATTCACCACCCTTGATACTTGCCTGCGTCGACGGTAAAGCGAACAGATCCAATTCGGACTTGACGCATTCACATGATTGAGCATGTATAAAAGCCATTATATTGAAAATATATCGTCGTAAGCAGGTTTCTTCTTCTTAGCGGCAACAGCTCTCGGTAGAGACTGGTTAATATCGTTTTTTTTTTAACACGTTTATTAGAGATTTTAGATATTAACATTTCATTTATAGTACATATCACACTTAAAACTAATATAATAATAATATAATAATAAATGTGTATATTGTTGTGTTGGTGGTGCGCTGCTCAGGAGTCTTCTTCCTCTTCAGCGCGTGGATTGTAGAGTTGTTGGGTTGTGGGTGTTGTGGATTGCCAGTTGACAGTGTTGTGTTTTGCGTTGTTGGTCATTCGTAAAAAAAAAGATGTTGTGGAGATGTGGTGTTGTTTGGATGTTGGAGATGTGGACTGTCCTGTTGTCGCTCGGTTGTGGCTGGTAGCTGATGCCCTGCGTATCTGAAATGAATAGAAAACATGTGTTAGTTGTGCGAAACATTGTCGGTTTTAACAGAACAGCATAAATTAAATTATCGATACTATATACTTATCTGGGGCACCAGACTTCGCTCCGGACCTTTGTGTGATTACCCGAAAAGGGCAGCCACCTCTGAACCGTGCGTGAGGATCACTCCCCACAGGTCTATCGCAGTTTGCGCCTGAGCGAGCGCCGCTGCCACCTTACGGATGACAGGTAGGGCCTTCTCCATATTGAGACCTCCGAGGAGGCCCAATATGGCGTCGAACCCTAAGGCGGGTTGGGTAGGCGGGGTAACGACAGCGGCGGAAGCCGTTCTCGGTACTTCCGTTCTCAACCTTGCCTGCTGTCGCTCGGGCCTAACTGACGCCGGTCCGGGTTGAAGAAGGCGCCGCTGTCGGCGGTGTCCTCTTCGGTCTCTGCTGTACTTCCGTCTTCTTCCGTTGCGGAGGTCGAGGGAACTTCGGGCATCCCCTGTAGCTGGCGGGGTGCTCCCCACCGCAGTTCACACACTTTGCCCGGTCTGTACGGGTTTAGTGCATTCACTGCTGTGGTGGTCGCCGGCGCACTTGACACAGCGTGCTGCCGCCCTGCAGCAACGCTGTGCGTGACGAAACCTTGACACCGGTGACACTGCCCGATGCCGGATTTCCGCCGCAACCTCGACGGTGACTCGGAGGCGGGCGACGTGCTGCACCTCCCGGATCTTCTTCCTGTTGTCCTCGGACGGCAACTCCACCATCACGAGGGGATCGGGCGTCCTCGCTGCTTCATCCTGAAAACAGAGAGTATTAACACCTTGTGCTTTTAGCTCTGAGCTAACGTCGACCTCGGATAGCTCTACGGGCACGCCGCGTATCACCACCTTGGCAAATCGCTCTTTGTTGGTAGGTGTGATCGGAGTACCACACCTATCCATATACCTGATCAGCCTGCCTCGGTCCTGGAGTGAGGCAGGCTGAATCGATTCCCTCGCTGAAGGCCTTGACCCTCGTGAAGGCGATCCGTTGTCGGTCCATTTCGGGAGAAAGCTATCCAGTTCTCCTTCTGACGAAGGATTACCGGAGGAACCTTCTCCCTGGTGTCCTCTTGGGTAGTCTGCTCCATTGCTGCAGGGCTGTCGGTGTAGGGTTCCAGGGCCTGGAATCCGTTGTCCGTGGGCGGCGGCGTAGACGGTCGAACCTTCTGGGTCTGCTTCGGCTTCTTCTTCTGCAGCACGAAGTCGTCGGGGCTGGTGGATCCGGGGCGGGCCTCTTCTTCAGCGTTGTCGGTTGCGGCTACGGCTGCGGCGGTGGACGGCGTATCTTCTAAGGGAGCGATGCCTTCTAACGGTGGCGGTCGTGTCTTCTTTTGCCGCCTCCTCTTCTGTGCGGTGGCGGCAGGTGGCTCGTCACTGCTCGCTCTCTCGAACGGAAGATCGAGCAGTGAGGGTATCACTGGCGGTATCCGGAACTCCTGCAACTCCTGGAGCGCCATCGGTGACAGCGGCTCCCCCCGGGCTACCATCTCTTCCAGGTACTGCTGGTAGCGGCGCCTGTTGACGTTCGGCTCCATCGTCGTAAAAACGACGGTATCTTTTTTTTTCAAATAGACTGGCTAGTCTTGTCTACAGTTGATCTTTTCAGTTCGAGACCTCAACCTCGAATGGTGTGTGGTTATTATCGGCCAAATGTACTCTTTTATATCCCGAACCCTCCATCATTTTATCGATTTTCTCATCGGCTTTACGTTTAAGATTTCTACCTGCCTCGTGAAATATTTCATGAAACGATTCTTTAACAGGTCGATCTTCTATGACGTCACCAATAATATTAGCACCCGTTCTGAGAACTTCTCTTCCTTTTCACCAGAATTAAATAACGGTATTATACTTCTAAATATACCACCTGGTCAGCTTCCTATTCCGTGACCACGCTGATATGGAGCGCCTCTGTAGATGGATCCAATGCCGTTACAGGCCTGATTCATATAATATTGTTGATAAGGACAAACCATTATTGCACTTTTTTAAAGTGTAGCTTCAGACACGACGTCCCAAACAAATGGCATTGCTGCACCCGTATCTTTTTTTATATTAATCTCGATGTTTTCAAATTCCCGTGTCATCACGAGCATGAAGGTTGCAGGCGAAAAAACCACATCTTTATGACCTCCATAAGCGTAGTTTTCAGAAGTAATATTTATTTTGCGCATAAGCGGAGATAAAACATCGCCCACAATTTGCAGTTCAACGATATCGCAATAAACAAACATTCACGTTGGTAATCCTATCCATATACTAGCGGGGTGCGGAGGTATTGGTTCCATAGCTATGTTTTGATACGGCCGATAACCCAGCTGTAAAGCTAAACGTTGTAAGAATAGCGAGAGGGGGGTTTTTAATTTCGTAGTGACACGCCTAGTTAAATTATGATATTCGATTGTTAGCAATTTACTTATTAGCTCGTGATTATTTAGCTCCCTGGCAATTTCTTCTATATTGGCATAATTTCCCGAGGCAAAACGTAACACATACCATCCGTCCTCGGTATAAATGGATTTCTCGTTGTCGTGTTGGAAATGTGATACAGCCTTTTTTAATATTGTCTCTAACACATCCTCTTCTCCTGGGGGTGGATCAGTTCTATAATAAATTAAATTGTCTGTCGCACTTACAACGGCAAAATAACAAGGGTACTGAACTTCCGAAATGCCTACAACTCATGAGACTGTTAATCTTATTCGTTTTGACATTTGTGTAATAAAACTTGATGTCATATTATCCGGAAAATACGTCATCCTGGAACTATTACTTAATAAGGTAAGATAAAACTCCATTTTATTTTTTTAGCGAAGCTAATACCCTGCTATTAAATTTGTCACTGTATCCACGCCACTTGACCAGGTATTGTTTATATCGTCCGCGGCCCTTCTCAGCTAAAATCTTATCGACTTTGAATAGAGCGTCTTTATCAACCGTAACAACTTGCAACTCCTCCTCGTAAAAGGTACCCTCAACAGAATCGTTATTAAGATCGCTTATGCGATAAACTGGAGGTCTTCTTTTTACCACTGCACTAATTGTAAAAACTTCCTCGCTCCAGTTCGTTTCATATCCATTCTCAAAGGTGTACTTAGTTCTGGCGATTCTAACATGTTCACCGATTTTATATTTAGGATGACGTGATGTGTTTAAGCCTTTCGCGTATAGGTTATATTCCAGACTTCCAAAATGTTTTCATCGTTTACAGCCGCAGGGGCCATGTTTATACTTGAATGAGGGCTATTGTTGTAAGCAGTCACAAATTTTTGGAGCACATCAATATACCTGTAGGAATTTTTTTAGGTGAAATAACGCCACATCTTTGTCGTCAGTGTCTTATTAAATCTTTCAACTACAGATGCTTTTACATCAGGGTTATTTGTTACATAGAAATTGATATTTTGTTTCTTGAAAAAGTTTTGTACACTGACCGCCACAAACTCCGTCTGTAGATTTGCCGGTGTATTACCACTTTCCTTAAAAATATTGGTGAATCCTTCAATTACAGATGCTGCTGTCTTCGTTTTAAGAACTCTCGCTTAGGCCCTCTTGCTAAACACATTAATAACCGTTAGTATGTAGTTGTATCCACTATTGTGTTTACTTAAAGTTCGCATATCGCAAAGATCCGCTTGACACAGCTCGTAAATGTTGCTCACAATATATTTATTTCGCGGAAATTTTTTTCTGACAGGTTTATGAACCGTATAATCCCCCTGAGTCTGCAACCATTTTTTCATTTCACCATAACCCGGAATGATGCTCTGGATCATAGTATACAGCATCCATGTTACGTTATGTTCTCCACGTATCCCAATCTAGTGAAAGTCTTCTTCTTCGAAAGTATCTTCGCGAGGTTTCCCTCGATTCACTATCGGCATCGTAATACTCACCTATAGTACTGACGTCAAAAAGGTGCCATCTGTTAAAATTATTTATGGCGGGAAAACGTCATGAACTGAAGTTATATTGGTCTAACAGGGAACCAAAACGTTCACTCAAAAATCTATTACTTCTACAAAGTCTATTCCAAAAATAATAACACCAGGTTCACCTAAACTTGATAAAAATCGTAAGCTTTGAATATAAAAGCCGCAAAATGCGAAATCAAAACTGAAACTCACTAAATATATCTATAAATCTACGTCAGAAATCATTAGCTCAACTAACCCAAAATAACTGATCGAACGGTAATTTAATCCTACAGTTAAAACGACAAATATACGTCACCACAAACTAAACAAACGCGATCAAAAAATCTATGAAATCCTAAAATTTATCAAACGTCGATAACGGGATGTAATACCTAAATCCGTCGAAAAATACAGCTAGTCTTCAAACAATTAACAAACTGTTTACCCTTTGGCAAATCAGGCATCAGTAAAGATGTCTATAATTGATAAAAAGTGGGCGACTTACCGTACTATCCTCGTATGCATAAAAATACAAACAGCTGTTCGGGTCAGTACTTCATAAATTTAGGTTACATTATGATTTAAAATCTCTTAATAAATCGTCAGGAAAATCACTAATTATTTTACAACCATGCGCAATTGTTATCTCAATCCACCCGTTATAAAATATGCTCAAATTAAAGAAAGCAAAGTATTGCATTGAACCTTTACAGTTACGTTAAAATTTCAATAATTAATGACATATTTCAAATGTAATTGAACGTTTATTTCATGATCTAAATAATAAACACTTTACGCGACATATGAAGCTGATGGGTTTACACTTAAAAAACACAATAAGTACACTAACCTATATTGAATATTAATTAAAACAACACCATCATCGAAAGGTCACACAATTGTTACATAAATCAAATCCTGTCAATAAATGAAATCTAGTTTACTTAAAAGTCAGTATAGCCTCCTAAAAATGTGAAATAAAAAGAAAAACAAAATAACAAACATTATAATTATAACTAATAAGCGGCGTTCTCTTGTAATGCATGTAATTTTGACACAATTCGTCAAGATCATAATTTAAAAAAAAACGAATGAGTACGCCATGCATTAATTGCAAAAGGCAGTGTATTCAAACGTTCACCTATAACACAAAAAAACACCAGAATTCATTAAAATTTGTGATATACAGCAAAACAAAATGCACAAAAGAATTTACCTTAAATTTGTTATACAAACATCTTTAGTACCTAGAGATGGCCTCAACGTCGACGGAAATGTGATCGGGATTGATACTACTCTAGCTTCTTCCAGCATAACTTAAATCGTGAATCTTCCTTTCCATACATATCATTGATATTACAATTGCAATTGCGCTAATACTTAAAACTTCCATAAAACTTCGATTACGCTACTATGTACAAGTACTATCACTTATTAATTTTAAAATAACGAAAAACGAAAAGCTCTTATTTACAGTAGTTTGTATTTTGTGTGACGTCCTCAGCATACCTAAAGGCTGCCATTTTAAAGAGGAACTTGTTACTTTAATCCGCAAAATTGCGAAACAGCAGGTCCATAGAACATGGCTAAGCACTTTATAAAAAACACGAAAACCACTTCTACGTCACTATGACAAACGATATATAACCAAAAGAATAACTTTGGATGTGGTGATCCAATATATTATCCATTTTATTGGATACGGAGATCATTTCTTCAAGATAACTCGATACAAACCCAAGTCTGCGTAACACCCTCCAACCTCTACGTAACTACCCCTTTTGCGAATATTGCGTTGACCTCAAACAAACAACACGTGAGTCTAGTACTACATTCCTAACTAGACTGACCATAATTATTCATTATCCTCCACATTGGTTTTTCAACCACCTCCACTCTAATTTGCCCAAAAAACTTAAATATACCACTCCGCGCATACACAAAGCCTAACTCGAAAAACGTCGGGAGAGATGGCTTTGTCAGCAAGCTTGTTTCTACTCGAAATCTTATCGAAGAAATTTGATCTTTAACCCTTATCACTCGGAACGCCGCCTATCTGGCGGACAACTAGAACTTTTGCAAAAGATGTACCTTACAATGTAATATCTGAATACGTTTTTTTCATTAAATTTTTTATATGACGCAATCCCAACTTGATTTAACCAAATCAAAATGCGAAATTTATCTCTACAAAACTACCCCTATTTACAAATACACTAATATAAAAAATAACGAGAACATTTATTCTGACAAAAATTAATCTAACATCGTGATTCTACAAATAAATCCTTTAACTCGAAATTAAAAAAGACCAACTTATCTACAGGGTGACCCCATAAAATTTACCCACATGGTGACAAATAGCAAAAATTAGCAACAGCAATTTCAGTTTCAACATGAGAAACAGTATTTTGACAGGTACTACCGTCCTACACGTCCACGTGTTAAAGCAACAAAAGGAAGTAGATGTACGAAAATAGGAAAATCTATATTGTTCATGTTATCGTTATTATCCACGTGATTTCAGTTATTTATTTAATCCATCTCATTCTACGTTATCGGTCGTATATATGATTTATATCATTTGTCAGCGATGTTATCTGTCATTAGTCATCTGAGCCGTCTATCATCTGTGTCATTTGTATCATCTGCGTCATTTGCGCCATTGACATTTCATCCACGTCATCAACAACATCTACGTCATCTACACCATCAGCTTCATCTACGTCACCTACGTGGATTAGTTTGACCATCTACGTTGTTTATGTCCACTATGCTGTGTTGCCTAAGACTTTTTCACCACTTGCCTTATCGCGTCATCTACAGTATGTCGTCATCTTCGTTATTTAAGTCATCTTTGCATTCTATCCGTCCATGGCATGTACGTTATCTATGCCATATGTCATCTAAACCATTTTCGTTAGTTGCACGTGTCACACGATTTGCACCAGCTATCTCATCTGCTTCATCTACGTCATCTGTGGCATTACGTTACCTATTTCGATTACGTTATTTACATCATGTACGTCATCTAGGTCGTCTGCGTCATTTAGTTATCTACTGCCAACTACATCTTCGTTATTCACATAATCTACGTCACCTACGTAATCCACTACATAAGCATAATTTGAATTATCTACGTATTTGTGCTTCGTTCGCTGTACTGTTTTGGGAACGCTCAAAAATAAAATAAGTTTGACTTTATTTTATTTTATTTTAAGTAATTTACCATTTACGTCATCACATTACAACCACGTGTTCTGCATCATCTCTGCCATCCTCGTTATTCAATCAAATTAGTCATTTGAGCTATCTATGCGTGTATGTCCTGTATGTAATCTATGTCGTCTATGTTAGATATTCGGTGTACGTGATCTTAGTGTAAGTCGTCTACATTATTTACATGTACATCATTTACTCCACTAATACTGTTAGCGTCATTTTCGTCTTCTACGCCATCTGCGACATGCATGCCACCTAGTCATCGCTATTCGAGTCATTCGCGCCGTGCAGGTTATCCTAGTAATTTAAATCATTTACGACGTCTATGTTACCTACATAGTCTAGTTAATTTACGTCATAAATGCCATAGTCATCCGCGTTAACCATGTCATCTACGTCGCATACGTTATTACGTGTTTACGGATCACATGTTGTTGATTCTGTTTTTGATTACATTTCGTTCTCAACTACGCCACGTGCGTTATGAGCACGTCTGGGTCGTCTATGGTGTGTATATTTTAGGGTATATGTTCCATATGGATTATGTTGACTATGTTCTTTGCACTAAGTGATATTATCAACCTTCATTTTCAATATTTAAGTTTTTTGTAACTTTTACGCCGCATGCATCTTTGTGTTTTGTATTTCCACATGATGCAGGGTACCGTCAGTATTAATTAGCACTTTACCCATTAGCTACGTTAGACTGACCAAAAGTATCTTTCACCGCCTTCATTAACCTTGGAACACTTGGATGTAATACCATGAATACTAGAGAACTTATATTACAATTTAGTATAGTGTATTTTTTGTTATTGATACCGTAAAACTTGATACATTTTTTGGTATATCTGACTTTCTATCGCCATAACTATGTAGAGTTAATTGAAAAAAAGATTCATTCAACATTACTTCGGGGTAGTGGCTACGAGCTACAGTCTCTAAAAGAAATTGAGTCCCTACAGTTTCTGAGAAAATTTTTTTTTTACCCAAAGTTGCATCTAACTTGCACTGCAGTTGCTAGTAGGAACGCAATTGAGGCGACTTGAAAAGCACAGTAGCTAATGTCAAAGGTACGGTAACAAAAATTGAAATATTTTTTTATTTGAAAAAAAAAATACCAACAATTTCTTCCAAAACTGATTTTATTTTTGTTATTAATACATTGTTGTGAACCGTATGCCTTAAAATAAACAACGAATACATGGTTTATGAAAAAAACAACTTAACATAAATGCCCTTTGGTCAGGGAGAAACTAAAAAAAAATATGTTTAGAAAGCTTATGAAAGTTGACCAAAATATACATAAAATAATTTTAGTCAAACTTTATTTGATCTCTTCTTAATATTTCATAATATAATAGCGGTTTCATTCTTTCTTCCTTCTTAACAATAGATATATCTTCTACTGAAGGAAAAGTGTACGCACCAGCAATCTTAGAATGTGCGAAGGTAACTATCATTATTCTCACAGTTCAATATTTTTGCCATGTATCTCTTACTTTTTCCAGATTCAGTTTTGATGTCGAAAAGAATGTAATCTCCTGATTTAACACCACTTAGATCAGCAGAATCTTGAATGTCTTGCATTTTTGTAACTTCTTCATCAATATTAGAACCATTTTCAGCTTCCAAACCAGAAAATGTTTCTGGTTCCATGTCTTGATCGCTATCGACGGTTAAATCCCTCTCACTTACGCTATTTTCGGAAGGCGTGATCTCTTCTTTGGTTTCGTATTTTTTTATGGTTGTGGCAATGATGCTGATGTTAATGCCGGTTGTATCTCTTCCTGGGATATGCTCTTGCCTCCTTCCACTGGCAATTTCTTTTGTCTACCGACAGACGTTGGTGCCCTAAACCTAGATTTCTCAAACACTTTTTTCAGTGATTCGACAATTGCAACTTCTTGCTGAATTTTTTTCCGAATCTCTCTTTGGGTAATTTGCTTAAAACGTTGCGTCTATTTAATGGTACCAAACCAGTCGCTTCAAAGCCTGATTTTATATTTTTTTCGCTACGTGGTGCAACTCTATTTAGTATTTGATTTAATTGGCGTGGAAATACTTCTTTTCTCACAGTTCCTTTATTATGTTTTTTCCACTCTTGGAGTGTTTTCCTTCAAGCTGTCTTAATCGGTCGAAAGACACTGACATCTAACGGCTGAGTAAGATGGATGTTGTTAGGTGGCAGGAGTATGAATCGAATGTTGTTTTTGTCACATTTGGAAATAACATTGGAAGAAATGTGGCTTGCCAAATTATCTCTAATCAAGACTTTGGGCGCTGCTGGTAATGATCGAAAATATACTTGAGAATCAATCTTCAAAAGTATTGGTGTCAAACCAACCGGAATGCGTTCGATTATATCTGGCACCTGGTGGCCCATTTTCCGTCCGTGTTGACCATAGATGATCTGCCTTATAGACTGTATAGACAGGAAGCATAACTCCAGAAGCTGAATAAGAGAACATTACAGATGTAGCTGTCTTGGATGTGCCCATTACCTTTTCTGCCCTTTTAGAAGTTCTACGAGCAATTACTTTTACTCGGCCGGTATCGTCGGTGAAATTCGTTTCATCGTAATTAACAATTGCCTCTAGTGGAACATCCTTATACTTTTTGACAAATGGTCAAAATATTTATTAACTGTTTCAGAGGAAACTTTAGCCCTACTTTCTTTTATGGATTGAGAGAGTCTCTTAGGCAAGTGTTCTTTATGCCGATATATAAATTTTTGTAGCCATGTTTCACTAGGCTTGTTATCTCGAAATTGCGCTAATTGTTTTCAGCTTCTATCTAAATAGGATTTTACAATTTCTCGTATGTCGTTTGAATCGCAAGCATAATCCCAGTCTGCGGCGACAGATGTAGCCCTAACTAGGTAGTTTTACTCTTCAGCAGACATTGCAGTATCACCCCCAGCTGATTTTGTGTGTTTTACCTTAACCCTTCTATATAAAGTTATATATGGAATCTCATACTCATTACTCAAATCCTTCAAGTTCCGCCCCTGCTGATATAATTGTGAAACAGTTTGAGCAGTTTCTTCAGTGTAGTTGCGATATTTTCGACTTCCTGGCATTCTTTTGTAAGTGCGCACAACTTTTCAAGGCGACCCTGAAATTACACGAATAAATAAAATGACACTCCACTGGACAGTAGGATATGATAAAGAAATTTTAAGGTTAGATTATGAAAGCGCAATCAACTACTGCTTGGAAAAAAAAATACTGCGATGTTTGTGCCTTTTCAGAAACGTCGATGCAAAATATAACATTTCTTACCCTTCTTCTTGTAACTTTCAAAACACTTTTCACAGGTATAAACACACGCTCTGGCAACGTACATTTAACTAAGCAACCTGTTAGCTGTCGATCTTGCCATATTTAGTAATTGAATGACTGGCCGCTATAGCGCACCACGTGTTTTGATTAGACTTTGCAAAAGTTATCAAGTCGCCTCGGTATTTTTAAGTCGCCCCGTTTCACGGTACTTCAAAATTTCAAAATTACCGATGAAAACGTTTTGATTTTTTTCTTAAATGAATAAAAGGGTTTTTTCATACTTCCCTTTTGATGTTTCATTAAACCTATAATTTTTGACATTCAACCATTGTTAATTAGTTACTATCAAATTTCTTTGTTTTGGTACAACCCCAAAGAAAAAGATATAGGGGTGATCCCTCCGGCGTTTGAGCTAGCCATCTTCTCGTTTGTACCTTTTCGACTAACCCTCTACTCACACATGTCGTTTTTACATCATTTCCTACCTCTCTAAAGTAATGTGGTGGCATAACACATGGTACACAATATAACGATGAAGCTTATGTGGGTTTCATGTAACATCTTCAATAAAAGGTTTGATTGAGTGTATAATCATTTAAAAACACTTAGATCCGTTCACATTTTTTTTTGAATATGGAGCAGTAATATTATTTCCCAAATTACCAACCCACACTGTAGTGTCCCACGATAACCAATTTTTAAAAACGTGATTAGAAGTAAAGCTCAATAATTGAAAGGCTTTAAAATCTTTAAGAGCATAACATTGAACTTATTTGCATTGATTCAAATTCTGTTGGAAATATTTAATAGCATCTCGCTTTTAGCTGCATTAATTTAAGGTTCAGAAAGATTCTAAATCATAACACTGGAGTTACTTGCAATAACTAAAATCTGATAAATAATTGAGCATCCCGTGGAGCAGTCATGCAATAAAATTACTCAAATTAGAATTAACGAGCTTTGCGCATTGACGATTCAACCTATTCATTATAGAGTGGGAAAGAATCATCAATAAATCCCAACTGTTTATGAATCAATAAGTAGTTTTACAAGTAAAATTTATAAATCAAGGAAAACGAACAAAACAAATGGTTCAAAATGAAAGTACAGCGAAGTGCCATTAAATCAGATGATAGAGCGTACAAAATTATAAAGTCAAGGGATAAAGTAGGTAAAAATAAACAGCAGTTTAACTACACATAAAAATTATAAGGAAACAAACAGTTCAATCACACACAAATAAAATCAAAATCAATATTAAATTATTATACCAATCATGTTGGCACATGTTATTTATAAAATACCTTAGTAACATAATAATGCAAGTTAGGTTACAGATAAAATGAAATAAAGAAATAAAATGAGATAAGCAAGTTAATAAGGTAACCGCAACAACAAAATACAGTTTAAATTGTTCATAGTCAAGAATAAAGAAATCCACAAAGAATTGGAAGTACACAACCACTGAAAATTATCTAAAAAACTTCCTTTTAAAAGTAAGGTGGAAATAAAACAGTTTAGTTCACAAGTGGGATGGTCAATAAACTACCCGGCATGTTGTCCCGCAACCAATTGAGTAGTCGGGCTAGGGCCGAAGTCATCTCTGTTTAAAAGAAAACAAATGATTAATTTAACAGCTATAAAGTCGTAGATAATCAGCTTGCAATTAGCGAGTTGGAGTTCGAACATTTTTTCTTATCAGGTACATGTCAAAATAAATAAATTTAGGTTTTCGTGTCACGTTTTTCCTCATGTTGAGTTATGAACAAGGGCGAAAAATATTAATTACCAACAACAATGGCAGACCATATCGGCAATGGTCAAGAAACACCGTACAAGTACTAACTCCGTAATAATTGTGTTATCGGGATAGTTTATTGGAAACTGAATCCTAACTTACTACTACTCTATGTAATCGAAGGACCATGGTGTACGATTTGTGTATGTTGTTATTTAATTAAATGCTAATGTTACCAAGAGATACCTCAATACAAAACTTGGATATCGTTAATAACTAAATAGCGTCTCTTACAAATGTGTCCTACAGTGAAAGCATTTGCTAAAATTATGGAATTGCTTGTTTTGGTTTTTAATTTACATTTACGTTGGAATATAGTAATCCTTTAATTTGTTAACTAGTTGTCACTATTCACGAACACCTAAAGAGTTAATGGCAGCTTCTTAAAATTAAGGCGGTTGTGATTATTTATCGATATAAATTTGTTTACACGACTTTATTATTAGAACTAACAAAAATGAGAACAATTTTGCGTTTTTATCTTACTAAACCCGAAGCAATCATTTATTTATTGCAGCAAATGGTTTATAAATACTAAAGGTAACAAAATAAGGTCTAATAAAATTTCTCATGATACCGCATACGGGGCTGAATGTACAATGACCATTCCCTCTTTTTTCGAAAAAGGACCGCTTTTAAAACTTATAAAGTATGATAAAAAGCAAAAATGATTACGTGGTACTCATCCGTACAAAACCCCATATGTATTCAATTTCAGCGCAACAAAAACTGGCATAAGTTTGATTTCGCTGTAAGATCGCCATGTAATTTGGTCATAACCGTTGTAAACTGTGATACTCTATCAAAGTTCATGAGTATATGATTAACACTTTTTAGTTACCTTCGATTTCATGTTGATATTAAAACAATGAAATTTTGTCCGTCTGTTACCTACAATACATTAACTTTTTGACGAATCAGTTTATGTTCCTAATGAAATAATTTTCAGCACTTGAATACGTGTAAGTTTGAGAGTTTATTTCTTAACTTAAATTAAAAATAAACTAATTTCGTATTCAAACGTGCAACAAATAGTGAGAATTTACGTTGAGCCTTTCTGCTATAAGTTCGCTTGTACTACTATAGCCAATCAATGCATGAAGTACATCAGTTTATATTGATGTAATTTTGTTGTTTTAAAGTATCTTCAACTAGGTGCAAGAAACATCACAACCTGTAAGGTGCAAAAATCAATGCTAAAATCAATATTACTTGATCTAAAATTCACTGGATCGACTGTATTAAAAATTACAATAAAAATGTGGGAAATTGACTTGGTAGTACCACCCATGGAACTTTACAGTACTTTTGTTGGCCTCAAAACCGCCTACTTAAACTTAACTGTTTCGTCTGTTTGGTTCCCATGTATAATAATAAACAAGGTAATAAAAATCTAATGTAATATATATTCTTATTTCAAGCTAATTTCGTCTATCTACTATGTAGAATACAGTACCTACTAATTATTACATGTAAAAAATGAGTAGGTACTGATTGATTAGTTGATTGTTGTGCACATAAATAGAAAAGTTTTTCTTATTAATAACTTAAAATGAATAATTACAGATTCTCTGAATTGGCAGATATGCATTTAGTTTTAGGTGAACATACCATTACGAAAATAGCGGTTGTATTTGTATGTGATAATTTAATTTTCATTTTCTAATTAGGTGAATGTGAAGAAAATGGTGCGGCGATTGCAAAGCGCTATGCTGAGAAGTTCCCTAATAGAAATTTACCATATAGGCGTATTTTTCTGACTATTGACCGAAATTTAAGAAAAACAGGTACTTTAAAAAAACAAGTTGTCGGTAATAGTGGTCGTCCAAAAGACCGTGCGAATGAAGATGATATCATAGAAATTATTGATGAGCATCCGGACACAAGCATAAGAAAGGTACCTCGTCCGAAGATATGGAGAACAGTTAAGGAGCAGTTACTTCACCCCTACCATGTCACAGAAGTTCAAGCATTACTTACCGAAGACTATGTTAAACGAATGGGAATTTGTGATTGGCTTTTAGAAGAAAATAGACGCAACGTACATTTCATAAAGAATATTTTATTCACTGACGAAGTTACTTTCACAAGAAATCGAGTTACTAATCACCATAATACCGTTGAAAATCCCAAAGTTAAAAAAGTGTGTCATCATCAGATTAATTTTAGGGTAACCGTTTGGGCTGGAATAATCAATTACTATTTGATAGGGCCAGTGTTTCATTCCAACAATTTAAACGGAGAACACTATTTATCATTTTTGCAAAATGTTCTACCAATTTACTTGGAAGATGTACCATTAGCAATTAGACAACAGATGTGATTTATGCACGATGGTGCGCCACAACATTTTAGTAACGCAGTTAGACCGTTTTTATTTCGAGAATATCCCGGACGTTGAATAGTAAGGGGTCCAAATGCACCAATTGCATAGTCACCGCGAGGTCCATATCTGAATCCATTAGATTATTGTTTCTAGGGATATTATGAAAAAGAATGTTTATTCTGTGGAAATAACCAGTAAGCAACCGAATTTTACAAATTCCTAACGAGTTTCGACATAAACATTTAATTTTTCAAAACATTCGGTATTCCTTGTTGAAACGATGTAGAACTTCTATACAGGAAGAAGGCGGTCATAGTGAACACTTGCTGAGTTAAGTTAAATATCGTGTTTGTTTATACATTGTTATGTAATAATAAAGATGTTTTTCATATTTATGAAAATGTAGAGTTTAATAATTCAATATTTTGAAATTGACATTAGAAGGGTGGCTTCCAAACTAAAATGTTTACAAAGAAATGCACAGAGGCAAAAAAGTTTAAATGTAACCCTCAAAACAAGTTGAGAGGTCAAAAGGTGTTGGCCCTCTCTGAAAATCCATAATAAATAAAAATATATGAATACGACTGCTTCCAGTTTATTGTTTATTGTATACTAGTATCTCATATAAATTTTCATAAAATTTACGTTACACCGTTTAGAGCAACGTTAGAAAAATTAATTTAAATTTTCAAACAAATCACCCTGTACCTTTTTTTGTATGCACTTTTGTATACAGGCAAGTGCGGTTCAATCAACCAATTTTTGACCACAGAATATGTGGTATAATTTATGATCAATCTTTTCGGGACACCCTGTATATCGTTTATTTGGTTTATGACAAGCTCTGAAATAATTATAGAGATAGGGAAATTACGAACGTGTGTGTACGTTACTGTATGCTTTTAATTTTTGGTTTTAATCAATACTCACACAGAAATATAAAATCTTGACAGTTTAAACCTGGAGTATAAAAAATAATTTCAGTACATTTGTTGTTGAAGCATCCATTTAGAAGCGAAAACAGTAGTTAGCGTTGTGTTATCTCAAAAAAGTTTTTTTTATGGCCATTGTGATTCACATTTATCCAACTTTCTTAAAGTTTTTCTGAAAATATATCATTTATGCTGCAATATTCTTGTAGCACTCCCAAAACAACTACAGTAACTTTTCTAGCGTTATTAACGCTCTAACTATAGAGCAATGTAAAACGAAAAATCAATATTTAAATCCTTTGCTTGAATATTTAATGCTATAACAGACTCGAGAAACTTTAAAGGTAACTTGCATATAAAGTTTAAACTTTTCCATGCGTAAATCAACTTATTTCGTTGAAATTGCGCCTTAGTACAGTATCTTTGTATTCCCATGCTAGAACTACAAGTACTAAAATTTTATTTAAATAACGTCTATCTTTACTTACTTTGTATTTTTTGTGTGAATACATCTCACTGAATAATGTGAGCTAAGCCTTTGTACCTTTAATACAATGAGTGCGCTAAGCTCATGAGATAGTAAAACCAGAATTGTTCATTAACTTTCATTTTATTAAATTAAAAAGGTTTTTGATACGATAATAATTATATAAATTAAATCATGTTATAGCGTTAAAAAAGTGATCATTGTCTTTTTGGACACTTGGAATACGTTAAAATAAATTAAATTTACCATACTTTTGTCTTACATTTATCTGTTTTGCATTTTGTCCTCATCCTTTTGGGTTTTACTTCTCTATTTAAATAAGAATAGATATACTCCCAAATGCGATCTATTTGTTTCTTTATTAATAAGGGTTTCGGTATACCTACCCGCTCGAAATAATTTACTCTCCAAAGTCATACGTTACGCAATAGCTAAATTATTATTAAAATTGTTCCTATTTTTACTTTTTTGTTTTGAAAGAGCTGAATAATTTTTTTAACTCCATTTTAAGTTTGACACAATCAGATATATAAACGTAACGTAAATTTCTTTGAATTATAACCTCGGATAGCCATTGGAGTAAAAAATCTTAACGTGAATGGTAATGTCGTTGAAGTTGATCAGTTATTTCTTTTCGAAAATAGTGAAAATTGATTGGTGGCATAAAATAAATTTGTGTAATAATGAACTTCTTAATTATCCAAGAATCATATGAAATAAATGAGCACAAATAGTTCGATTGCATTAACAAAAACAAAGTTTTGTTTTTCACATCAATATCCCTTATAATTAACGTAAACATTAACTCAATTACTAACACGCAAACCATTAAATTTTATGTTAGAGTAGTCATAGAAACAATGAAACATCAATCGTTTTTTTTTTCTGTAATGAAAAACTAAAAGTACCTGCAATGAGGTCCATGATGTCATCAAAAATTCACTGACCATGCGTTATCTGTCATTCTTATAACACTGGAATCTGGTGGCCATGCGTTGATTATCCTAATAGAGCTAGGCACAAATTGCACCTCTCTTTGTTTAGCTCACGCGTGTATATTCTTGATTGCACGAGCGTGGTTTATAAATTCCCGAACACGCTATCTCTAACAAAGAATTCCTTTATTGCCTCAAGGTCATGCGGTCTTGTCCTGTTTTGCATTGTTGCCTAGTTCAAGGTCAAAGTTTATTGACCTCTTAAACCCGGAAGTTATTGGATTTCCGGAAATCTAAAAATAGAAGCAGTTCCTGGAAACCCTGTATATTTCCCTCTTTAGGGTACTTACCCAGCAACCCGAAAGTTGAATTCCTGGAAATCTTAAAATACAACCCAAGTTCGTTAACCTGGGCGAGTGATATTTTCAGGGAAAATCAATCTCCGGTTCCTCCTAGTTATTGTTTAGATAAAATTCCAAGTAATACCCAGTATTTATAAGTAAATACCGACATATTAGTAATGTAACAATTAACCAATCAGAAGGGTAAACTAATATATTTTGGTAAAAGCAAACCTTTCACGATACGTTTAATAATAATAATAATGTCTTTATTGGTTTAGTAGTGTTTAGTAAACCATGTTTAGTTATTGCACATATAAGCCAATACGCGCATGTTCAGATAATTCAGGTATCTAAACCTGACCTCTTATTCTACTTGAGCCTGCAATAGTATAGAAAAACAAAGTAGAAGGTACTAAATGTAGTAGTTATAAATTATAAAAATAATTAATTAATTAAAATGAAGTTTGTTGCGTGAACAAGTTTACAATGGTAATTAGATGTAGTCAAGTTAGCTTGCTTTGTATTAATAATAAATATTTTTTTAGCTATGTTTAAATCTTTCCATGTCGTCATCCGCAAATT
The DNA here is from genome assembly GCA_036346205.1 of Vesta saturnalis. NCBI lineage: Eukaryota > Metazoa > Arthropoda > Insecta > Coleoptera > Lampyridae > Vesta > Vesta saturnalis. The sequence continues at coordinate 1,338,883 of JARFJB010000793.1, forward strand.
CAGCTGAGAGTTCGTTTAAAAGTTTGGACGCTTGATATCAAAGAAGGTATGTTTTGGGATTGAAAACATATATTTAGTTTTTCGTCTAACATTTAAATTATGTACCGGGTGGCCTACTAAGGACGGCCGTCGGCCATATCTCAGGAATGGGTTATAGCACAGATTCAGGAAAAAAAATTTTATAACAAAAGTGGCCTCGAGAAACGCCTGGAAATTATTTTCAAAATTGTAGATCCACCGCCAGAGGGCGTATTTGACAATTAAAATTTTAAAAAGCAAAATTTTTCAAAATTTACTCAATTAAGGGGCATATTAAATATTAATTCTGCATATTTTTTATTTGACAAGTTTTAGTCTATCTCTTCAAATAAGGGGTGGGGGAGAGTGGGAACCTTATTTTAATAAACCTAATATTGTTTGAAATGGCGGGAATTGTTCTTCCAACGTCTAGTAGGCTAGTTCGCGTTAACGGAAATTATTAAATTTAGCCTGGATGAAAAGATCTTACATTGGTCTGCAGTAATTTAAACTGTTATCATACTAATGTTATGGTTGCCGCTAGATTACCTAAATATAATTCTGTTTCTACTAACAATGAGAACAGATTATAAAATAATAATGTGGTAAATCTAACGTTTTTTTAATTATATAAGAATGTTATATTTGTTTTCAAGCGATGTGTTAGTAAATCAAAAGCATAAAATATCAATAAAAACCGATATCTGCCCAGCAACAACAAATACAGTTTAAAATATGAATTACGATTTACTGATGACAACAAAATTAGTAAAGAGGGCCATGTAAGATATAAAATAAATTCCTGTTGAAAACAAGCAAGCTATGATTTTCACGCATATGTCAAAATTATTCATCGTGTTGCATTTAATAGACTTTCTTTATCTTTTCGTACCAAAATGATTCTTACAAATGAAGAAGCATTTGATATGTTGGCAGTTTATTTTGAATGATGAGAAATGCAACCGTTGCTGCTAGAGTGTATGCACTGCAGTACCCAAACAGACGCATCACAGCAGAAGAGTTTTCTCCGACTCGCACACCGTGTGCGTACTACTGAAATGTGAATCTTCCTGTGTACCGAAGACAACGCAGAGGTAGAACAGAGGAAAATGTTATTGATGTTATAGCTTATGTAAATGTTAACCCTCATTCAAGCACCAGAGCAATAGCTAGAGACTTGGGTATATGTCGAACCACCGTCCAAAATATTTTAAGAGAACACAGGTGACTACTTATTTATTAATGCATGTTTTATTCGGTATTATAATGATAAAAATGTTTTAATTTTTTTCGTTTGTCGTTATATGTTTATGTCCAGTTTTAATAAAACAACAAATTATTTAATGAAATTATCTTATGCTATGTGAATAGATTTTAACTAACAACATGATAATTAAGTGAGGCAAAAAGTAAAAGGTACCAATAATAAAAAATAATAGAGGTCGGAAAAATTCGTAATAACATTACGAGAGTTAATGCATTTAAAGTCCTTTTTCGTTTACTAACAACGAAGGAATGTGTCTTATTGATCTGATTACTTTATAATATATACTATTTTAGATTACACCCATATCACATGGTCCTACACCATAGTTTGAATGCTCAAGATTTCGATACCAGGTCTGTAAATGTGTGGTGCAGGATTCTAGGTGGAGAAATAATTGGGCCTTTTTTTTAATGAGACTGTTAATGGAGAAAGATATTTAGATTTTTTAAGCAACGAATTGCCACTTCTTTTAGAACACATACCCTTGGCCATTCGTCGTGACATGTTCTTGCAACATGATGGGTGCCCGGCACATTATTTTAGAGATGTTAGGAATTTCTTAGATCAATCATACCCTGAAAGGTGGATAGGACGTGGAAGTTTATTTATTTGGCCACCAAGGTCGAATAAAAGATCTCGTTTATGCCGATAGACCCACAACAAGAGCTGACATGATTGAAAGAATACGACAGACAAAACGAAGTATTTCAAGGGCAGAAATTGAAACTGCTGTTCTCTCCACTCGTCAGCGATTGATTTCATGCATTCACGACTAATTACGTAGTTATTTATTTAAGGTTTTAATTGTTAGATTTATCACATTATTATTTTATAATTTTTTCTCATTGTTAGTAGCGACAGCATTACATTTAGGTAATCTAGCGGCAACCATAACATTAGTATGATAACAGTTTAAATTACTGCAAACCAACGTAAGATCTTTTCATCCAGGTTAAATTTAATAATTTCCGTTAACGCGAACTAGCCTACTAGACGTTGGAAGAACAATTCCCGCTATTTACCTGTTTCTTACGATATCTCAGGATAGGAAAAAGATATCGACTTGCAGTTTTCACTGTTTTATTACTAATTTAGTCTACTTTTTAAAGACCTACTTAAATTTTTATGCTTCCATTTAAAATTGTAAAGAGAAAACAATATTAAAAAAATATTAAACAGCGCCCTCTAGCATTTATGTTATTAATCAGATTTCTTCAAATTTACAAATTTTCTATTGCTTAACAAAAGCTCTTTCAAACAACATCAAGTTTATTAAAATCGGTCAAGCAGAACCTGAATTAAAGGCGTTTTTTCGTAACAAGGTTCCCACTCTCCACCACCCCTTATTTGAAGAGATGGACTAAAACTTGTCAAATAAAAAATATGCAGAATTAATATTTAATATGCCTCTTAATTGAGTTAATTTTGAAAAATTTTGCTTTTTAAAATTTTAATTGTCAAATACGCCCTCTAGCGGTGGACCTACAATTCTGAAAATAATTTCCAGGCGTTTCTCGAGGCGACTTTTGTTATAAAAATTTTTTTCCCGAACCTGTGCTATAATCCACTCCTGAGATATGGCCGACGGCCGTTCTTAGTTGGCCACCCGGTACATCTGTCCGGTATGTTAATTTTTTATGTAGGTATGGTGGAGATTGCTAATTAATGATTTTTTTGAAAATACATACTGCGTGGAAGCGTCGCCTATATGATATTTTTAGCCATTTGGCCTTTCTGAGAGCATGTGAAACACTCTCCCCTTTTTTTATTTCATACGCTAACCGCAAACATGAGTTTTGGACTTTTTGTATAAATTTCTGTGTTGTAATGTCAATGCATGGGCTATACATAATTCCAATGGCCAAATTTGCTTAATATTAGAGAATTACATAATTGTAATTTCAAATCTGTATTTAATGCGTGCCTTGATGGATACGACATTTTAGGCAAGAATATGACCCCCCCGATTAAACCATTAATGTGAGTCCTTAACCTAAAATTTGTATCTATAATGAGACATACATTTTTCACCTAGGGTTTTTCTTCCAACTGTACTCCATTGAGGTTAATGGTTAAACTGCTAGAAATTTGATGTTTACAAAAAAATATAACCTTTGATTTGTTAGGATTAATTACTAGATCATGTTGTTTTGGAAGGTTCAAAAGATTGGATAAGTCTAAATTCAGATTATTTATTTCGGTATTATCTTGTAAGAGATTAAACATGTGATATATTTGCGCATACATGTGGACGTTTAGTGTGTTTGGACAGGATAAGAAACGTGACGTCTACATGGAATAAAACAGTGGCCCAAGAATTGAACCATGTGGACCACCTTTACTAATCTGTAACCAGTCGGAATGTGTATTGTTAAATAACATTTGCTGTTTCCTGCCAACTAGATAATTTTTTTAATAGTTTAATAGCGGAATTGCTTAACCCCAAATGATGAAACATTACAAGCAGCATTTTATGATTAATTATATCGAATGCCTTTGAGTAGAGGAGAAGCACAAGACTTTAGCGTTAAAGGAGTAATAATAACTAACCAAGGACCATCTTTAAAAAAAATGTATAAAGGACATCATCCCTACAGTAGGTTATTGATTAGCAAGTAGCCATCACTACGGTCAACAGTAGAGAAACATTTTTCAACGTCAATTTGTCCAAATGTGCTCAGCGATAATGGAGGCGGCAGAATCGCTAAACATTTTTCAAAGCACATTTTGATGATACCTAATAAATCGGATATTCACACTTCTCTTCCGTATAAATCTTCAAAGTATGGACCTTCCGAAGAAATACGAAGACTAATTCCAGATCTGATTACAGTTACCCATGATAGTTTTCTATACATAAAAGGAAGCTTGAGTATAAAAAGAAAGACGAAGAAAAATGTTGCAATTTAACAAATAACTTCCCCAGCTTCTTTTTCTGACAAAATCGTTATGCCTGGGTGGAAAAGGAGTGGATGTATGCCGAAATCTTGATGTAAGATTAACTTTTAAAGGATACGTTTCCTATGCAACAAGCAAGGGCAAAGCATTAAACCATTTAGGATGGTCACCAAAAAATGAGAAGCCGCTCTGTGGAATTTGATGAAAAAGTTCATTTACCGTCTGCATACCATTAAACCACATATTTGGAATAATGGAGGATTATAGTCAAGTAATTGTCAACGTGCGTCAATAGTTAATTTTAATTCGATCTAGAAGCAATACAAATTGCTACTATATTAAAGTTAAATGAAATTCACTGGAAAGTGCCACATATAACACTTAGTGCAGGCAACTAACGAAATGAACAGAATTTTCAATTTAGCAAAAACGAAGCAGCCTTCTACAAACCGCTGCAGCACGTAATTTCCTAATCAAATAAGATAACACCGCCAAAGCAAAACCTTAAGTACTACTGGAATAATATATAGAACAATCCAGTCGAACAGAAGAAAAAGAAATGACTACTCAAGGAGAAAAGGATAATGACAAAGAGGGATGCTATCCTCGATAAAAGTAAGCAAAGAAGATGTCCAAAAATCTGTTAACAGGGAAACAAATTGGAAGACTATTGTGCAAAAAATAGTAAAGTGATACATCGTTATATAGCAAAGCGCTTTAAGAATACCTTGTCAATCCCGAGGTCACTACCCAAGTTTATGACGTGTGGACTAACTTACTTACTACCAAACAATGTAGATCCAACTAATGGATCCATCTCAGTTTAGACAATTATGCGTTTGCTCCAGCTCTATAAAATCTCAACATCTATAATATATGAGCATTTATCGATCAACAGATTATTAGAGGAAGAAAAAAAACGTTGCAGAAGAGGCTATAAAGAACAACTAGTCATAGATACAGTAACCACAAAAGAACCCATTAAAATATAAGCAGGCGCTATACACAGCCAACGTGTACTACCTAAAGGCATTCGACAGTGTACTGCATAGCTGACTATTGGAATGTCATGAAAAGATATGATACATACAAATACTTACGATATGCAGAATCGTTACGTATAGATCAAACTATTTGCAAAGAGAAAGTCTCAGGCACCTACGTGAACCGTGTAAGGTCTATTCTAAAAACTGAAGAAACACCTCAAAGGCGATAAACACCTACAATACAGCATTCATGACTTACAGTTTTTGGATACTTATATAAACTGATGCAGAACTGATTGCTTTATACGTAAGGACAAGAAAAGAATTCCGTGAGTACAAAGAACGTCCACATTCAGCCATTGAGCGTTTCCACATGCTGCGTAAAGAGGGAGGTCGCGGAATTTCCAGCATAGCAACGAGACACAATCAGCGAGTAGTTAAGTTAAGTTCCTATTGTCAACATAGAGCAAAAGCCAGTAAATTCCACCAAACTGTTCTAAGAATAGACTGACTAAACAACACAGAATTTAATCCACCGAAAATTGCAAATATCGAGAACATCAAAGCTGCCTTGACAAATGTGGCTATGAACAGAAATCTGTTTAAAGAAACAGAGGAGCTATATCAAGCACATTATGAAATACGAAATCTAGGACATCAAATATAGGGTATGTGGAAGAAGAGATGAATCAACAGATCTTATTATTGTCCTAATGCACAAACGGTATTTAGATATACACAACAAAGTTCCATATGAAATATGAACCACCGCCAGTTTGCAAAGACAACACTCGCACCAGTATACTAGAACAGACCAAAATCGCGGACAGAACCATCAACAAACACATCCCGGATATGGTGTCTAAATGAGGAAAAACATATATACATTATTGAGATCGGCGTACCGCTCACTTCAAATATCAAAAATAACGTATATGGAAAACATAAATAAATACTTATATCATGAGAAGAGTCCTTGGTGAAGTCGCTAGAAGGAAGTCGAATCTATACACTAGCCAATCGTAGCAAATAATCAACTCGAACACCTAGAGGAAAATACAATCCAACTAACATAACATGACAATCATGATGTGCTTACCTGCACTGAAATGATGATTATTACCTGTAGTTAGTAGAGAAAAACGGCAATAATAAAATAATAATTCTTATTGTGATTGAGATTACATTATGTAATCTAGACAGAGTCAATAACTAACATGAAAAAATATACAATATATTCATTTCATAAGGACAGACCATATAAATAAAAATAAATACGAGTTAAGCTCCTTTTACACGGAGATACTGTATCCGAGAGAGAGAGAGAGAGAGAGAGAGTCGCTTGTCAGAACTGCTGTGGGATACTCTTCGCAGAATTTCGTCAGACTTTTTCGCAGTTGCGCAGTTGAGGTATTCGTGCAAGGAGTTAATTTAGTCCAGTAGCGGACGCAATAACACACGTTAGAAACATTTGTAATTATAATGGACGTTGAAAAGAGGAAAAGAAAAAGAGAATATGGGTCTCGAACTAAATGATCCTATTATATATTGTATGATGACCTAAGAAGAAACCCCGACAATTTTTTCAATTACTTTAGAATTTCGTTATAGTCCTTTGATGAACTTCACAGCATTTTAAAGGACAAAATTTCCAAACTCGATTCAAACATCCGTATTATTTCGTCAAGAAAACGACTGATGGCGACTCTCAGGAACGTACACATCACATACACATAGTACAGTGACGAAAATGTCACAAACTCAGAAACGTATGGGAGCAAAAGTCTGACAACCATTCGCGACTATTTTGTAGATTATTTCATGACTGCAGGAGAGTTATCATGGCAGTAATAAAAATTTGAGAACATAATAATTAGGTTTTGATTTAAAATTTAAGTGTATTTTTTGCACTAGAGGAAGGTAATTTGCATAGAAAACATTAAAAAATTAGTTAATAATTGAAACAAAAATTCAATTAACTTGTACTGGCATTCAAATAAAGCAAACCGTGTTGGTATTGATTTGTTGAGGATAATTCCTCAAATTCCTCCCGCATTTCTTTGACCATTCAACCCAGCACTGCTGTTTTAGGTTTTGTTTGAGTAAATTATTCTCGGAAGTATCCCACAACGATGGTCGGTTTTCAATTAAAGCAACGAATCAAAAATTGCACGTTCCATATCTAATATTACAATATTATATTGTGCAGATCCACACAATCGCACAACACTGCCAAGTTGCTGCAGGAACAGTCGCTCGTCATAAAATCTCCCGGGCGACTGGGCTTACTGAGCGAGTGAATTTAGTACCCCGCTGCTATATACGGGAAGTCACCCGTGTGAACGATTCCATAAGACACAATGTAAAATGTGTCGCCGAAATACCAGCCTTCAGATCTCATCCGTCAAAGCACAATTTTATTACGAAGTCAAAATATTCTTGAATAGAATAAAATATCCGATTTGTTACAAATATTTTAACACTTTTTTTAATTGAAAACGTAACTACATTTTTAATAGCTGAATTCGTTTGTACCAATCCAGTTGTGTGATTTACGGATGATTTGAAACCTAGGGTATTCAAGACAAAGATCGTTACAAGCTCTGGCATTACGTTTATGGAGATTTTTGTTGCATACGTACTAATTTTGTTGATGTAATGTAAGTATATAATTTGTATATGTATCTAATGATCTTCTGTTGAGCTTTGAATACTTTCTCAGACGAACCTAAATTACGCTAAAAGCAAATCCGGTATCTCAGCCTACAATCGCATTGTACATCTTATTAAATTCTCGATGAACTTCAGCTGTCGTAACAAAAAAGTTGCAGATGATATCTTAGTGTTTAAAAATTGACAAAGTAAGTTAAGATTAAAGTTGCAATCTAAGTGTAACCCTAGAAATATTGTTGTATTGTAAATAGCTATTGTGTTATTATCTATGTGTAACTTTGGATTAATATCTTTTTTTGTTTTATAATTATAGAAAACTACCACTTTAGTCTTTTCAATGTTAAAGAAAAGATTATGTTTAGGAAACCTGTTAGCTAAATCAATTAAATCTTCGTTACAGACTTTTTCAGTAACATAAAGGTTCTGGTGCGATATCAAGAGATATATCATCTGCGTAAGCTATAATTGCATCATGATAAATCGAGTTATCTAGTACATTAATGCATAATATATAAAAGTGGGACTCAGAATCGATCCTTGAGGGACACTTTTGTCGATGTTAACCACTTCAGATCTCACTACGATGCGATTATTGTTTGAAACATTCATAATGGAAACATATTAACGAGTGGTCTAACAAGAGTACAACTTTTAAAATCTAGTATTCTGTACTAAAATTAACTTAAATGTCAAATAGACACATCCCAATTATTAGAAATGGAGGGTTACACAATTCATCAACGCTTTTTAATTGTGGAGACAGTACGCAGATTACGCGCAATTTTCGGTCGAGAAAACGCATCAAATCGTTCAACAGTTCAGCGAGTCATTAACAAATTTGAGGAAACTGGTTCAGTTGTTGACAAAAACGATTCGTCGTCGGCCAGGACCATCTATCGAAAATATTGCCACAGTGACTGAAAGTGTTGGCGAGTATCCAAAAACCTCCACTCGCCGGCATTCATAAGAGTTGGGAATTTCAAAAACCACTTTACTTCGAATTTTGAAAAAAGATCTTCATTTTCATCCTTATAAGGTCCAGCGAACTCAAAAAATTAAGCCAGCAGATCATGCGCAGACCCGTGTATTCGTCAACTGGATATTGCAAAACCAAGAAGTGGACGTTGATTTTTGGAAGAAAATCATGTTTATCGATGAAGCACACTTCCGCCTAGACGGATATGTGAACACAGAACTGTCGCATCTGGGCTGCTGAGAATCCGGCTAGTTCATGAGAAAAAAATGCACCCACAGAAAGTTACTATTTGGTGTGGATTTTAGGCTGGAGCAGTGATTGGGCCATATTTCTTTGAGAACGAAGCCGGCAATGCAGTTACTGTGAATGGCGACCGTTATCGAAAGATGATATGAGAATTTCTGTGGCCTGCATTGGTCGGTATGGATCTGGACAACATGTGGTTTCAGCAGGACGGAGCAACCTGTCACACTGCACAAGAATACAATCCAGTTGTTGCAAAAAAGATTTCCGGACCGTATTATTTCACCCAATGGCAACCAGAATTGGCCACGGAGATCGTGTGATCTCACTCCCTGCGACTGTTGGTTGTGATCTTTTGTGAAGTCTCGCGCATATTCTGATGATCCGATAACAATAAATGAGCTTAAAGATGGAATTCGACGCGTTATTGGAGAAATTGATCAGCAACAGTGCGAAATTGTTCTCGAAAATTTCATCAAATGAGCAAGAATGTGCCGCAAAGTCGTGGCGGCCATTTAAAGGGTATTTTGTTCCATATTTAATCGGAACCTATGTAACATAAGTTGAAATAAAGATTTTTACACCCGTTATTTACGATCGTTTAGAAAAGACCTGATTCAATGACGCACCTAAGGTAAGCACAGTTATTTTAGCACAATTGTTTGAAAATTATACAATGATTCGGTGCTAATTTGGTGCTAATTTGTTACAACAAAAAAATTAAGAAAAAATTAAAAGCTGTGTCTGCTTAACAATAAAGTTAGCACCGCCAACGTACAAGTACTTAACCAACAGTTGTAGCAAAACCATTTGTGTCATAATTTGCATTTTTTTTTTACTAATAGTATTCCCGAACAGGCTAAGATTTACCTAACGTGCTAAAGCACTCAGGAACACTGGGAGGGTTTAGGGATATTGTGAGGCTGCCGAGAAATGTTTATGAATGGCTACCTTAAATTAACTTAAGTCAAAGTTTGGAGGAAAACAGTGCATTCCACAATTTGGTCGCCGTGTGGAAAAATGTAGATTGCGCCCATTTAGTGTGACACGATTGAATTTTGAGTGCGTAATTATGGTGTGAATGGGCAAACGGAGTGATTTTAGCGAAGATGGCTTGCGAAGGTATTAATAAGTATACTTCGGAGGCACATTTGCCATGGTAATTACGATAGAACAAGGAAAAAACCGAAACTATTCTTCTATGTTCAAGAGACTGTACGTCAGAAGTTAGAGACGGGTCATTTATAAGCCTTATAGCTCTGTTTTGGATGAGGTTTACCAGATCAAGGGTGTAATGGGGAGCACTGGCCCAGAGTTGAGAATTGTATTCCAGATGAGGTCGAATTTGAGCCTTATACAGTAAAAGGAGTTGTTGCAAAGTGAAGTACTGTTTAGACCTGTATAGAAAGCCCAGTTTACGCGTAGCTGTTTTGCTGGCTGACAAAAGGTGGCCAACCCATCAAAGGTTCGATGACACGGATATCCCTAACATAGAAATAGAGTTTGAAAACTTGAGTTCTAAACCACTCATATTTACAGCAGGAAATGATCGGTCTTTCTTGGCGGACACAACACTGGGTGTTGTCGGCGTTGAACGTGAGTAGATTATTCCTTCCCCATTCAAGGACACGTTTTAGGTCACTGTAGATTGAGGCCGCTATTTTCACCTTACCGTCCTGACTAGACTTATTATTTGGGGAAAACTGAGAAAAACTACAATGTAGAGTGCTGTCGTCTGCAAAGCAATGGGTAGGGTTAGTTGTTGAGGAAATGAGGTCATTTATGTATAGCGTAAAATTGTGAGAGCTATCACTGGTCCTTGGGGTACTCCCGCGTTAATATTGGTTTCTTTCGAAAAGAAGCCATCGACGACAACGCATGTATGAGTTTGGCAAGTAGGCAAACCTGGTCAAAAGCCTTTGAAATACCTAAAGCTACTACGACTGTTCCACCGGACCTCTCTAATGTGTTATTCCAAAGTTAGGTGACATATGAAAGAAGATCACCCGTTGAACGACTCTGTCTGAACCCACACTGGTGGTCGTTTAGGAGTTTATTGGACTGGAGAAACGAAAGTAGTTAGTGGTTGATGGCTTTCTCCATGATTTTCGACAGAATGGAAGTGATAGCTATTGGTCGATAGTTTGAGGGATCGGTTTTGTCGCCCCTTTTAGGAATAGACTGGACATTTGCCAATTTTGACGATCAGGGAAACTTTCCAGATGATATGGAGATTGAAAAGGGTTTGGACAATACAGGTACTAGCTCGGGGTAGCATTTTTTAAAGACGATAGCTGAAATACCCTCAGGGCTTGAGTCAAGTTTATTGGTAATTGATTCTAGGAGCTTGTAACGAAAGTGGATTGGTTTAATAGCGTATGGGGTAGATTTGGGTTAGATTTACGGCTGGCTTTAGCTAATGACCAAAATTTACCACCACCCAAAGGACATGAGACTAATTCTTTGCATTTACGTTCTTCAAACACCTTTTTGGCCTTGGTGATGATACTTGTGCAACTATTCCTTGCGGCAATATAGTCAGCGTGATTTTCGGTAGATTTATTTGATTTCCATTTGGTTTTATGCTTTTGCGATAATGCATCAGTGCAAGCCCTATTAAACCAGGGTTGAGGACGGGTATGACCTACACGATTATGTTTTTTGGGAATGTATAACTCCATAACCATCAAGATAACTTCAGTTATCGGACTTTATGCTATCACTCAACATTGTATTATTTTGGGATTTAATGCTCTCTATCTTACTTTTCCTTCACAGATCATTTCACAATAAACTTGCAACTATTAGTATTTTTTACTCTTTTATTCGTGTTTGAAACTCTATTGCAGCAACTTGATTTTGGCCAAAAACTTAATAGGAGGTAGATAGGTCGTACTCTAAGTAGGATATGTTTAGAAACAGAATGCATGTTGCTTTTGAAACTATTTTGTAGGGGATTGAAGAACTCCATTTATATAATATTACAAGTTCAACCTTGTGCAGACTTGTGAAACATCTGTTGCAACAAACCTATAATAGGACAAGTTCTTTGTGAACAGTCATGTCGTAATTAACCCGGCGTCTGTGTGGTGAATTCATGTAACATCATATGTGTGCTGGGGTCGAAAAAACCCCAAAAAAAAAAAAGTATTGAGAAGTTATTTTGAAATATTTCTGACATTTCTCGCCGTTTTGTCCTCTCACTTACATACCTGCACTAGTTTATTGATTAATCGTCTTCATATATTTATCACAAATGAAAATATTTTATGAAGAATAATCATGCACGTAATTCCTTAGAAAAAACATATGTCTCATAATAATTCGCGATAGAAAATAAAACACAAATGGTATGATTGAACAACTCTTTATTCTCGAACAGGAGAGAATACCTGATATTCTAAATGAAACAGAACTGCAAAATGTTAATAAATAAAAATTTTATGAAGGTCTACTTTTGAAGCAATTTTCGCACAAGCTTATCGCGTGCTCCAAGCAAAGGAATGTTTAGCATTGAGCACATTGCTTCTGACATTTTCTGTCTTTATTTCTAGGACATACTCCACATCTCCCATTACGCTTCTGTCTCTTGGGGTTCGAATCTACGTTTTCGTTGGCTTCTCCGAGGCATTTCTCTATTCCAGTGCGTAATACTACACTTAGGCGCATATTGTTTTTTCTGGCTGAAATATGTTCTTGAACTAATGAGAGACCAAGTTCTTCTAAGAAAATGCGCCGCTTCATCTTCGTATCATTTGTATTATTCTGATAAATTATTCTGGCATTTATGGCTGAAATGTTCATCACGAAGAAAAAAATTGTTAGTGGCCATCTCTTGCAGGAACGCGAAACATCGTAACTTCCACATAGCTCATCCACAACATCAACACCACCTTTAGTAAAATTGTAGAATTCAATAATTTCTGTTTTTTCTGAGGTTTCGGCGAAATTTCGTCGTCATGGTGTAGCGTTGAGGCAAATATAACTATCTTCCCTTTCTTGGGAACATAGGATGCTACCGTCGTCTTCTATTGAAATGCGAACACAAGGGCGAAGAGTTTCAATCCGTATTTAGAGGGTTTGTTCGGCATATAAACTCTAAGCGGACAACGCCCTCGGAATGCAGGTAGTTGCTCATCTATTGCCAAATACTCACTTGGTGTGTATGAAGTCTGACAGTTTTCGACAAATTTACTGAATACAGCCCGAATAGCAGCGAATTTATCTGTTTGCTTCCTCAGTTCTCGATTATCCATATTGTCGAACCGTAAGCAGGTCAATAGAATTCTAAATCTCTGCAAACTCATCACTCTCCTGAATATTTCTATACCAAGACCATTCGTTTTCCATAAGTCATCTAGATTCAATCTATTTGTTTTATATACTCCTGATAAGTATAACAAACCCAATACCGCACGAATCTCGGTAGAATCAGTAGGTTTTACTATATAAGAATGTTTATCATCATAGACAACTCTCTTCTTCTCCAATCGCTGGTTCGTGTAGGTAACAATGCTTGTTATCATTGTCTCGTCTATAAATAAATTGAAACATTCTTTCGGAGTCTTGGAATCTTTTGCTAAAGGTTTGACGGCAGGCAAATGTATTTTGATAATATTCTCGGCACGTGTTTTGACCGAAGTATTCGGACAAGTTTTCTTCCACTTTGTTTTCTTGTCCCTACCTAAGTAACACTGCTGACTACTGCGATTCCTTTTCTGGCCAAAGCTGGTGACTTGTTTCAATGATTCATCTACAATATAAAAAAATTCAGTGTATGTAATTACACAAACAATGTCATGCTCTACCTGATGGGCCTTGCAGTACAGGCTGTCCTTCGGTTTCTGTAACAGCGACACTGTCCTCGTCAGTTACGAGAATTGTACTGTCATCTTCTTGTTCAGATTCGGTGTTATGAGGACTCTCGTGTAATAGATCTTCGCACTCAGAGTCACTCGTGTCAACAATTTCGTCTTCACTTTCGCATTCCTCCTCATAATCAGCCATAATTATCTGCATATAAACATAAACATAGGATAGTTCTCATGCAATCGTAACAAAATAACATTATTTAGCTTTGTTCTAATGCAAGGTGTGGTGGGGTGATTATCGCCTGTGAACACCAACGAACGTAACGTGGATGATGTTGTGGGGTTATTTCCACCTTGCCGACACTTTCACTGTACAATTCCGACAAACGAACACTCCAACGGCTAGACAGAAACTAGTGGCGGCAGGTAGCTGACCTAAGCTTCAGATACTGAACTGCACAGCATCCGGTGGACTTCAGGCGCGAAATAAATGACATTTGAAAGTTGCGTTTGGTGATTTTAACCCCACCACACAGACGCCGGGTTAAAGGCAGTGAATTCTTAAGCACTTATATAAAAAAAAGCTAGTCGACCGCTGATGATGATAGCGTAGCTGTCGAAACGCGTTCGGTGTTTTTTAATTTTGTGTGGTACGTGGGTGTATTTTGATTGTTACTTATATAAAAGATTTTAGCAGTGCTCAATAATGTCAGGCAAGTTTCCAGGATGGGCCTGGATATTTACTATGTTACTCTGAAGAAATCATGGAAAGATGACACTACCGAGTGTATGCAACCAACCAGGTTGACGTCAAATAGTAATCGGTTCATCGTTGTTCATAACGGTTTGTGGAAGGTGTGGTCTAACATTTTCCATCAAATCGAGTCATGGATTACTGCGGTAATTTTAACACGACACGCTTTAAGAAGTAGTTTGAGGAGTCCGTTTTGAAACACTTATAAGGGCATTATTAATTGTTATGGATAATGATTCCTAGCATTCGTGACAAATTGAAAAAACCCGTAATTAATAACGGAGGGCCGGAACAGATCGTTGACGAGTTGGCGCTGAGTTGTTATCACGTAGTTCTTTATTTAGCCTCGACCACTGCCATTATAATTCAATAAAGCTATTATGGCTTATACAGCTAATAGACCTAATATGACGAAGGTCGACAAAGACCTAAGAAGAACGGTCTAGATGAAAAAGTTTCTCAGATGTGGAAAGAAGCCCTGAAGGTGTTCGTAGTACTTCATGGCGTTCTCCGCAAAGTCAAGTGATTTGTTGCCTTATCCCAGTCTTTGGGATAGCGGAGTGGGATGCTTCACCCTTCAAGTAGCGAAATAGAGGTGAGACGAAAGCATCTTCGACGGTATCTTGTCCCAGGTTGTGTAGATAGCCTTGCATATACTACTAAAATTGGGTTGTCATCTACCCTACTTCAGGGTAAGCGTAGTCGTAACGGTTGAAGCATCCTTCAAATTTGATGAAGTAGAAAAATTTTCTATAGATCTTCGGTGCCCACTCATCCAACGGAACAGTCTGCATGGGGTACTGCGTTCTCCACTTTCCGAAAAAGGGTATATGTCACAATTCATTCCTTAAAGGGAACTGCCACGTACGTTCCCCATCAACTCTTATGTGTTCAACGCCTTGCGGAGCGCACAGATAGCGATCACTATGGGGCTTCCACTCTTCTACGCCTCGTGTAAACCAGGTTTCCCTGATCACCTTTAACAAGTTGCGGCCATGCACAGTATCCCATACGTTCCTCCACATCAATTGCACCTAGTATAATTAGTTTTATGACGAGCCATGTCGTGAAGACATGATCCCCTAGCAGCTACCAGTGTCGGTCAGATTGTCCCGACTACGTTAGACTGATCGTCGGCCGTCGAGGTTTCTGTCGAGGGTCTTCCAACATACATCACATTAATGCATAGGGAGTCCGTTATTACTCAACGACAAGGTAATGGAATGCAAGGGGCGTGTCATATCTGTTACAAGCTATTACCGCGGCACCTTTTTACAGCAGCGCCGTGTGGTTAAGCTACTGCTATGTGTTACTCGTGCCTGTAAGATTCGTACCACTACCACGTTTGGCGAGTCAGTGTCGATTCGGAGGGAGGTTTCTAGTCTACGTCTGATGAAGAATATCACATCCTCTTCGATCAATCCGAACCCTCAAACAGAGATAGACTAGTTAAATATCCAGTTTATTCCAGTATGCTCCGTGGAGGGTGACATGTACCATTTTCTAAATCTTTGTCCCGTCGGATGAGTGGCCGTTGAAGTAAGCTGTATCAAACAATTTTGCTCCATATCAAATTTGAAAGGTGTTTCATCCATTACGACCAGGCTTGCTCTGGGGTAGAGTAGCATTATACGCAATACTATCTCCGGAACGTGGGACAGGACACACTAGAGGATGCTTTCACAAAGACTTTTATTCACAGCTTGAAGGGCGAAACATCCAGCCCAAAGAATGGGCGAGCGCCGAAAAGTACGATCATTATTCGAAAGGAGTTCGAACAAGCGCCTGTGTCACTGAAGACAGTGTTAGCGGTAATAGCTCATAGTGAATTTTTTGAGATAGTTTTATGCCAATTTTAACATATTTTAGTTGTAATTGTATAAATCCTTACCTTAAATTTGTGGTAAAGCCTGAGTTTAATAATTATACCAAAATTTACTTATGTGGAATAATCAGATCTTCCGTTTGTTACATATTGTTTTATGACAACTTTGAAGTGTTCTAGTTGTAATTGTTAAATGTTTAAAATAAATTTGTATTTATGTCAAATCTATTTTAATGTTTTATATTTATATAGCTATATAAAACTGGCATTTAGTTGATTAATATGTATACTCAAAGTTGTATAAGTAACATTTCTCATTAGTAAAGCTATTTGAGTACTACCGTATAGTCAATAATTTGTATTGAAAAGCAGCCGCAAACGAAATGCATCTTTCAGTAGAAACCAACAAGGTAGTGAATTACAAAATGTGATTTTCTGTCGTCGTTTAAATTTAGCGCTATTCAGCGCTATATCGACTTTATAGAAGCATCCCTTGAGTGTTTCCTATAAGTATCACTAAATTTGTAGTTCTAAAAGTTTTTTTTTAAATTATTAATTGATTCATTAAATACATTATTTGTCAATTAATTAAGGGTATGTGCAAGCCGTAGCTAAGAACAAAAAGCTTATTTGTTTAGCTTTATCTTTAAGATCGTCTTTATATCACTTCTTCATTGCCAAACAACATGCTACCAACATCTAAACCTTTAACCCTATCATGCACATTGTCCACATATGAAGACATACTTTCTATTTTTTTTTTAATATAGAAGTCCATAAACATTCTGAAATTAAAGCTTATTGCCCTTCTATATAAATCAAACTATTTTTTTTTTAATATAGAAGTCCATAAACATTCTGAAATTAAAGCTTATTGCCCTTCTATATAAATCAAACTAATAGGCCCTTTTGATCATAGATGTCAGCATAATTACATTTCTTTTTAAATTCGGCATCGCGCGCAAAAATTATCCGATTACTATTTATGTTGAATCAGCTGTTATATCACAGCTGTTTACTGCTCTATTTTTAAGAGAAATTTGGTACGTACAAAATTAGTACTGTTCTCATAAATGTTCTTAGATTATAATTATTCACTGAAATGCTCGAAATTAAAAATATTGTTATTATTTTACAGTAAAATACCGAGCTGGTAGCGCAGTGGCGACACGATCTGCTTAGCATTCGGGAGGTAATGGGTTCGATTTCCGTTACCGTCTACCTTGTGTGAGGTTTTTTCAGGGGGTTTGCTTCATACACATGTAGCGGCATGGTCACTGCGTATATGCACACCATGTGCGGCGGCTTAGGCTAATGCCGGGGTAGTATTTTCCCCCTCAGAACCTTAACTCCGTTCCTTCCGATCTTATCCTGACCGCACCCATCCTTAATCCCACCATGCATACATACGTAATGTACGTATGTATGCTGCGAATCCATGATTGTGGCTGAAGGATCTCGGAAAGCTCGAGCAGCCCGCCCT
This sequence comes from Vesta saturnalis, assembly GCA_036346205.1. Classification (NCBI taxonomy): domain Eukaryota; kingdom Metazoa; phylum Arthropoda; class Insecta; order Coleoptera; family Lampyridae; genus Vesta; species Vesta saturnalis. Next base: position 1,356,817 of record JARFJB010000793.1, read on the forward strand.
CCCCCTTGGGGAGGGAATGGAATACGTGTCCTTTTCCTTTTCCTTTTACAGTAAAATATGTAAGGCCTCATATGGAGAGAATATGGTGGAGAGCATTTAATTTTGTCCCATATGAGGGCAATGTATACTTGGAAGTTGTGTGTATTTCTATAGTTTCTTAACGTTTATATTTTGTTTCTTTTAGTTTTAAAATGGAAAAATCCACTAACTCAGACGCAGCTGGAAGAAATAATTGGGGATAGTTTTTGAAGATACTTTTCATGATATTTTTACGTACAATAACGTTATTGCCTATGAACTAAGTACTTCCGCTAAAACAGGTACTTACGCTGAACCGAGTACTTCAGCTGAACCAAGTATTTTAGCTGAAACAAAAATTTCTGATATCTTTGTCCCACAAAATACAAAAATTCTAACTAAAAACAATAGAGAAAAACGAACAGTTCAATTTTCTCAACGATCCAATCGTCCAAAATCGATTACTATAGAAGAGTTAGAGAAATTAACCGACACGTTTGAGGATGGCTTTGAACTCTCGGGTGATGAAATAGGTGATCTTCAATATTTACCTATGATAAGTAGTGATGCAAGTGGGCAAAGCATTGACGAGAATATCGAGTTGGTTTCGGAACCTAAGGACATAAGGAAAAATCGACAAAATCTGAGAATCAAGCAGAAGTACAGGCTAAGATTCAAAAAGAAGTTGAAATGGCTGAACATGAGAATTGAGAAGATTCAATAGTTGAAAAGACAAAAATAATCAAAACGAGATACCCTTGAAAGTAAATGGGTATTGGGCAGAGAAAATCCACTTCAATTTAATATTCCTAAATGTTTTAGACCATGTGTAAATATAAAATTTGAATGTCCGATTGATTACTTTTTTTTCTTTTTCAACGACTATTTTCTTTACGAAATTGTGTACCAAACCAACCTGTACGCTCATCAAAACAGCAAACCAAATTTTAGCCTGACAATTCTGGAATTAAAAAAATCCACCAACCAGAAACTATTGGAGCACAGAACGTGGTCTTAGAATGACCTGTATCGCAGATGCCATGTCCGTAAACCGCTATGAGGTAATTGGAGATATTTCTTCTTTACAAATTGAGAAGTAATTTCTTAAGATAACACAGACAAATTTCTTAAAATTCGACTGGTTTTAGATCATCTATACGAAAAATGTCACGCTGCCATGGATCATGAAGAATAAATACATGTGTGTGGATGAAATGATGATTCCTTTCAAGGGTCACTGGTCAGTCAAACGTTATCTTCCTTAAAAACCCAAAAAATGGGGTTACAAGGTATAGGTTCGTGCAGGAACTTCAGGTTACGTGCCTTGCTTTGAACCCTATCAGGGCGCTTCTGTAAACAGAGAGGATATTACAGAACCAGGATCCGGTCGTGACGTCGTAATGGGTCTGTCATGACATCAAAGGTCATAATTACAAAATTCTTGCGGGCAATTATTTTTACTGTTCCATTCTTACTACTACAAGTGACAAAATCTTTGAACCATTAGAGCACAACGACAATGATGGTCTAAAAAGTAAAATAGAACTGAAAGCTGAAGGTGGCGGTAGCTCATCGATCGTCACGGCTGATGGTGTTTCTGTAGTACGCTGGCTAGACAGTTTATTGGTTGCATACAGGGCTAAAAGCTTTCGAGCAAGCCACTAGATTTTGTCGCAAAACGAAGGGTTAATATAAAGACAACGTGACCTTGTGCTGTATCTACCTATAACAAATATATGGAAAGTGTAGACATTATGGATTCACTTGTCGCTTTATATAGAACTAAAAATCGCAGGTGATATATGCGAGTCTTCTACCATTTTTTGAAAGTTAGAATTTTCAACGCTTGGATATGATGGAGGTTAAATCAATGTGAAAACATGTGTCTGCTTAGATTTAAAAACGCAATTGCTACGGTAGAATGACAAATAAAAAAAAGAAAAAAGGCAGACCACACAGTAAGACACCCTCAACCCCAGATCATGTTAGGAGATCTAGCAATCCATATGCCAAAGAAAAGAAGACTATAATACAGAACACTGGTCGAAAAAATCGAAAACAGAAATGAACCTCGTTGTAAGAAAATTACATGTAAACAAAGATTACGATACACTTGCTATCGATCCTTGATAGCACTTTGTCGGGAATGTTACGAACAATACCATAAGTACATATCTATAGCCCACACTACAGCTTACTGACTCATTACCAGCTACTTATCTTGGCATACAATGGACAATTGGCGCATCGCCTGCCGCGCATGTGGCTCTACACGCCTTGACTTCTGTAGCAGAGGAGAAGCGTGTTTAACTAGACATACATGCGATATATGCATAACTTAAGCGGTGTTTACATTAACGTGGTACCACGGCTGAAAACAAGCGTAAAGGTAATCCAGCCGTGGTCACGTCTAATGTATACAATACAGGCGTAGGTAACTAGACGTGGACAGACGCCTCACATCCATCACGTCTCTGTCGAGCAGCTGTATGAAATAACCAGATTGATTATTTAGCCAGTTTCAGGCGTATCAAGTGACGTGAAACCAGTGTCATTTGTACTTCCGCCATAGAAAATTTAATAAGATGTCGAAAAGCAAGAAAAAAGTTTGTGAAAACAAAAGCATCTTTGAAGTTATCTGAGAATAACACATTGCGCATCATTGAACTGTATCAAAACGAACCTTGTTGAGACTACAAAAATCGTGATCTACCAGCTGCTCCCATAAAACGCATTGCTGCAGAATTGTCAGTAGACGACTTCGGTCCAAAAGAAGTTGCAGCAAAGTTTAAAAGCTTAAGGAATCCTTACTCACAAAAATTGAAGAAGATTACAAGTTTCGAGAAATCTGGTGCAGGATCCGATGATGTTTACGTTCCAAAGGTGTATTGGTTTGCTAAAATGGACTCATTTCTTCGCTCGCAAACGTACAATCGCCAGTTACATAGTAATCTTGTAGGTACTCGTATTTTCTTTTTTTTATTATCATTTTATTACCCCAATTCTGTTGATTCTATAACTGGTTTACAAAATAAAGTTTTGTTGTTTTAAACAAAAAGGTAAATTCTTGTGGTAGATAACTCTTGCAAAACTTTTAAGAATTGAAATATTATCTTTTTCTGGATGATAGAGACCTATAAATGCTGACAATACATTTCTTCGTTTATTTATTTAATCACAAACGTTTTTACAAAAAAAAATAATGGAAAAAAATTAAAAATACATTATCATTTGAATAACATTTTGAATCAAGTTACATTAGTCCTACTGCTTACCTTTTCCAACTAACAACACCTTCACTATTCAAGTACCAAGGGTACTTATCTCGTACATTTTCTGCAGTTACGCTGGCGTGTTGATCTTTTGTCGTTGAATGCCATGAACGCAATTTTGCAATTCGTTTCTCCAGGATTCTTCTATTACTTTACCGCTGCCATCCTCCCGATCAACATTACTTGGAGTTAGATATGTCGGGTTCATTGTCTTAAGCCAGTTATGCAAGATACAACATGTTAAAACAACATCGTCTACTGTATTCAAATTCTTGAGAGCAATAGGTTTTGCGATGACTTGAAAGCGGCTTACTGAGATGCCAAAAGCGTTTTCAGATAATCGACGTGCTCGACTAAATTTGTGATTGCAAATTCTTTGCTCGTCCAGTAAGTTACAGTCGAATATGACTTCATTAAATATGTCTTTAGTGGAAATGCATCGTCTCCGATAAATACAGCATCAGAAGGCAAATTAATTTTATTGTTCTCTATTGCTTGAGAAAGTGAACATCGGGACCAAACACCGCTATCATTGCATGTACCATTGGCTTTTACATCTCCATACTTAAAAGAATAGTCAGGATCAACCACGGCCATAAGTATAATGCTATAAAAGTTTTGATAATTAAAAAAAACGGATCCTGACTTAGCCAGTCGTTTTATTGGGATGTCCTTGCCATCTATGGCACGGACACATCCAGGAAAATCCCATCGATTATTGAAGCCTTTTTCTATAGCTAACCATTGTTATCTAGTCTGTGAAACCTAAAATATACCAAACCGTGCATCGACTATTATTAAACTGTGCACAATTTCATAAATTCATTTTAAAAATAATTGCTAGTGGTACAGTCGATTTAACACCGTTTAATTTCATGAATCTTTGTCGCTCACTTTCAAAACATTATATGCATTTGTAAATGAAATATGAATTTTATTTTTGTTTGTAGATCCTTGAGCAGAAATTACAGAACGAAGGTGGTGACGAAAATAAATCTGGAGACAACGAAGGAATTTCTTCAAACGAAGTTAATACTCAAAATGACGATAACGAAAACGACTACACTTCTGTGTCGAATTCAGAGAGAATCAGCTATCACAGCAGCAGTAGACAAACTAAACGAAGTCTCACGGATAGCAGCTTCTGCAGCTACCAAGAACATTGACATGTAAGAACATTTTGTGAAGTTTGTCGCGGGTGTGTTACGGCAAGCTGGAAATCAGAAATCTATCGTCATTACAAACATACTGCTGAGGAACATGGTGGTTCCATCTAACCTTAGCTTTTTTTTGTTACCTTTTGCAATAAAACACTATAAAAATATTCCACATAATATGATACTCTAAAATAAATTTATTTTTAAACCAAATGATTTTATATGTGTGTTATACGGACATGTTCAGCATGGAATTAAAAAGGTGTTTTTACATTAAAAAGTACAATTAGGTATCTGTTACATTAGCATAAACTGTGTATGCAAGTACATACCTGTAAATATTCATTCAAGGCCAATTTAATCGCTCGTAACGTCTCGGGGAAAAATGTGCATATTGTAGTTTTTGGCATTCGAAATAAAAACTCCAGACTTTTAAATCCATCACCAGTAGCTAAATAGCGCAATGTAACATCCAATTTTACTTTAGGGGGCATAGCTAATCGACAGGTTGTATCCTGTTTTACAGTGTATGGAGACACTTTTTCAAACAAGTAAAATTTTCCGTTGTCATTCTCAACATTTCTTTAAAATCCTCTGGGTAATTACAACCTAATTCATCCGATAGTGTTCTTGATGGTCCAATTGCTTCTCTCTTAGCAATCCAGCTTCGAACCCACCATCTTCCTTTTCTTCGATGCTTTTTAATTTTGTTATCATTTTGCATATGCTCTAATTCTGCTTTATTAAGGAATTTAAAATAGGCGTAGAATACGCCTGGACCACCTCAGCGTTTAAATTGCAAAAACGAATGAGTAGACGTGACGAAAAGGCGTGAGCGTGATCACGGCTTAGTATCACAGCACAGTTTCACGCTTCATAACCAGCCGTGGTGCCACGCTAATTTAAACACCGCTTTACGCAAATGCGACTTGTGAGGAAGTGAATGACACAGCTATATTTATAAGGCTTATAGACACACATATTTAGATCAATTTGGCAGTCTCTATATGCCCTATATAGATTTTATTTCATTTATCACAGCTCTAGAAATTCTGTTCCTAAAAAAATTCCAACAACTCTGCATACAAAACGATTTATGCAAAGTTTTTTACATTTTTAAAGACACTAATTTGTCTCACCCTTGTTCCCAATTTCCAGTTTCTTATTTTTTGAATCTTTACGCAAAAATAAGAACTTATTATATATTAAAGTACGCAAACAGGAGTTTTAAAGGTCCTGATAAAAAACGAAAATTAATTATAGGGAAAAATGTAGGGGAGGAGAGGGCACAGAGGACCACCTAAGATATGACCGATATTTTTTTTGTAGTTTATTTAAAGCAAATTAATCTGTGTTTATGTGATAAAGACATGTTTGTTTATAATCTAGAAGTCGAATTTAAATTTATTTCTTACTTAGATTTTAGGAAAATTGAGAATTTAAACATGGCGGCTCCGGTCCCTTTCGCCCCATTATTTGGGGCGAAAAGGTCCACTGGTCCGTTTTACCCCAAATAAACTATGCGGGTTAAGTTAAACAAACCTAATGTCAAATAACGATCATAGTTCACAAAACATTTATTTATAATATTTGTGTGTGCATTTATTAACAAAAAAAATTATTAGTCAGTGCAAATAATACATTGAAAACCCTCTTCCTCTTCTTCTACACCAGCACATGCATCGTGAGCCCACTCCTTGCATAACACACATTGTATCCAGCCTTCTCCAGATTTGGATTCCGAGAATTTACTGTGGCAATATATGCATTTGGTATTACCTTGATTATCATCTTCACTTTCTGATGAATCGCTATGTTTCTTTGGGATTTTTACTTGTTTCTTTGTCTTTTTCTTATTTTGATTCGAAACGCTGTCCACTAGTTGTGGCTTGACAAGTTTAACTTTCTTCTTTTGTGCTTCCTTTTTAGCTAAACTAGCTTCCAATTCCTCTTTAAATGGAGTGATTGTCAGTTCCTCCGATCGTTGGGCCTTTCTTCTACTTTTTCTTTCTTTTGAAGTTTAGGGTTTAGGAGATATTAATTTAATGGCCTCTGCAAACGTTGCATTCTCTTTAGAGCAACTTGGTGATGGCCCAGGTCATTTAGAGGAACTTTCTGTTGGCTCAGGTTCTTTAGAGCAACTAGGTGTTAGCTGAGGGAGAATGGAATCATCTGTTTCACTCAGAGTTTCTTCCGGAAGTTGATCATTAGTTGCATTTTGTAAGAGGTTGCTTGTTCCATTCATGTTGCTTGTATCATTTCGAGACTGCGTGTTTTGTTGAACATCAGTAACTTCAGAAGGAAGAAAGTCTTGGTCATTAAATACACCAGCGTTAAATGGCCATATACCAGCTACCTCAAATCCCTTTATGGCTTTTCCCATACTTGAAATATGTGCAAAAGCTTTTGCAAATATTTCCACAACGTCATAAATTGTGATTCGTTGACCAGGATGATTTGTATGCCAGACATCGCATTCTCTGGTATATTGTGCCTTCAAGGGTCCAAACACGCAACAATCGAGGGGCTGCAATCTATGACTAGTATGTGGAGGAAGCGATATTAGGACTAAGTTCTTTTCTTTGGCTTTAGTAATAGCTTCAAGTGTTCTATGGCTGGTATGGTTATCGAATACTAAAATAATTTTTCGGTCGGCTGTTGGTTTTACGATACCTATAAAGTGATCAAGGAACTTTAAGAAATGGTCACTATCCATACACCCTGAAGTATTAGTACATCCAACTGACCCCGCAGGACAACCTCGCATCAACAATGGATTCATTCTTTGCCTTGGAAAAAGGAAAAATAGGGTAAATAGTATCCCGAAGCAGATATTCCACATACGGCGGTAATGTTGAACCCTCTTTCTGCACTAACAATACGACCGATCTGTTTTTTCCCTTCTTGGCTAAAATGTTTCTTGGAACAAGAACAGTATTAACACCACACTCATCGATATTAAAAATCTGGTCAGTCTGAAATCCATACTTTTTCAAACAAGTTTCTAATAAATTATGGAACCGTTCCACTTGAGGCCTATTAAATCCTACTGCCCTAGCCATACTTGTAGCCTCAGAAGCGCGAATGGAGATTTGGGGATTTCTTTTCCTGAAACCCGCTAACCAGTCGATACCTGCTAGTTTTGCTTCTTTGTTAAACGTATGCTTTAACTTTAATTTTTCTGCTAAATCAAAATCTAATTTTCGGCAGTCCATTGTAGTTATTCCATAAAACAGGGATTCCAAGTCGAGAATGTGTTCGGCAGTAAAAACTTGTTTGTAAGTATCATTTCTTGGTCCCATGTGTGTAACAACATTGTGAATCCGACGAAGCAAGCAAGTTTTTGGGATATTAAATTGTTGGCCTGCTTTTCTAATTGATAAAGAGTTTGTATTTATGGCTTGCATAGCTGCCTCCATATGTTATGAAGTCAACGCCGGCCCATCCCGGTTTTTTTTGCACGTGCGAACCATCTGTAAATAAACAATAATTTTTTTATTGGTGCATACACAAATTCATTAACATATAACAAATTTAATGGGGGCGACAATGACCGGTCCTTATCACCCCTGTTCATATGGTCCTATTCGCCCCGAATGGCCGTTAATGCAATAATATTTGTTACCGCCGTTTTACTTATAGGTTAGGTTTCATTCGAGACTAATAAATTTTTACAAATTCATGTGGTTATTGCCTCACGAACTCAAAAATTATTAACTATTATTTAAAAAAGCATACGTGCATTCAGAAAATTAAATATATTTAGATCACTTACCGTGATTTTCGATTTTTTTATACCATGCACTCAAACCACATCCACGCGTGTCAAACATATGTTTGCGACTGTCGGGGCCGTGTATTGTATAGGCTACATGTAGTAGCGAGTTAATGGCGTAAGTAAATAAATGGCCTGGTCCCCGTCACCCCGGTGGTCCTCTGTGCCCCCTCCTCCCCTATAATTTGATATTAATTTGTTATATCTATTATTGTCATTTTTAAATAAAGATTTGGCATTAGATGGTTTAATTATATCTTTGATCATTCCGTTTCCAATCACAAACAATAAATATATCTACACATAGAGTGAATGCGACAATCGCCGTGCTGGACTCGAGACTGTATCCCAACTTGTTTCTATGCACGCGATACGGGATTATCGACTGTATGTCACTTGACTTCTAAAATACAAGGATGCCGCCGAGAGATGAGTAGCTAGCTGGGAATGAGTAAGCTGTGGCCCACACTATCCTCACCTGAAGGCAGGTTTTTTCCTAAAAAAGTACTTATTTTGTAAAATTGTTCATTTAACGTTAGCGATTATTTAACCATATTTATACGTTGTTTATTTTTTTGTAAAGAAGAAAAAAATATGTATCAAGGAGTTCGTGTTAGGTACATAAAGATACGTAAAGGGATGCGCCGTAGTCTAACCTTACCAGTTTAATGAGGACGTAACAAAGTAAACTATAGATTAAATGTAAACATCATGTACGATTCTAAAACTAGTTATACTAATAAAAATTCATGCAGCCAAATTGTTCACTGAATATAAAATTGTTTACTCCTCTACATCAATACATTTAAAGGATATTACTTTACGAGTATCTCACAGAAATAAAAATTCGCTTAGTAAAGCTACCATTTAACAAATTTAAAATTCATTTTAAAAGGATCTTGCTCCGTTTATAAATTTCGGAATTATTTTCTTTTTGAACGTTGAAATTAAATTTTTCATCTTAAGTTTTTTTTTTAAATATAAAATTGTTGATTTTTAATAATTTGAATGTTCAATAAAGATTATTTCTTATTAATAATAATAACTTTAATTTTTCCTAGTTGAAGCCTGCTGAATTTATTGTTTATCGATTCTATTCTAAAATTATTATGAAGTGATCAAACGAAGTATTTCCTTTTATGGTTTTGGATCGTTTTATTGTTTTCTCTTACTGTCTGTCGCTCATTCTTTATATTTCAAATTCAATTTCATGTATTTTAAATTTGGTTCTCTAAAAATAGATAAAGTGTGTTTTTTTAAAGATGCCATGAAAAGTAAATACATTTTTATTTCTTCTCATTTTGAGGGCATTTTATTATATTTAATTGTACTAAGTCTTTATACTTAGAGCTTCTAATCAAAATAGAAAATAAATGCATAAGTTAATTCATTAATTAAAATACGTATTTATTGGGGTAATCAAATCGTATGTTTTCCTCATTATAATATGAAAACACAAATATAAAGTCTTCTATTAGTTTGATAAATGTATAAAGTCAACTATTTAATGTAATTTTAGTAAGGATGGCTAGACTTAATAAATTAAATAATTGTTATGGAAACATCTAAATTTATAAGGAACTACATGATTTAATTACTCAAGGTAAGTATTTTAAAAAAGTTTACATATTCATAAGCTATGGATTAATTTGTTGGTTCAAATTAAATATTCTTATTCAAAAGATTGTTACTGGGGACAGCCTCGGTTTTAGACTAATGTCCCGTTGTTCTGTCCGGTTGCTGATTTGTCCTGGTAGCTGTACATTCTTAGCTTTTATAACCACATTTGGTCCTTTCAGTGCTTAGAGTACGTTATTATGTTTACTGACAATTTTATGGATTTGTCACTGACGCTGCCACTTTGTCGTACGGATAGCGGCTGAGCATGCGGGATACTTTTCTACCCAAGGCTTGCAGTTTTGCGGGCCGGTGCAAAAACGTGAAATGTCACCCCTCCCCCCTTTTCAGAATAAAGTCACCCAAGAATGAAACATTTCAACAATTTGTGTACTAAATACACTGGCAGAATTAGGGGAACTGGCAAAATTGACATTAAGTTTGGCTTCAATTTTCTCTTGAACCCTTAACTCGATTTTGATAATTTTTTTTTTAAATTGTAGCTTGATTCTTTAGAACACGTTAGACCTATTCTACCGTCCTAAGCCCAAAGGGCATAAGTCAATAATGACTAGTTTTGAGATATTCAGCATTTTGTAATAATTAAGTGGGCAAACATTTGTCGAAACAAAAAAAATCTGTTTATTGGCGTTTAATAGTCTTCATGAGATAAAGATATTTCAAGTTTACTAGATTTAATACATATTTTGATATTAAGCTGAAAAACTGAGATACGCCTATTTTGCTAAGGATTTTGATATGACTAAAAGGAGATACGCTGAGTAATGAGCAGTAATAATAGTAACGATTGCAATCAAATCTTTATTTTTCATAATCTTATATAACGGACATTATACTTAAAAAAAACAACAAAACCAAACAATTTTCCGCAGTGAAAGTAAAAGAATAGATTATCCAAAAATCAAGAATAATAAACACCAACGACTAGAACTAAGTCATTACTTCTCATAACGCAAATAAAAAAATATATTGTAATATACTTAAAGAAATATCAACAAAACAAGAGAAGTTTCTGGATTAAAAATAAAAAAAATACATTAATCAAAGCTCACCTTTTATTCATCTGATACCGGAAAATCTTCCCAAAATTTTAGGCGATTTTTCGGTATAACACTACCTAAATTATTTCATATGGACATTTTCTTTCGAGATGATATACCAACCACCCGCTTACAGCTTTCTGGTGGATATTTTGTTACGATTGCCTTCAGAAAGTTGATATCAAAAAATTCCCCATCAAAATCTGTCTTCTATTTCATATTAAATGAATTTCTTTCTACTTTAATATGAACCATATCGTGTATATATGGCCGTGGTACTATTTTGTTTAATTTGTACTGAGATGAGTAATCAACGCATTTGTAAAAGTTTGACAGATCCATACTTACAACTTCAGTATGTTTCGATGTCTCTTTCACAGCCCGCGTAAAATCTTGAAAGTCATAAAGTTTATTTCCCATTCGTTTTATGGATATAATGAAACGAGTCAGCTGCCATGAAAGTGTGGCCCGGCTCAAAATATTTTAGTTCGATCACATCAGCACTTATGTCATTGGAGTTAATAATATAAATTAGTAAGAAAAACAACGCCCAGTTTTTATTTTGTGCAGTTGTCTAACCATAAAGTTATTTGAGACACATCCCGTTTAGTTAAAAAAAAAGCTATAAAATGTGCTTATTAACTCTTCTTTGGTACGCCCAAATAAAGCCTCATGCCAGAGGGCTGCAAATGGATTGGATTTAGTCTGTATTTTACCAACTGGTACAAAGCACTCATTATATACCGTTATTCGATTTGTGAATACTGCACTTTTAAAGATCTCCAATCTTGGTAGCATGATTACCCTCTCAAGATCGGCGCAGTATACTATTTTACCGACTTCTTCATCTTTCTCCGCATCTTCACGATACTTCTCTCGGGCTTTCTTAGCCTTGTCGATATGTATCTTCCATCTTCGAGAAATACCACAGTCGGGAATAAGATTTTCTTTTGTGTGATTTGAGTCATGTAATGTCAGTTCCTCGCATACCTCACACTCCTCGTGACCTAACTTTACAATTGAACTATTCAGTTCCTTGGTTATTGTCCTATACTTTTCATAGGAGCATTTAAAATTTGGATTTTTCGTCGCAAAATCCATAAGCATGGTTTTAAAGCTTAAATCGCTGTGAAGATAAAGGCGGTTGGGCGCATGTTCTCGACGATAGTGGGAAATAGTCGGATTAAATGATAATATATGGGTACGTATGACTTCGTCGTCGATTTTATTATGTGGTTTTCTTCTGTTCCTTCCATCTTCTAAAGGCACTATGTGGTTTTTGGCACGGTTCATTATGTTACGTAATAGTTTGTCGTTATTTTTTTTAAACCTTAACGTAGTTAAAAAAAACACTTTATACACTGTTTGTAAAGTGCCATTTTCATCTTTCAAAGAATACCTAAATGATTTTTGTCTTCTGTAGTTTTCGGAGTTTGCCGTTGTTCGTTGCTTTACTGGCAAGGTTGATGTATGATGAATCATGAATGTCTTCCATTGTTGTTGTGACCTACCCCAATATTCAGAATTGATAACTATTCGTTATTGTTCTGATATTACTCCCTTACACCTCTTTTTACAATCCTCTTTGCACGATTCTTTTAAAACACCATGGAGTTCAGCTAGTGCGACAGATTTTTGCTTTTTGCTTTCTTTTACTGACAAAGCGTATCGCTTTCTTTTCCGCATTGTCTCTTTTTTCTTCAACTCATTTTCATTTGCAACACGAATGTCATTGTCATTTGCAACAGAAATAGTACTGTTATTTGTAGAATTATGTGAACTTTCGGCTAACTGTAAAGTAATAGTAGCGCACTGATTTGCATTACTATTACTTTCATTCGTCGAAGTCGAAGATGCTGCTACACTGGATTCCGGCAAGGTTAAAATTTCTTTGTCTGACACCTCTTGATCACGCCATGAACTGTGATTGCCAATACTATCATCAATTGGAATGTAATCTGGATCGTTATTCGAAGCAGATGGCACGGATTCTTTATCTTTGATTGTTTTGAAACGTTCCTTTGTTTGCTTGTTTAATAAAGCTAACATCAACTTTTTCTTTCCTCTGGAATCCTCCATTGTTTAAGTATGAAAGAGAAAGTGAAAAATGGAAAAACCGCTTGGCTCATTAATTTACTTGATTGAATTACGTTTCTCATTATTCACTCATTATGAGAAACATATGCATAGAACAAAGAAACGGTGAAAACTTTTTAAATTATTACCCAGAATTATCATTGTTGAAAATAACACATATTATACACAATCAAAAATCTATGCTCAACCATATTTTTTAGAGGCGTGTGTGCTACCTAAGTGCAGTCTGTGAATAGACACAAACAGACAAATGTATATTTTAGGTTATGTCTTGATTTTACCAGATACCAAAAACAGAAGTGACAAATAATTAAATTACAAGCAGGTGAGTACTATTTATTATAATACAGTAAAAACTATAAACACTTATCCAAGTATATCACACTAAAGTCCACTAAAACTAACTTGATTTTAATTTCTTTACGGGAACAAAACTGCGTTACCACTTGTAAACAGGAACTTATCTACTAACGTTCAGGGCCGGATGTACTCTTTACTTTGTGCAAGCGGTAAAATATTCTAAGCAAATAAGGCGTATGTCTGAAATGCGTCTATTTCGCTTACCGTGACTGAGTTACGCCTATATAGCTTGGGATTCTCGTTGGTGATTTTAGATGTACGTCTATTTTTACTAACGTTTTTGAAGGCATAGCACGATGAGATCCGGCCAAATTTCTTATTAAAATGAACAACTATGTCATTAGGAGTCTGTAGCGGGTGAAATCTAACATTTGTAAAAAAATGAGATACGCCCTTTGGGCTTAGGACGACAGTATTGCTGATTTTAAACAGTTGGTCGGAATGTCATATACAGAATTGAAAAGAAAGTAATGTTTTTTTTTGTTAATTTTTCAGACACTCTGTAGGGTGAGCGAATGAAATTTGATATCATTTGATAATGCCAGATTAAAGATTGATCTATTCTGAACATTTCGCTTTTTTATTTGATCTAATATCAGAGTTATTAAGAGTGCTACGAGGTTTTGTTGAAATTAGTGCATGGCACACTTTTTATGGGTTGCTAAGGGGTCGAAGAATTTCCTTTAATTTTTGATTATGTTGTAGAGACCACTAAAACTAAAATTATTGCATCAACTTTTATTTGTGCTTTAGCGCATAAATTGGAGTGGGTTTAAAGCCAATGGGTCAAATGAAAACAATAACAATAAATTAACTAACGATACCTATTCGATTCAAAAATGTTTTAATAACGTGTGTGACCCCCCCCCCCCCCATGTGCACTTATGACAGCAGCCATCCGTCTTCCCATGTTCATGATGACCTTATCAAGCAACTCTTGAGGCAGATTGTCCCAGATCTCAACAAAATCTGCTGCTGCTTCCAATCCATTACCCTTATTTATCCGTATTTAAAAAGCCTGAGACACGACGATCCACGTGAGGGCGGGTATTGCCGTGCATCAGCAAAAAGTTTTTTCCGATTTGGGGGGAGAATAGTACGACATACTGTTGCATAATATCTTGAATGTATCCATTTGCATTTAAAGCGCCATGAACAATAACCAACTCTGTTCGGCCTCCTAAACATATCCCACCCCAGGCCGTTACTGAACCTCCACCGAAGGAAACAATAGGAGTAAAATTAAACTGTTCGACTAGTTCTCCTCGGCGGAAATATAATCATTCCCTGCCATCGATGGAGTTAACGCAAAACCGGCTCTCATTTGTGAAATGACGTTGGCCCCATTCTCAATTTTCATGCTCCCGAGCGAAGTGTAGTCTCGCCACTCAATGGCATAGCTTTCATCGTTCTATAGGCCTTCAAACCAACTTCTTTGAGGCTTCTGCTAACGGTCTGATTACTTATTCTAATTCCACGCACTTCTTCCATCTCGTTTCTTAATTATGGTCCTGTTTTACGCTTGTTTCGTAATGTTGTAAAACTACAAATCTGTCATCTCAAGCCGTGGTTGTCCTTTTTCTACCTTGGCCTTATCGCCTTTTATACTCCCCAACTTGCCACCAACGTTTTACATTACGGTAAACCGTGGATTTTGGTTTTCCTAAAACTTCGGCAACATAAGAGTAAGATCAACCATCTACCAATGCACTAATTTCAACAAAACCATGTGGCACCCTTAATAACTGCGATATCAGAGTAAATCAAAAAATGAAAATACTCAATAAAGATCAATCTTTAATCTGGCATTATCAAGTGATATGAAATTTCATTCGTTTACCCTACCGAGTGTCTCAAAATTAACAAAAAAGTATTACTTCCTTTTCAGCTCTGTATATGACATTTCGACCAGCTGTTTAAAATCAGCAATAGGTCTGACGTGTTTTGAAGAATCAAGCTACAATTTAAAACCAAATTATCAAAATCGAGTTAAGGGTTCAAGAGAAAATTGAAGTCAATTTTGCCAGTTCCCCTAATTCTGCCGGTGTATTTAGTACACAAATTGTTGAAATGTTTCGTTCTTGGGTGACTTTATTGTGAGAAGAGGGGGGGGGTGGCATTTCAGGTTTTTGCACCCGCCGGCAAAACTGCAAGCGCCGGCTTTGGGTAGACCCTAAAGTGTCCCGCGCATGCTCACCCGCTGTCCGTACGACAAAGTGGCAGCGTCAGTGACAAACCCACAAAATTGTCAGTAAACATAATAACGTACTTTAAGCACTGAAAGGACCAAATATGGTTATAAAAGCTAAGAATGTACAGCTACCAGGACAAATCCGCAACCGGGCGGAACAACGGGAAAATAGTCTAAAACCGAGGCTGTCCTCAGTAACAATAACACAGTCCTGTAGAATGATCACTTAATCTGTGAATAAGAATATTTAAATTTCATACGTTTGCCCTACCGAGTGTCACAAAATTAACAATAAAGCATTACTTTCTTTTCAGCTCTGTATATGACATTTCGACCAATTGCTTAAAAGCAACAATAGGTCTAACGTGTTCTTATAGAATCAAGCTACAATTAAAAATAAATTATCAAAATCGAGTTAAGGGTTCAAGAGGAAATTGAAATCAAACTTAGTGTAAATGTTAACAATTTCCCTAATTTTGCGGTGTGTGTAGAAAGAAAGGTCGCTAATCATAAGATAACTAAATTTTGTATATTCAGCTCCTGAAAATTGTTTATATTGGAGACGAACAGTAAGAATAGCACTATAAGATAATAATAGGTATCATGAGTGAGTAGCATATATATCTATTAAAGAACGTAACATATATTAAACAATAGGGTGGGTTACAGCTGCATGTAAAAAATAAATACAGTCTGATTTCTTTTCGGCGCAGCAATAAGAGGGTGCGAAATGATACTTTTAGCTTACATGTAAAATTTGATTTGAATCAGATGTCATCTTCTGCCTCCGGATTGACTTTCAAGTTAAAAAAAAAGCAACATATTTTTGGTGAGTTGGGGAATTTTTTTTTTGTTTTCTATCCAGCACAGCAACAAAAGTGTTGCAATTGATGTTCTTAACTTACATATAAAGTTTGATCAGAATCGGATATCATCTTGTGTCTCCGGATTGACTTCACAAAAAACCAAGAAAAACGTGTATTTAACAAAAATTTTTGCAAGGTTAAGTTTCAAAATGCACCTCTATAAAGCAGACTCAAGTTATGTGAGTAGCATTCTTATATTTCAAAAAAAAGTTCACAAAAATGATAAAAATTCACTACATATTAAATATATTGCTTCCTTATGATATTTCAATTAGCGCGAAAATCCCTCTTGCTATCGAATTTCGGCATAGGTTTGCGAGACTGTATCTGGGTTTTTAAGAACCCTTCTGTCTCTGACCTTTCGCACAATGTAGCTGAAGTTTCTGTCACGCTCTTGACTGCCCGCTCAGTTGCTTGTGTGTGACATAGCAAGGGTAGTAAAGACAGTTCTCCTTCTCCTTTTTGGGCGAAAAAATGTTGGAAGTCCTCGTCAGATATCGTTTTAACGGTTGGTGGTTCAGTTATATTATCTTGCGAGTCAACAAGATCGGTGTACGATCATGCATCAAAATTTAGAGTAGCCTTCAACGTTGATGTTTGTGACTGTGGCTGGAATACATCACCACTGTTATCCAATTGACTAGACTTGGATGAAGTTGACAAATTAATCTTCTCTGTGCTTTTATTTTTGAGGACGAAACTGAGATGATAGCCATAGCATTTTCCTGTTCAACTTTTTTTCTTAGTCGTCTCAATATCTACTGTTCCAATTATCGTTTTTCTACTAGTTCGCAGGTCTATTAGGAAACTTTGCTCTCTGATGGGTACTTTCTTGTGACTTGGACAACTGCACTCGTTGACGTTCCTACACTTACAGAATGAAATATCAAACACTATTTTACCAGTACGACGAAAGTGTTCTAATTTCTTTTCAGGTATTTTAGGGTGAGACTTTAAAAGACTTTTGCATGATTTGCCTTCAACATCGCTTTAGCTCGTTTACGTTGGACAATGGGAATGGAAGCCCTTGACCATACTTCTACTTTGGTTACGACAATGTCCTCTGTTTCCTTATACGTGGCTTCTTTCTTTGTTTCGTTATCACGTTTAATCACATGCCGGTTCTATTCATAGAACTTTATAACGTCCTTATAGGTTGGTAACATATTGTCTTTAATCCCACTGGCATTACCAAACAACGGATATTTCCACTTTGTGCGAGTACGACCCATAATAAAAATTCCCCGAAAATGTTCACAAAACAATCTCTCTCCTTATTAGCCGTACCGATATTAAAAAACTGAGATTTTAAAACTAAACGTACTAGACTGTCCCCCACTCCACCCACCCACCGCTGGCAACACAACACCCGAAATAATGACAGCAGATACTTATATGAAGAAAATGGCTTTTTAATTTAAAAGAACTGGAGAAAATCAAAACTTCACTATCAATCCGAGGGCAGTTACAATTGTTAGAACACATTAATATTTTACACCTGTTATTTTGAGGCAATTTTTCATTGTTTTGTCGCTGGGTCTCTTAAAAAAATGAGGAATAAATAAAATTAAAGTAACTGGAATGTACCTGTAATGAAAGGAAAGATCCGGAGGCAGTTAGACTTATAATAATGTTATTTTGAAGTCAACCGTAAATACTGTCAATAGCTTAATTATGTTTTTTTTTCAATAATTGTGGACCTCAACAGGCTAAGTTTGGCCTACCGTGCTAGATCACTCAGGAACACTTAGGAGAATAGATAGAAGAATATTGAATAGCCAAGAGATGCCTATGAACGGGTACCTTATATTTTTTCATACCATCAGTGAGAGGAAAACAGGAACTAGGTTGATGATTTCAGAGTTTAGAAACCTTGTAGAAGAATATGGAGTGCGCCCGCGTGCACAAGTGGAGATTTGTACTATGTACTGGTGATCTGAATGAGCGAACCGAGTATTCCTACCAAAGGTGGCCCGAGATGGTATCAAAGAATTTAATTCAGCAGCGCAATTACTCATTGCCATACCGATAATACAAATAAAGGACTGAAAGGATTCTTTTATGCTTAAGGGACAGCATGTCAGAAGTTAAGAACGGGTCATTTATAAGTCTAATCGATATTTCTTGAATACGATGAACGATATCGAGAGCGTATTGGGGAGCACGAACCCAGAAATGTATTCTAGATGAGGTCGAATTTGGGCCTTATACAGCAGAAAGAGTTGTCTGGAGGTAAAGTACTGCTAGCTCTGTTTTACGAGCAGCTGCTTTAGTAGCAGAGAGAATATGGTCAAGGCATGATAGAATTTGAAGACACAGTCATTCCTAACATAGTAATAGAGTCTGAAAACTTAAGATCTGAGCCAACAGAAAATTGTCGATCTTTTTTTGGCGGGCACAAGGCAACAATGCGTTTTATTAGCATTAAATTTAACTCGATTATTGCTTTCCCATTCGAGAATACGTTGAATATCTTTGTTGAGTGAAATTGCCATTTCACCTGTAATGTCTTGATTTGAGATAGAAGGTGGATTACCATTATGAGTGCTGTCGTCAGTAAAGCAATGGATTGGGTTAGTTGTTACAGAAATAAGAAGCGTTAATGCTAACTTTTTTTGAATTACGACGCGTGTTCGTATTTTACAAGTAAACTAAATTTAATCAAAACGAGGTGAGTTTAGCAAGTAAACACTTGCACAACAAAAAAACTTGGTCCAGTGCCTTTGAGATATCTAAAGTGACAACTCTGTCACCGGATTGGTCTAATGTATTGTTCCAAACTTGGATTACATATGAAAAAACATCATCTGTTGAACGACTCTGCCTAAACCAATATTGGTGGACACTACGGAGTTTGTTAGTTTCAACGAGAGACTTTTTCCATGATTTTAGACAAAATGGAAGTTATTGGTTGGTAGTTCGAGGGATCGGTCTTATCGTCTTTTTTTGAGAATAGGTTGAACATTTTCTAACATCCATGATGAAGGAAATTCCCCAGAAGACATATAGATCGAGTGGAGCTTAGATAGGACTGGTACTAGTTGGGGGGAACATTTCTTAAGACAATAGCTGGGATACCGTCTGGACCAGTTGCCTTATTGAGATCAAGCCTACTGATAATCGATTCTAGGAGCTTGTACTTAAAACGAATTAGTTTCATATCGTGGAAGAAGAGTTGACTTGCGGCACATTGAGACACATGTTTGATGCAAATAAATCCACAAAAACATTGGCTTTTTCTACATAATCAGCAACTACAGATCCGTCAAAAGATGTCAGGGGGGGAAATGAAGTTGTGCCAAAGTTTTTATTGATGGATTTAGCTACAGACCAAAACTATCGACTGCCCAAAGAAGATGTAGCTAGTTCATTCCATTTTCGTTGTTCGAACAACTTTTTAGCTTTAGTGATAATACTTTTGCAGCTATTTCTATCACCGTCATAGTCTACATGTCTCCCGATCGTTTTATTAGATTTCCATTTAATATATTTTTCAAGGATTGCATTAGCACAAGCCCTATGATCTATTACCTGACTTAAAACACAACAAGGTTCTATCATTGTTGCGAACGACAGATGAATTAGGGCAGTAGAAGTTATTTCTATTAGGCAATGGTGAGATAGACCTAGAGGGGAAAGAAGAAAATGTTATGTACGAGTGAGTTTGATGTAAGAGAGAGATGTAGAGTATGTAGAGTACAGTTAGTGTTATCAGGGATTCTTGTGTCTTCAGAAATACTTAGTGTATGTGGTAATTTTCCACTGGTTTAACCATTTGGTAGAATTGTTGTAGTTACTTTTCCTGTTAATCGCCGATGTGTCGGTGTTTTCGGCGAATTGGCTTATTGTGCTGTCGGAGTTGTTAGATACTGAAATGTCGTTAGAATAGATTAAGCATAGCAGAGGAGTTAAAGCAGAACCTTGTAACATGTCTATCAATGGTGCGAATGGTTGAAATGTGATTGTTCTTACCCTGACGTCACGGACCTACGTGACAGAAATGAGAAGTTGAAGGAAACGAAGTGGGGTATTTAGGGATAGAGCTTTGTGTATCAATATTGCGTACCAGACTTTGTCAAAGGCCTGCTTAATGTCGAGGAATACTGCGAGGCAACAGTGTTGATGGTTAAATGATTTGGAGACGTCAATATATAGATTTACAAGTGGATCGTGACATAAACGATTAAATCTGAAGCCGAACTGGCTGTCTGGGACGATATTGTTGGCTGCGCGATGATCTCCTAGGCACTGGGACATGATTTTTTTAATGATGTTACTACATTTGGTAGTCTATTAAAAAAGGCTGTGTGAGGTTTGTGGGTGATTTACGTTTTATAACAGTAGAAACGGATTTCTATTCCGTTGTAAAATAGGACATTAAAAGGCATTGATTGAATATTTAGATTTATCGCCTGCCTGAGTTTGGTGGTACGTTGCGTAATATGGCCATCTTATTCGGGAGTTGAGCTCTTGACTTTACGAAGTACTAAGTCTGAGGAGGTTGGATGTAGGAAGATATCTTCTTGTGTGGGTTTGTATGGGAGGTTATTTCGTTGCCTGGCTCTCAAGCTTTTGCTCTAGTTGAGATTTGAGGTTATTATCAAACGAGGGATTTGTCTTGAAGGTGGAGGTTGAATATGTTGACCTTCCCCAAATCGGTGGAAATGAGCAGTTGGGATCGTCGCGGGAAATTAATTTGGAATTTACTTCTATCCAGTTTTCTTGTGTGATACGGTTGGTCTCTATTCTAGCGTTGAGCGTGCTGTACTAGATTTAAAAGTTTGGGTCTCTGTATTTAAAGAATTGTCTGTACATTCGTCTTTGTTTAGTCATGATTAGTGTGTAAGGAGGAAGTGGTTTTTTATAAATGTCAAGTCTTTATTGGAATTGTTGTGCCTTTTGTATTGCTCTATCCATCTTTGAGGCGAGCATAAGTTTGGATGAGGTAGCTTTGTTGGAAATACGTTTGTTAAACATGTTCCAGCCGGCGTTCTTACGGATCTGGCACGAATGGAATTTTGATTAGTAATGATAGATGATCGGATGTGATTATTTTGCCTAAGTGACATTTGTCATTGAAATATTAGATAAGTGATTCGGAACATATAATGTATAGTGGCCAGAGGGGCAAGCGAGAATCGTGTTACCAAAGTGGGTGTATCTGGTGTTAAGGTATCCCTTGATTGAACATGTATTATGGAAGTTCTTCGAAAATAGTATCGATTCCAGTAGAGTTGTACTAACAGTAAGTCATTATTGTCGAAATTGGAATGTGCACCGTTACTGCAACACACCCGAGGAGTTGCGGATACTGTAGTAGAATGAGAATTGGTGGTGTATGTGTATCTGTTGTGAATTAGGAGAGCTGTACCTCGATTGTGGTCCGTAACTGACATTTAAAATTAAATAATGATTGCTTACGTATTAGGAGACTAAGTGGATAGATAAATGGGAAATTAAATGGTAAACATGTGAAATGTTATAAATACTAATGATGATAGTGGTATTTCGTTTTTAAAATCACATGTAAAACATGGTTAAATGGGATGTTTTGTGAACAATTTCAAATAAACCAATAATTCTATTAATACAGGTTAGTCTTAAAACAGTGTCTCAGTTATAAATATTAACAATATCAACTGTAAGCGTTGTAGATTGTTGGTTACAGGTTACAATTAAAGAGTAACTGAAAGAGTTTTAGGTAAGCACATGCACGAGTACCGCTTTTGTTTTTCTTATTGCATACGCACAGTGGCGGCTCCTGAAGGTAAAGCGTTTTGTGTTCTGCTGTTTACTATGAGTTAATATCCAAATTTTGAGCAGAATTTGTAAGAAAAATTAGGTTAGGTTACCTTCAATTCGGTGTATGATTTATTGTAAGTCGTTAAAATTAAACTGTAGTAATAGACTATTGAAACTGGGCCATTCTTCTATGGCCATCCGGTACTTTATAAATAAGCGATAAATTATTTCGAGTGATAATGGATTATTTAGTAAGAAGGAGTTTACACGATATTCACCTAATGGGTGTTTTTATCGTTAAGAGCTTAGGGAAGAAACTAGTCACTCTGTATGGAGTCTAAATCTTAAGGAAGAGGTCCCTTCAAAAAAAGCGAGAGACAGTTTATGGTAAACCAGTATTTCTTTCTGATCTGGCGATTTAGAAGAAATACGACGTCCCAAGCAGCCTGTCAGTACAGGTTTCGGTAATGAACACCGATCTAGTTTTAATTTCACTTGAGTGAAATTGTGGAACGGGTACGTGTTAGTGGTATATTGGGAAGCGATCGCATAGAAAAGAATGGACTTGTAAATGGGGTGAGGTGACGTTTACCTTAGTGAGTAGTGAATTAAATGTCAGGTTAAGCTTCGTCCACTTTAGGAAAATGGAAGTTAAAAGGCAAATATGTCATCTGCTGGTCTTGTGGAAGTGGTTCTCTGTTAAGCTACCAGTAAATTTACAACAACCAGTAGTTAGTAAGTACGTAAGGATTTGTAATTGTAAGTGTACAATCACGCCCAAAAAGTAGTTTGATTTTCAAATTGGAAATAAAAGCTAGCTAAAATTGAATGTATTACGCTTAAATTAATAATTAAGGAACTTCATAAAATGATGAAGAAGTAAATTAAAAACAAAACAAAAATTATTTAACGTTCAACGTTCATTGTTACAATACGGCATTGCAGAACAAGGTTTAATTCACAAAAACTAATTTAAGAAGAAAGAAATCCTGCAGCAAGGAATTATAGAAGTAAACTAAGTTATAAGTAAAGCACTTTGCATACAGCAGTTTTAATGTATACATTCTTCAAAAATAACATGCAAAACACGTCTAAAACACTGCAATTAAAGTAAATTCATTTTATTGTTGGTAAGGCAAATTTGTAATCCATAGCAGTTTTAAATTGTATATCTTACAAACCTTAAAACGAAGTGTTTTTTATAAATAAAATCTAGCTAACGTTCCGCCTTTTCCCTTCAATTTAATTATGTACTTGATATTTATCTTGTAATAATACATATGATGGTATTTACATTATGGCTTCTGTAATATAGGTAAGGTGTTTGTACAAAGACTTAGAAACAAATAATCCCTTTATACTGAGGCACTAATTTAATAGTTTCACACTGCGAATGTGCAAGGTGTGGCAATTTTACTTCAACAGCTTTGTAACGTACCTAACGACTGTCACAACGAGTAATGAAACAAGCAAAAGAAAAGGAAATGTATGTATAATACGAAAATGGAAACTTCACGTATATCCTTCATAATTATAATACTTACTTTTTCGGTTTGTAATCGTGTATTTTTGTTTATTTTTTATTCTGTCAATTAAATATGTTATCTTAACATTGCTTGGATTTAACATAGCTATGTGGTTAAAAAATTAAAATAAGGTTAAACATGCAAGTTCTGTGTGCAATGTATAATAACGATTGCAATACAAAAAAAAAACAGTGACGGAAAAGTATATCTTTGTTATTAGAATTGTTATCATTCAACTAGATATTTAATATTATGTCAAGTTTTCAGCTGTGAATACTTTTACTACTTTCAATTTAATTTTTTTTTACTTTGGGTTTTATGTGTTTCTACAAACTTTTGATGTTTTAATCGTTATTTGACCTGTATAATTTACATGATCTAAGGAATCGTTTTTTTAATGAAGGAAATCTCATTTAAAAATTACTCTACGCTTGAGCGAAAATGAATTTAGTTATTTTAAATTCTATGAGCTACTGTTTGACCTCTTATTCTACAAGAAAGGAAACATAACATAAATTAGCGTGCTTGTAATTTTTCGTTTACAAATCTTACACTTTAGTAATTTTTTAAATGGTTCAAATAGCATCATTAATTGTATTATATGACACGTTAAGAATTCAGTTACGTAACATACGCTATAATCTTGGAACTATAGTTTAATAATTTAAAAACTTATCTCGTGGTTAAGAACTCATTAGATGACTACTATTTGTTTGACATAGTTGCTCAATGTGTTATAAATCAAAACATCGTAACAGTTCCTCTACAGAGAGGTTTTTTTCCAGAAAAGTTCAAAATAAACGGTGCCTAGGAGGGCAGTACCTAAGCCAGACACAAAATTCACTCCCACTTACAAACAAAGCTTTTAGTAACCTTTCTTCTTATGACTTCCTGACTAACCTATCAGAAACCATCTGCCTGCATAAAATAAAATAAAAGAACAAAACACAACCATACATTCGTAAAGATCGAAAAGTATCGGTATGAATCCTGAACCGAAAAAGGCAAAATGGGCACCTAAAATTTATAGCGTAATCAAATACATGAAGGACTAGGTTTGCGACCCCAGTGCTTCAGTAGCTGATAGAATGG
This sequence comes from Vesta saturnalis, assembly GCA_036346205.1. Lineage (NCBI taxonomy): Eukaryota > Metazoa > Arthropoda > Insecta > Coleoptera > Lampyridae > Vesta > Vesta saturnalis. The sequence continues at coordinate 1,381,591 of JARFJB010000793.1, forward strand.
TAAACCCATGACAGACTTGAAGATAGTCATTCCCAACATAGTAATGGTATCTGAAAATTAAAAATCTGGGCTATTCATACTTACAATAGGAAATAATTGACCTTTTTGGCAGACACAAGGATTTCGATAAACTACAATGAAGAGTGCTGTCGTCAACAACGGACTGGTTTAGTTGTTGAAGAAATAAGATCATTTATATGTATATATTGTAACGTGCCAATTCTTGTCTATCGTTACCTTAATTTAAGTTTCGAAATTTGCATTATTAGTGATTAATAAGTATATATACATTACATTAGTATCTTTAAGCATTTCTTTTTTCTTTCAATAATTAAATTTTTTATGTCTCGATATTTTCTCTTTAGTCTACATAATTAAGAACGTCCGTGTGTATATTTTAGATATCAATTTTTGTTCTATGCGCAACGTGAATTAAACACGCTTACGCATTTCCGCAATGTGCTTCTTGTCGTTCAGTACCTTATCTTTTTGTTGCGCTTTACTCCCTTTTATAAGGTATGTAAAGGCGCCTAATTACATTTTCTGTATATTATATTTAATAGGGAACAAAGGTAGGAACAAAAGTAGGAATAAGGAAACCGCTTATGTTAAGAAAAAGCTTTGATTTTGGTAAATTTCCGTATCGTAAAAGCGTGGTGTGACGTCACGAACTTTACTTGGTTAAAATGGCGATGGTAATGCAATGTCATCTTTATGAACATAAATGGAGATACCTTTGCTTTGCATAAATCACATATACTGTTATATACATTCTGCGTTGGTCGTTCTAAGCAGCTTTCGTCGCTCGAATCTGCGTTAGTCGTTTATACCTTTCCACTATTGTAGATGGAACATTTTGTGCCAATTACCATATGCTAACCTTCGTCATTCTTATGTTGAAGACAGATGAAAGTTATAGTGACCTCCCGTGCGTTTCTAGCTGAGTCTTGCTCCTTAGATAAAAACATTTGAGTTCATAACCTATCACAACTGTAACTTGTTGACATAGGTCAATACACGTTTCATTATTGAATACATGTTGATCAGATTGCATTTTGAATTTTAAGTAAACATAGATTGTAAGCTTATGTACAGTGTTTCATTTAGTGATTTTAAGATCGTAAGGCTTTATGAAAAATATCGTTTTAGTTATTTTATGCTGATATTAATCTGACATTTTGCTTTATTAAATATACATATAAATACAGTTGTTTAGTGCTTATTCAGGTTACTTATTATGCTTTGAGATGCAACCTTTCTCAGTTTTTGTTGTATTTTAATTATCAAACCTTGAAATTGAGTGGTGCTCAACATAAACAAATGCTAATGGTGATTACATCTACGGATAAATTTTTGCTTCCCTCACACCTGATGAATGAGTTCACAATTACAGTAAGTTTGTATCTCAGTGAGGTGGACTGTGGTGCAATTTACCTTTTAAAATATAACAAACAACCACACCACCACGAATTTTTATTTGTTATGATATATATATATATATATATATATATATATATATATATATATATATATATATATATATGTGTGAGTGCCAACTTCTTTTAAAAATAATCCACAAACTATGGCATATATTCGTCTGTTATCAAGTAAACTAGAGGTCCTGTTGATGAGCGTATCAGTTAACTCAAGCGAGGTGAGTTTGGCAAGTAAACACTTATGCCAAATGCCTTTGAGAAATTTAAAGCGACAACAACTGTTTCACCAGGCTGTTTTAATGTGTTGTTCCAAACTTGTGTCACATATGAAAGAAGATCACCTGTTAAACGACTCGGTCTAAAACCGTATTGATGGTCACTAAGTAGTTTTCTTGGCTTATCGGAGATTGGCATCTTTTGGTATAACCTAGTTTCAGGAACTTGGGCCCTATTAAGAGTCCTGGTCTAGTATCTTGGTCCTTGAGTTAAATTCAAGATTTGAAAACCGGCTTCAGCCTCCAACGTCATGATACAGCACCTACATTAAAAAGCGATTTGTCGAATATTGCTTTACGGAATCCCCACTTTTTGGATTGCGCAGTGAAAAAACTCAAGGATTATATAATGAGAAAAACCCAATGTGCTGCCTTTTACTAGGACGACTCATCACTTTATTACGTCACAACAAAAATTCAAGGTTACATCTTTCACGTATGTCTTTCTTGGAAAGATCATACCTTTCATTTACTCCTCATTACTTTGGAAAAACACAAGGCTGGGGTTTTCACCTGTAATGACGTAGGCAGTTGTAAATATTATAGTGCTTATCACGAAATTTGTAGAGCGTGTAATGTAGGAAGCTTAAAACTCTGAAAACTAAGTGTGTACTGTCACAGCGTTTTAATGAATATTTTAAGGTAGACAACAGCCTTGAAATTTGGAGATCGTGTAATGTAGGAAACTGAAAACCTGAAAACTTTGTAATAACGTAGGCAGTTGTAAATATCAACGTGCAGTTTTACTCAATCTTCTGTGATTCAATTTTTTATCCCCTACGCATCACTGGTCCGGAACCTTTGTTCTCTTGCTTCTGATTGGCCCTTGCTTACGTACTTTCTTACTTCTCCAGGGCATCTTTGATGCCTACTCTAAACCCCCTCTTGATCTCTATCTGCTCTTTCCTCTTTGCCCCTACCCACGTAACGTGCACCGAGTGGGGGCCAACATCTTAATTCCAGACATTTAAACCTGCTTTAGGCTCCATCATGATCCAGCACCTTCATTAAAACGAATGTGATGAGCCTTGTGCAACCCCCCTTTTTGGATTATGTAATGAGAAAAACCCAAGGTCCTGCCTTTTACTAAGATAACTCGTGACTTTATTACTTCTTAACCTTCAACGATTACACCTTAAACACCTGCCTATTTAAGAAGCACCAGATAATTTTATTGAAGTGTTTGTACGATGAAGTATCATAGTATTTGCGACTGTTCCCATGTTTCAAAAGGTAAAGTACAGCTGACAAGTGCTCAAAAATAACGATACTCTTCGCATAAATACACAAGGCATTTAATAAAGAAACTCGAATTTATAAAGAGAAGGAACTAATTTCTAGTACAACTTTCCGGTCTGTTTCTTCTGCTGTTCACGCATGAACACACCAGAATAATATTTTATCGCTGTTAGTTAGCGAAATGAATAACGTTATAAAGGCAAAAGTGTCGTCTATGGCAAATGGCAGAAGTGCAACCAAGTTCCTCAAAGATGTTTGCGGGAAAGGGTAGTTCTGACTGATGGTTTTTCCTATAACTTTAGACAAAATGGAAGTGATAGAAATTTCCAAGCTGACATATAGACGGAGTAGAGCGTAGATAGGACTGGTACTACATTTCTTAAGACAATAGCTAGGATGCCATTTGCGCCAGTGGCCTTATTGGGATCAAGCCTACTGATGATTGATTCTAGTAGCGTACGAAGAAGAGATGGCTAGGGGTACATCTTTTCCAGAATCATTAGGACACCAGTTTGATTCAAATTAATCCACAAAAGGATTGACTTTGTGTACAAAATAAGCAACCACAGATCCGTCAAAATATGTCATGGGGGCAAATGAAGATATACCAACGCTTTTACTGATGATTTTAGCTAAAGACCAAAATTTACGCCTGGATAAAGGAGATATAGCTAGTTCATTGCATTTTCGTTATTCAAACAACTCTTTAATTTTAGTGATAACTTTTGCAGGTATTTTTAGCACCGACGTAGTCTGCAGGACTCTCGACCCTTTTATTACATTTCCATTTTGTATAAAAGTTATTTTTCAAAGATATTGTATCAGCATTGAAACAGGGTTGATAACGAGAATGACCTATACGATTTTTTGAGGATGTTATTACTCCATACATGGGATACTGAACGTGAAATGTCCGAAGACGAGAACGACTTACAACAATATTCACTCCATGCAAAGGTTGCAAACAAATCCATTTAGCTGACGTAAAGCACCCCAAGGTTCTCTTAGTGTTGTGAACCATAGAGGAATTAGCCAGTAGAAGCTGTTTCTATTAGACAGATAAACGTAGTGGGGAAAGAACTGAAGTTTTATAAACAAATGGGTTTTATGTAAGAAAGAGTTCTAGAAGATGCGCAGTAGGGTTAGGGTTATCATGGTGGCTTAAGAATATTGAAGACAATTAATGTTATGAGCATTACAATTTCACAGGATTGAGATGTCCCATGGTGGAAACTGAGACACTAACTGAACTGAAAGTTACTGTCGTTGGGGGATCTATAAATGCACCAGTATAATTTCACAAATTTAGGAGCAGAATGTTTGAACCAAATCACGTCAGATTTTTTATTCTCTAAAGAAGAGCTCTTGCAAAAGATGTTGTCTTTGAGATAGGCGCACACTCCTTCATTGTACCGAAAGTTACAGTGAAGATTTTATTGGAGAAATTGCAAGTAGGGTGAATCGAAGTTTCCAGGAGAGACTTGTGTTTCAGATAGAACCAAATATCAGGTTGTAACTGTTGAAGATGCTAGAGAACAGCGTTAAGATTAGACCTGATACCGCGGATGTTACAATAATGTATCAGAAAATGGGTACGTTTGATGATCGAAGTCACTTGAGCTCTGCTCTCATGGACATCCGAACGGGGCAGAATTTTACATTTTTTACCCTAGAAACTACAGCTATCTTTTTTTTAACGTTGGGTTTTTAATCCGATAGGAAGACAATGAGAGTTAAAGGAAAAGTAGGATTGAGGATAACGGAAGGGTGACCGGCAGCTCTTGCTGAGCTAAGAGAATCGGAGAACCAATGTTAAGGGTGGTAGTACCTGCCCGGCTGGAATAGACATTTTCCTGCGATATGCCTAAATGCAGCATCCTAAACAAAAGCATTGCAATCGTCAAATCAAATACAAGAGTCCAAATCGGGATACAATTCATCCAACAAGGATTCACGATAAAACAAAAACTTAAGTCTCCTAACTACCTATATTAAACGATAACTACAACAGTAATTGATTGTGGATGAATAGGAAGCCTCGTTTCGTTATAAAGTATTATGTTACATAACTGCATTATAAAGGATAGAATTTGATATTCAATCATCGGGTGCAAGAGAATTATCAAAATTAAAACACTTACGCTGGCTCGTTCTACTCCGAAAAAACTGTATTCCTTTTACGTTGTCGTGTCCATTCAACGATATATTGAATAGCTAAACTTTTTATGTTATTCCTGTTAATGAGATTCATGATTTTCCGGAATATCCTGGCCTTTAATTATTTGTAAAATTTCCATTATACAAAGAATCTTATTTTTTATAAAATAGAAATCTGATTTAACAAAATACTCTTAGGTTAGAACGTAAGTGAATTTAGTTACTTTAAGTTGTGTAAAATATTTTTTTATTTTTTTTGTTTTTTTTTGTTTTTTTTTGTTAGTATGCTCATCCTTATGGTTAGTAACCACTTATCTCATGCTCAGATACCCATTTACACAATTTCTAGTTACTTCATTTGTACGATATAGTTGCTAAATGTATGATCTAAGTAAGTTTTTTTAGGGACAATAGTAAGTTTTTTTAGGGACAATCTTTTTCCAGTTTTCTTAGTATTATACTGAACAATAACTTGAGCGTTGATAGATCAAGGTGTGTTTAAAAGAAAAAGGAAAAAGGCGATTGTCTGGTAGCTTTCTGGTATTGTAAGATGTGTACATCTGATCTATGGTACCCACACTTCCCCTTGTGACATTGTAATGAAAGTATACGAATAGCTTTTTTTTATTTCATCTACCTTACTGGTGTTATGCATAGTGTTACACTTAGTTTTAACTATTAATTGCCATGGTAAATATTTTTTAATTTGTTTCTAACTTTCAGTATATTTGTTTCACAACTTGCATTACCATTTATACTTCGAAGTTTTAAGAAATGGCATGTTGTTTCTCCAACGGGGTTTCTGAAATGAGAAGGTTGAGTTTTAACTGTCAAATCCAGTTGTATTTCTGTTTCGTTTGAGGTTAAATATGGTTCTCGTGAATGAAAGAAGAAAGCTTTGAATTTTCCTGGTTTTCTAACTGCATCGCTTAATGCGTGATTTTATAAAAGCTTAATATATTAATGGAGTTTGCTTTGGCTTTATGAATATTCTTCTATTAATACGGTTCGACGGATATATACATTGAATTCACTTGGACTAGGATATCGAAATAGTATTGTTTGTGTTTTGTTGGGGTTGATGGTAATTCTCCACTGGTTGACCCAGTTAGAGAATTGTAGTTTTTGTGAGAGAAGCCTGTTTGCGGTCTCGCTTTTCCGGCTAGTAGCCCTTACGGTAGTGTCGTCGGCGAAGTGGTGCTAAGGCTAAGGCTGAATCTTGTGGTACGCCTGCTGTTGGTGTGAACAGTTCAGATGTGGTTGTGTCTATCTTGACCGTCACATACCACAGGTATGAAAGGAGTAGGACAAAGTGAATTGGGATGTTCAGGGGCTAGTGTTTTGTGTATCATTCCGCCGTGCCTGACTTTTTCGAAAGCTTGCTTGATGTCGAGGAATACTGCTAGGCAGCAATTTTGATGGTTAAGGGATTTGGAAACGTCGGTGTATAGTTTGACTGGTGAATCATGATATGAGCGGTTGGAGCTGAAGCCGAATTGGCTGTCTGGGATTAAATTGTTGACTTCTGGATAGACTTCTAGCCTTCTGGACATGGTTGTTTCTAGGTATTGGTCCATGCAGCTCAGTAGGGATATTGCTATGTATGAGGCGGGTTGTGTGGAGTCTGAACGAGGTTTAACCTTTATATCTGTGAAAACGGATTTCCATTCCGTTGGAAAGTATGAAAGTAATAGGCATTGGTTGGGAGGTGATCGAATGTGATTATTGTTCCTACGTGGAATTTGTTTTTGTGGTATTGGATTAGTGTTTCGGAACATCTAGTGTGGTCTATAATGGAGGTTTCCTGGCAACCAAAAAGTGTTGGCAAGCGGAGAAGAGTTTGGTAGGTAATATGTTTCCATTAGGGTTGGCTAATGTGTCACCGAATTGAGTGTGCCTGGCGTTAAGGTCCCCTAAGAGTACAGCGCTGGGGAGGTCGGAGATGTATTCCAATATGTAATAACAGAAGACTATTATTGGGGTAGCTGGAAAGTACACCGTGGCTGCAACGGTGTTGCAGGTGATGTGTTAAGGTATAACTGGTCGAGGATATCTGGTGTGAACTAGGAACGCTGTACTTCGGGTTCCTCTAATTTGATTATTGTTAAGGAATATGTGGTATTGGGAGATGTTTAGTGTGGCTCGTGTGGGTAATTATGTTTCGGTTATAGCAAGTATTCAGATATTGTCGTTTGTTAGTAAGTTCTTTAATAAGGGACGTTTCTGTCGGACGCCTCTAGCACTAACTGTTCCTATTTTCAGAGTCATTATTCCTTTGGGTTAGGTATTGGGCGGTGTGTGGGTATTTGTGGGTTTAGTAACGGATGATAGGGGTGGAGAACGCAACTGGTGTACCCAACCAGACGGAATATACGCGACGCTTTAGGTACACCAATACTGCTCAGTCAACCAGTTTCATGATCCGCTTACGCTTCTCAGGAAAGACTGACACGATAACAAAGGAGAGCACTTCAAGGAATTGATTGATGCGTAGGAAGTGTTCAATGGTAAGTTCGTCGAGTTAAGAGGATGATTTAGTTGTGGATTGGGTCTCGAGTGTGCATATACTGGCGGATTGGGATGGGAAGGAGGGGATCTCTAGGCGCTTCTCGCAGTCGAAACAGAAAGTTGCGTAGAGCCGCAGCAGTTATTACACGTTGGCGTGGCCACAGATCCCAATCCTTGGTGGCCCAACTGCGTGCAGATGGACAAGTATTTGGGAATGGGTTTGGGGTGTGGGGAGTCTCGCAGAGGTATTATCTGGAGAACATCCAGACTCCATTTTCCAGCAGGCAGCCTAGGGTGGTTTTGGGGTAGGTGAGGATGCGGATTAAGGATGTTGGGCGGTTAATAGTTTTAGAGATAATCTGGATGACCTGGGTTACGTGCGAGAGGTCTATGGTTGGATTATCTCTGGTGATTACATCTTGGCCACACAAGGAAAGGAAACGGATTTAGGATTGGTGGTGTAGGAGTAAGGTCTTGGTCCGATGAGTTGGGTAAGGGATGGATGGGGTTCCGATGAGGCATTGGATCTTGGTTTGGGTTTCGTTGATAGGTACGGGAATGTTGGTTACAAGGAGAGCGGTGTGGTTGTAATTGAACCTAAGTTCAGACCACGGTAGGTTAAGGGTTAACAGAATCTGGAACAGCTGATTTTATGGAAGTAAGGATATTACGAATGCAATATTTAGGATTGGGTGATGTGGTTGAGGAGGTGGTTATCGAGGAGGTGGTGGATTTTGAGGTAGAGGATGTTGTGGATGACTGGGTGGTTGCGTACGTTCGGGTTGCGGTTGTCGGCGTGGTATGTCTTGCAGTCATCGTAGTGTAAGTCCATGGTGATGTCGTTAGTAGGTATGGTTGTGGTCGCAAGTCTAGGAGGGTCGGCACGTCAAGGGTGGGTGTGGGAGGTACGGGTTTGCCATGTTTAGCCATGGCTGTTAGTGGGAATGTGAAGTTGTGGTCATGAATTATTGTGATGAGAAGAGGGGACTCTCGCCAGGGTGCAGCCTCACACCCCGCCAGGAAAAATGTTTGTGAGTTGAGAGTCGAATAGCATGGTGGGCAATTTTGTGAGTTAGCTCAATAAACAACATAAATTTTTATATATCTTTATTACCTACGTGTGTCCTCTTCTTCTTTTTGGTCTTGTGGTGGCTGTCCTTGGAGGTGCTGTTTACTTGATCTTGATGTGTCTTGTATTCTGTCTGTAGGTGGTCGTGTCCTCTGCGTGTAGCTGAGCTGCTTGTCCGGTAATGGCTGTTTCCTCATTTAGGTTGTTTGCATAAGCAGTGACAACTGCCTTTATTGAAACAGTGAAACTTTCGAGGATTGGGGATTTATTAATTTATTGCCCAACAGAATATCTTTCCAATTATAGGACAAAAATTATTAAGAAGTATATAAGTATGCAAACTATTAAATACAAAATAAAACAAACATGAAGTACATGTTGACAAACAAACTAAATGTTTCTGACACAAAAGCCAAAAAAAGAATGAAAAGTTTTAGCAATAACAAAGCATCAAAAATAAGAGTTATTTACAGAAGAAACTATAACTAAAAACTCAATAATGCAGTCCTCTAAATATGTATATGATGCATATTTAAACCTACAGTTTCAAGAAAACGTTTTAAAGTGTCAAAGTGAACATTGCAATTATAAGCGTAGCAATTTGCATTATCGCACGTAGTAAAAATCGGTAATCCTCGCAAACTGTTTTTTCTGGTAGTGCTTAAGTAAAAAGTTGAAGTTTGTCTAGTGTTACTCCTGGGAACTATAAGTTTTAAATACTGCTAGAGAACAGGAAAGTCCAGCCTGTTGTTGATCAATTTATAAAGAAATATTAACGACCTGAGTATTCTTCGGAAATTTAAATCTATCAATCAGAATCTATCCAAAAGAATATTATTATCAGTACCTTGAACTGGATACTGGCCATCTTATTTAAACGCCAGAAATTTCATAAATCTACGCTAAACACCTTCGACGGTCTTTTGATGGCAAGTATTGTATGGGCGCCAAATTAAAGAGGTATACTCCAAACGTGGCCGTACTAGCGAGAAGTATAACTGTTAAAACATCCTCTCTAGAGAAATTTCTGCAGGTTCTTATTATGAGTCCTAACATCTTCAGGAGTAAATTGACCATATTTTCAATGTGAATTGAGTAAGACAATTTGCTTTCGTAAGTAAACCCTAATTTTTTAATGAAGTAACACGAGATACAAGTCGCGAATCCAAGTTGCAGTCATATATGATGTGTTCACGTTTACGCGTAAATGATAGAATTTGGCAACACTTAAAGGTAGATCATTACCAATACACCATTGTTCAATAGAATTTATACAGTCCTGTAGTTTGTGACAATCGTTCAGTGATACAATCGATTTATAAATGTTTAAATCGTCTGCATAGAGTAAAGAATCAACTTTTATACCTTTAGACAAATCATTAACATACAGAATAAACAATAGTGGACCTGGGTTTGAACCTTCAGGAACGCCCGAGGTCCCTACATATTGCAACCCGTTATAGGCCACACATTGTAATCGTGAACAAAAAGAAGATTTGAACAGGTTTGTTAATGAAGAATCATATCCATAACCGTCGAGCTTGTAAAGCAACAAGGAATGATTAATGCGATCGAAAGCTTTAGCTATGTCCATATACATCACGTTGACTTTTTTGTTCTTATCTAGTGATTTAACTAAGGATTGGGTGAGGACAGCTAAATTAGTTGTGGTTGATCTTTTTTCAACAAGACCATGTTGGGTATTAGAGATATGAGGAGAGCGGGAGATGAATAAATGACACTACGTAATATTATCTCATATATTTTATAATCTGAATGTATAGAGAAGGGTCTGTAATTCTCCAAATTTCCTGGATCTCCATTTTTAAGTATAGGTACAACTTTTGCAATTTTATATGTACCAGGGAATTTTTTAGTTTTTAAAGATAAATTGAACAGATATCTCAAGGGTTGAAGAAATGAGCTACTGTAATCTTTTATTAGGAAATACGGAACTAAGCCAGCCATCATGGTCTACCGAAGTTTATCTATAGACTTTTCTATCATAATGTCATCAACACAATTTATGGCAATAGATATTGAGGATTTGGAATCAAACCTTAGATTAGAAGGATGAATAACATGTGGCGGGACCAACACTCTACTAAAATATTGCCTGAATCTGCTAACTATACTTTCAGGATTAGAGTATACGACGTCATTCAAATATAATTCGCCGGGTATTCTCGAGTTTCGCCGATTTGTTGTGACAAAAGACCAACGTTTTTACTATCAGCGCATATACAGTAATCTAAGTTGGACATAGATTTGATGCGGCATCGTTAGTCTTTCTAAATGAAGAGATCACGATCTAAATTAGATTTTCTAAATCTTTTTAAAGCAGAAAATTTCGTACGGATAGCATTAATAATTTGTCTATTATAGCATTGTGGGTAAGTACCGTAAACCGGGAATATATGGAACGATTTTTACACATTTTTCTAAATAATTTCGCTTGTGATTGGAAAAGTATAATTTTTTTTTATTTAGGCGGTTTGGAGATTGTTTATACATATAAATTATAATACTGTGAATGGACCAGAGGGCCAAATTGCTATTTATTTTTAAAATAATTCACTGTTCCATATAACCCCATATGTTGGGGATATATGGAACAACATTTTTGGATATAAAACACTTGTAAATTTTATACTGACCTATATAACTTAGATGTATAACCTATGTGGAATGATTCTAGACCTAAAAAAATGGCAATTTTGAAATAAAACTTGTTAATTATATAGTGTCCTATAAACCTTTATGGAATGATTATAGGCAAACATAGGGAGTTTAATCTTTCCAACAAAATCTCATAATGAAAAACCGGAATTTAAATAAAATTTTATTACAAAGAAAACGTTCGTATAAACAAAAATACACTCTTTTATAAAACAAAAAATAAACTCTCGACATGAATAATGTATTAATAAAATACCTTGTTCAAATGTATAAATGCCTCTGTAACTTTTAGGAGCTGAGAGACGAAATTTAATTTGCTCTAGAGTCATCAATGTTAGGAAAAATAAACTTATTTTTGTGTTCTTTGAAACTTCGTAGACAATTAATAATAATACTCTTCTCATCTCTTATTTCTACTACTTCTGAAACAAATCGCTTAGAAGTCTCTTTTTTAGTTTTAGCATTATAAATAAATTCACAAATCACAAAACTGCCAATAACAATATCACAAATCTGTTGCATAGGAACTTTGAAGTTTCGTTCAGTCTGAGGTTCAGCTTCAGCCTCATCAGATTCAGTTTCTATTTCTGAGTTGTTATCTTCACTACTTCCAATGTCTTCTTGAAGTGACACTTCAAGTTGGGTATTCTCGGTTTCAATATTTTGAATGTCTTGTAGATCTGATGGTGCAGATGCATTCGACGTATGTAAATCTGCTAAAGATATTGATCTCCCTGCCGGTACGTCTATTTTTTTACTACGTTTTTTATTTGGTATTTCTGGGATTGCAGTGTTTCTTTCCATTATAGTTTCAAATGATGGAATTAATTTGTTCAACACTTTCTCTCTATCAACAGGAATAATTGCGCATGCTTTAAACCCTACTTTAATATTATTTGCCATAGTTGGTTCCAGTTTTTCTAGTAGTTTTCTTAGTAAGCCAGGGTAAGCAGTTTTTGGTAGTACTCCACGGTGTCTTTTTTTCCAGTCCGTAAGAATATTTCGCCAAGCTGTTTTAACGGGGTGAAATACGGATACATCTAAGGGTTGGCAAATGTGAGTGCTATTTGTTGGTAAGAATACAAACGCAATATTGTGTTGTTCGCATTCTGTGATAACTCGTTCAGACAAATGGCTTTGTAGATTGTCACCGACGATCACTAGCTTTCCCTCTTTGACTCTAAAATAACGCAATGCAACTTTGAAGAACCAATCTTCAAATATTGCACCATGAAACCACCCATTTGAGGAACGGTTGTACAGCGTGCCAGTTGGTTCACCTTCCAACCACTCTGGGTATGGATTTTTCGATTTATGTACGACGTATAAAAGAAGCAACTGTCCATCTCCAGTAACAGTAAACATTATTGAAGGAGACGACTTTGAGTTATCCAAAATTCTCCTGGCACGTTTATTGCCCCTGTTCACGTAGACTTTCTGCTTACCAGGATCATCAGTAGTATTGGTCGTAATTGATAACATTTTCTGGTGGAACACTCTGCATAGTAATTTGAAGTTCATCAAAGTATTTGTTTATCATTTCAGGTGTTACTTCAGCTCGACTACGTTTAATATTTTCTGAATTTCTTTGAGCTAGTTCAAGATTCCGACTCAAAAATGCTTTAATCCAGTCTTCGCCAGGCACGTTGTCTTCAAAACACCTAATTATTACACCTTTACGGTTTAAATATAGTTTAACGAATTCTTTGATGTCTTGCTTTGTAAATGGGTACCCATAATTTGCTGCTGTTAGCATGGCCTTTGAGACATTTCGTTCTTCCGTAACACTTAACACAGTTGGTTTTCCAAGTTTATCAGAATATGTGCCCCTATATTTATGGTAGAGAGTAGTTTTTGGCACTCCATACAAGTCAGCAGCTTGCCCAAATGACATGCCACGTTCCAGAATTGCCTCTAGACCCAACTCTATATTTTCTTGATTGTAATTTCTACGATATTTTGTTCCCATAACATGTCTGTGTTTACGCGGCATCGTTCCATATTTCCCCTGTGAAAGACCAAAATATGTAAAATTACATTTTTTGCCTTTTGTGATTAATTATTGAATTCGACAAAAGTCGGAATATAATGTTAAGGTTATGTTCTAAAATAAAGTTCATTGGGGTTATAAGTTACCTAGCTTCACAAGAGAGCTACAAAGGAGACTATTCGACATATCTAAATACCGAACAATTTTATTTTATAAATTTAACCGAATAACAAACTGACGGTTTGAATATTTGCTGCTTTGACAGGCTAGTGCCATTTGACATCTCAGTCAACTTAACATACTGAAAAAAAAATCACTAGATGGTTAACCACTGTTAAAATATCGCGGTATATTTGAAATGTCTACCTCTTGTTCCGTATAACCCCGGCTTTTCCATATATACCCGGTTTACGGTACGTTTTCATGTACCATAATTTGGAACAAATTGGTTAAAAAGATTGTAGAAGTATTCACATTATCAAAACTTTTCAGGTGATGCCAATTGATATTAGCAAATGCGTTTTATGAAGACCTAGTAAATTAGCTTTACGAAAATTAAAAGATCAAGTTATTATAGTAGGCTTTTATATTCGGCACCACAGATAAAGCCGGATGATACAAAGTCTCAGTAATTAAATGTAATATATCGACGATAATTGTAATGTGGACAGCATTCGAAGTTGAGAGCTCGATTCGAAAAGATCAACTTTAGTTCAACTAGCCAGTCTATTTGGAAAAAAAGATACCGTCGTTTTTACGACGATGGAGCCGAACATCAACAGGCGCCGCTACCAGCAGTACCTGGAGGAGATGGTAGCCCGGGGAGAGCCGCTGTCACCGTCGGCAGCCCAGGAGTTACAGAAGGTCCGGATACCGCCAGCGATACCGTTACTGCTCGATCTTCCGTTCGAGAGAGCGAGCAGTGACGCGCCATCTGCCGCCACCGCACAGAAGAGGAGGCGTCAAAAGAAGACACGACCGCCACCGTTCGAAGGCATCACCCCCTTAGAAGTCACGCCGTCCACGTCCGCCGCCGCAGCTGCAACCGACACCATCGAAGAAGAGGCCCGCCCCGGATCTACCAGCCCCGACGACTTCGTGCTGCAGAAGAAGAAGCCGAAGAAGATCCCGAAGGTTCGCCCGTCTACGCCGCCGCCCACGGACAACGGATTCCAGGCCGTGGAACCCTACACCGACAGCCCTGCAGCAATGGAGCAGACTACTCAAGAGGACACCAGGGAGAAGGTGCCTCCGGTAATCCTTCGTCAGAAGGAGAACTAGATCGCGTTCTCCCGAGAAATGGACCGACAGCGGATCGCCTTCAGCGAGGGAATCCGGATTCAGCCTGCCTCACTCCAGGACCGAGACAGGCTGATTAGGTGTATGGATAGGTGTGGTACTCCGTATCACACCTACCAGGCAAAGAGCGAGCGATTTGCCAAGGTGGTGATACGCGACTTGCCCGTAGAGCTATCCGAGGTCGACGTTAGCTCAGAGCTGAAAACGCAAGGTGTTAATGCTCTCTCTGTTTTAAGGATGAAACAGCGAGGACGCCCGATCCCCTCGTGATGGTGGAGTTGCCGTCCGAGGACGACAAGAAGAAGATCCGGGAGGTGCAGCACGTCGCCCGCCTCCGAGTCACTGTCGAGGATTTACGGCGGAAATCCGGCATCGGGCAGTGTCACCGGTGTCAAGGTTTCCGTCACGCACAGCGTTGCTGCAGGGCGGCAGCACGCTGTGTCAAGTGCGCCGGCGATCACCACAGCAGTGAATGCACTAAACCCCGTACAGACCGGGCAAAGTGTGTGAACTGCGGTGGGACCACCCCACCAGCTACAGGGGATGCCCGAAGTTCCCTCGACCTCCGTAACGGAAGAAGACGGAAGTACAGCAGAGACCGAAGAGGACACTGCCGACGGCGGTGCCTTCTTCAACCCGGACCGGCGTCAGTTACGCCCGAGCGACAGCAGGCAGGGTTGAGAAGGCGGAAGTACCGAGAACGGCTCCCGCCGCTGTCGTTACCCCGCCTACCCAACCCGTCTTAGGGTTCGACGCCATATTGGGCCTCCTCGGAGGTCTCGATATGGAGAAGGCCCTACCTGTCATCCGTAAGGTGGCAGCGACGCTCGTTCAGGCGCAAACTGCGATGGACCTGTGGGGAGTGATCCTCACGCACGGTTCAGAGGTGGTTGCCCTTTTCGGGTAATCATACAAAGGTCCGGAGCGAAGTCTGGTGCCACAGATAAGTATATAGTGTCGACAATTTAATTTATTCTGTTCTGTTAAAACCGACAATGTTTCGCACAACTAACATATGTTTCTATTTATTTCAGATACGCAGAGCATCAGCAACCAGCCACAACCGAGCGACAACAGGACAGTCCACACAGCATACTCCAACAACACCACATCTCCACAACACATCTTTTTTTTTTACGAACGACCAACAATGCTAAGCACAACACTGTCAACAGACAATGCATACGAACCACAACCCAACAACTCTACAACCCACGCGCTGAAGAGGAAGAAGATTCCTGAGCAGCGCACCACCAACACAACAATGTACACATTTATTATTATTATATTTAGTATTAAGTTGATATGTATTATTATAAAATGAATTGTTATATTTCTAAAAATTTTAATAAACTTTGTTGAATTGAATTGAAAGGTAATGTGGAACACGATATAATATCTTGTTCCACATTACAATTAACATTAGAAAAACCAAATCTAAAAGACTTCCGTTACTATTTGCAACATTGTTATGCTGGTTAAAACGATTACATTGCAAAAACTATTAATAATACATGACTTGTTTATCATGAACTAAATATCTATCTAATCCTTCGAAAAAATTAAGATATTCCGTTGCTGTAACTTTTGGCGCAATGAAAACTACGCATAAATCTAAAGAGTGATTTCCTAATTCACATTTACATCCTACAATGTCTATAGAAGGGACTAAATTTAGAATATCAGACATATCTATTAATTTAGTTTTGACATTATTTTTAACCGCAATTAAGACGCCGTCACCGTCCGAAAGATTGCATTGCTTCAATCTCCTGTCACATCGGTACTGGACATTGTTAGTCTCGGAAATAATAGTAGGAACGCCGCGAATGTACTTAACTCTTATGTCTTTTTCGTCAGAAGAGAGTCGCTCATTAAGTTTTTCCTTTAACCTTCTACAGTAAGCAATTTGACGAGGAGTGCGATCTTCACAGAATAATAATTAACCAATATAATTAATATGTGTAAACATATCAAATTACTAATTAACTTCAGTTCCTTTCATTAGGAGAATTATACGAAGAGAGCTATTAATTGTATTTAATTATGTTTGTGTATAATTTCAAATAAATGTACTTTATTAAAATTTTCATTGTGTTATATGAGTTAATTAAGGGTAAGGTAACATGCGTTTAAATAAGTTTTAAATACTTTTAACATATGATTAATGCAGATTCGATTCCAATGAACAAAATATTTGTAATTTCCTAAAAAGTGAAAAGAATTTGAATTTATAGGTACTTAATAGCACTGTAAGCTGCTTTCGGTTACTTTAATTAAATTTTACTTTAATTTGCGTTGGTGTAGCTAGGGGAGTTGTTCGTTGTTACTGGGGTTGATCACTATTAGCAGTTTATTCCTGTTTGGTTTATAAAATCTAAATATTTACACTTAACACTATTACAACTAACATAAAACGATGAGTAAACAATAACAAAGTCCTTCAGGTAAAATGAACACAAATATCAATAAGTACCAATGATCGGGACTTCTAGTCTACCTCAGGATGTCGATGGTTGGTCCAGGATTCTCTGAGTGGGCGCCTTTTGAATACGGATTGGATCGAAGGTCGTCAGTCCGCTTCTATCCTTACATTGTTTGTGAAAATACGATTAGCCAGATGTTTATACACTCTGAAAAGGACTGATCCTAATTTATATTACGATATAACGAGAGTTTATTTATTTTAAAAATATTAAAATTGTAAAAGTTTATAATAGTGGGCTAGGTCATGCGGTGATAAGATAAGTCTCTCTACCTCCTTTTACGGTCAACAGAAAATCAATACTTTTAAAGGGAGATTTTCGCTTTATGCATTTGCAAGAAATACGAGTTTAAATTGTATAAATGCAACTTTTATACCTCTAACTTTTATGAAAGTGAATATTAAATAAACTAAATGATATTTACAGGGTTTTTATTAACTATCTATTTACAGTAGGTTATTAATTATATTAATTACGGTAGATAAAATATTTTTAATTACTCTTAGTAATTAGCCGAAGTTTTAATAAAACAGAATTGGTGGTGTTTATGAGTTATTAAACTCTTTGGAATTGAAAATGAATACTTTCGTATTGTATTCTGGGTGAGGGGAACGATTAAGGCAGTGGCCGCTTAACAGCTCCTTGCGCTTCTGGTTTCTACAGCGTCAATAGTAGCTACATGGGGTGGCTCTAACTAGAGGCCTCTGTTAATAACTCAATGACAAGGTATTTAAACCTTACGGAACGATTTAGTTTAAAGATTTTCAGGTACAGGACAAACTAAACGTTTTACAGGTACGGTAGACTTGCAGAAGGGGTTTCTCCTTCAAGTCTGAGTTATTGCGATAAGTGATCAAGACGGATGCTGGTTCAGGACTTCGTTAAGAAGTAAACAGGGTGTCTCGCGATAGGTGAGCGGATGTTAAACCTGGTTACGGGACTTCTATTAAGAAGTGCTGTAAGAAAAGCTAATTTTAAGCGGTTTATTACGTTTAGCGGGATTACAATGTAATACTCACTGTTACGTACGGGGTTCGTAATTTACGAAACAGGGTGACCGAAAGATGGTCTAATTGCATGCGGCTTGCTGCTTTCAACCTGTCGGCTTCCTGAACTTCAGTTTTTAATTATTTTGCCCAGTGTAGGCGTGTTTGTGTGAGTCCGTGTGCGGTATGCAGGTGGAGTATCATTTACAAGAACCTGGACAATTACTCTTTGCGATGTTTAACTGATACCCCGACATTAGATAGTATTCTAATAGTGAGGCCTCAGGACAGGTGGCAGCCCTGACTTCTGATTGGTTGTGTGGATGCACCGAGGTCTCGCGTTTTGATTGGAGGGCCTAAGGGTAGGTCACGCCTCTGATTCTGATTGGTGGCAGTAATTTTTTTGGGGTGATTTTTTATTTGGAGTCCAACATTGTTTTGGCGACCGTTTTTGTTTTGTGTGGCAAAAACGTCACAGACGATTTTAATTATGAGTCGTAATTACAACTAGTGGTGTATCAAGAGGCTCTGTATTCTGATTGATTGGTTTTGTTTTTGTGGGAACACCTAGTGGTCTAATTTTAAAACTAGTGAATGTAATTAATAACAATTTAGTAAATGTAAATTCAAGATCTTGACCTGAAGCGAGTTCTATCAGAACACCTTGGTTATTCAGCTACAGGTCTCCGGCGTCTACCATTTTCTTGCTTTTAATTATGAGGTCATTGTTCTAGGGCCTTTGCCCCCTTGTCAAAAGGGAGAAATTAATCAAATCAATCAATCGACCAATCAAATCAGCCGAAGCTTATCAAACCAAATCAAACAGTCTCGATCAAATCAAGCAAATCAATCAATCAAATCAATCCATCAAATCAATCAATCAAATCAATTAATCAAATTAAGTAATCAAATCAACCTCAAACAAAAAACTCTCGATCAAATCAAACTACCAAATCAGTCTCAATCAATCACGGCAATTAACCAAATCAGTCTCAATCAAATCAAATAAGAAGCTGAGCTAATAATTCTTCATAAACTTCAGGTAACGATTCTCCCACTGTATGTACCTAGCTCCTGTGAGCTACGCCTTACTTTGTAGATAAGGCTAACTGACAGTCAGAGCTGGTACTCTCCTTAACGTGAGTACACCGGCGTTGGAAAGTCGATTATCCGCAAATCAATCTTAATCAATTCCACCTCAATCAAATCAATCAATCCCAATCACATCAACCAATCAAATCATAACTTACAGCTTGCGAAAACCAACTTACAATTTAAAAATACTGGTTTGGTTTAACTTACAGCTTGATAACTCCAACCATAATTCAAAAATGCCAAATTTATTCAATTTACAGCTTGTTTGGTCAACTCTCATTTCAAAAATACCGACTTGATTTAGCTTACAGCGTACAAAAACCCAACCTTAAAAAACACAAACACAACACACACGCACGCGCACACACCCCCACGAACGCACGCATACATGCACACGCACGCATGCACACGCACACACCTGTATTATGAGATAGCCTTCGAGATTTCTGTCAATATACGAACATCAAATTAGCGTGCAACACTATTGCCGCGTTTTGCATACAGTGATAAAAATACGTTTTACAGTTAGCTTAGTGAAAATACCTATACAATATCAAATATAACCAAACTCGGAATCAGACCACTATAATATTTTACATACAAGGGCGGTCTTATCGGAAATATCTCTGGAAAAAAGGGCCCTAGATTTATAAACAAGCTTGAACGCACTATTTGGTTTTTGAAAATGGACAATGCCTAGGGACAAACAAACAATCTGACTTTCATTTCCAATGTTGATAATAAGCATGTGATTTGAAACTAACACCGATTTCATCTCGTAAGGTAACTATAGGACCCCGTGTTTATTTGCACGCTGTAAGCTAAATCAAACCCATATTTTTTAATTGAGAGTGCGATTTGCAGGCTGTAAATTAAATCAATTTGGTGTTTTTGAATTGTGGGTTGGTTTTTGCAAGCTGTAAGTTAAATCAATTTGGTATGAAATGTATTATCAAAATTGTAAATGGAAATCGACTTGTCTGTCTGTCCTTTACGTAATTTCAGGGTCTGATTGCCTTTCACGTAATTAGGTATTTACTGTGTTTTCCGAAAATCCCCTAGATGTATTAGAATAATGAAAGGTTGTTATTTTGGTTACACAACTGGGAAATCCAGAAAATAATTACTTTACATTAATGATTGCTGGAAACCGTTAAGCACTCTATACTGTTCATTTATAAACAAAACACAGAAATTGAATATGCCCTGACTGTAAGCAACAAAAACCCAGTTGTTTCCCTGTCAAGACGTTCTTTCAATATGATTATCAATAACAACCCTGGTAAGTGACCGTTTTTTATTTTAACCCTTACCCTTTTATTCTTTAATTACTTGTACACATTTTTAATGTTGTGATTCATCACCAAAGCCAACACATCTTGGTCTAAACCTTCATGCGATCAACATGCCCGTGTTATACCTTTATCCATACACCTACAGTGTTATGTACATATTATTATTATGGTTATGTAATGATAATGATGAAGATTGGGTAAAATAAAACAAGGGGTCCTATAGTTGCCTTACGTGATAAAATCGGTGTTAGCTTCAAGTCGCATGAGTATTATCAAAATTGGCTTGATTATTTGTCCCCAGGCATTTGTCCACTTTCAAAAACGAAATATTGCGTTCAAGCTTGTTTATAAATCTAGGGCCCCTTTGCTGCAGGTATTTTCGATAAAACAGTCCTTGTATGTAAAATAATATAGTGATCTGATTCCGAGTTTGGTTATATTTGTTATTATACAGGCCTTTTTACTAATTTAACTGTAAAACGTATTTTTATCACTGCATGCAAAACGCGGCAATGATGTGTTTGTGTTTGTGCGGGTGTGCGTCCGTGCGTACGTGGATGTGCGGTGTGTACATGGGTGTGCGTGCGTGCGTACGTGTGTGCGTGCGCGTGTATGTATTTGTGTTTGTGTTTTTTAAGGTTGGTTTTTTGTACGTTCTAAGCTAAATCAAGCCGGTATTTTTGAATTACGAGTTGGATTTTCAAGCTGTAAGTTAAATGAATTCGGTATTTTTGAATTTTGGATGGTTTTAGCAAGTTCTAAGTTAAACCAAACCAGTATTTTTTAATTGTAGGTTGATTTTCGCAAGTTGTAAGTTATGACTTGATTGATTGATTTGATTTAGTTGATTGAGATAGAATTGATTGAGGTTGATTTGCGGATGATAGATTGTTTTCCCACGCCGGTGCCATCACGTTTAGGGAGAGTATCAGCTCTGAGTGTCGGTCAGCCTTATCTACAAACTAAGCGGTCGCCCATAGGAACTAGGAATATGCAGTGGGAGAATCATTACCTGACGGTCATGGAGTATTGTTAGCTCAGATTCTTGTCTGATTTGATTGATATTGATTGATTTGACCGATTTGGTTAATTTCTTTGATTGGTTGATTTGATCTGATTGTTTGATTTGATCGAGTGTGATTTGTTTGAGATTGATTTGATTAATTGATTTGATTGATTGATTTGCTTGATTTGTTCGAGCTTGATTGATTTGGTTTGATATGCTTCGGCTGATTTGATTGGTTGATTGATTGATTTGATTAATTGCTGTCTTTTGACAAGGGCGCAAAGGCCCGAGAACAAGTTCGGCGTCCTATAACTGTCTTATGAGATAGTATGGGGGCCCCTTATTAGAAAACAATTCCAAATTTTCCGCGAAGGAGTCGAAGACCTGACAAGGGGCGGAGACCCTAGAACAAGCTTCGGAGTCCTATACCTGTCCTATGAGTTAGTATGAGGGCCCGCTTACTAGAATACAAGATGGCTGACGAAACAAGTTAGCCTACAACATTTAATTATGACTCATAGTTAAACACAAAATGACGGCAGAATTTAATTATGACTCAATTATAAACAAAATGGCGGAGGAACTTAATTATGCCCTGCTAATTAAAAACAATAAAATGGAAGCCGCCGGAGACATATAGCTGAATAACCAAGGTGTTCTGATAGAACTCGCTTCACATCAATACCTTGAATTTACATTCACTAGTTTTAAAAAGACACCACTAGGTGTTTTCACAAAAACAAAACCAATCAATCAGAATACAGAGCCTTAGGCCTCTTGATACACCACTACTTTTAATTACGACTCATAATTAAAATTGTCTGTGATGTTGTTGCCAGACAAAACAAAATCGGTCGCCAAAACAAAGTTGGACTTCAAATAAAAAATCACCACATAAGAAATGACTGCCACCAATCAGAAACAGCGGCGTGACCTACCCTTACGCCTTCCAATCAGAAAGCGGACCTGGGCACGCACAACCAATCAGAAGTCAGGGCTGCGACCTGTCCTGAGGGCTCATTATTAAAATACTATTTCAAATTTTTAGTTTTTCCGAGAAGGGGCGAAGACCCGAGAACAAGCCACTCTCTGAAAATGGACTCCACCAATCAGAAACCAGGGGGCATGGTCTGATTAAACGTCGTCTCACTCCCACGCATCTCAGAGCCACCCATTTTCTATCTCACCCACTCCCTGAACGGGCTTGAATTTATAAGGGAATTTTGTTCCAGGCTGTATTCCTTCTACTTGTAAATTATAATTCTACATTTAAAATATCTGTTAAAGGTGAGTTCAACCTGTTCATTTATTAAAGGTACTTTCTGTTTATATTTATAAATTCGAATGCTTCCAAAATATCGAATTTGTATTTGTTGTTACAAAAATGTAAAGTCATATGGCGATTATTTACTATTAGATGTTCGGCATAATTTGATTTGTATCTAATATCAACATTCCTGAATGTTTGTCCAACATAAACAGAATTTCAGAATGTGCAGTTGAATTTATAAATACCAGATTTTAAAATGTTGTTTGTTGAATCTTTGGAATTAAATAAACATTTAGGAACATTAGTATTAGTTTTAATTTAATAGATTGAAGGACATGACCTTCAATGAACTTGACCTTGAAAAATATCTAGGTCAAAGTGAGCCAGAATCGCCTCTGTATATCTACTTCGATTGCAGCATGAAAGTTATGGCAACTTTTTGGTACTACACTATTTTCTATGCGTATCTATTTATTTTTATACTAGAGTATATTAAATCAGAAGTGTATCATTACACGGCGTATAAACGCTTGGACTTTTTGTGCCGAGTTTGTTTCAACTTTAAATCGAGCAGGTGCAATTTCCGTTTTATTTATTTAATCCAACTCCTTACATTTAACGATGTTGATTTGGTGAATAAAATTTGTGTATCGATCTCATAATGAAACCAGACTAATAACGAATGTTCTACCGTTGGATGAACGTTTTACTACGAATTGATAGAACACGACTACATTACTGTTACGTTAACATTCCACTTCAGCCGTTTCTTCAATACTACAATTGCATGTATTGAAATGGATCAATTTTAAAATCAACTAATGGAACCAAACTAACAATGAATTATGTGATTGTATTAACGTTAAACAAATAACGTAAAACGTTATATTTGCAATACTGTATTGATATTATTAAACGTTATTTCAACGTACCCTATACAGTGGGAGTTCTCCATTTTTGTTTCACTTCTTTGTCAGAAACTTTTACGCGTTAGCATGGCGTTTATTTTTGTTTTATATCCTGAGAAATATAAAGTGGCGGAACAGAAAAATAAATTTCTTTACTCCGTTGTGATTTCCTTTCCCATTAAAAATAACTAAACTGTTCTATTGGCGCTAAATTTAAATTATAAATTTTATTTACGTTACCTACGGATGTACGTTCGAAGTATTTCATATTAAATATTTCCTTTAGTTTATCAATAAAGTTGTGCGGTTGTAATCTAGATTACATGCCTTGATTTTACATTGTATCGATTTATAATTATGGCAAAGCTCACAAAACGTTTTGACCATTACAGGTTTGAGCATTAATGTACATAGATTGTATAAAATAAAGAAATTTTACTGTAATAAAAATATTACCTCGAGTCGTAAGTAATTTAATTTTTATGTATTCCTTGCAGTATTTCCAATATCCTCTCAACATGATTGACATCCGCGATTTACGTTTTACTTAAAATTGCATTACTAGAATGAAGTGTGCTTTGGAATTTTATGGAATTCTAGAGATTGAAATGATATTTACATTTTTTTTATACCTGCATGTTGTGGTTGGTAAGCTAGTTGAACAAAGTCTCTCATAGGCTTAAATAAATGAACAGGTTTACAAAGTAAAAATTTGTACACCGGTCACGTGCGTATGCAGCAAATTTAGTACTTCGGGGCGCTTAACATTTACAATCTGAATAATGAAAATGTCCACCAGCAAATAATTTTACATTATTATTTAATTTGGACACCTTCATTTCGAACAATAGTAATTTAACATTATAAAAGCTACTGATTTGTATGCATGACTATATTATGTACAATGTTACGTTTGTGAGAGGATTAATCAATATAACCGTATTGAGAATATTTATTTTAATGTAATAACAGCTGACAGTTTATATCATTAGGCTATTAAACACTAGCATTTTTCAATTGATGTTTTATTTCCAATGAATAATTAGAATATATATATATATATATATATATATATATATATATATATATATATATATATATATATATATATATATATATATATATATCAGATCACTTTCCGGCTACCATTTTTACTTATCTATCGATTTAAATGAAACTTGGCAGGGTTGTTACTCTAACCAAACGTCATTTTAGGAATTTTGACAAGCATTTCCGACTTCCGGTCTCACCGGAAATGACCTTAACTTTGATTTTAAATGACCCCTGTATATTTTAGTTTTCGGATTCTGGAGGTCATTTTACGGCCGATTACGTAATATTTAAATCGATTTTTTCCAAATGTAATTTTAAAATTGAATTTTGCTTTCTCATCCAGAGTGCCATGACCATCTTAAAATCATTCTACATACTTAACTCACTTCCAGAAAAATGCAAACTCACTTTTATCTTTGTTAACTTTTTTACTAGAACGTTCTAAACTTTATTTTTGCCGTAGCAAAAAAGAAAGAAAAGGACAGACACATTATGGGCGCATCTGAGAGTTGTTTTTAAAGCAGTACAATTTTAGTGCATTGCTTTGCGTATTTTCCCAATTTTTTCAGGCAACGATTGAACAAAATTTATTTTAAAACAAACAGTGTAATAATTTTAAACAGTACTAAAAATAATTAAAAAAAATTAATAACATTAACAATAATCCGTATAACATTAACAATATGTATTAGATTATAAAGTTTGGACCTTTTAACCACCAATTAAATTTTCAATGTGCTGCCCTTCCACCTCTTGACATTTTCTAACACGAAAAACGTTGTTTTCTACGACATTCCTAAGCATGTCGGGGGTAATGCTAGCAAATGCCGCTCGTATACGGTTTTCTAAGATATTAAGTGTTGTTGGAGGTGTTCGGTAAACAATCTCCTTAATATGGCCCCACAAAAAAAAGTCAAGAGGTGTAAGGTCAGGCGAACGAGGAGGCCACCGGATCGGTCCACGGGTAGAGATAACATGTTCTCCAAATCGTTCTTCTAAGTAATTTCTCACAACAATAGCGTTGTGAGCCGGCGCACCATCTTGTTGATAATAAAGGTGTTGATTATTTATTTCCAACAGTAATTCCTCCAAAACTTTTCAATTTCATGTTGTAAAAAACCCAAATATCGTTCTGCATTTAAATGCCCTTGGAAAAGAATCGGTCCCACAATACGAGTACCAATTATTCCAGCCCATACATTTACTCCAAATATCTCTTGAAAATTACCTTCCATCATTCGGTGTTCATTTATTGTTGACCAATATCTTGTATTTTGCCGGTTGAACATTCCATTATTGGTAAATCTCGACTCGTCAGAATACAAAATAGAATTGGCTAGGCTATTATCGGCATCGTTATGTTCCAAGAACCAGTTGCAATATTCCAGTCTTCTAACAAAATCTCCCTCGTACAAATGTTGGTGAAGCTGGTACTTAAATGATTTGTATCCATGTTTCTTCAAGATCTTTCTGGCTGATTCTGCGCCAATGTCTAATTCAAAGCCAATTTCCCTTGTGGATGCTGTGGGGTTTAAATGACATATGCCATTACATTTTCTTCCGTTTGTTCATTAATAATAAAATGTTGTTGCAAATTATCTGGTTCTTGGCGCATTTTTCTTATAAGGTAGATAATGTATTGTCTTGTAGGATGATGAAGACGCTCAGGATATTCTTGCCGATAAACTCGTTCGGTTTCCTCTGTATTTTTGGCACATTGTCCATACATAATAAGTATATCAACCTGCTCACTCTTGGTAAACATTTTTGTTAATTTTATAATTGAACTAAGTACAAACTTTAATTTAATTTTTAAGTAAAATATTAGATTTATGTTAATAAACAACAACCTTTATTATTACCTGTCAAACATTTAAATTTACCATAGTGTTTCCATGGCAACCTAGCCACCTATTATTTTCATGGCAACTCTGATGTGCTGTGACATAGGAAGTGTATTTTATTAATGAGTAAGACGTAAATATAAAAATAAAAATGTTTTAAATCGAAAATGGGTAAAAATGACAAAACGTGTTATACGTCGTTAAATTCGTTTTAAAATACTGCATTTAGTAGTTTTATGAAAGTGGTATGCTTCCATTTAATTTTTTTGAGCTACGGCAAAAATAAAGTTTAGAACGTTTAAGTAAAAAAGTTAACAAAGATAAAAGTGAGTTTGCATTTTTCTGGAAGTGAGTTAAGTATGTAGAATGATTTTAAGATGGTCATGGCACTCAGGATGAGAAAATAAAATTCAATTTTAAAATTACATTTGGAAAAAAATCGATTTAAATATTACGCAATCGGCCGTAAAATGACCTCCAGAATCCGAAAACAATTGTATTGCAAATTAAAAAACGCAACAGAAACTAATACACTATAATTATTAAATTATTTCTGAAAATACAAAACTAGTAAAATAAAAAGAAAATGATTTAACGCTAATCATTAGCGATAATGATTTATAATAATTTTTCAAAATGTTGTCCGTTTTCTCGGATGCAGTCGATCTTTAAAAGATTGTTCAACTCTACGCAACAACTCAGGAGTAATGCTATGAAAAGCCTGTGTTATACGATTACGCATATCTTCGGCAGTGGTTGGTGGTTCCCTATAGACAATACTTTTTATGTATCCCCATAAAAAGAAATCTATTCTTGTCAGATCAGGGGACCTAGCTGGCCACCTCACAGGTCCATTTCGCCCAATCCTTTATTTGGAAAGACTCTATTGAGATAATCTTTTACATCTGCAGAGTAGTGAGCAGGAGCGCCATCATGTTGATACCACATTGTGGCTCTAATATCAAGAGTAATATTTTATAATAAGCCCGGTAAATCGTTACGCAAAAAGTTAAGGTACTTCTCACCATTCAAGTGTCCATCAAAAAAGAATGGGCCGATGACGTAATCCCCAACTATGGCACCCCAGACACTTAAAGACCACTTATGTTGATTATCAACTTGTCTTAATAAATGTGGATTTTCTGAGGAATAATAATGAAAATTATGTGTATTAACAAATCCATTCTTATGAAATGTTGATTCGTTTGTCCATAAAATATTATAACAAAAATTTGGGTTTTGAGTAATTTTTTCTCTGGCCCAGTTACAAAATCTTACTCGATGATCGAAGTCTACATCGCTCAATTCTTGGTGTAACTGAATATAATAGGGATGTAAGCGATTCTTCTTTAAAAAACGGCCTACTGATCTCTCACTTATACCAACTATTTCACTTATGTCCTTTTGGCTTCTGTGATGATCCTCTTCGATGGCGAGAAGAACCCTCAACTCACTATCTTCATTTGTAGAAGGTTTAACACGTTCATGTTTGGAGTAATTGGCACATGAAGTTGCAATAAATCTACTCATAACTTCCTGAAATGATCTTGCGTTTGGATGTCTTCTACCTGCATATCTTTCAGCATAAATTCTGCCGGCCAATAAACAGTTTCTTTCTGCAGCACCCAACACGAATATCATATCAACTAACTCATTTTGTGTAAAATTTATTTTATAAAAATCTTGATTACTAACAATAACACTCGTAAATGGTTAACTACAGTTTTATTTATTTACGTCAAACATTAAATTTTTATAAGAAGCACACTTGATTTTAGAATTTTACTTGAAATTGAAGTAAATATTTGTCAAATTCTTGTTAACAAGCAATGCCTCCAGTACAAAAATTGTAATTAGTCTTCTATCATAATATATTAGTTTCTGTTGCGGTTTTTAATGTATAATACAATTGTTTTATGATGTTATTTTTTATCTATACGAGACCATCGATTTAAAAATTTTATACATTTTGAAAAATTGAAAATAATTCGGAAACGGCTATATTTAGGGATAGGGAGTTGTATGGCGAACTGATAAGGGTTAATATGTAGAAACCAAAAATGTAATAATATACAGGGTGTTTTATTTGAAAAAGTAAACTTTTACGAGTTCGAATAATGGTTGATTGGCAAGTCAATTATAAGCACCCTGTATGTAATTATGTCATTTTCTTCACATTAAAAGGAAGCTCTATCTGTGTACTTATACTCATATAAATTAGATAACTTTTATTTTTCAACAGTTAAGGAGGTACATTTTCAAAGCAAACTCTGTAATTTCAATTTTATTAGAAAAATCGAAATAACACAAAAACGGCTATATTTAGGGATAGGGAAATATATTGCGAATTTATTAGGAACAATGTGTAGAATTAAAAAAAGTAATAATATACAGGGTGTTCTATTTAAATTTTTTTATAATAGTTTGGTCCTCTTTAAATAAACAACCTGTATTCGCGTGAATAATTTTAAAATATGCACACATCTAAACTATAACTGCATTCCAAATTTTATTAATCTAGCTTATATAAAACGGAAGATATAGAAGAAGGCGCTCTTGTTGCCGGACCCTGTGTGTATATATATATATATATATATATATATATATATATATATATATATATATATATATATATATATATATCCTCCTCGCTTTAGGCGATGACTTTCGTCGATTAGTCTTGGCATTTGGGCCCTTCCGCTGTCCTAAAACAAATTTACAAAGTTACAGCTTGAAATGTCAACGTACTTTTTGTACTCCCAAATGGGTCTTTTAGTTCTGCTAGTGCGCTAGTATCGTGCACTTCTGATGCTATGGGTACGTAATAGCCTCCAAATATATTGGAGTTGAAATTTGGCTATAGCGGGGTTACGTTTGCGCCTCCAAATATCGGCAATACTGCATTGGAAGCCTTATACTTAAGAAATATAAAACACTCAAGTTTCATTTTGTTATTGTGTTTGCATGTGGTATTTGGCGCGCGAGATATAACCAATGTTCGTTAGAATATCACATATTACGTTATTAAATAATGATTATGGTTCAAATAGAATTTTATCATTTTTAATTGACCATTTTAAATACTGTAATCTCAAGTAATGTTTACTATATTAGCTACTAACATCAAAATATGTGTAATTTAGGTTCAATTTTTTCTTAAACAATGTGATGATGGCTCACTCTATGATTATTTTGAAACAATCATGGTGTATACCTCCCTAAGTAAAAAAATTGGCGAATGTCTGAAACAATTGAAAACATAACTACTGTTTATAAGCATTTTTTCTTAAAATATCACATTCTAATATCTCAAGTATTGGAGTTTATTTCTAGCATGCCTATTTAAATTATGAATCCGTTTAAACGTTTAAATTAAGTAGCTGAATACATATGATGCTAGCAAACCTTTTCTATGTTTATCTTTCATTTGTGCATTCCCGTATAGTATACGAAGTAGTAAGGCAAAGGTATTACGATCATGAAAAAATTCCACCTCTAGGTTTTGGCGGATAACCACGTTTTGACTGACCCTGAACCCGATTGCACCATTTTTGGCATACCCTCTGTGTGTCTGTGTATGAGTGCGTGTGTTAACGTGCGTGCGTGAATATGTTCGTGTATGCGTATGTGCGTGTGTGCGTGTTATTATTAATATCATTATTATTATTATTTATTAAAAACGTTATGTTATTACATACTACAAAATTAATTTTTGTTATATCATCATTGTCATCATGATATATTATTCAGGTCTGAAAATTCCTCTGTTTTAGTCTAAATCACATTGACACCCAAGATTGCACCATTTTGCATACCTGTTGTCTGTGTAAAAGTGTTGTTAACGTAGTTCGTGAATATGTTGTGTATGCGATTCTATGTCGTAGATTTTATTAATATCATTTATTATTCAATTAAAAACGTTATTCTATTGACTCTGAAAATTAATTATTTTTATATCCAGTATGATATTATCAGTCTTCTTACATACTTTTAGCTAAATACTTACAGTAATTGTTCATTGTTTCTTAATGCTAAAATATGTTCGTAGTTCGTGAGCTTACGGATTTTAATGTAATGATGTTGCAAATTTGCTTCTACAAATTGCATTGTGCTACCTATTTTTGGCCAGTCTTGATACTTTTTGTAAATAATAAGTTAGACGTTTTTTGTCAAATGTGCAAACTATGGCGCTTTCTATTCTAGAATTGTTTGAACATATTCTTCACATTGACATTTTCGTTTCTGTACTCTAGTTGTTACTGTTGTATGGAAATGTGTAGCAGTTTGTGCATGTGCAACTTGTGCGTGTGTTGCTAGTGTGTGTGCTGTTGTGAACATATGTCATGTGACTTTGTGTCGTACTAGTCGTTGTGTCGTGTGTGCTGTGTGCGTGCTGTGCGTGTGTGTGTGCGTGTGTGCGTGTGTCGTGTGCGTGTGTGCGTGTGTGCGTGTGGTGTGTCGTGTGTGTGTGTGTCGTGTGTGCGTGTGTGCGTGTCGTGTGTGCGTGTGCGTGTGCGTGTGCGTGCGTGCGTGTGCGTGTCGTGTGTCGTGTGCGTGTGCGTGTGCGTGTGCGTGTGCGTGTGCGTGTGCGTCGTGTGCGCGTGCGCGTACGCGTGCGCGTGCGTGCGCGTGCGTACGCGTGCGTGCGCGTGCGTGAGCGTGCGTGAGCGTGCGTGCGCGTGCGTGCGCGTGCGTGCGTGTGCGTGTGCGTGTGCGTGTGCGTGTGCGTGTGCGTGCGTGCGCGTGTGTGCGTGTGCGTGCGTGTGCGTACGTGTGAGTGCGTGTGCGTGCGTGTGCGTGCGTGCACGTGCGTGTGCGTGCGTGTGCGTGCATGTGCGTGCTTTTTTGTGCTTGTACGTGCGTGTTCATACTAATTCTCAAAGGAAAGCGTCCAATGGGTATGGAATAGCAAGAAGGATGCAGAAAAAGCTGAAATTGAGAGCATATAGGCCTATTTCACTTCAAGGGCTGCATGAAGTTGATCCGGATAGGCGTTAGGAATTCAGCAAGTTGCACACGATCAGACATGAAGCTGATCCCATGTTTTACAAAAGCATTATTTGAAGCGACTTTTAAGGTGAATGCCAGAATGAACAGACACAATTGTGTCTACTGGGATTCTACGAGTCCACATGTGGCGATGGAGACAGAATTGAAGTGTATCGGTAGGGATTTTCAGCGGCGGGCTAATCAGGCCGTATTTTATAATGAGACTGTCAATGCTGAAAATTTCTTAGATTTGCTTCATTAAGTGTTCATATAACTGAAAAAGGGTCCATTTGAAAATGTCCAGCCGGTAATGGAAAAGTTGATATGGTAACGAGATGAAGCCCCCCCCCCCTTATTATGGACTTATTGTGTTGTGAGAGACTTTCTCTATGAAAACTTTGATGAATGGATTGGCAGATGGGGCATTATCGAATAGCCTCCACGATCCCCAGATATCACACCCATGGATTTTTCAGTCTGGGGTATACTAAAAAATGAGGTTTATTCCGTCAAGATTCGTAACATTTGAAGGAATGAATCCAATCAGAGTTTGAAAACTTGCCGTCCCTGAAGATTTGCGACAAGATTTGTAAATCAGCGTTGAAAAGATGCAATGCTTGTATAGAACAGCGAGGAAACCAATCTGAACATCTTTTGTAGGTACGTTCTTTAAAATAATTTTTGTAGGTTAACTTTTGTAATAAATTAAATAAATTAGTACTTTATACAAATATAGTATTTGTATTTTCATTTTGACTTATATATATATATATATATATATATATATATATATATATATATATATATATATATATCTAATTAGGTTATAAAAACTTCCAGTCTTCCGTAGCACTTTTTTTGGTTTAGGGCGGTATAAATTTAAATCAAGTGGTGCCCTTTTGTCACTCTACCTGTTCCTGCGCTTGTCACCAGTCCACGCGTCGATGTTCCTAACCGACCGACTGAGCTTCCGGCCTAACCCTTATTTGCTGTTACGGGCACACCTTTTCACTTTTGGCACGGCGGTACTCTTCTGCATGTAACAAGTGTAAACATGATATTCGTTTCGATAATGCGAGCAATGGTATTGCATTAAAAGTAAAAAAAATAGAAGTTTTCACACTCTTGAAACAATCGTCAGAATATAAACTTGTATAACTGTAGTATTCGTTTTGTTGGATAATGCAAGAAATGTAATCGTATTAAAAGTAAAAATTAAAAGTTAACGCATTAAAGTCCTAATATAATTCGCTCGCATTTTTGTCTTATCAAATAAAAATATTAGAATTCGCTAGTGTCGTTAAAACCAATGATAATTAAGAATTCACTGTAAACAAATCCAGTTTAGTAGTGTAAGTATAAATTGGTAAATTCCCACGTATAATATAAACTAGAAAAGTCGAAAAACACTGCTACGTAGTAGGTTCTTTTAAGTAATTGTTGTCCTAAGCAATTTAGCTTAACGTGCTAAAGCACTTAGAAACACCTTAAATTATTTTTTCATTTAATAAATGAGAGGAAAATAGGAATGGGAAAGATTATTTCAGAGCTTAGAAGCCGTGTAGAGGAATGTGGATTATAAATTGAAATTTGAAATACATCGAAGGTGGCCCGGTATGGTATCAAACATGTAATTCACTAGCATAATATCTATTGTATTAACGATCTACAAAGAAAGGATTGAAACGATTCTTCTATTCTCAAGGAATTGTATGTCAGCAATTAAGGATAGTTCATTTATAAACCTAATTGCCCTACGTTAAATACGATTAACGATATCGAGAGCGTATTGGGAGCGCCAACCTAGAGATTAGAATTATGTTTTTATAGATGAGGTTGAGCCTTTAAATGACCTTGACGTGTGAAGTAAAGTATTTGTACCCATGAAGGAATTTTGTCAAGTGTATTTTACGAAACATAACTCATGTTGTGCATATAACAACTTTCACGTGCCCTATAATATCATTAATAATGGCATTTAAACTTGGAATGGAAACATTTGAATATTTAAGACTTTTTGAATGTATAATTGTAAAAGACAAGAGTGATGGGATGTTTTTTTTTCTAAATTAAGATGTCAAACGGTATAGGGTACGATTTAAACAGACTAGTTAATTCATATCGAAAGAAGAGTTGTTTGTTAAATAAGATATCTGTAAAGCTCGTTCGAGGAAGTGATTTAAAATGCTTAATCCTCAGAATGTTTTAAGTGAGTTTCCATACGATATTTGAACAATTGGGACGCAAACCTATGTACAAGTCTCAGTGTAGTTGAACATAAGGAATGTTTTGACCTGGAGAACTGCCATAATTTCGTAAATCAGAGAAGTGTGCAAATTTAATTTTAACCTTTCAATTACAGTTTTAATACAGTACCATTAAGGACCGCGTATGTTTGTAAAAAGCAAGTGGTGTTAAAACTGTGTTGCAAAATACGTTTGAGCTACTCAAATAAATACATTGTTGTTATTTAGACTAGGAGGTTAGATATTAGTGCTAGGAAATCACCTTTGTGATTTATGTGAATCACAGGATGCATTTGTTTTTAAATATATGTATCAAGTTTTTACAATATTTTTTTTTATTGAAGTGACTACTTACAGCAAAGCAATTTCTTTTCAGAAGACTTATTCTAAATGTTAATTCTCAAAATTTGCAGTTAATTTTTGGTTTAACATTAATATAACTAGATTTGAAGTTATGATTCAAATTGATTTTTGTACACGTTTGAATCCAGAATAGCTTGGGGTGCATTGATTATATATTATATACTAATTTATATAGTTGCACGGAAAATTACTTTACACGTAATCGGCCTTAAAGGTGAACGTTTAATAAAGTTTATATTTTGTTGGCAACGTCACGAAATTTTCTCAATTCTAAAGAACTACTTGATATAATGGGAATACCGTTGCATTTAGTATTGTTAAATTAATTCAATTTTGGTGAAAATACAAAAGCTTAAATTAAATAATGCTTTTGGAACAATTATTAGAAATTACGTTGGTCGTGATAAAAGGATATGTTAAACAAATTAACACAAAGCTTATTCATATAAGAGGTTATTAATTAACTTATTACGTCGAATATATAT
The DNA here is from genome assembly GCA_036346205.1 of Vesta saturnalis. Classification (NCBI taxonomy): domain Eukaryota; kingdom Metazoa; phylum Arthropoda; class Insecta; order Coleoptera; family Lampyridae; genus Vesta; species Vesta saturnalis. Next base: position 1,416,269 of record JARFJB010000793.1, read on the forward strand.
ATATATATATATATATATATATATATATATATATATATATATATATATAAGCATCAGCGGAATGACCAAGTGACCGGTCGTTTCATGCATTTAAGTTAACATTTATATGTGATACACACAGAATTAAGAGTTGTCATGTAAGGTATAATACTAATAGCAAACTGTTGGATTTGCCTTATATAACACGACTGGGTGCACGAAGGATTTAATTAATTTGTAACTAAAGTAATTTTTAAATTGCGTCCCTATGAAGTAATTTTCTATACTTGAGTTTATTTTAAGAAAATATGATCTAATGTTATGAATATTTTTTAAAAGTTTAATCAACAAAACAATTTTTAGATCCTCGAGCTAATTTTATGTAATTTCATTTTAGCGAACCCTTATAGCATGCATCATTAAATTTGCATATTTTGCCCTTAAGGGCAAACAAACTTTATATACTTTTTATTATCATGCTAAGCATGTTAATATTTAAACGTAAAAAGAGGATAGTACTTTACGAAATGATATTGTCAGAGCCCACAAGTCTATTTATTGGTGCTAAAATTTGAAATTTTAAATTACTTCTTAAAATCATAATTACTCCCATTCCTATAATTGAAATTTGTCTGAGTTGAGTTATATGAAATGATTTATGTTTTGTGCAGAATTAGTTTTATTATCATTCCCTATTAAGACGCTTAATAATTGTAGGTTGACATTCTGTTGATTGCTAATTGCATATTTTATAGTAATAAGTACCAACGCTGCCTAGCAAAGAGATGTGGAAGAGTTCCCTACTCAACGTTTAGTTGAAAAATTTAAAATTAATTCTTTTCCTTTTGTTCACTCTGCAGCAATACCGAGGAAAGTGTACCAAATCTGTATAAGTTAGTTTCATTATACTTTCAAGTCAAAAATTTTGGTATTGAAACTAACACGGAAAAACGCGATGGTACAGATAATTTGAAAGCAATCTGTACGGCCTGCTATTGGTTAAAGTGAAAATTAGCCTTCATTACTAACATCGATCTCTGAGACCGATGTTGCAAAAATGCGAAAACTGCACCCTGAAAAGAATTACATTTTATTTTAGTTGTAAAAAAAAATATTAACATATAACGAGAAGAAAACAGAACATTATATTTGTAAAAACAAAGAGAGGAGAAGGTACCTTAACAAATTAAAAAAAATACTTACCTGATTAAACCTCATAACTCGCATAAAAGATACTATAGCTTATATAAAAATTTAATCTCCTAAAGGAAAATCAACAAACTGAATAATATATTTTAAGCAAAGATACAATCTATATTTTCATATCCATTCTTCTAAGTGTTCCTAAGTGCTTTAGCACGTTAGACTAAGGCGTCGGACCACTATTATTAAAAAAAATGTATTAGCATGTTTTACTCTTCTGTTCTACCACTATAGTCCTTACATATACGCGTCAAATGCTCTAAACACATAAACCTAAAACATTTGCAGCAAGAGTACCAAGTTTTTCTACTGTTTTTTGCTTGAACATCTTCTATAAGTATTTGTTACTTGCGGTTGCTTATCTGTGTGCAGATTACATATTTTTGATGGAAGCAGTCGAATTTTTCGAGGAATATTCTTTTAGACACATCGTCGCTTCAGATAATCATTTACTAGATCATATCAAGGTCTTTCTAAGAAATCAAATCTGGGTATGATTTGGTTTTCTCTGATCTTTAGCTTTATAAAAATGATATAGGCGTTGATAACTGCTCATAGGGCAGTAAAATAAAACCATTGGCCAACGACATGTTGTAAGATACACAAAGCTTATTAACTGCATCTAGCCCGCCTTTGGTTCTGTTATAATCTAGAGTCATTTCGAGCTTTTCTGTCGATTCATCATTTATATCGGAGAAATGCACAGTTGATAAGAGCAACACGTTTTTGTTAGCTCTTGGAATATAGGACATAAGGGTGTCTTGTTTTTGATAAGTAAACATACAGGAGCACAATTGTAAGATACACAAAGCTCGTTAAGTACATCTAGCTCGCCTTTGGTTGTGTTATAATCTACAGTCATTTCGGGCTTTTCTGTCGATTCATCATTTATATCAGAGAAATGCACAGTTGATAAGAGCAACACGTTTTTGTTAACTCCTGGAATATAAGACATAAGGGTATGTTGTTTTTGATAAGCAAACATACAGGTGTGCTCTGGTTTCTTCACATTAATAAAAACTGGTAGAATATCTTTTTTATTCTGTCTAAGGGTTCCAATTATTGGTAATGTTTCATAGAATCACTTACTAATTCGTAAAAAAATATCCATCGTTATATTTCTTCTGTGACCCATACGGGATGGGATAAGTGCGAAACTAAAGCTACGTTTGAGGTGACAACTCGATATGGACATTCGGGTTATTTTCCTACATATATTTCCATCGAACTAGTATAAAGGATCCTTGCATTCACTGATGCATAGATTTTAATGCCATATTTTCAGGACTTATTAGGCACACATACCTTCAAATTATATTTACTCCAGAAGCTTGGATGCGTTTTATCTACTGTTGCCAACCGTCAAATTGAATAACATTTTGATAATTTGGCAGTAAACATGTCGCGGCCAGTTTATCGGTTTTCTGTCAATTTTCCCGTGTTGTTTTTTCAAGAAAACGTATATTACGTGGAAGAAGCTAAAACTATCCAAGGAGATTATTAGACGAAATATGCCATTTGATAATCCGTTTGTTCTAAACAGTTACGCATCCATAAAGATTGCTTTTATTTGCCCCTGATATATGCAATAATCAAACAAGGTTTTTGATCTTAATCAAATTTGTTTATCTTCCTGTGACAAATCTCTAGCCGGAGTTATAATTTTTAAACCTGATGTACACATTCGTGAATTAACTATTTTTTCTAACATTTCGTCAGTAAAAAATATATCTAAAAGATTGTTTTTCAGGCGGACAATTCGTTTGTCACCCGGTACTTGCGTCACAATATTTTGTACACGAGTGCGAACGGTTCTTGATTGTGGTGCGTGGTATTTTATAATTAGTTTAGCATTATTAGTCTAGTTTTTCTTCATGAGGAAAATTTAATTCCGAATCGGTGTTGCTATCTTGCGTTTCCACTCAATCTTCATTCTCGCTTCCGTCATATCATATAGTTTATTTTCTATTTTCCGCTTCATCTTCGAAGTCTTTCTTGGTCTCGCTCATAATCTGTCCAAGTCATGCATAAATTGTGCTACAAAAAAGGCCAGAACGTTAAAATTTAAGAAAAATTGCAATTCGTAAATCTCAGTCTTAGGCACGGGCGCGGTTGTCACAAAATTAATAATAAAATTACCGTAACACTGATTGTAGTATTGCTCGATGAGAAGGTACCTCTATGGGTCAGTTCTGAATCGTATTGACCCGTCAATTATTACATTTTCTGGTCAAGTTGGTCTCAGACACCGCACGTTAGTAAGGAGGGGTTAAGTTACCTTGAAAAAATGTGGGTCAAAAAATTCCAAACCGAAGAAATACAAACGAATTAGACTCAAGAAAAAACTAAAAAGGAATTTAAATTTGGAAATTGCCGAACATTTGGAAAAATTAAACCAGTTAAATTTCATGAAGATAATATGGTGTTTCCCACATTTTGCAGTAGAATCCAAATAAAGAAAAATCCCCCGAAGTAGTGTTTGATCCAGCTACCTAAATTAATGGTGAATCGCTGAATAAATACTTGAGGACTGGTTCTGATTTGGTTTCGTCACTGTGTGGAGTCTAATTGCGCTTTTTATGAACTATGGATAGGATATACCGAAAATGTACGAGAAATGTTTCACATGATAAAAATTTAAGAACCATACTTCGTGCGATACTTCTGAATGTGCTAATTCCACGATGGTATACTTGGGAATAATATTTTGTGGACATGCCGAAACGTTTGTTACTTCAAAGCATAGGTCGCACAGGCTTAAGCCGTCAATGATACCAAAATTGCAATTGCAATTGTCAGGGAGTCTTTGTGCTAAAACATTTTCCAAAGAACTATCACCGATGTTTTTGGTCGGATTCAACGAGTTTGGTATGGCTCAGATCGAAAATGTCTTTAGACCCTTTCGTCGCTTCAAGGGTTGACAACATTTTCGAAAATATCAACATTGGAGAATGGAATTAGACTTCTACAAAATTAAATACTTCCGGTTTACCCACTCGTTCTGATCGTTCTCTTGCCTGTGGTTTAAAGGACACTTCCTAGTACAAACAGTAATTTGGCCTTGACCAAACATCAGCATCGTATGACGGATGTTCACAGGATGTCATCATTTCAATGAATACAATTTCAGAATTTTTGTACGTTGATCACAAACAACGTTTTCAGTCATAAGCAAGTACTTATATTCAATATAATTCGCTTTATGTTTTTGTTTTAAGCAAGTGTGCCATTTTGTACAAAATATAAATGTCTGATACTGATAGCGACATAAATGAGGGGTTCCCAAACAAGTAGTGAATGACAAATAAATGGCTGAATACAACGGTAAAAGTGATTGGGGAAAAAAAATTTATATGGTATTTGTACAAACAATTATGGGACTTGGAAGGTTGCTAGGTTCCGCTTCGCGTCTAAAATTAAATGTTATTGCATTAAATAATGTATAAACTATGACTAATTTTTTTTAATAATAAATAATATCGTTATTGCATTAAGTAATGTAAAAACTATATGAATATCTTTTTTTAAAATAAAATATAATAATTCGTTTTTCTAACTTTTGTTTAAAAAAAGTTGTTCGCTTTTTACATTTGTAAAATATTTTCATGAAACCAATCTTCACATTACGTACTCCACTGATCATTTGGTAAAGACAACGTAGTTCAATTTGTACAAAGTACAATTTTTGTCCTATACGCCCTTCGCCTCCCCAGAAACTGGCGTATCAGTCCTTGGCCTGGCTAGCCTACCCTTTGAGCCTGTCCTGAAGTCAAATCAATTAATTACGAATCCAGTTCTTTTAAGGGGTTTCTTTCCAGAAAATATTTTAGCTGGTTTGTATATGATACACATTTTGCATTTCTTATTACCTTAATTTATAGTGGACGAAATTTAGCCAAAGGTTAATTTTATAAAAGGTCCATTTCCGATCCGAGATTCGAACTTGGGACCAGCGTATCCGCAGTCAGATGATATTTATTCAAGCGTATAGTTTGCGATAGAGATGAAAGCAAATAATTTGCTGGTGTTTTAAGATTTACCAAAATTCTACACAACCTGGGAGATATCATCAGAAATTATTAAATGTTTATCTGCCTCAAAAGAGTGAGGTAAGTAAAACTTTACTGCATCTAGGTAAACGAACTGGTAATCTTGCATTTTTGAAGATGAGTTTAACGATTTAAAAACATTATCACCAACTAATGATTATTACCTTTACGAAACTAAAAATATAATTGTACCTGTTGGACGTATTGGTAATGCTGATACTGGTTTACTTTTTTTATAAGTAACGTTACGCACGGAATTGAAAGAACCTTAATTAATTATGAGTGTATTGGCTATACTTAGACCTATCATAAAAATAAAAGTTTTACAATTTATGTTAAAAACCCCAAAAAATAAGTATTTACAGTTAGGCATTCAAAATCATCTGAAAATGCTTCAGATCTACTAAAAGCTTTCTAAATATATACGTTGTCTTGCACTAAATTTAATACGGAGAATTGACACCAGACGTAACGACCATACCTAATTTACTGAGTAAACAAGAGGAATCTACCTAAACCGATTTAAACTGTCACATTTAATTAATATTATGGTAATTTTATCAAGCAAACTCATTATATTCGTGTATAACGACAAGCCATAGAAAAATATAAAGTCAATTAATGAGTAATAGGCAAGAAGGAGCTACGATACCTATATAAATTTTGGCATCTTGTAATTAAAGGCAGGCAAAATGTGTGTTTTCATGCATTTTTTTTAGATTTTGCTGTAAATGGTTTACCAAATGTTTGTACTATCAACACAGCATTGCACTGATTTTATATGTAGGTTTAGATTATATGTTACGTTAACAATGTGTTTTCAATCTATTATAATGTATCACAACTGGTGCAGATTTATACCTTTTTAATTTATGTATTAGAGGGCATGTTGATTCTAAACGATCTAGTGTGCGTAGAGGGGGGTTTGGAACAATATTCGAAGGGGTTGTTAATTGTAATGAATAATTGAGGTGATTTTTTCATGTAAGAAAGTACAATTGATAGTTAATACTATATTTGATTAATTATTGTTTTCTTTTAGAAAATATTGCTATATTATAATCAAAATGAAAAGACTAATTAATCGTAAGATTATTATTACTTGATTGGCCTTTGTATTATATGATTGTAATTCAATAAATGGGCAAACCTGATTAAATTATTATTTAATATGAAATTAATATGTAATATTAAGTCACAATTTTGTTCCTTGTTAAATAAACAGGTCTCTTTGATTTTATTTAGATATTTTATGCGTAAAATGTAGCATATTTTAAGGATGCTTGTATGTAATTGTAGTGAAGCGTAGGAGGTCTCAGAGGTAAAAGTGCACAATACCACCTTTTCGAGATAAGCCCGGCGACACTAAAGTATGTTAATCGTTGGCGTACCGCGTGCGTGCAAGGCTTGAAATGTGTCATCTTCTGGTACATTTATTTTAAACACAGACCTTTAATAGCTTTTGGTGTTATACATCTATTATCTATCTATCTAACTATATGGGCTGAGAATCACCACTTGAGTTACATGCCCGTATTAAACTTTATATTACTACACCTATTTATTACCTTCAGTAAGAATGTGCCAAAGTAGGAAATCATCTATTTATTTATAACCTATAGTTGTATTTTACTTGTGTTATTCTTGTTGCAGTAACCGGAACGTTTTCCTTTCCGCAATAAACACAGCAGAATTATATTGCACAATGGCTATGCATTTATGTATTGTCCTCGCCAGGAATGTTTACCGCTACGTCATTAATTTATGAATTTAACTATCCAATTTGTTTATACTGTTTTCTCATATAAAACAGTGAATTAAATAAGGATGGTGAACAATCGTAGTGCATTTGACGCAATCGACATACGGTATTGAATAAGCAAATGTAGTAGAAAGAGTAAACCTATAAACGCGAAATCAATTTGTTTTATATGCATATGAATTTAATTCTTATTTGACTAATACTACATAACCTCCATTTGTTTGTTTATCCTTTGACTGTTTCCTAATTTCCTACATTTACTTCTTTTAATCTTCGTTTATTACAAACTTTAAAGGAAATGGGGGTTCCCTGATATCAGTATCTGCTGTCCAAGAACTAAGTATGACATTAGGTGTTTATATCTTAATTCATTACTATCACGAAATTACAGCGTGTGCCACGTCTTGTGTATATCTGAGAAAATGGTAAGAAATATCAAGTCTCGAGCTGCATCTAACCCTGTTTTAATAAAACGACCACGCAAGAAAAGAAAATCTGACGATCTACCTGAAACATCCAAATTGGGCATAAGGCATACGTTATACAATATGCATGCACAAAGTGAGTAATATTACATCACAATCTTTTTCATATGTTTGACAACAGTCACATATTAATACGTGACCGGAGTCTTCATCGTGCAATCCAGTCGCTAGGATTCAAATTTCAAAAACTCTAACCGTAGAGCTTTATTGGAAAAAAGTTATATCGCAGAAATTCTAATTAAATTTCTTAAATTAAACAGATCAATTCACCTAATCATCGGCAAGTAGTATTTATGGATGAAACGTGGATCTACTCCAAAGGGAATCCAGGAAAATCATGGCAGGATGAAGACATTAGGAGTGTACGAAAACCTCATGGCTACAATGGCAAGAGATTTATTGTTATTCACGCCAGACCGCCAGAGGATTTTTGCAAGGTGTTGCTCTGTTATTTGCATCAAGATCGTAAAAGGAAGATTATCATAGTGAAATGTTTAAAAAATGGCTTATTGAATATTTGCTAACAAGCCTTCGATAATTATAATTGATAATGCATCGTACCATTCAACCTTAGTTGAAAAACTACCAACTTCATCCTGGACAAAAGGCAATATGGTTTCCTGCTTAACACACAATCACGTCACTCACGATCCCACACCCTTCAAATCCGAGCTATATGGTCTAATTAAGTCACTTCAAACACAAAAAAGGTGCGAAGCAGATGAAATCTACAGACACGAAGTATTAAGATTACCACCATATCACTGTGAGTTTAATGCGATAGAATTAGTACGCGCACATGCAAAGGGATATTGTGACAAGCATATTGGACGAGATGGCTATAAAGATGAGAACATTGCTATGTGGAACGAAGGTTTACAGCAATGTGATGAAACCGTATGGGATAATTGTGTGCGCCATACTGAAGAAACAATAAAGCAATGGCATAAACGGGAAGAAATGTTGAACATCAGCACATCACAGTTGACGAACTGGTTATTAACATCGGAAACTATTCTGAAAGCTCGGATGTAGATAGTGACCCCGATTACAAAGTTTTACACTTTAAAGGCATGTTTCTACAAAGTACAATTGGTAATACAATTTCCATTAGTAATGTATTTCAATAATGTAAGTACAATATATTTTGTGATTAAATGCTTCTCAATATGTTAATTCACACATTTACCATACAATTTATGTTCCACACTAAATGTCTTAGTACGAATTATAGTTCCTTTTTACTTAGGCACTTAACCTAACATCTATTTTGTGTATTAATGTTACCATCTTATTGTCGGCCATCTTGCTACTGAATTGTTATCAATAATAATAAATTATGATTATGAAACGTAGTAGCCTTGCGAGGTGTAAATAGTACAGCTCGTCAGTTGTTCCATACAAATTGTTTAACCTATAAATGGAAAGCTCTAATCAGTTGTATGATTGTTTATCAGCAACTTACAACACAGCCATTCACATGTTTTTATAGTTCCGCTGCAATTAGTAAATGTTTACATTTTGTTTGTAGTTTATAACCTACATAACCTTCAGGCTGTCAAAATAACGTACCAAACACCTGTTAGATTTCAAGAATATTGTTTTTTAACCGTTATCATTACGATAATCAACGTTCTCTAATTTTTACAAAATAAATCACAATAAACATTCTGGTCCTAATTTTGTGAAATTCTACTGTTGCATTTATAGGTCTTCTAATGACAGCAACTTTCAAGACTTCTTCGATTACCTTAGTACGAAAGTTGATTATCTCCTGTCTCAGTTTCCATCTTGCGATATCTCATTTGTAGGCGATTTCAATGTTCATAACTCTAATTGGCTTCAATTTTCATCTACTACAAATCCCGCTGGTCATAGTGCAGAAACATTTGCTATTTCATGTGATCTCACACAAATGATTTCTGAACCCACAAGAATCCCTGATAACCCTAACCATACTCCAATCTTCTAGATCTCTTTCTTACATCAAACCCTCTTGTTTATAAAACTTCCGTTCTTTCGCCTTTAGGTCTTTCCGACCATTGTCTAATAAAAATCATTTCTACTGTACCTAATTCCACTGTTGTTCGCAAAACCGATAGAACCTTAGTGGTGTTTTAAGTCAGTTCGATGGAGTGATTTACGGGATTTCTTTGCAACCTTTCCATGGCGTGAATATTGTTTTAAGTCGTCCTCTTCTTCGGACATCGCTCTTTCAGTATCTGAAGTCATCCTCATGGGAATGGAGTTATACATTCCGAAAAACAGTACCGTGTAGGTCATTCACGTTCCCAACCCTGGTTCAATAAGGCTTGTTCTGATGCAATATCTTTAAAAATAAATGTTACATTAAATGGAAATCTAATAAATCGGTTGACAGTCATGTAGAATACGTTGGTGCTAGAAATATCTGCAAAAGTGTCATCACTAAAACTAAAAAGTTGTTCGAACAACGAAAATGCAATGAACTAGCTACATCTCCTTTAGGCAGTCGTAAATTTTGGTCTTTAGCAAAAGCCATTAGTAAAAACTTTCGAACATCTTCATTTCCCCTGACATCTATTGACGGATCGGTAGTTGCTGATTCTGTAGACAAAGCCAACGTTTTTGTGGATTTGTTTGCATCAAACTCGTGTCTCAATGATTCTGGAAAAGATGTGCCCTAGTCAACTCTTCTTCATACGTTATGAAACCAATTCATTTTCGGTACAAGCTCTTGGAATCGATCATCAGTAGGCTTGATCTCAATAAGGCGACTGGCCCAGACGGTATCCCAGCTATTGTCTTAAAGAAATGTTCCCCGAACTAGTACCAGTCCTATCTAAGCTCTATACGATCTCTATATCTTCTGGGAATTCCTTCATCATGGAAGTTAGCAAATGTTCAACCTATTCCCAAAAAGGTGATAAGACCGATCCTCAAATTACAGACCAATTGCCATCACTTCCATTTTGTCTAAAATCATGGAAAAGCCATCAATCAGCAACTGCTCACGTTTCTTGAAACTAACAAACTCCTTAGTGACCATCAATATGGGTTTAGGCAAAGTCGTTCAACAGGCGATCTTCTTTCATATGTGACCCAAGTTTGGAACAATACAGTAGAGCAGTCCGGTGAAACAGTTGTAGTCGCTTTAGATATCTCAAAGGCATTTGACCAAGTTTGGCATAAGTGTTTACTTGCCAAACTCACCTCGTTTGGGTTAAATGATGCGCTCATCAACTGGGTTTCTAGTTTCCTTGATGAAAGACGAATACGTGTCGTAGTTGATGGCTTTTTTCAAAAGAAGTTAGCATTAACGCGGGCGTACCACAGGGATCCGTTATAGCACCTACACTTTTCTGCTGTACATAAACGACCTTATTTCTTCAACAACTAACCCCATCCATTGCTTTGCTGACGATAGCACTCTTCACTGTAGTTCATCTCAGTCTACTCATAGTGATAATCCACCTTCTATGTCAAATCAAGAAATTAAAGCTGAAATGGCAAATTCAATCAACAAAGACATTCAACGTATTCTCGAATGGGGAAGCAATAATCTAGTTAAATTTAATGCTAACAAAACTCAGTGTTGCCTTATGTCCGCCAAAAAGATCGATCATTTCCTGTTGTAAGTATGAATGGCTCAGTTCTTAAGTTTTCAGACTCTATTACTCTGTTGGGTATGACTGTATCTTCAAATCTCTCATGGGTTGACCATCTTCTGTCAGCTACCAAAACAGCTGCTCGTAAAATAGGCTTTTTGTACAGATCTAAGCAGTACTTTACCTCTCGACAACTCCTTTTGCTGTATAAGGCCCAAATTCGGCCTCATCTGGAATATAATTCTCACCTTTGGGTTAGTGCTCCCCAATACGCTCTCGATATCGTTGATCGTATTCAAAAGAGAGCGATTAGGCTTATAAATGACCCGTCTTTAACTTCTCACATACAGTCCCTTGAGCATAGAAGGATGGTTTCAGTTCTTTCTTTGTATTATCGTTATTACAACGGCTATTGTGCTGGTGAATTACATTCTTTGATACCATCTCCGGCTATCTTTGCGAGAAACACTGGGTTCGCTCAATCACATCATCAGTATGCAGTACAAATCTCCACTTGTCGTACCAAACGGGCGCAATCCACATTTTTCTACACGGCTTCTAAACTCTGGAATGATCTCCCTAGTTCCTGTTTTCCTCTCACTTATGATATGAGAAAATTTAAGGTAGCTGTTCATAGGCATCTATTGGCAATTCATTATCCCTCTATCCATCCTCCTAAGTGTTCCTGAGTGCTTTAGCACGATAGGCCTTATTTAGCCTGTTCAGGTCCACAATCATAAAAAAAAAAAAATAAATAAATAATTGTATTTTGGAATACTACTTTAAATGCTGACATCTCGGGGTATACTTTCTAATCAGAATTTATTATAACGAAAATAATTTTGGCTCATATTTTTCATGTTACATCATATGGTTGTATATGATGACGTAGCGGTAAACACTCCTGGCAAGGACAATACTGTATTTAGTAGTTTTACTTGGCATGACAAATATTTTTCTTTTTGATAATGGCCTTTTTCACTATTGACCTTATTTTAGGTAAAGGATGAGATAATATTTTATCTATCAAAAATATGGTTGTTAATCGTTATTAAATATAGAGTAAAAATAGTAGGCATTCAAACACGTGTAATTATTTCAAAAGGCTAGGTACTATTATTGTATTGTAAATGCATAGGTAAATTGTTCGCTGTATCTATTAAATAAATAACACGTAACTAAAAGAAAAGTTAATTATTGCCAAGTACATTTGCAATGGTTTGTATTATTAGAAGCAATTGTAAGCCATTTAATGTTATTTCATAGTGGTTTATCGTTATTACATATTGAATTGGATATTACGTTGAATTCCACTGTATCTATCAGTACACATTCTCGCATATTGAACTTGTGCAATTAAATTGAATTCTGCGCAAATTTACTAATATTTGTTGAATCAATTATATCTTTGCATTTGAGTGGCTGATAATTTTAATTAGTTACGAAGTAATACCTTTCATAAAGCGAAATGTGTGTGGTAAAAGTGGTTATGACAAAAGTTTAAATGCCGCAGATAAGGTTATTTGGGATAAGTGTAGAAGCGGTTTCACTTCACCAAAGAAATTCAATTACGCAATACTATAATAGCCGCTAATAATAATACCATCACTTTGAGAAGGAAGAAATCATCTATGAAGTAGCTGAAAGTCAGCATAGAACGTAATTTTTAAAAATGTACTTTCACAATTGTCACACACTCACAAAGTAAATACCTTTTGAGTATTAAATCGTGTATTTTTTATTCGTCTTTTATATAGATTTAAACGTTTCTATAACAATTTCAGTTAAAGTTGTCACTAAATGGTAACAAGAATTAATTGAGAGAGAGTGAATGCAGGGCCGGAGAGAGCGGCCGCAGGCCCCGGTGCTGAGGGTATTTCGGGCCCCTGCCATTTATGCATTTTTGTGTAACCCAAATTCACTAATCACAGCCATGTCTTTAGCCAAATAAACAGTAAGCCTTCACTTTAAAAACAATGCGGTTCATTTAAATAAATTTTTAAAACTTAAAGTCCAACCCATTTGTTTTAAAATCGATTGTCAAAGTTTTCATTACCTTATTTGTAAACTGAAAGGTTAGAAATAAAATACTAAAACACTAAATTCACCATTAACTTACATCTTTAATAGTCACAGTATATGTACATATACAAAACAAACCTACAATACAAACAGTTAAGTTACGGTATATTAACTTAGACTAAGACCCCTTTCTGGACTTTTTCTGGGCAAACTCGTCTATGATATTGTCCAAATTGGTAGACTTCACAAGTTCCGTTTCAACAGCCAAAACACCCAAGCTTGAAAGTCTATTTTGGCACATTGTCGAGCGGAAAACGTTTTTACGCGATTGAGAACCGAGAAAGAGGCTCCGCGCTCGCAACTGTTGTGGGATGGTAACAAATATTCTCAATGCTACATTAAGATTAGGAAATAGGGTTTCCAAATTTAAAGTTTTAACTTTATTGAGAAGGTCCAAGGGTGTAAGAGTTTTGCTACCAAAGTTAGCTTGGTAAATTAATTTCAGGTTTTGTAATTCATCAGATAGGTCGATTCCGATGTCATTAGAATAGCGCCTTACAAGCTCAGCTGATTTTTCCGAAATTAATACATCTGCCATTTCATTGCATTGCCACAAAACAGAAAACCCACTACAAAGAGACTGTACTGATCGAAACCGCACTGTCATATCCCCTATGATACTGTCCAGTATTACATTGAACACATCATTTCTGAAATTAGTTTTTGCATCATTACTGTCTTCATGACTATGATCCTCTTCATCAGTTTGCCTCTTTCTTTTCTTTCGTCTCTTTTCTTCCTCTTCAAGTTGTTGGGGCCATCCTATATTTTTAGCCACTACTTCAGCTTCACTATATATACGGTCCCACCCTTCACAACGTATAGTTTTCAAGTCTTCTATCAGAGAACCTAAGTTCTTTGACGCTACATCCATAGTTTCACCTCGGTGTTGAAGAACTCTGTTGACAATGTCTATTGATTTTAAAACCTGAAAGAAAGAAAGAATTCGTTTGTTTCCTTATTTCAAAAAGATGACGTCACCAATATTTTGATTGCCATCATTATACTGCAACTGCACGGAAGATCATTGCACTTAAATATAAAACGAGACCTTCGCTCACGCTTATTATTTGTAAACAACTGACGATGTTCTTTTAAATGAAATAACAAAAATATTTAAAACAGGATATGAATTTTTTTGAAAAAGTTATTTATTGTGCTAATAAAACACAAACAAAATGTTTGAGCTTAAACTGATAAATAAACATAAAATTAAACAAATATATTTGGTATATAATGAATTATATATATATATATATATATATATATATATATATATATATATATAGTGGTGTATTCTTACCTTGAACCAAATAGACGCAAGAAGAAGGCAGTTGAAGGTTTTGAAATATTTTTTCAATCCCTCAAGGTCTCGACGACATTCAGAAGTTAGGCTCAGTTCAGTCAATGCCTCCAGTGCTTCTATTATCCCTGGAAGGTGAGCTGCGACTGGTTTAACGCTATCTACTCTAGCAGACCAGCGAGTCTTCGACATTGAGTGAAGGGAGCTTGGTATCTTTCCTTTCAAAATTTCCCATCTTTGGGGGCTGGAGCTAAATATGTTAAACAACTTTTGAACAGCTCCAAAGAATGTTACTGCAGCCACACAGCTCTCCGCTGCTTGTTCTCCACAGATTTAAGGAATGACAAGTGCAAGCAGAGTAAACTGCTTCACTGTTAGCAGACAGAATTCTTGCCTGAGCTCCTTTGTACGCTCCTTTCATGTTACTCCCATTGTCGTAGCCTTGACCCCTACAGTTTTTTAATGGGATGTCAAACTCCTTTAGCTTATCTAAAATAAGGTCTGCAATGACTTCTCCACTCTTTTTGGTACAGTCGGTAAAGCAAAGTAGCCTTTCTTCGACTTGGTAAGGCTGAGTTTCATTTTCAGTTAAATAAACGTATCTCAAAAGAAACGTAGTCTGCTCAACATGTGCAGAATCTGGTGTCGCATCAACTATTATGGCATAGTACTTTGCCATTTCTCTTTCTTCTAAAATTTTCTTTGTAACTTGGGCAGCGCAAAGAGTAATAAACTCATTTTGAATATCATGGGACAGATAATTCACTTGCATTCTTTCTCCCTTTTCTTGAAACGAGCGGACTCTATTTAAATGTTCATTCAGAACTGGATCATAATTAGCCAGCAGTTCCAAAATTCCCAAAAAATTGACATTTGAGGGGTCCCCGATTTTATCGCTACTACCCCGAAAAGCAAGTCCTCTTTCGGCTAGGAATAAAGTGACATTAAGAAGTCGCTTTAAAAGATCACGCCACTTGTCCTTTTCTTGTTGAATGGAGTGAAAGATTAAGTCCGTTAGCGATTTATAATTTTTTGATTTGATCACCTCTGACTTCCACTCAACATAGCAGCTTTTATGACTGGAACTACTCTCATGTTCGGGCACTTTATTGAAGAGTTTTTTCCAGCGTTTTCCCGCAGAATATCCTTCAGATAAAGCGAACGAAGATCGTTTTGGCTGGGACAACGTACTGAGTATTCTGCAAGGTAAACAGTAAAACGCTTTCTTAACCTTGCTCCAAACAAGCCAATCACGAGGAATAAGTTCACCATTTGTAAGTTTCTTTTGGAAGACCGACACGGGAACGGAATACCGAATCCACAGGAAATTGTCCAGGCAAAGGAACATGAGGGTATTTTAAGTCTCGGCTGCTATCGAAAGCTGGGTCACCTACATCAACATATTTGTCTGGTAAAGGAAAAGGCGGTTTGTGGCCTTTGATAGATTCAATATTCGTATTCGACACAGACTGAATAGGACTAGGAGTCCCTCTTTCAGTGATGAGAACTGGTTCTTCCTTGTTTGATTCAATTTCATTTTGTTGTTCTTCATTTATAGGTAAAAGTAAAACATCTACTTTATAAGTATTACTATCGTTGGGCCTATTAGTAATGTTACTTTTTTCTACAACTGACGATGATGAAGGAGGACATTTTAAAAACTGTCCAAGCGATAACTGGCCTTTCTTCGATGCTCTTTCTTTCAACTCCCGGTCTTGTCTTTCCTTCCTTTTTTGAGCACCTGATTTGTGTTTGTAATTGCAACTCATAGTAAGTTTCATTAAAAACACACTATACGCATTCTTAATTATTATTATTAATTAATTAAATTAAAACTGACGTATACAAATCACACAAACCGTGGCGAATCAGATCACTAACACAACGTATTACTATAAGGATAGGATAATGCAAACTAAATGAGGATTTTCTTGACGACGTTGCCGCTTCACGGCAGCAATCGTACGATCCGTCATCCAATGCCCCCTTGTTGACTCAACATACAATCAGAGCTTCTCAACAATTTCGTAACAAAATTAAATGGCAGTTTTTGTAGGCTTTAGTAATAGAATATATTTGTATGTAGTTCTTTGAAATATTTAACTTGTCATGCATAAAAACTAACATATAAAATGTAGCTAAATGATTTTCATTATTATTGTTTTTATACAAATAATAGATCACAAATTCACAACTTAAATAAAAATAATTAATATGTAATTATTAATTTATTAGAGTATATTAAAGGAAATTGCAGATTATTACAATTCGAAGGATAGTAAACAATTTATTTTTAATGACCGCCATAATAATAAATAATTACCTATTAGGTATAGAACAGATATTTAAGAAGGATTAACATATTTACTTATAGAGGATTATCGCGGTTAACTGCTGAAAATACAATAGAAGGATTTATTTGTGACTAACAGGTTGGGTTTCAACGCGAAGAGAAGTATAGTATGCTGAAATATCGCAAAGCCGCCTGCTATTTAAAGCTACACTGAACTTAATATTTGAAACGAACTATAGAATTCTGTACCAACCACAAAAATTTACATTACATCATTGGGCCGGGCCGGGCCCTTCGTTGCCCCGGGGCCCCAGTGCTGTAGCACCCCCTACACCGGCCTCTCGCCGGCCGCGAGTGAATGAAATATGAAAACGCAAATATAAGCCTTCTATTAATATAGCACTTTGATAAACGTATAAAGCCAACTATGGAATCTAATTTCATTTTAGTAACTAATAGCTGGATCTTTAATAAATTAAATATTGTTAAACTGTCTTGAAGATGACAAATCAGAACACCCTCTAAAGGACGAAAGCTAACAATAAAAAATATCATAATCAAAGAGCAATTTCAACAATATTAATATAAAGTTAATGCTGTTACTGAAAAGGATGCATACCGTCTTCCTTATATTAGTTTTATTCTTGATCATCTTCGTGATGCTCGTTAATTCTCTAACGTAGGAATCATAATCGACCTGGAACATTTCAACGCTTAATTGATCGCGTTTGGACCCATATCGTTTTACTTATCTTGATCATATTGTAATTTCTACGCGTAGAGGTTTTAGAGCCAGTTCCTTATCATTTATTTTCTTCTGGTCTAACGTTACGTTGTGTTAATTTTGTAGACACAAACTTAAATATTTCAATTATATGGTAAATAAAGACGGTCTTTTCATTTCACTGTCATTACTTTTCAGCAGTCGCTTATATGGCTGAATAAAATAAAAAATCTTTGGTTTAGCTACTCTTAGAACAATATATCTTCCCTATAATCCACCGTAAAGGTAAAGAACACGTCGTGTCTGATTTTTCATCTCGTTGTGTTCCTCAAATCGATAGTGTTGAACTTACTACTACTTTTTGATTACTTTGCCGAATAAAGATCCTTGGTACTTCTCCGTCGTGTTGCTTTCTCTACTAGAACATTTTCTTCGTCGTGTGTTTGGAATTATCTTCTATACAAACGCGTGCGTATTTCTTCTCTTTCTGAATCCTTCTCCGGTGGTTGGCAAATACTTGTTCCTAAAGAACAACGTCGTCGGGTGGTCTAATATCGCGATCCTTCTACGTCTGGTCATTTTGGTGATCAGTTGTGTATTATCAGTAATTGGTGTAAAATGAGTAATCTAACCCCGAACATCAACACATCTAAAATATTGGCAATTGGGAGGAATAATTCTCTATACCAATACGACTATTCCATTGATTTTATCTCTTCAAATCATGGATGTAATTGCAGTTGTTTAAAATTGTTGCATAACCCACTAAATAATAGCATTGATTTTTCGTCCTTCTTTTCTTTAATTAATTTCGCTGTACCTAGTCGCTAGATAAACTTTCCTTTTAGATCTCCTAAACAGCTGTTTGAACAACGAAAATGTAATGAATTAGCTCCATCTCCTGTGGGCAGTCGTAAATTTTGATTCTTAGTTAAAGCCATAACCAAAAATTTTGGTACATTTTCATTTCCCCCCATTATAGCTTTTGACGGATCTGTAGTTGCTGATTCTGTAGATAAAGTCAATCTTTTGTGGATTTATTTGCATCAAACTCGTGTTTTAATGATTCGTCATCTCTTATTTATACGTTATGAAACCAATTCATTTTAGATTTAGACTACTACAATCGATAATCAGTGGGCTTGATCCTAATTAAGCGAATGGCCCAGGCGATAACCCAGCTATTGTTTTAAAGAAATGTTCCCACAAACTACTACCAGTCCTATCTATCATGGAAGTTACAAATGTTCAACCCATTCCAAAAAAAACCGACAAGGCCGGCCACTCTAACTACCGGCCATTACCATTACCTCTATTTTGTCTAAAGTCATGGAAAAAACCATCAATCAAACGCCTTAGTGACTAGAAATATAGTCGTCCAACAGGTGATAAGGTAGGATCAATATATTAGAACAAGCCGGTGAAACAGTTGTAGTGGCTTTGTACATCTCAAAACTATTTGACTAAGTTTGACAAGTGTATACTTGTCAAACTCACCTCGTTTGGGTTACGCTCATCAACTGGGTTTCCAATTTTCTTGATAAAAGAGGAATATGTGTCGTTCTTCACGGCTTAGTTTAAAATAAGGAGGAATCAGTGATGGCTCTTACACTTTTTCTGCTAAACATAAATGTTCTTATTCATTCAACCACTAAGCCGACCTATTGCCTTGCTGACGACAGCACCCTTCATTGTAAATCATCTCAGTCTACTAATAATAATCCACCTTCTACCTCAAATCAAGAGATTAAAGCTGAAATGACCATTTCAACCTACAAAGACATTCAAAGTATCCTTGAATGGGAAGTAATAATCTAGTTAAATTTAATGCTAACAAAACTGAGTATTGCCTTGTGCCCGCCAAAGAGATCGATCATTTCCTGTTGTAAGTATGAATCGCACAGATTTTAAGTTCTCAAACCGTATTACAATGTTGCAAATGGCTGTAAATTCAAATTTATCATGGATTGACCATCCTCGCTCAGCTGCTCGTAAAAAAAGGCTTTTTGTGCAAATCTAATCATTACTTTACCTTTCGACTACTCTTTTTGGGCTATACTTCCATCTAGAATATAATTCTCACCATTGAGTTAGTGTTCCCCAATACGCTCTTGATATAGTTGGCTATATTCAAAGAACAGCGATTAGGCTTATAAACGACCCAGTCTTAACTAACGTACAGCATATCGTTCAACATAATCTTTCCAATTGTTTCTTTGTACTAACGGCATTATAATAGCTATTGTACTGACAAATCACTTTCTTTGATACCATCTCTCGCCACCTTTTGCTAGCAATACTCACTCCACTCATTGAGATCATCAATATTCAGTACAAGTCTCAACTTCTCTTACCAAACGGGCACAATGAATGAATGATCCTCCTATTTCCTGTTTGTTCTTACGTATAATATGAAAAAAGGCATCCCTATGCATCCTCCTAAGTGTTTCTGAGTGTATTATCACGTTAGGTCAAAATTGTACTGTTCAGAACCATAACTATTAAAAAAAAATTTTAATTACCTATTTCTGTTATGTGTCGTAACTTTAATTTCATTAGTGAAAACTGCGATATCAACGCTTCTTCACTTTCTGGAATATTGGGAAATGTTATTTAATTCCTGAATACTTTTTTGATTTATCTTTAAATGATTATTCATTTAATTATTAAACACGTATTGCTTGTTAACAGTCATTCGATATGTTTATGTTTATTTCTTGATTAGTATTACGTATACTTTTAGTACTGAATGTTATTTTACTAGATTACTTACACACATATATGTAGTTTATTTGAATTTGATTGACATACGTCTTTGAAGACATACGATATGACAAAAACTGACATTTCATGTCCACACAATAAAACAAACGTTTTCTTCAAGGAAAAATCTGCAGATCAAAGTCGCTCACGAATTGCTTGAAATATAACACTTTGCAAATTGTTTTTTGTGCCTTTTCAAACTAACCACTGAACCATTGTATTTTTTTTTCTGAAATTACAAACTGTTTTCTATAATATAACAATCATATGACACTATTATGTATCGGTTTTATTCTTATTTTCTATATTTATTTTATGTACATAATATTTTAAACAGAGAAACATTCTTTGAAGTATTGAATAGGTCAAAAGAGAAGAAAACAAGTTGCTACTATTACTACTCGTCGAGAAAATGTGCATTGATTATTATGGTATTAATGCTGCCGGAGGATTTGATGGTTTCAGCGTTTTAACGGAGACCAACGGCTTAAGATCCAGTCGTACTTACTCTCGACGGTCACTACTCGCGTACTCGAAACATTTAGTTATTAGAGTAGCAAGTGAAAATGATGGAGCGATGGTATGTCTTCCGCCACAAAATGCAACGGTTGAATTTATTCTTCATGTCGTCGTTTAAGACAGATTGAGATGTGGTTAAAGCACTATCTGCCAAATTGTTAAACTTCTATCTCTTGCTCATCAAAAAGTTGCTACTGCGGAAATTTTTGCTTGTGGTTTCCCAAAAGCTGAAATTTTTGCTTTCAATCAAAATACATTTTCTGAAGAGAAATTTATAGTATACGCTACACCATAACTAGTTGCAATGTGCTAGCAGAAGATATAATCCCATTTCTTTCTTGTAGTGGAATTTCTAAATTGGTCAATGCCAGCAAATCAGGTCAAGGTTCTACCTAATGGGTATACGTTACAAAAAGAACTTAAGAATAAAATGATTCAAAAAATAAAAGTGCTGGAAGTCAAACAAACAAATCAGGCAAAAAATCAAAAGCTGATGGGTGATGGTTTGGATAAGATGTGGGTGTCAATCTTTAATATAATGATGACGCTGAGTGTCTCTTTTACAATGTTCATTTTTCTCATGATTCGCGGGGAGAAAAATGGATCAAGTGCAGTATTTCTTACAAAAGGTGTCATGGTTTCCGATACTCTATCCAAAATTACGACACATTTTACCTATTTGAAAATTTTTTAAATGTTTTAGCTCATTGTTTATTAATAATAACTCTCAACTGTCTGTTATTGAAGGCAAAAATTGTGTTAAAATACATTACAATAAATGAGTTCCTACACATTTGTATTTAATTTTGTTTAACTGGAGATTTCATACCTGATTTAGACAATGTATCCCAAATTCGATCCATGCATAATAAAAATTAGTAATTTGGCGTATTTGTATGAGAAGGAAACTCTTTCGATATATATCAAGAATCCTCATTAACCTCTCTTAAACTAGTTAGTCAATACGTTAGCAGCCGAATGTACCGCCCGCAGTCATTTTCCATATGTCCACAACGCCAACCAAAATTCTAAGATTATTGCCAAAACAATCATTCAATTTTTTTTTATTTTTGGGGTGTACCTGTAACACAAAAAAAACATATACATTTTTGGACTTGCTGAATTTCATTATGTCATTAGATTTAAATGGTAGCCGGCTGCCAGGCGGCATTATATGGAACATTGAATATTCTATTTGCCCCATGAACGCCGGAGAGATGGTAGACACTTCCAGGCATAACCCGTAGCCATAACCTTTATGCTGTTCTGTAAATACATATAAAGTTAGTTGCTTCGTTTAATTTTGTGCTTTTTGTGTGACTTATATGATCTAATTATTATAAAAACTGTAAAGGTAAGTCTTGTTAAATGTATTATTATCATTAGATTAAATTAAATATTTGAATTTTAGATGGAATATGAAAACCGACCTTCCACCTCTGGTACGAAGTTAGCGACAGTGATTGTGATACTTCCGAAGAAGATGGTACAGACAGCGAAAGTGAGCATAGTGATAGTGAAGATGGCCACTTACAACAGAATACAGTGGACCCCTTTGTGAGGAATTTAGTTACAAGGGCTCATCAACAAATACTTGAATTTGATGACCAACTTGGCATTAATAAAAATTTAGATTTAGAAGGATTTTTACGTTTACAGTGTTTCCAACTCTTTGTTACTGATGGTATTCTTCAGATAATGGTTACCGAAACCAATAGAAATGCTGCTCAAGTTATCAACAAAAAAGGGAACTTACGTAAGAAACGTAGGTTACCTGAATGGAAACCAATAAATATGGAAGAAATAAAAGAATTTATTGGGCTATCGCTATATATATATATATATATATATATATATATATATATATATATATATATATGTTTGGTCAAGTTTCCAACCATTGCTTGTTATTGGAGTAAAAAACTATTTATAAAAATTCTGTGGCTACTCATGTTATGCCTAGAATGTTATAATGAGCATCCCGCTGCTGAAAACAATCGGTTACATAAAATAAATATATTAGTTTTATTTTTCAGTAGAACGTTCAAATATGTTATGCAACCTCATAATACTATTACTGTTAATGAGACTATGATTCCATTTAGAGGCCTTGAGGATTTAGACAATATATCCCAGGAAAGCGGCATAAATATGGGGTAAAGTGATTTAAAATGTGTGACCCAACAGGATATACCTATTCCGTGTGTATATCAACGAAGAAACCGCTCAAATGGAAAAGCACTTGTTGCTACAAACGTGGTAATGGAACTATGTGAGGATGTTTGGATCATGGAAGAATCATTGTATGAGATAACTTTTACACAAGTATCACACTAACTTAGGGTTTACTTCGTCGGAAAACGCATACTGTAGGTACATTGAGAAAAAACAGAAGAGGGTTATCAGAAGAAGTTTTGAAAAAAAAATAGTCAAAGGGGAAATAGTTGGAAGAGAAAGTAATGAAGGAATAGTGGTAGCACAATGGAAAGACCAGAGAGAGGTTTTCTTTCTCTCAACCTATCGTAACATCGATATAGTGAATACCGGAAAACAAAACAAAAAGCGGGAAAACACAGTAAAGCCCTAGGCCATAATAGATTATAACTTAGGAAAAGCGGACATTGATTTATCCGCTCAGTTATTCTCCCGTAAGAAAATCTCTGCGTTGGGACTGCGGTGGTAAGCTCTTTCATTGTTTATAAAATCTTGCATCTCGAAAATAGAACGTTAAGTATTACAGAATTTTGGGAAAAATTAGTGAACAGTTTACTCAGGCTTGGAACTGAAATGAACATAGAAGAGAGAAAAAAAGGATAACATTTCCATGTTTTACAAGAAACAAAAGAAAAATGTAAAAGAAACCGAAAAATTAGAAGAAGATGTTAATACATGTTACCAAACATTTTCTTCTCTTCATGGCTATCAAGCTGCTGTTATTATGACAACTGTTTGTGAAACATGTCCTGAAAAGCCTTTTATATGTCTTAAATGTTTCACTGATCATATGTAGTTCTTTAATTCTTATTGTTAAAAATAACCTTGTTTAGGAAGCCTTTAATACTAGCTTTTACTCTAATATTAGTTTTTACCTTTTGTGTGCCTTTGCCCTATAGTTGTTTAATTTTCTAGTAGTTTCTTAACTAGATATAAAAGTTTCAGTTGTTTTTTTTACCATGACATAGTACAAAACCAGGGGTCTAATTTAATTATACACAACTTTACTAAACATTCTTATTATACCGAACCAAATAAATTTTGATATGCTCTGAGTGCCGATATCATAATCCTTATGAGAAATGGCATATAAAATGAACAGCCATCGATCAAGATACGTTTTCGGTAATATGTGCCCGTGACAGCCTAAATAATATATAAAAATGACCGCCGGCTGGTATATTTTTAAGTCTGCAATGTTCGCAAAATGAACGTCGGCAGCTAACGTTAATTAACTTTGCTTAGTTAGCGAAGTTAAATTGATTAATGTCCATTGCTCAAAATCGTCAAGTAGTAAACTATGAAATTAAGCCAAAATAAGTGTATGCTAGAATTAATTAACGTTAATAACAAAAATTGAAAATTGAAGTTAAAATTTAACAGGAAACATTGAAATTATACGGTTAACTTAAACAATAATAACAAACAAACCGTTTGAAATTTAAACTGATGGACGGTAAAACAGACAGTTAACATACTAAAACATTAAAAATGTACACAGCCGGAAACAAAAAAACAAGAAAGAGCAAATTTAAATTAGAATTAAAAGTTTCATTCAAGGATGATTCTGGATATAAGATATGACGTTTCGATTAAATTAAGTTTAACGATTTTATTACAAATATGCAAAAGTGAGGGCTGAACTTGAGTTCGGTATTGTGGCTTGAGGGGTTGCGGGGGGGGGGGGTAGGGAGAATATGCCAGTCGCGCTGAATCCTTTTCAGCGTTTCCCACATGTGTATACACTAAGTTAAAAGTTTCATCCAGACCGTGGTGTTATGTCTTCAAAATGCATTTTTTAAGGGACCAAGGAACGTAACGAGGTTGTACATTATGTGAAGTGTAGGGCGGAAGGCTGACCATTTTTATAAAGTACGTCTTGCAATATTAACATAATTTGAGAGATATACTAATGTATGTGGTTCCTCGAACTTTTTCATTTAAGAATTAACTCCTCATTGCTCTGCTTATTGGTAAGTAGTTTGGTTTTTTCAGCTCATTATGCATTCTAATAATTGGTGGAATAGGTCATGTCTGTTGCCATTCGTACTTTTGGTGTATTGGCGGAATCACAATCAAAGGGCTGTAAGAAATGCTATTCTTAATTCGCATCTAAGGGGTTGTTGTAGTCGCAGATCTAGTGGTAGCGAGATGTTCTCTGCATTAAGGCTTTCTGTAGGAGATGTCCAGAAGCCTTCGGTACTTAAAAGCATTGCAATATTCCATAGATTCAATTTTCTTCATATGTGGTTTAGCGGCGAATTGATATATTGCTGAGCCATATTCTAGTTTAGATCGTATAAGGACATCAACTATCTTCCCTCAATATGCCCTTATCCGTATCCCATGTATGATTGCACAAGATATTTAGTCTACTTAAGCTCAGTCTACAATTTGTGGCTATGATTTCTATGTGTTTGTTCCAAGTTAGCTTGCAATCCAGTTTTAAGCTTAGAAATTTAAATTCCTTCATATACGGAATTATATGGTCTTTTAAGTGTAGGATTGGTTTTGTATGTACATGTCTTAGCCGGCAGAAATGCATACGTTTAGTTTTTGTTGCAGAGAGAATAAAGCCTCGTGCTTCAGCTTCTTAGTTCAGTGTTTGGATGTCAGTTTGAACTGTCTGCGCCATTCCGTTTATGACTCGCCCCGTTTGGATAATGCACAACTCATCTACCTATAGAATCGCTTTTGTGGATGTTTATTTTGTCAGTACTGAGCCTTGAGGGATCCCATTTTCTAGTCGCACCGTTTTAGACAGTGTATTTCCTACTTTTGCTTGGACTAAACGGTCCTGTAAGAGGTTGCTTATAAATTTTGGTAGTTGGCCTCGGAAACCCCACCGGTGGAGCTTTGTTATTATTCCGTACCTCCAAACGTTGTCATATACCTTCTGAATATCAGAGAATGTGGCTCATTAATTATGTAGTCAAGGTACATGATTTGATACACGATAGAGTAATCTTTCCTAAACCCCGCCTGGTATTTTGCTTTTTTTCCAGATTAGATAATAGTCGGAAGTTCACCATCGATTCGAGGACTTTTGATACATATGAGGTGAGCGAAATAGGCCTAAAACTTTTAGTTGTGTTAGTATCCTTCCGTTCCTTAGGTAATGGAATAATCATTACCAGTTTCCACTGCGATGGCTAAGTGCCTGTTAACCATATTTTATTATATAGTTTTAGCAGTAGCATATTGATTTCAGGCGGTATGTGTTGAATCATACTGAAGGTGTTTTGGTCCCGGCCCGGCTCTGTTTTTTTCGCTCTTTTCATTTCGGCAATTGTGAAGGGTACATTGTAGAGTTCTTTCCTATCTCCGTCGAAATTCACTACTTGTGATTCCTTCTCTTGCTTCTGATTCAAGAAATGTTCCGTATATTGAGAATTGCTGGCAACGTGTTGGAAGTATTCCACAAAACAGTTTGTTACTTTATCAGGGTTTGGTGTTAACCGTTCTATTGTCAAGGTCGTTAGGTACGGCGGGCTACTAGTGCCTGCTACATTTTTTTGTTCTGTCACATTATTCCTTGCTGGCTTGATGTGAGTGTAGATGTATACTCTTGCCATGATACCTTTTGTGTTTGCCTTTTTTTTTATTCGTTCGCTGGTTTTGCTCCGTGCGGTGTTTACGGTAATGGTTTAGGAACTTCTTTACCTGGTTGATATTCTTAATTTCGTCATTCCAGCAAGGAACAAGTAAACGTATGATTGTACCACCCTTACGAGGGATAGATTTTGATGCAGATTCAATTATGGTGTTGCTTATATTGTTAACTGTGTCTTCAATTTAGACTCAGGATTATTATGTTTAATACAATAGTAATGCTCAGAAATTCTAATTTTAAGTTTTATGCCAGTTTGACCTGTATAAAATGGATCACAACTACCACAGATCAAGTTATAAACCACAGATTTGTCTAAAAAATCAGTTTCATCTTTGGTATTAACTAAGTGGGATCTGAAGATATTTTATTTAAGAGAAAGAAATATTAATATTATCCGGCTTGAAGAGATTTTGGAAAACTGTTAGCGTCGGAAATAGGAGTGATTGATAAATGTTGATTTATGAAATAATTTATTCTGAAATTTTTTAACAAAATAATTTGTAGTTCTTGGCAAAATTATGTTTGGTGAGAGATAAGTTGATTAAGCGAAAAGCAAAAAGAATCTAAAAGCTGCAAGTTTATGTGACATGGGATGAAAAGAATGATAAGGTATGGCATGATAAGTCGTAGTAGTTTTCCTATAATCACGGATTTGGAGACTAGTATTTCAACTATATATTTAAATTTAAGAAACTGAGTCTGTGATTGTTTGCAATTTTCAAAGCGAAGTCAATATTTTTGAAGTGGGTTTATAAAATTGAGGGAACAGGTTAAATCATCGTCGCAATCTTTAAACACTGCTAGGATTTCATCGACATATTTTTTTAAATTTGTGTTAAAAAGGAATAATTCGGCTAACAGGGGAAGAAACGTTGCTACCATGGTCAAACCAGTTTTTTGAGCATATTATTTGAGAATGAAGAAGTTTTGTGCGCATTTTTATGGACTGTTAAATAAAAACTGGGAAATAGTATGAAAATATCAGAAGTAAAGAAAATTTTGAGATCGTGGAAAGGAACACTACGGGAATTAGTTATAGAATATGGAAATTGGAAATTAAGAGTAATATGCAAAGTATGGTTGAGCCAATCGGAGAAATTTGAAATGGGGGTATGGGTAAACGAATCTAGCAGTATCATCGGCACATTGTTTTTATGAATTTTAGGTAAAGCATAAAGGCGAAGAGCCATGGGATTCATTAAACTGTTCTAAAGGGCGATTCAAAAAGCACGCCGGTTTTAATTATAACAAAAAACAAAGTTTATTTTAAAAAAATCATTTACAAAAGACATAAAGCTGTTAATCAAACCTTCCCAATTTAGGAATGGAAAATCACATGGGGCATATGTCCACCTCTACTTTGCTGGAATGACAAAACTCTCTTCCTGAAATTGTTGATTACAGCTTTACAAACTTGCACGTCGATTTCGTTGACAATTCATGGAATTTATTCCTTTAGCTCGCGGATGTCTTGGGGTTTATTGACACAAACCAATGATTTGACATAACCCCAAAGAAGAAAATCGCATGGGGTTAAATCACACGACCTTGGTGGCCATTGCTGGTCACCACGAAGTGAAATGAGCCGATCCGGGAATGTCTCAAGCAGCAATGCAATGGTTTCGGCGGAAGTGTGACATGTGTCGCCATCTTTCTGAAACCATAACTGCTGAATGTCCATTGCATGGATATGAGGCCAAAAAACTTTCTTATCATCATGCGGTATCGGTCTCCATTAACTGTTACAGCTTGTCCTGCCTCACCTTCAAAAAATAAGGACCGATGACACCACCCGCCCAAAATCCGCACCAAACCGTCACTCTCTGCGGATGCATTTCTCTTTCATGAATCGATTGAGGATTTTCTGCTCCCAAAATACGGCAGTTTTGCTTATTGACAAATCCATTTAAATGGAAGAGGGCCTCATCGCCGAAAATGATTTTCCTCGCAATGCCGTCGTCCTCCTGTTGTCTTCTCACAACCCAGTCAACAAAGTCTCGTCTCCTTTGGTGACCGGGCACCTTAAGTTCGTGGATTAATTGGATTTTGTAGGGATGGTAATGAGGATCCTTTACAAGAATTCGCCGCAGTGAAGAATACCCTATGCCCAATTGTTGGGAACGACGTCGAACCGATTTGTGTGGGCTATTATTGACACTATCACGAACTACAGCAATGTTTTCAACAGATCGGCCAGATCTAGGACGACCAGAATTTTTAATGTTGAGTGTTGATCCTGTTTCAATAAACTTTGTCATAAGTCTGCGCACTGTTGATTCATTCGGAGATTCATTACGCCCGAAAATCGCACGAAGTCGTCGGACAGTTTCTGCAAAACTTTCTCCGTTTTGATAAAACGTTTTCACGATTAACACACATTGTTCAGTAGAAAAGCGTTCCATTTTGACACACAGAATGAAATCGGAATATTAGCAGATGTCAACTTTATAAACAACTATGTTGCTAAGCAACAAACAACAAAATGGCGAGCGATTCAAAACCGGTGCGCTTTTTGAATCACCTTTATAAACTAATTTTATTTAAAAAAAAATAGTTTTGTTTCTAATCATTTTATTTTCTACAGGACATATGCCGATGATACCGCAGTAGTCCTTAAAGGGAGCAACGGTGATTTAACCAGTTTTTCTAAACCTACTTCACAGAATATTATCTCCACTTTGGAAATTGAAGACAATCTTATAATTCTTTTCATCCCATGTCACATAAACTTGCAGCTTTACAGATTATTTTTCCATAGCTTCTTCAACTTACTTCTCGCCAAACATAATTTTGACAAAGAATTACAGCTTATCTATGATATAACATATTCCAAGACTTATCCTTCTCATGTTATTAAGAAACCTCACAATAATTTATTTCAGAAATGATTGTTTCCGACAGTAAGAGTTTTCCCTCACTCTCTTATATTGGATCTGTCTCTTACATTTTTCAAAATCTCTTAAAACCGTCTAATACAGTACTTTCTCTTTAAAGAATAACCTCAGATCTTAGTTAATACCAACAATAAAATTGATATATTATAAGCTAAATTGTGGTAGTTTGCGGCTCGTTTTACATAGGTCAAACAGGCAGAAAATTAAAACTAGAATTTCTGAACGTTGCTGTTTGTTGTATTAAACATAATAATTTCGTTCGATGAGCATATTTGAAATACAAAGCACGTCAACTCGCACTCTAATTTCGAAATTGTGCGTATTTGTAGTAAAATCTTAATTTACTTGAAACCAAAAAAATCATCCAGCATCATAATTTATGTCCTGAATCATCATAATTACAATGTTTTCTGTAAGTTTTAATTTCAATTTTCAATTTTGTGATTAATTTTAATTTATTCTAGCACTTATTTTGGCTTAATTTCATACTTTACTGCTAGACGATGAATTTATCGAAAGATATAGCGGTGTAACACCTTTTTTATTATGTAAATGTATCGGAAAGTTTTTGAGTTTTTATTTATTTATTTAATAAACTTTTGTCATAAGGACAATGTGTTTAGTAAACTTGATGAATAATTAACAAATTACTTCGGTCATTTTTAAAGTGTTGCCTTTCAACTAGGTAGTACATTGTTCATTACGCGTCTACACAGGCAACGTAGAATTATTAATGAGATAAGCACTATGCAAAATGCACGGAATGTTTAATAAAGAGCTCATAATAACACCAAAATAGATGCTGGATTCAAATAACACACACGTTTGATTACTAAAAAGCAATTTCTCCATATCTAATTAAATTCAAATTTATATTTACTAACTAGTAATTGTCACGGGGCTTTTTAATTAAAGAATCGTTAAAATTTATTAATGCTCATTAAGGTCACCTGGCGTAGAATTTTTAACATCACCATTAAGACATTTTTGAATAAAATGTATTTTCTACACAGACACGTATAAATATATAGAAAAGAGCCGATTTGGTATTTAACAAAATTCCACAATGAGTTATTTTTTTAGCAGGGTATATACAGTGATGCAAATTTGCTTTGATGTTTCTTTCAACGTTTGTGTAGATATAAATGACGGAAACTTATTTACAGAAAATTTACCATGAATTCTGACGTTTTGAGTTGAAAGTAATGTTTCTCAGTGTTCAAATTTAATAAAATTTAATATTTTTTCGCAATTAACGGTATCTGGGAAGTAACGAAAGCTTGTTTAGAGAGGGTGAAAAATTATTTAGAAAGGAAGTTTAAACCATCTTGTATTAAACTGCAGCTCAGCAGTTCTGTTAATTGCGTAACATTTTCGATAGATTGTAAATTAAGGGAGTTTTTCAAGATTTCTCTTTAAAATTGTTTGTTACCGCTTTTAGAAACATTTATTTCGGTTTTCACGTTTTTTTTCAAATGCTATTATGCGTTTTGTACTAATTCTTAATG
Source organism: Vesta saturnalis (assembly GCA_036346205.1). Lineage (NCBI taxonomy): Eukaryota > Metazoa > Arthropoda > Insecta > Coleoptera > Lampyridae > Vesta > Vesta saturnalis. Next base: position 1,447,247 of record JARFJB010000793.1, read on the forward strand.
CTACTCAATATTTTTGCGGTTTCTTGAGGTGGTTAGCTTGACCTAGTAACCTTATTAAATCTTGAGACTTCAGAAAATGCGTGAAATATTTTTGAGGAATTAGTTCTATCTCGGATGAAAACGTGAAAATAAACCAAAATTGTGAAAATAGGGGCGTTGTCAAATGTAATTGTTATTCTCTTGTAATAATTGGGAATCAGAAACGTGAATAATAATTGCTATGTGATGGAGGAGGAAATAAATCAGTTACCATTCGTTGAAGTGGCGCAGGTAGGTGTCTATTGAGGGCTACATCGCTTGGTGAACTAGAGATGCTGCGCGTGCGGCGTCTCCGTCGATAGGTCCTGGGGGTGTATGTTCAAGAGCAGGGATGCTGCGTTCAGTCGCTTGTAACTCCCGACGGCGGTCGGTGATCGCGTAAGCTGTGCTGAAATCGGCACCTGGTCATCGGCGCCCGCGGTGAATGACGGCCTCTTGCCATGTCCGCAGGCGAAGATGACCGTAAGGCACCGGCCTCCCCTACCCCTAAACCTATTGCTGATGGACACTGCTCTCCAACTAAGGAACCAGGTACTTGCTTTAGCAATTCCCTATCTGGTAGCCCTTAGATTTCCAAAAAAAAAAAAAAATTATGCCAGCAACCAGTATTTATTTTATTTTTTTTTTTTTAGTATAGACAACTATTTTTTATCAGTAAAATTAAAAACACGCTTATTTATTTTAATTTATTATAACTTTTTAAAACTTTTCTAACTAGTTTCGTTGAAAAATTAGAGCGAATTCTAGTAGTTGAATAAACTTGAGAGAGTTTGAAAAGAAAGTTGATGTGGTTGCGGACCGCGATTTCCTCGAGCATGAGCAAGAGCGTCGTGACAAACAAGCGTGCTGCAAAGCGCGTGTTGGGTCAGTGGGTTAGGCGGCTCCGGGTGCTAGGGATGTGGCGGGAAGCTGTGCCTTTGCTGGTATATATCGATCCTGCCACCGCCCTGTAAAGCTCCAGCGGCTCCGGCTAACCTACATTTGCTATCCCAGACCAGCTACCGCTCCCTTCACTCCAGATCCGGCGCCCTACGCCGATATCGATCTTTGCCATTATCGCTTGTCGCCTATCACCTTCCTAACTCCATGTGGATCTCTAATGGCACTGATACTTTATACATCTTTCGTTTCCTACGTACTTAGATGGTCATGTAAAATTCAACTCGACCCTTTAACATCGCACCCTTGATACTAAGCAGAAATCCATAACCGTCGATTTTCTTTGATCCGTTGAATATATAATCACTGAATTTGACGTGCATCATTTCAAATAGAAATTGTAGATCGTACGACTCCACACTTTAAATCGTATGAAAAGCGTCAATGTAAGGAGTGGGATTTGTTTTCAAAACATTAATTTTTTTTCTATAATTTGAAAGTAACACTTTTATACCCTTAATTACACCTTATACAAAATACAAATGTAACGTGAAAAATAACTATAAAATTGTGGCGTAAAATGTAAGTTACATACAAAACTTATGGGAATATATGCAATAAAAAGTTATTTAGGCAATACACTCTAATCAAAATAGTTTCCAAAGTAAATCAAAGCAATTTTTTTTTCAAATTTACACTACTAACTAGTAGTGGATCAAATATTCACAAATTTTAGTAGATAGAAAATACAAACAGAGACGAAAATTACTTAAACTTGCTGTTTTGGTCATAATTTTTTATAGATTCTTCTTTATGAGTTGACAAACTGAAAAGCGTCTACTATAAAGTTCTTAATCTTTTTATAACTGAGAAGCTGTCAAAGTAAAACTTATTATACAAAAAGGATACAATTGTTAGTCTGTCCGTTATAAACGTAACAATACATTACGCATTTTCAACCTTAGCGACAATAGTAATGGGTTTGTTATTTGGATCATATCCAAAGTGAACGTTCTTACCCCAAAGGGAAACTACTACAGCCAGCGCTGTAGAAGAATTAATAAATCATGATAAATCTCTATTTGCTCGAAGGATACAGATATGAAATAAATGGATTATTCGGATTAAGTTAATGCTGATTAAAAATTAAACCTTACAGTATGTCTAAAATTTAAATTTGCTCAAATTTATTCCTGAACACTTATATTTCATTTACAGTCAATTTAGAATTTTTATTTACCTAATGCTAATTTATCAATAATTATTGATAGTTTTTCTCGTTTAAAATGATTGGATAAAAAAGAATAGACAGTCAAATTTAGTTTTGATCACAACCTCCACTAATGACGTTAGTTAAAGCGTCCACCGATTCGTTCAAACGGTACAGTGCCAAAACAAAAAAAAAAAACATTAATGTTCTGTGCACTTACATTGAAGAATTCCATGTTTATATTTAATAAATTTAAAGAAATTCTACAAAATTTAGTAATATTTATTTACAATGGGTTTCAAAATATTATTAATGAGTAAAATCGGACAATGTTGGTTGGCGGAAGAAAGGGTTGAAAATTCATGCCTTATGGAATGTTGCCGAAAAGCCCTTGTGGAGCATTGTACAAATCCTTAGGTTCTATAAGTATACTTCTACACCCATGGCTACAAATTTTAGCAACTTAACGGTTTGGGTAATAACTAGAAGATTTTGCGCCTTATGCTCAGTCGTAGATTAAAGTGGGCCAGGTTCATAAAATTATCGATTTGCCTTATTAACCAAAAAATATTTTACATGTACCTAGATATGTTATCTTTAAAATCGTGGTTGCTTCTTCCTGAAACTAATTGTTAAATACTCGGACGCCATCTTGCTTTTAAATATGGAATAAACAAGTAAACCATTATACAATAAAGTTAAAAGAAAATTTCTACAATAACAAATTTTATTACACAACCTATATTTAGTTATAAACTGAAATATCTTAATGCTAATGTTAGTAACGTTATAACCTAATAAATAATTAATGTTATGAGCAATTAATGGAATCAGAATACCTTATTCTTGGTCACACTGTTACATAACGAAATGGTTGCATGCTCAGTCAGCGTTTTGGAAAATATTGCGTAATATTATTTCAGGGTTGAAATAAATCTGGATTTGTATGATTTATAATTCGCAAATGAATAAATCTCACTCTTGATCGATCGTACGAATGCCGTAAATTGGATTAACGGTAAAATAATTAATTGCTTAGATGTTTATAAACGTGTGAACAGCACTATTAAAGGTAAAACAAAGCAATATTATTTGACTACCCATTCATTCAATTTTTTTTTCAAATTTACACTACTAAACAGTAGTGGATCAAAATATTCACAAATTTTAGTAGATAGAAAATACAAACAGAGACGAAATTTACTTAAACTTGCTGTTTTGGTCACAATTGTTTATAGATTCATCTTTATGAGTTGACAAACTGAAAAGCGTCTACTATAAAGTTCTTAATCTTTTTATAACTGAGAAGCTGTCAAAGTAAAACTTATTATACAAAAAGGATACAATTGTTAGTCTGTCCGTTATAAACGTAACAATACATTACGCATTTTCAACCTTAGCGACAATAGTAATGGGTTTGTTATTTGGATCATATCCAAAGTGAACGCTCTTACCCAAAAAGGAAACTACTACAGTCAGCGCAAATATTAGAAGAATTAATAAATCATGATAACTCTCTATTTGCTTGAAGGATACAGATATGAAATAAATGGATTATTGCGATTAGGTTAAAGCTGGTTAAAAATTAAACCTTACAGTATGTCTAAAATCTAAATTTGCTCAAATTTATTCCTGAACACTTATATTTCATTTACAGTCAATTTAGCTTTTTGTATATACCTAATGCTAATTTATCAAAAATTATTGATAGTTTTTCTCGTTTAAAATGATTGGATAAAAAACAATAAACATCCAGATCGTATAAATCTGTCAATTCCAATTCTAATTTATATTTGTACATTAGGTGGATGAAGCATAAAATCCCATGCATATTCTTCAATCACAGTTAGATCAAGGAATAAATTAATATTTGCGAAGAAGTTGCACTAGCGTAATTTTTTTAATGCTAAGCAGCTGATGCATGTTAATTAATACATCAAAAAGGTATTCATAAATTTATTGACTGAAACATTATTTTTCCAAAGGTTGCTAAATCGTTATGAGCTTGATTACAGGCGTCGGTACATTAGCATTATTACTTACCAACCTGCAATTATTTACGTGCTTAAATGTGAAATATTTTTTGATGACACACACTGACGAAACTAGAGATAAGCAGAGAAGCTCCGTGCCTAAGGGCGCTAAACTTAAAGTGCGCAAAATCTGGATGGGACTCTATTTTTATTTAGCACGTCCGCTGGTCACAACGCCCACCGCATTTTAAAATTTTTAGTCTGATCACTAGGTTCACTTATATATTTGATCATAACATCTACATGGCCAAAATCTTCCCTACTAAACTTGGTCACACTGCTCACATCGTCCACCGACGCCTACTGTCATATCGCCCACCGAAGTTGGTCGTCACCTCCACTATTTCTTACTGATAACAAATCCCGCCTTTAAAGTTAGTCAAAATCTCACAACCCACACCGTACGCTTGCTGGTCACATCGCCCACTTGGAAAAATAAAAAATGGAGGATTATGAGATCTTCCATTTTTTATTTTTGCAGTCGCAATGTCCACTTTAAAATTGATTAATACCTCTCCTAATCAATACGACGTTCTCGTGGCACAAGACACACGGACCTGCTGATCACATCGCCCACGGACTCTGCCTGTAACCTACACGCATACTTTTTTGGTCAAATTTAGTTTTGATCACAATCTCCACTAACGACGTTAGTTAAAGCGTCCACCGATTCGTTCAAACGGTACAGTGCCAAAACAAAAAAAAAACATTAATTTTCTGTACACTTACATTGAAGAATTCCATGTTTATATTTAATAAATTAAAAGAAATTCTACAAAATTTAGTAATATTAGTTTACAATGGGTTTCAAAATATTATTAATGAGTAAAATCGGACAATGTTGGCTGGCGGAAGGAAGGGTTGAAAATTCATGCCTTATGGAATGTTGTCGAAAAGCCCACTATTTCATTTACAGTCAATTTAGCTTTTTGTATATACCTAATGCTAATTTATCAAAAATTATTGATAGTTTTTCTCGTTTAAAATGATTGGATAAAAAACAATAAACATCCATATCGTGTAAATCGGTCAATTCCAATTCTAATTTATATTTGTACATTAGGTGGATGAAGCATAAAATCTCTTGCATAAATCACAATTAGATCAAGGAATAAATTAATATCTGCGAAGGAGTTGCACTAACGTAATTTTTTTAATGGCAAGCAACTGATGCATGTTAATTAATACATCAAAATGGTGTTGATTGATAAATTTATTGACTGAAACATCATATATCCAAAGGATGCTGCCAACCTGCAATTATTTACGTGCTTACATGTGAAATATTTTTTGATCACACGCACTGACGAAACTAGAGATACGCAGAGAAGCTCCGTGCCTAAGGGCGCTAAACTTAAAGTGCGCAATTTCTGGATGGGATTCTATTTATTTTTATTTGGCACGTCCGCTGGTCACAACGCCCACCGCACTTTAAAATTATTAATCTGATCACTAGGTTCACTTATATGTTTGATCATAACATCTACATGGCCAGAAACTTCCCTACTAAATTTGTTCACACTGCTCACATTATCCACCGACGCCTACTGTCATATCGCCCACCGCAGTTGCTCGTCACCTCCACTATTTCTTACTGATCACAAATCCCGCCTTTAAATTTGGTCAATGGGTTTGAAAATATTATTAATGTGTAAAATCGGACAAGTTGGTTGGAGGAAGAAAGGGTTGAAAATTAATGCCTTATGGAATGTTGTCGAAAATCCCTTGTGGAGCATTGTACAAATCCTTAGGTTCTATAAGTATACTTCTACACACATGGCTACAAATTTTAGCAACTTAACGGTTTGGGTAATAACTAGAAGATTTTGCGCCCTATGCTCAGTTGTAGATTAAAGTGGGCCAGGTTCATAAAATTACCGATTTGCCATATTAACCAAAAACATTTACATGTACCTAGATATGTTCGCCTTAAAATCGGGGTTGCTTCTTCCTGAAACTAATTGTTAAATACTCGGACGCCAACTTGTTTTTAAATATGGAATAAACAAGTAAACCACTATGCAATAAAGTTAAAAGAAAATTTCTACAATAACAAATTTTATTACACAACCTACATTTAATTATAAACTGAAAATATCTTAATGCTAATGTTAGTAACGTTATGACCTAATGAATAATTAATGTTATGAGCAATTAATGGAATCAGAATACCTTATTCTTGGTCACACTGTTACATAACGAAATGGCTGCATGATCGGTCAGCGTTTTGGAAAATATTACGTAATATTACTTCAGGGTTGAAATAAATCTGGATTTGTATGGTTTATAATTCCCAAATGAATACATCTCACTGTTGATCGATCGTACTAATACCGTAAATTAGATTAACGGTAAAATAATGAATTGCTTAGATGTTTATAAACGTGTGAAAAGCATCATTAAAGGTGAAGTTAAAGTAAAAAATAAAAAATAAACGTGAAAGTAAAAGTAAAGGTGAAGTAAATAAATAATAAAAGTGCCTGAAAAAGCAAACGTCTCAAACTTTTATATAATAGTGTAAAATAACTTACCGTACAAATTATATAGGACTTTAAAAAAAAATTAACAAAGCAATAATGGATTCTACATCCACGTTCTTAACTCAACCAAAAACGATGCTCCCAAGAGGCCTTTGCGCATGAACATGTCTGAAACTGAATGTGCAAACGATATGCGTGGAAGACTTTTTAATTAAAATAATTAAATTTATATTTTTGTGCAACTATATATGCAAACACACGTTGCACGCAATGCATGTTAAGTTGTCTAAATAAACGTAAATTTTATTACAAACGTAAAGAGTTTGTTACAGCATGACCATGATTTATTTTCTATAAGTTGATCAATCAGGTATGATTTTAGAGCAGTCTAATCTGCAAATGTATTAGAGTTTAGAGTTACGACGGTTCAACTACCTGAATAACCATCACTCTATAGTCCTAAAGGTAAATCTTTATTTTGAAGCTAACAAATTCCAAATCTTTTAAAGGAACTGCATAATTAGAATTAGTTTCAAAATATTTTTAAGAGATACATTTCAAAATCATTTAAGCAGGAAGTGATAATTTATAGTACCTATGTTATGTTTTTGTTGAAAATCTCAGCGTGGATACATTAACGTACATTAAACAAACAACGTGCGTTCATAGCCTAATCAGCTTAAACCAAAAAAGGGTAGTGTCTTCCAAAAATTGTGAGGAAGTCGGTTATGTTCTCAATTCGCCGTTGGCATCCCGAGTAAGAGTTTGATCTGTATTTTGGATATAGCCTCGGGTGCATTGCCAAAAAAACCAGGAAATTTTTGCTTTTTGAATCTCTTCTTACCCCAAAACTACTACAGTGGGGACAAATAGAAGAATTTATAAATCATGATAAATCTCTTTATACTCAAATAACCGAATGATATATAAACTGGATTATTCAGAACAAGTTAAAACTGAGTAAAATTTAAACTGTAAAGTATGCCTAAAATTTGGATTCTTTCACCGAACACTTCAATAAGCTCAAATGTTTTCCTTATTTTTTATTTACAGTCAATTTAGCTTTTTGTATTTAATGCTAATTTATCAAAAAAAATTGATACTTTTTCTCGGTTAAAATGACTGGATAAAAAATAATAGACATCTAGACCGTATAAATCTGTCATTTCCAATTCTAATTTAAATTTGAACATTAGGTGGATGAAGTATAAAATTTCCATGCAAAATCTTCAATCACGTTTAATTCAAGGAAAAAGTTAAAGCCTGTGTTGTCGTTGCTCTAGCGTAATTTTTTCAATGCTGAGAAATTGATGTCGCTTGTTTATCTATTAGCGCCCAGGGAAATTTTTTTCCAAGAAAATTGTTGAAATTCATAATTTAGTGTTCAAAAATATGTATGGCAATGTATAACCTTAATTTAATGTTTGGATTTTCCATTTCCTTGAAAACCCTGTCATCATGTGGCTATGTTGGGCTAATATAGGATCATTTTTATACAATTCTTTACTCTGTGGTTATATGAGTTAACTGAAATTACACTATTTTTATTGAGAAAAACTATTTATTATGATATTTAGAAAAAAACATTCCACACAGAGTAACATTACAAGAAGTTCTCAGGGTCTCCATAGCGCCTCTGCTGAAATAAAGTGAATTATCTGATCATGGCTTATATGAGGAGTACTTCCACTTGATCTTCCAGTATTTTATTTCTTCTAATAACGTGATGGCAACGATTTTACGGTATCCAAGCCACAATCACATCGATGGACGATGAATATGCCGATAAAGTAGTCAAACATTTACAATTCAAATATCAGAATTGGTCAGTACCATTTTCTACGTGGAATTGATGTTTAGTATTTTTCTACTAACCAGTCATGATGGTCTACACCACCTGTGCCTTGATTGTAGGTTTTTATAAATGCTGATTGAGACGGTAACCTTCTTGGGGTATTTGATATTGTAACCCTGAACTGTCGCCAACGGTATTTAAATTAGAATTGGAAATAACATTTATACGGTCTAGATGTCTATTATTTTTTATCCAGTCATTTTAATCGAGAAAAAGTATCAATTTTTTTTTGATAAATTAGCATTAAATACAAAAAGCTAAATTGACTGTAAATAAAAAATAAGGAAAACATTTGAGCTTATTGAAGTGTTCGGTGAAAGAATCCAAATTTTAGGCATACTTTACAGTTTAATTTTTAATCAGTTTTAACTTATTCTGAATAATTCAGTTCATATATCATTCGGTTATTTGAGTATAAAGAGATTTATCATGATTTATAAATTCTTCTATTTGTCGTCGCTGTAGTAGTTTCCTTTTGGGGTAAGATGAGATTTGAACACAAACATTTCCTGGTTCTTTGGACGAGGCGCTTTACGCTCCACTCAAAAAGTGCACCCAATTCACTCTTACCCGGGATGCCACTGGGCGAATTGAAAACATTACCGCTTTCTCACAAATTTTGGAACGCACTACACATTTTTAGTCTAATTTGATTAGGATATGAACGCACGTTGTGTGTTTAATACATGTTAATGTATCCACGTTGAAAATTTTAATAGATACGTACTATAGGTACTTTAAATAATAGCTTTCTGCTAAGCTTACATGATTTTGGAATGTGTTTCTTCAAAATACTGAGAAACTAATTCTAATCATGTAATTTGTTTGAAATATTTCAAATTTTGTTATCTTAGGAATAAAGAATTCTCTTTATTGCTTGTAGAGTTAAATTATCCGATGGTTATTAAAGTTGCTGAACCTTCGCATATAACTCTAATCTGTTAGTGACACATTTGCGAATTACACAGTTCTAATGTTCAACCCTCTCCTCTGCCAATCCCCCTTGTCCTGTTTTGACAATTAATAATACTTTGGAACCAATTGAACATTAGTGCAAATGTAGAATTTCTACTAATTTATTAAATATAAACATGGACTTCTTCAATGCAACTTTACAGAACATTAATGCTTTGGCACTTTATCGTTTGAACAAATCGGTGGACGCTTTAACAAACGTCGTTGGGCGTTGCGCCAAAGAACGGGACTGGAGTTAGTAATCAAATTTAAAGTGCACATTGCGACCGGAAAAAGAAAGAGTGGAGGTTTATGAGCAACGACGGTGTACGATGTAACCAGCAATCGTCAGTGTGGAGTATGATCAGAGTCGAGATTTTGACCAAGTTTAAAGGTGGGTTTTGTGATCAGTCAGAAATAATGGAGGTGACGACCACCGTCGGTGGGAGATATGGCCAGTAGGGATGGGTGGACGATGTGACTCTTGTGACCAAATTTAGTAATGAAGGTTGTGACTCTGGTAGAGGTTATGATCAAATGTAAAAGTTAAAATAAGGTAAACCAGTGGACGTTGTGACCAGTTCCCAAATAAATATAATCTTATCCGGATTTCCCGTACTATTAAGTTTAGCGCTCATAGGCATGGAGCTTCTCTGCCCACCTCCAGTTTTGCCACTGTGTGTGATCAAGAAACATTTTACAATTAAGTTTGTGCAGTTTTACTCAAATGTCACCTTAATATTTGAGACTAGTCAAGTCGGGTCTGTCTAAACACACAAAATAATTGCAAGTTGGCAGGTAGTAATGCTAATGTACCGACGGCTGTACTTAAAACTTATAACGTTTTAGCAAACTTTGGATATTTCCAGTCAATAATTTTATGAATCTTTATCATTTATCAGTCGCTCAGCATTGAGATAATAACACTGGCACATATTTTAATTCATTACTTGAATTAATTGTGATTGAAGGATATGCACGTAAATTGTATGCTTCATCACAGTCCAACATGCTTAGAACTACTCGGGAACCCAGATTTGAGTTCATTCAAATCACCATCTGCTGGGTTGCTACCAGTATACAAATTGATACTGTAGTGCCCTCATTTTATATCCGAATCTAATCGGTTTAGCTCTAATAAGTTGTTTGAGACTGTTACGCCTAAAGTACCTCAACATCATTTCATGTATAGCAAGACTTTTGACATATTCCAAATCTTTGGAACCTTCTTTTGGTTTTACTTGTCAAAGGCTTGGCTTTAAAAGCTCGGTCGTGTTTATTTTGGTTAGCTAACGAATTGTCTTTAAAGTGAATGACGCTTTTTGTTTTGAGATAACGATTTCTAGTAATTGCATTTTTTTACAATAGAACAGTTCACAATTTATTTCTCAAAAAGTTTTAAATTCTTCAGTACAAACAAAATGTTTTGGCACATTTTTTGTGGCCAAATGTTGAATAGTTTCCTTCAGAATATATAGGCGCAAAATTCTTCATAAAATATCTCTTCAAATAACTGAGTTGGTCTGAAACTTTGATGTTTGTCACGTAAACTGCTAGACTCGTAGTTAGTCAAATCTTCTGATTTAAACCGATCGAATCAATACCAAAATTTTGAAATTCTAGCAAGTAATATGGAATGTGGAGGCAAATGTGGGAAAACACTTCCATTTTGGTTTTTTGAAGGTAATTCAGCTTTCATTACCTCCATGACTTCCCAAACACTTATATTTCAGCTTAATATATTCCTGAGTTTATTGTGTACACCATAGAATATAATTTAAGTATTATTTATATTGTATGTAATACATACGTATTTATATCATACAGTTGCTTAGATAGCTGTCATTGCTGAAGGTGTCTCAACAAAATTTGCACTGCTTAAATTGTACAGCTTCCATTATATGGTGATGCAATGCAACTGTTTATGCCAATCATTGGTATTGGCGTGATCTAATGTAAAAAAATATAAGTGGAACATACTGTAATTAACTAGGCTAAGTCTTCTAACATTGTATGTGTTAAGAACGGTATCGGTCGAACACAATGTTTCAATATTGTCTGAGACCAATTAAACCTTTAACGTTCATGTTTATACTATTTTTCGCCGACATTTTTTTTTTCATTCTTTGGTTGAGGTAAGGAAGCAAAATCATAAAGTAATCATGGCTTCCATAGATACAAATGCATAAACGAAACATACTTATTTTTTACGTACCGTTCTGTAGAACCGTGAGCAACCGATTACGAAGGGTAAATTGATAGACAGGTTTGACTGAGGGAAAGTATTAGAATTCCTTGCGACTGATGTCAAAAGTTTTCAACTTGCTATTAATTTTTGTTTCATTTACTAATTATTTTTTCGAACCAGGGTACTTTATCCAACGTTTATTACGCTTAAAACATTCACCTTGCCTAAATCAAGCTTACTGTTGCGAAAAAAACATCTGGGTTAGAATTAAGATAGGTTAGAGTAAATTTATATTCTTTAACCTTACTTCCTTATTTTATAGCACTAATGTCTGAAATTCATAACAATTCCATAATTTCTTCTTTATAATTATTTATTTCTATGCCCGTCTCAATACAACGTGTATTGAAGAGCAAACATGTAAGTAAAATAACAAACAAGTAGTTATGGTAACAAATCATTAAGATACAACAGCAAACCTTATGTCTATGTTTAAAATATCACTGTTCGTTCATTAAAGGTACTTTCTGTTTATGTTTATAAATTTTGAATGCTTCCAAAACATCTCATTTGACTTTTGTCTTACAAAAATGTAAAAATTTAATGTTGTTTTGTAAAGTTATAAGGTGATTATTTAGTATTAAATGTTTGGTATAATTTTATTTGTCCGTGTGTTTATATTTGTAACATCTAATGTGTTCTTTGTATCTAATATCAAAGTTCCTAAGTGTTTGTCTAATATAAACGGAATTACAGAATGTGCAGTTCAATTTATAAAGACCCGACTTCAAAATGTCGTTAGTTGAGTCTTCCGCATTAAATAAATACTTAAGAACATTGGTATTAGTTTTGAAACCTGCTTGGTACTTCTGGTTCTTTTGTAATATATGAGCTACTTTTCCTGATATTTTTCCAAAACATGAAATTGGTATTAATTTTCTGTCGGATCTGTGTTAACCGGCTAAATGTTTTTGATAGGTAACTTGGGTTCTTGTATTTTAACCAAAGTGTTGATTATATTTGAAACGTAACCATTTGCTTGTACAATTTGTTTATAACTAATATTTCTTTATTGAAGTTGGTTTGGTTTGCTAGTAATGACATTGCTCTGTACACTAAGGATCTATATGCAGCTAACTTATGTGTTTTACGGGGACATGAATCGTTTGGAATTGTAATGTCTGTATGTGTTGGTTTTCTAAACACGGAGAACTCAAACTTGTTCTGTGTATTAATTTTTATGTTTAAATCTAGAAAATTAATGGTTCTATTTAGTTCTTTCTCTAGCGTAAATTTTATGTTAGTTAATTTTAATTTAAGTCATCAATGCAATATGTTGATCAAAACATACTAAAACATCATCTATATAATGAAACCAAAATACAATCTTATCAGAAACATTTAATTCAAAAATGTGATCTTCTAAATTATCCATAAGGCTATTAGCTGAAATAGGCGAAATTGGACTGCATGTAGATCATTAGTACATAGAGGAATGTCTTTACCATTAAACCAAACAAATTTCAATAAAGAAATATCATTTATAAGACAAATTGCACAAGCAAATGGTTACATTTCAACATAATCGACACTTTAGTTAAATCAGGAGTACAAATTATCTATCAAAAACATTTACCCAGTTAACACAGAACCGACAGGAAATAAGTACGTATCAATTTCACATTTTGGAAAAATATTAGAAAAAGTAGCTCACATATTACAAAAGAACAAGAAGTACAAAGTAGTTTTCAAAACTAATACCAATGTTCTTAATTGTTTATTCAATGCGAAAGATTAAACTACCGACATTTTGAAATCTGGTACTTATAAATTGAACTGCACATTCTGTAATTCTGTTTATATTGGACAGACTGTTAGAAACTTTGATAATAGATACAAAGAACACGTTAGTTGTTACAAATATAAACATACAGAAAAATCATTACTCTACTAGTCATGTTGTAGTAAAAAGCGTAGCGAAGTAAGTAATTATAAAAAAGGAATTGTGGAATTATATTGTATTTAAAACATTAGTACTATTAGGTTAGAGTAGTTTTCTTTACTTTTTTAAGGGTTTAAAGATAAATCAATATGGAAGTACCTTTATCATCGTGTATATTATAGTATCTTATTTTGTGCTGGTAGGTAAATAATTAAGTACTTATTCTCAAGTTCTTCGTAAACGTCAAAGTTAATGTGATGACAATGTCGGATACGGAAAGGAATGGATATTAGAAGTACACAATAATTTTGCGAGTGTGACCAGAATAAACATCTGTTCGTACCGCAAACATGCTTACTTTTATTCAATACAACGTTTGTAATTAGGTATGACAGTAGTTTCCACAGATCCACTACAGTCTAAAATTGTTTAGCAATAAATTGTTGAATTTTAAGGTAACATGTGTTTATAGTAAAACCCGATTACATAGAACCATGAACAAATGAATGGTTGGATGTTGTAACCGACACGTGTGTATTGTTTCACGACAACGCACACAAACCTGGTGACTGTAGTGGAGGTTGTGACCTAATTTAAAGAAGACGTGACCGGAAAATGAAGGTATAAAGGTTATGACGAGGGTGATGTGAACATCAGGTGTCTGTAGAAGTTGTAATCAGAGTGGAGGTGACCAATTTTAGAAGTGAGCTTTGTGATTATAAAATAGCGAAGGTTACAGACCAACGTCGGCGGTGGACTTAAAGCCAGCGGGAAGATTGTAGTCATACTCACTAATGAAGGTTATGATCCCAGTAGAGGTTACGATCAGATTTAAATGTAGACGTGACCAGAATGGACTTTTGTAACGCTTTTGGCATTGTGTTCAGTGGAGGTTGGGACACCCGTTGATATAATAGCATTGTACTTCATTAGGTATTAATTCACTTTCCTTTGTAGATATGTGGGTTTTTACAAAGGTTATGACTTGTACTTCGAAAACTGTTGCCAAAGGAAGTTGTGAAATTCAGATTGTGCCTTTTCTTGCTATAAACTCATCCACTTTGAGAAACACGAAACACCGATATAAAAACAGCCTTTTACTAGTGAATCGGATAAGTGGTAACGTACTTTTAAACGTATTTTAGACGCAATTCGTTCCACAGAGGTTACTGGTAATTTAAGGTGCGGTGAGTTTTGAAACACTATTGAACTTAGATAAGCCTACAAAATAGCCCGCAACAAAAGAGCTTCCCGACAAAGCTGCCCACGTAATAGCTCAAAAACTGTTTTGTCATATAAAACCTAATCACAATAAAGCGTGAAATTCACCTTCCTCAAAAATAAATGAAATGAAACACCTATTATTTTAGAAAATTTATTTTTGATGAAGGCAATTTGATGATCTTGAACTAATCAAAAATATATACAAGGTCCAATGGCCGAAATTCCAATACTCAGAAGACCGATTATTAAATAATGTATGTAATGTGTAAAGGAAAATAGAATTTCGTATTAGTACGCAACCATTGTCATCGTTTCGAATTTATAAAGTAATATTTTACTTAATTGTTTACAATTTATATATTATCACTTTCACTGTAAAGTCTAATTCAAATGTTAAGCGTTGTAAATGATGACCTAATACCTTGTGAAATCACTTTGATTGATTTTTTTGCTAATCAATCACTTAATCTTAATACTTGAGACACCTATTTCTACTTTTCAGGTGTCAAATTTAAGAATCAAATTTATTAATTGACTTAATATACTTTTCACTTACATAAACTAAAGACTGCTTTTGATTATTATTTATGAATTGTCTTAATATAGTTTTTACTTACATAAACTGTTTATTGCTTTATATATTAAGTTACTAAGGAATAAGACTTTTATTTTATACGGATATACTTATCAATGTCACAGTTATATACTTTTAAAAACGTATCACGAATCTTTATTGTTTTAAGTAAATTTTAACCATTTATCCTAAATAGTTTAAATATAACAGTAATTACCAAACACCTCGGATAACAGGAAAATTCACTCATTTTAAATGTTCATTCTGTATAATTGTATAACACAATATTTACTAGTTTTGGGTCAAATACCTTTAAATGACCAATAATTTGGAAAATATGTTCGTAATCACACAGATTTAAAATAGCAACTTTATTTTTTACGTGAGACTGTAATTTTAATAAATAACAATTTATAGAAATGTCATTCTGCAATTATTCAAAATGACCATAGAAATTTTTTCAACGACTGTCTGATACGGCTATCAATTTTAACTCTTTCCTTCTGAAAGATCTCTTCTATATCAAAACCTTCTCGTAACGCGCTTATTTTCAAATATATCCAGTAAGAAAAATTTAAACTAGTAACATGGCCTTCCATAACTAATTTCGCATTTTGAAAAGTTGTGTCTTTTTCTTTTGTGTCTCTATCGACTAATAAATCAATTTCTTCTTGTAACTTCCTATTAAAATTCTGAAACCGTCTCAACAAATAGTATCTTTTTACCAAATGTGCACAAAAATAGGCAAAAGTTATATATAAAACTATTGCGTAACTTTCATTAGCAAAATGTGACTAACCAATGCTGGTTGACGTACTTTAATCGCTTACAAATTTTATCAAATCCGACAATATTTTCATTGGTAAGTCCTCTATATTTAACACTTTTAATTAATATTTATATCAAGCTTTAGCAGCAGCGGCTCGTTTCTTTTTACCATTAACGAAGTGAATTTAAAAATGTTTATTTATGTAAATACTTAATTGTGCTTCTTTTAAAATGATTTGATTTTGAATTCGGTACCAAATAGATAGGGTCTGAATTATTTGACTACCCAGACGATATCTACTAGCTGTTTTCATTTCGTGCAACGAAGACAAATACATTTAAACTGTTATTTGTGCTTGTTTTCGAATGAAGTTCATTTACTGAATAAATGTGCAAGGTGTTCACTAAGACCAGAAAGTACATTAAATCATTTGCAATTTTTCTTGCTGCTCGTATGTTTTGTACATTATAAAATTTTGTTACTGTTTAACAATCACTTGCAAAAAAGAGAAAATAATTTAAGAATAAAGTTCAACACTTGAAGTCTTCCATATTTTAGATCGATACTTGCGAATGTAGGTTCACTTAGATTGAAGATTAATGGTTAAAACCAATGATCAGGAAAGGCTTTTAGTGCTTTAATTCTGACCTTCTCCAATCCTACCGACTGCGCTAATTCATTTTCTTGATTTTTATCTTCAATGCATTGAAAATGAACTTATTATTTAATTTATTAATTAACACTAATTCAAGGGCAGTTTGTACTTCGGTCCAACATAGGTCCCTACCGCGCTTAAGAACTCATTTTTATTGCACACTCTAAATCTATCCAAAAAATAACTTAGCCTTTTTGCGCTCAACGGTCCGTGCATCGTGATCTTCGCCGCTTCGGAGTTAGACCTGTCACTGCTTGCATATAGATAATAAGAAGAAGCGGCCATCAGAAGGAGAGCCACAGCCTAGCAGCCAGCAGGAGCCGCAGGACATACAGCGGGAATAACGCGAAGAACAGAAGTATAAAGAAGAACCCAGGACTACGCCAACACTACTAGGATCGACGTCGGACAGTGGTAAGAGTTAATAAAGAATTTTTATTAATTTATTTTATTAATTTTAATTTGTTTTATTTTAACATTTGTTTTCCTCCCATTCTATTGAGTCTCTGATTTCCAAGCTCGGGGTGTGAGGCTGCACCTCGGCGGAGACCCAGCCTTCTGTTAAACACAATTGTCATATTCTTAATTTATTTCCGTTAACAGTGGTGATGGTGAAGCACGGTCGCCATCGCGCAACAGTCACGATTGTAACACCAACCCTCGATGTCGTCCGTCCACCTACACCTAGACACACATAGGCACACACCCTCACCTCGCCACTACCATCCTCATGAACATGCGCCCGTTCCTATTCAAACGCCTCATCAATTTCAACCTCATCCACACACTCCTACATTTCAACACGTTCCACTGCCTACACAAACCCACGAAACCATCACACACACACACAAACCCGCCCTGATACCTACACCCACCAGCCGCCCATACCTGCCGGGATTCCCACTCCCGATGCCCCATATCCTAATCCTACACGCTCCCAATCCTTAAGATATTGCATCCACACTATCCCTAAAACTATCACCACCCAGAAAACCCTGTACAATTCTTTAAAATCCCTTAACCTTCCCTGGTTGAATTTAACATTCCCGCGTAATTCCGGACACCAATCTGCTATTCGGCACCGAAATGTTAAAAGCAGAGAGAAATATATCCTCTCTATCTGTCATGTTAGGGAATGAAAATGCATAAAAGTAAAAAAGGTTCATATAATTATATCTTTCATGAAAATCGCAACTGCTTACTTGAAAATATTGAAGAATCATTAATTTTATCATAAAATACTTATCTTTTTCGGTTTTTTTAATGGTGTATTTTAAATTATACAATCTAAACGTTTCGATAACACTTACAGTTATCTTCGTCGGTAGTAATCTATTAAAATTGTTAAAGATGTTGAAAACAATTTTGTCAAAGTTGAAAAATTAAAAACATAATACGTTTACGAAACGTATAAAGCCAACTATAGAATTAAATTTTAGTAAAGAATAACTAGGTCATTAAAAATTAAATATTGTTAAAGTGTCTTAAACATCACAAATCATAACACCCTCTAACGGTCGAAGGCTAACAATGAAAAATTTCAGCCAAAAAACACATTTAACAAAACTTAATCAAGTTATGATATAAGTGTAAAGTTGTGAAAACCTTCAATTTGAAAATGATAGAAGCATTCACAAATATAAACATGACATAAATTAAAATAATCCAGTTAAATCTAACAAAGAAATAGCTTAGTCAATAAATGAAACAATGAAAAGCATAATGCATAACGTTTTTTTTTTGTAATTTTTAATTTTAATTTTAATTTCAACTACTTATGTTAAATTATAGCGCGGTGTTAATTTAACATATAATTGGTACAGCATTTGCTTCAAGATATAGGACAAACAGCAAAAAACCTAGACATACCAAAAGTCAAAATTAAAATCAAAATCAAGACGTATCCCCTTTCTTTCATCGGATTTTAAAGGTACAAGGTTTAATGATGACGCTTATTATTTAAAAAACCGACTTGATTGTCGTAAGCATTAAATAATTTAACGCTAATCTAATTTTATATATAAGCTCAGGTTCTCACATAAACTTCAATTTAAGTCAACGCGAACGAAATACGAGTTAATTAACCATAATTATGTTTTCAAAACATATAGTATTTCTCATTTGTAACTGCCAAGAAGCACTTCGGAATTTATGCTTGAATCAAATCGACGTGATGAGATTCCTGCGCGATCTAGATGTTTCCTCATAGATCAAGTATTCATCCAACATATAAAATTAAAAATATACAGGTGAGAAACGTAATATTCATTTAGTTTCTGTAACATTACTCGAACTGGAGACGAAATTTTTCTTAAAAAGCAACACCAACATGACATTAAGATTGTCGTAAGCTTTCTGATGTAAATGTGACAATCGAGATGTATACCTACGTCATAACACAAACCATATTTTATCTTTTTTTTTGGGTTCTTAATGGTGTATATGTTAAATTATACAATCTAAACGTTTCGATAACACTTACAGTTATCTTAGCAGTAGTAATATTATCTATTAAAATTGTTAGAGATGTTGAAACAATTTTGTCAAAGTTGAAAAATTAAAACATAAACATTATCCTGCTATTAATATAACAGTTAGAGAAACGTATAAAGCTAACTATAGAATTACATTTTAGTAAAGAATAACTAGGTCATTAAAAATGAAATATTGATAAACTGAATCAGAACACCCTCTAAACGGTCGAAGGCTAACAATGAAAAATGTCAGCCAAAAAAACACATTTAACAAAATTTATGATACAAGTGTAAAGTTGTGAAAAACTTCAATTTGAAAATGATAGAAGCATTCACAAATATAAACATGACATCAAATAAAATGATCCAGTTAAATCTAACCGATGTCTTTAAATTCAATCAAATTCAAGACGTATCATTACGCCTTTTCTATCATTATAAGATGCCAAAACCTATTTAAACGGAGACTTTCTTCTTGTCTATTAAAATTATTAGGGTGTTTACATATCTCAATAGCTTCACATTGTAAATGAACATGATAATGAGTTTGTCTTGACAATATTTTCATATTGTCAAATTGAATGTCATGATTTAGATTATTTAAGGGATGGTCACCGCAGACTTCTCTGGCTGACCTAATCTACAAAATCTGATCTGTTCTTTACGTCTTGTATCAAAGGTACGTTTTGTAGTTCCAATGTATACTTTTCCACATGAACAAGATAACTTATGCACTCCGGAAGATAATGGGTTTGAATCATCTTTAGGTAATCTTAAATGTTCTTTAGTTTTTCTTGTAGGTTTAAAAATAGTCCTAATGCCATATTTAATTAGGAATTTTTCGATTCTATCTGTAACATTAGCTATAAAAGGAAGAAAAGCAGTACCAACATTAAGAACTGGTTTTTCTTTAAGGTTACGCCTAGAAGGTGTAATAACATTATTAATATCTGTAAGTGAATATCCATTATCTTGTAAGGATTTTTCTTAAATATTTATATTCATCATTCAAAATTCAGGGTCACAAATTCGTTTTGCTCGATCTGCTAAAGATTTAATTACACTAATTTTTTGACGTGGATGGTGGTTGGATAATTTATGAAGGTATCTATCAGTGTGTGTCGGCTTTCTGTAAACCTTAAAAGATAGTGAATTATTATTTTTAGATATTAATATGTCAAGAAATGGTAAACTTCCATTAGTTTCTTTTTCCATGGTAAACTGAATACTAGGATGTATACCATTTATAAAAACCAAAACTCATGCAGTGCTTCTTCTCCATGTCTCCAAATAACAAATGTGTCATCTACATATCTATACCAAACTGAAGGTTTTTAGGTTATTTTGTAACGTTAATGTTTCAAATTTTCCATATAAAAATTAGCTATAACAGGACTAAGGGGACTACCCATTGCTACACCTTCAATCTGTTCATAAAATTTACTATTCCACTGAAAATAAGTTGTAGTAAGACAGTGCTGAAAAAGAATGGTTATGTCCTTTGGAAAAAGATGATCAATGTATTCAATAGTTTCTTTTAGAGGTACTTTTGTAAAACGCTACCATTATATCACCCTCTTCAATTTTGAAACTATGCATTTTTTCAACAAAGTCGGCAGAATTTTTAATGTAATGGGGTGTTTTTCCTATATGAGGTTGAATGTAAGATGTTTTGCAAGGTATATGTAGGAGAACCAATTGCACTAACAATAGGCCTTAAAGGACTATTAGGTTTATGGATTTTTGGTAAACTATATAGTTTTGGAGAAACAGCTTCAGAGTTAGTTGCTTTTTATTTCTTCCGGAAAAGATGATAACTTAATCAGTTCTTTAGTTTTTAAAAGAAATTTTTTTGTTGAATCTTTTGGTATTTCACGATAAGTCTCTGGTTCCAAGAACTGTTCTATCTTAACATTATAATCGTTCATATTTAATATAGCAGTATCATTACCTCTATCTGATTTTAATATTATTATATTTTCAATGCGTTTAAGACGAAGCAAAGCACATCGTTGACGAAAGGATAAGTTGCTCTTTGGAGGTTTTGTTTTACGTAATGTATTAACGGTGTTTTATATCTAACTTCATTAGCAACATCAAAAGGTAATGATATAATAGAGTTTTCCATATTGGAAATTATACCTTCAATAGGTGTTATCGCAAAATTTCCTCCTTTAGAAAGCGCTTCAATAGCGTAATCTGAAACAACATTATCAGAAAGGTTTATAACTGTATTTTTATAATCAATAGATGGACTATTATTTTGTTGTTTGTATAATTTATTTTATTTTTTTTTGACCTTGACATGAGATGTCAAAATTTGTTTCCATAGATTTAAACGTTATAGAATCAATTTTATCCCAATCTTCTCTATTCAATATAGATGAAATTTCTAAATGTAAATATAAAAGATTTCTATCGGTGTTATCAAATAACTTCCTAGTAATATGTATTTGATTAAGCAGAAGAGCATTTTCAGCTCTTCTGTAAATATTATTAGCTTGTTTGTTATTAAAATTTCTTTTAATGTAGATAAACTTTGGGATAATTTTTTGGTATCGGCATCGTAATAAAAAAGCGAGTGACGATAATAATTGTGCTTTACGTTTCATTAAATTTTCAAATTGTCTGATAGAACGATAAGTTTCCTTCCCATAATAATTAGAGGGTGTTCTGATTTGTCATCTTTAAGACACTTTAAAAACATTTAATTTTTAATGATCTAGTTACTCTTTACCAATATTTAATTCTATAGTTGGCTTTATACGTGACGAAAATTTGATAAAATTGTTTACAACATATTTAACAAGAAAACAAGAAAAGTTATGGCACAAATGGCGCCTCATATATTAGTATCTTCAAAATAAAAAATTTTCTGGGCTGGGTTATTATTTTTCCTATACAATGTAATTATAAACTCCGGTCAATTTGACTGGTATTGTATTTATAGGTAAATAAATATGCCGTATGTCTAGTGTTAACAGCTTGATAGCAAATGTTGTACTCTAATTATTAAAAACC
The DNA here is from genome assembly GCA_036346205.1 of Vesta saturnalis. NCBI lineage: Eukaryota > Metazoa > Arthropoda > Insecta > Coleoptera > Lampyridae > Vesta > Vesta saturnalis. The sequence continues at coordinate 1,469,544 of JARFJB010000793.1, forward strand.
CCAATATTTATAAACAACCTACATTAATTTGAAATAGGCCATTAATAATGTGTCCATGTATTACCGAAAAGTAAAAATAAATATTTGTTTGTCGTTGTTATTTTGTTGCAGATGTAACAATGTAATTAACTGGAACAAATCTATTAATGAACTGCTTTCAAACAATACCTTTTTTAAATACTTATTTGGCTCAATCATTTTCTTATTTTTAATTACCATTGTTTTGTTGTGGCTCTAAATTTAGATTAACTAAGGAAGGGGATTCCACCTAAGAAGGGGTTGCTAAATTTATTGCCTAGATTGATCTATTTTAAAGGTGTGTGTGTGTGTGTGTGTGTGTGTGTGTGCACATAATTATTTATACAAAGCATAAAGCATTGTTAAAGTTTTTAATCCTTATTAATTAATATTTTTAACGCAATCATCCGCAAGCTGAGCGCTTTTATGCAAAACTATCTTTTTTGTTGCGTGTAGAAACTAAATAGCTTGGAAATTATTAACTTCAACAATCTCTCTTACACATTTACTAAATAGTTTGTATACATTACCATGTACTATAAAGTTTACTGTAAACATCGTTATCTGACATTAACCTCAAAATATGCGCGTTAAAGGTCGGCGATAGCTTTGATTAATTGAACATGCTGTATATTTAATTCACACAAATACTTTTTTGTTACAATCCATGATGCTACTTACTAATGCTGGTCTTGAAAAGTTTTAAATACGGTTTGGCTTATTAAGCAGGGTTTTTTTTAACGTACAATAGGTAAATTTTCTAATACTCGAACTACATGTCACTTGTTCCCGGTTTCGAATATTCATCGATTAAGAAATGCAAGATGCGGCATCTAAAAATATAAAAGTTGCATTACGAAATGCATGAACACACATTAAAAATAAATGTTTATCTTCTTTTTATATAGCTTGCGGTTGATGTAGCTTTGCTCTAATTTCCCAGAGGATTAGAGTAATGTCAAATTAGCATTTAATAAAATATTTGTCTCTACTTTAATCTAAATATTAAACTAAGGACTTTTATATTTGGAGAACAAAGACATGAAGCTGAATGTGCATTGATTCCAATAAATCATTTCCCAGGAGAAGTATAAGTTTTCCTCACACGAACATTAATGATGCATAAATTACGTTATTGCCTTGACATGAAAATGTCCGATACTATATTATTTTCCACTTTTTCCTTTCTTATCTCATTTCCAGTTATTGGAATCCATACCACGCGAATTTGTTATTATCTGACCTCAAAATAGATCGTAGGATATATTACTTTGGCAGTTATTTTTGGGTAGTTTTTAAAAAAAATAGCACTTTATAGCCTTGCGCAAGGTCTCGTAAGTTATAATTAGAATCTGCTTAATTACGTTAATTAACGATAAAACAAAATCATTTGAAAATTTCTTTAATTAAATGCTATTTTTAAAAATTGCCTTGAATAAATTGGTCTAAAACGTGGAGTTTTATAACAAGAAAGCTTTTATCTAGAAAACCCTTCATAAATTTTAAACTCTCTTGAGCAACTCTGGTAACATATTAATCTCATGCGGATAAACCTACGCATTTTGTGTAACAGACCTCAACATTATCCTTATACTAAGGACCTATTTGTTCTTATAATAAGAAAAATATGAACTTAATGTACACGTTGGAATATGAAAATTTTAATATTTATTTTGAAACAACTACAATATCTTTCTTAACACATCAGTGGATCACAAGTAAGAAGTAAAAAATGAGATAAATAAACACTGTCCTACATTAGATAATAAAATGAGTAGGTGCTTTATGTGTACTAAGACTATGCGCACCGGATTGTTATAATGTGTGCAGGTTTTAATTTATTTTATATCTCACAAAAATTTTATTTATCGATTAATATTGTGTTATTTGGATTTATACCTACAATAATAATAAATACATACTTATAAAGTATGAACACTCATACTTGCTTTTTTGGGTTTAGGTCATTCCCCCGAATAAGTATAGCTTATGCTATATTTTAACGGTCCAAAACGCCGAGTACGCCCATTCTGACGAATTTTAGAGTTGATCGATTACGTAGACAGAGACCAAAACGCAGAATGAGATTCAGGACATTTCGCTGAATGCTCAAAACCCCGACACTATATCTTTAAAATCTAAAACACCAAACGCCATCTAAACACCGACGACCCTTCTGTCGAGTGTACCCATTATGCTAAATTTTTATTTTGGACCATTTCGTCGACAATGACCAAGGCACCTAACGACCAAAGCGCTAAATTCCCAAAACGCCAAATGCTTAACTTTATAATGTAGAAGATTGAAGTTAGGTAACTTAGAATAGAGTTAAAAATAAATCTACATAAAGAAACAATTATGAAGGTTTACTTCATTGACTTATTTAAACATTTTTTAGTGTAATATATTTTATTACAAGAGCGTGTAGGTAAAATAACACGCTGACACGTCTGCAAATACCGACAAGTTTCTGATTATACACCGATGTTCAGTCGTGTTATAGTGCTAGCCTGGAGATGTATCTGTCACAGCAGATGCATTTTATTTTTATTTATACGAGCGTTTACCCACTACATCAAGCAGTTTGTGAATATTATTTCAAATTCCTGGTATTGTGTAGTTATGTTGCATTTGTTAACAAATCACGTACGTATTTGTAGTTAAAAATTAATTGAGATTTATTATGGGTAGTTTGATATTTGTATTTTTTATTTTGGCTAATTGTACGTTATTCATTCACTGTTTGTTATTATTGGGTTAATGCTTTTCAAAAAAATAATATGAAAAGAAATGTTATTTTTTAGAAGGATTGATCCTAAATAAGAGAAACACCTTCTAAATCTTTACGGCGATATTTATTCTAACGAATATGAACTCTGGCTGGAAAGAGCTGAAATTTTCCGATGAAAGCAGCAATAAGCATTAATACAAGATGAAATGGTTTTAGATGATGTTGATGATAACGAGTGGATAGACAGTCTCGCACAAATATCAAATTTCAACTTTAATGAAAATTCAATGCGTTTAAAGATTCCCATAAACAAAAGCCTATTATTAAAATACTTATCTTTTGGGCATTACATCGTCTATTTTTATTTGTTTTTTATAGAAATTTAAACGTTTCGATAACAATTACAATTATCGTCCATAGTGTATATCTTTAATTAATTAAATATATACGTAGTATGTAATGATCTAACGGACGAAGGCTAAGAATGAAAAATGTCATAATCCGGGAACAAATTTAACCAAATTTAATTAAGTCACAATGTAGACGTAAAGATGTGAAAAACATTAATTTGAAATTGATAAAAATCCATTATTTATTTTAAACAGTTCTGGTGGAATTATTGGCTGTTATTAATGAATTGTACTAAAACAATTAGAGAAGTTCATTTGTCTCTCTCTTTTGAGAGCACATACACGACCTCCAGAAGGTTATTTTCTTTTAATTCGCTATATTATCAGTCAATGTTTACCATATAAATGTCTCGTAGACGATATGAAATATTACTTCCTTGTTTTAACTATACAACTGATCGAGCCAGTTAGAATAAGTTCAGAAAAGTATTACCCAGATGATCATTTATCTGTGGATGGGACATTGCTCCTCCATTGCAGAAGCTTTCACCAATATATCAAAAATAAGAAGACATATATACCTGATTGGTATCTACTGAAAACTGAACACTGAAATCTATAAGGGAAACATGAAGAAAATACAGCTTTTTCAATGTATGTGGTGTGGAACAACACACGACCGTGCAACTCACAAAATTAAAAGAAACGATATGTACAAAATTGATCTTCATTTTGAATTTCTGAACTTCAAATTAAAAAAAATGAAATAACTCATTTTTACGATAATTATACAACCTCTTTTGTAATATGTTCATAATATATATATATATATATATATATATATATATATATATATATATATATATATATTTAGCACATATAAGTTACCAAAAAAACTAGTGTGTACCAAATCTAGCCCCAATATTAAGCTTACGCTTCGGTTCTACGAAGTTTTCCTGTCGGCGTTTTGGTCATTCTCGGCGGGATGGGTACATGTGGCAGAATGATCCAATATTGGCATTCAGCGAAGTTAGTTTAGTCGGCGAGATTGTCGTCGACGTTTTGGTCATTTCGGCGTTTTGGGTGTTTGACGGAATGTTCTAAATCCCGTTCAGAGTGTTGGTCTTTGTCAGCGTAGTGGTTCAACTTTCACATTCGGCGGAATTGGCGTATTCGAAGAAATAGACCATTAGAATATAGAGTTGGTGTTTTGGGAAGTCGGTGGAATGTTCATGTCCCGCCTCTTTATTAAAAGAATTACGGAGATCTATACATTTGAATTATGGCGGTTGATAGAAAATTAGAAGCAGTATCACGCAACATTCGGTAGGAAATTTTAATAAAATCGCTTTTGTGGTTTTGAATTATTACGCACGAAAACAACTGTCGATTTCTGTTAGTATTTACCCCGAAGGTATACCTTTACCAACAATAAATGTTGTCCAAACACAACAAATTTGAAATATCTTAATTACGTACGAGTTTAACTATAAGCATTTCGCCTCATCTCAGGCAGTACGTTACACACTAAATTTTGAGTTTGTATAGTGTAATGTCCCATTAGATTTTTAGTTTTATTAAAGCAGGTGGTAATAAGTTTTTATTCACGATTTTAAAATAAGCCACATAGTATTTACTTTTTTTTGTAACTGTTTTGGAAATCTGCATAATGTTAATATGTTGAAAAATTGCAATACTTGAATAAACGTTCTCCGCCTTGAAAAATGTAATATGTCATACAGTTAGATATTTTAGTTGTAACCGAGAGTTGGTTACCACCCTTGTTAACCGATACGTCAATTATTATTAACGAGTGCAACGTTAATACACCCAAATCTATTAATATTTTTGACAGACCAAATTACTAACTACTATTTTAAAATTAGAAAAAGCGTAACGATTGGAGCGTCCATTATTTCTCAAAAACTGTTTGCAATTTTTATTACTAGAATATATTTAAACGTTTTCAAGTATGAATCGCTTTTATTCAAATGTGAACCTTTTATTATTATCTACATAAAAAAAATAGTCACAAATATCATAAACTGCCTCAGCAAATAAGGCCAATAGTGTATATGCAATAAAAGTAACGAAATATAAGCAATTAAATTTTACAGTTGGTCCGTCCCAAAATAAATTATTCTCAGACAAATCGTTATGAACATAGTAAAAATATCAAAAGCTTTATTGTTCTTAAACTGTGCGATCCCTTAAGTAACTTTACAAGTCCTAGACCGTTCACTTTAACGAAGTCCTACATTAATATTGTTAAATCATAATCATAACTTAAATAAAATAATTCGTTGCATAATCTTATTCTATTAACTAAATTTTTAATAATGTTTACGCACATTGACTCTTTCAATAGACCAACACGAACAAAAATTCAAGTAGCTTAAATTAAATGTCCCTACTAAATCTTATTCTATTGTCACTTATTTACACATTTAACGAAAGGTAGTGATGGAAGCTGATTATACGATTGCCTAAGATAAATTTATTACGAATGAGAGCTATTTTTTTGTATGCTAACTCGGACAGGGGGTTTGATTTCAGTACTATGTCTTTTTGTAAATCATGGTCCAGTTTAGCTTAACGTGTTAATGCACTTAGTAACACTTTGGAGAATGCACAGGGGCATTTTGAACTTCCAATGAACGGCTACCATAAATTTTTTCATATCGTAAATGAGAGGAAAACATTAACTATGAAGATCATTCCAGAGTTTAGAAGCTGTGTAAAGGAATATGGATTGCGGCCTTTCGGTACGACAACTTGAAATTTGTACTACATATGTATGAATTAATGAGGAAATCGTCTATCCCTAGCAAAGGTGGTCCAAGCTGGTATCAGTGTAATTCAGCAGCAGAATAGCCAAAGAATTCAAACGATTCTTCTATGTTCAAGGGACTGTATATCAGAAGTTAAGGACAAACCATTAATTAATATCGAGAGTGTATTGTAGAGCACCGTCCCAGAGGTGAGAATTATATTCTAGATGAGATCGAATTTGGGTTTTATACAGGAGATAGAGTTGTCGAGAGGTAAAGTACTGCTTAGATCTGTACACAAAGCCTAATCTAGGAGCAGTTGCTTTAATAGCTGACAGAAAATGACCAATCCATGATCGATTTGAGATAGGTATTCCTAAAATAGTAATAGTTCCCCATTCAAGGATATATTGAATGTTGTTGATTGAAATTACCATTTTGGCTTTAATACCTTGATTTGAGGTAAAATTTGTATAAGGATAATAACTAAACTGCGGTGAACCACAGTCAAAGCTGCTGTCATTTCCACAACAATGGATCGAGTTAGATGTTGAAGAAATAAGGTCGTTTACGTATAGCAAAAGTGTAGGAATTATTCCTGATCCCGGTCGCGCGGCCGCATTGCTTTTGAAAATAACCCATCAACTACGACACATATTCGACTTTTATTAAGAATACTGGAAACAATCAAGGTGAGTTTGGCAAATAAGCACTTGTACCAAATTTGCTCTAATCCTTTGGAATATCTAAAGCGACTTCATTTAATTTGCCTGATCGTTTTAGTGTATTGTTCGAAGCTTGGGTCACATGTAAAAAAAGATCACGTGATAGACGACCCTGTCTGACATCATATTTGTAGTCAGGAGTCAGGGGTTTGTTAGATTTAAGGAATGAAAGTAGTTGCTGATTTACTGCTTTTCTATGAGTTTATACAAAATGGAAGTGATCGTAATTGATCGGTAATTAGACGGATCGGCTTTATTTCCTGTGTTGGAAATAGGTTGAACATTCACTAACTTCCATGTGAAGGAAAATCCTAGAAGACATAGAGCTCAAATAAAATATATATATATATATATATATATATATATATATATATATATATATATCCTTCTTTAACAGCCCTTTCTTATACTCCTCCATTTTGATTCGCTATTCTTGACGTCTTCACACTTTGTTCGTCTTCTAATTTCGTCATTTCTGACGTGGTCTATGAGACTTATTCCCAGCAAATACGCTCAATAACCTTTGGGTGGTTCAGGTTTGTTGCCGAGTTGACAGTTTACGTGGTCTCCATACCGTAAGTCAACACCGGGAGGATACACATATTAAACACTTCCTTTTTTAATAAGACGGATCGGCTTTATTTCCTGTGTTGGAAATAGGTTGAACATTCACTAACTTCCATGTGAAGGAAAATTCCTAGAAGACATAGAGCTCAAATAAAGCTTATATATATATATATATATATATATATATATATATATATATATATATTCTTCTCCTTCTTTAACAGCCCTTTCTTATCCACTCCCTCCATTTTGATCTCGCTATTCTGTGACGTCTTCACACTTTGTTCGTCTTCTAATTTCGTCATTTCTGACGTGGTCTATGAGACTTATTCCCAGCATGATACGCTCAATAACTCTTTGGGTGGTTCTGAGTTTATTTGCCGAGTTGACAGTTAGTGACGTGGTCTCCATACCGTAAGTCAACACCGGGCGGATACACATATTAAACACTTCCTTTTTTAGGTTAATAAGGATATTCCGGTCTTTCAGCACAAATCCTAGTTTTCCAGTTACTACCCATGTCATTCGAGTTCTTCTGTTTACTTCGGCTGTCTGATTTTCCTTTCCTAACTTGATTTTATGTCCCAGGCAGATGTAGTATTCCTCGACTTTACCTAGGTCTTGGTGATCTAGTGTGATTGTTCGATCTTCTTTAGTCATGACCTTAGTCTTTCTCATGTTCATAGTGAGACCTATTTTTTCCGATGCCCATTTGAGTTCGAATAACATACTCTGTTACTCATTTAGATCTCCACTAATCAAAACAATGTTGTCTTCGAAACGGAGATGATCTTCCATCGATCTTTGATCCCTTTTTTTCCCAATTCAGTTCTTTCTAAGGCCATAGTAAAGAGCTTTAGAGATAGTGTCTCCTATATATATATATATATATATATATATATATATATATATATATATATATATATATATATATATTATATTGTTATAATTGACTTGATAATTATTTATTTAATTTAATAAGTTATACTTGGGGATAGAGTTCAATTGAATTTTTTGTCAAATAAAAATAATATATTTAACCTGTTAATTATAAATTGAAATATTAACGTGAAATCATAAAAATTATTTTCACACAAGGAAATGTTCATGTGTAAAATTTAATATTTTTTGCAATTATTTGCTTTAACGTGTAACAGACTTCTATGGAATTTGCAAAATGTACGCATGCGTTGCATCCTTGCTAAACTAAAATATGTGCAACTTGTCAAAATTCCAACAACGATCTTTACTTAGTAAGTACAATTTTGATTTTCTTTAAATTAGAATTATTATATTTATGATTACACTTGTTCATTACCTTTCCAGATATTGATACACGTCGTCGCACAACAATTATACACAATTCAAAAAAACATAAATACAGGACATCAAAAGAATACCCAATGCAATTTGTTAGTTTATGATAATAAGACAAACTCACATGTGTTGTTGAATTTTCCATTAAATGGTCACCTGAAACTTGTTCCATGTTAACATTGGATGTAAACTTTACTGATTAATTTCCATAAATTCATCCAGCTTCACTAACTTGTGATAAATCTTCTTTGTGATAAAAACGTTGCACTTGGGTAAGATGCTCATTTTCTTTTATAATTGCACTTTTATTTTAATTGAATATTTATTTAACTATTGATTTAAATATTCACTAATTTTCCGGATTAATCTTGTAATTTATTCTTTCATAAAATTTTATAATTGCTAACACTTTTATTTTAGATACCATTTGAAGTTAAAATTATTTTATAACCTCAATCACTTTTGAGAAAAATAAACATCACATCCAAAATAACAGAAGAGTTTTATTTAAATAAAAAAATGCACATCAACCGATGTTGAACAAGATTTCGAAATGAAACAAAACAATAGTGTCGAAAATTATAACCGGTAGCCTTAGTTTTAAAAATTGTTATTTGTTATATCGATTGTTTCTGAAATCTCAGACTCTACGTTAATCGCGGTTCACTTCCGATAATATTTACGAAAATTTTAACTTACATGTTAAAAAATGCACTATTAGCACTATGACCTGTTAGCCACAAAAGGATTAAAAAAATAAAAAAGAGAGTGAGAAATCAGGAGCAATTCCTTTTATAACTTGTCATGGACACCAAAACTTTCAATTCTTTTTTAACATTACATACAAAAGATCGTTGCATTCGATTTGTCTAAACAAAAAAATTAATTTAACTAAAACATAAATTATGCCATAACTTTTTCAATTCAATTCTGATTTGCATTTTTGAACTCAGGGCGAAATTCTGCATAAATAGACACCTCATATGCTATAATTTGCTTCATCAATTTAGCTTTTGACAATTTTATGCCTAAAATTACTAATATCTAACAAATTTTATATTTTACAGCTAAACTGATGACATATTCAGCTTCTGCATAAAAAAACTGTATAAGAATACACTTATTTCAAAACATTTTACATAGTTTTAGCAAAATTTCTAGTTTTAATACCTTAATTTTAGGTACTTAACCCAACTCTTCTAAATTTATGTTTTAATTACATATTTAATGTTAATTTCTTTGTAAAAATAAGGGAAACCTATTCTGAACTTATCTTGTCCTAAATAAGCTAGAAATTTGTAAAATTCTTAAATTTTGTACTTAACATAACTTTATATAATTTATTTTAACTTTGCGTTTTAATCGTTTATATCACTTGTAATGTTTATAACTTGCTCCTATATATGTCTCTAACACAATCACTGTTTATCTGTACTCTACAGTTTTTTAATTTTGTACTTTCATACTTTCATAATGTTAACTTATTTTGTAAGTTTTTGTACACAAATTGTATTTATATTGTTAATTTCACATTGCACATGTTGTTCATGTTCTTAGATATGTTTCTAAGGCACTTTAACTTCTTAAGCACTTTTTAAACACTTAGTCTATAATCTACCAACATAACGTCTTCGTACCATAACCCTTTCTAAGTTCGCAGAGTTTTTATGCATTGTACCAATTATTATACATGTTCTACACATTAGGATTATTATACTTCATGTAATCAATATCTGTTATGTGTTTAATTGCTTAATTATATTGATTTATATGTGAAATTTCTTATTTATCTTTAACACACTAATATGTATCGTGTTGACCTTTTTAACATACTACTGCCATAGAACAATGCTTTTATGAATACAGCATCATTGTGCAAACCCCATAAAACCTGTTTTGTTGTATAAAAACCACCTGGTTATATTCGTATACTATATTTTCCTCATAACAAATTGTATAACCTCTTCAACTTTATTTGAACTTACATACTATCTAATATTTGAACTCGATAAAACTCTACCCTCTACCCCAATTACTTACACCTACTCATAACCATCGCAAAATATATATATATATATATATATATATATATATATATATATATACCGTGTCAATCCTAGAACAGTCATTGCCTCCTGGATATATCCTTACTTTCAAAATACGTAATTCTTGTAAATATTTCAATTAAATGGAAATAACTACAAAACCATAGATTTTAGGTATAGGAAAACCTAATATAGTTTGAAAGATAATTAAATTCTCCGTTAATGGAAAGGAAAATATAGAGGGAGTTCCATTTAAACTAAGCAAGTTAATTATATTTAAATGAGAATGAAAAGGATTAACTTTTTTAAACACCCTATATGGATTTCCTCAAACCAGTAATATGGGATTTGATAACTCATTATATTGGCTATTCATGACTAATAGTTATTTTATCATTGTTCTATAGTACGGGGTATCAATTGATAAAGTTTACCTTACAATTTAGAAAAATATCTAGAAAAGGGTAAGGTTTACGTATACATAGTATAACAGCAACTTAGATTTATTTTACTCGTACAATTCGAATATGCGAAAAAACATAACTTTGATGCGCCACTATTTTTGGTACACCCTGTATAAATGGAAATAATTTTAAAATGTGGGTATTATGATCCTATATCATGTTACATTGAAAGAATTTTGAAAATCGGTGGCGTCTACGCTAATATATATATATATATATATATATATATATATATATATATATATATATATATATATATATATATATGAACTTTTTAAACCCTATATGGATTTCCTCAAACCAGTAATATGATTTGATAACTCATTATATTGGCTATTCATGACTAATAGTTATTTTATCATTGTACATATATATCAATTATAAAGTTATTCAATTTAGAAAAATATTTTAAAAATAAATTTTTAAATAGTATAACAGCAATTAGATTTATTTTATTAATTAATATAAAAAACATAATTTATCATATTTTTTTAAGAAAATAAAAATTTTATTATATCATATATTTAAAAATTTAAAATTTGGGTTTTAAAATAAAAATAAAAATAAAATAAATAAAAAAATAAATATAAAAAAAATTTTAAAATATAATAAAAAAAATAAAAAAAAAAAAAAAAAAAAAAAAAAAAAAAAAAAATAAAAAAAAAAAAATAAAAAAAAATTTAATTTTTTAAAAATAATTTAATTTAAAAAAAAAAAAAAAAAAAAAAAAAAAAAAAAAAAAAAATATAAAAAAAAAAAAAAAAAAAAAAAAAAAAAAAAATTTAATAATATTTTAAAAAAAAAAAATAAAAAAATTTTATTTAATAAAAAAAAAAAAAATAGAAATCAAAATAGATAGTTTATAATTTAATTTTTTATATTCTAATTTGATTAAATTTGTTTTAAAAAGATTTTATATATTTATTTAATAATAAAGTAAAATGTAGATAAAAAAATTTTTATAAATGGATTGAAATTAAAATCATGTACTAATTTTTATTTTATTTAAAAAATTATACAAATTATGCGAAAATAAGTAAATGAATTAAAAGTTTTTTCATTCATTGTTTCTAATGTTTGAAATATTTTGTGTAAGCATTGAATACATGTAATTCCTTTAAAAAGGTGATATTAAGTAGAATTAAAAATTTTATTTGTTCTAAATTTTTAATGCAAAGAATTTTATAAATAAATAATAAAATTTGAAGGATTGATAATTTGTTTTTAAATGTTTATATGCAATACAATTATGAGAATAAATCATTAAGTTACTTTGTAAAATAGGAATTACTGGTTAATAATTATTTTGCACAACTGTGGATAAATAAATGAATTAGATCATGCCAAATAGAAAAAGGTAATGAACATAAGTTGCTTGTATTACAGAATGTGGTTAATGTCATAAAAATAAGTTATAACTAAAATTTTGTGTTTTTAATATTTAAATTAATTATGGAAAACCATAATTCAATGTTATGATTATTTAATTACTTTTGAAAATTATCATGGTTAATTTTTTCAATTTTTTTCAAAAAATTAAGTTACTTTCAAATTGCAATTGAATAATTTTTCCTATTAATTACAACAATTTAATTAAAAAGTAATTGTTTAAGTTAACATGGAACTGTAATAGTAAAAATAATTTTTAATAGTAATCCATTTTTACAAACTAAATTCAGAAACCAAAATATTTTCCTAATTAGATGAAGATTAATTGTTTCATATCCCTTATTAGCATGTATAACTTTAAATTTGTGATTTTTTAAAAAAAGACAATTTTTTTCAAAAAATACATTTTTTATACTAAAAATTTTTGAGTCACATCAAAATTGTAATTTTTGTTAAATTGAAATTATTGTTTTCAGAAATTAATTGTTTGTTATATAAGTGGAATGACTTTTGTTTAAATATTTCAGGAAACTTAAATGCTGCCAAAATTGAAACTGATTGTTTATTAAATTTGAAATTAATTATACATAGTTCTGCACAAATCAACACATTTTTGGCAAACTAATTGCATAAAAAACAGTATTTAAGTTAACAAATTAAAAATTTAAAATAATCAAATTTTTATCATTCAAAACAATTTTAATATCAAAAGATTTTTTATTATATATTTATTCTTTCAAATACATTCACAAATTATTTATTAATTAAATTACAATTATTTTAAGTTTTTTTTTTTAATTTCAAATTTTACTTTGGTTTCATTTGAAAAAGGATTTTTTAAATTTCAATACAATTTTTTTTAGGGAATTCGTTCTTAACATAACAGAAAAATATTTTAGTAAATTCTTTTTTTGATCAATGTTTTTTAGGTTAAAACAAAAAAATATAGGTAATTTAAAGAATTTATATATTATAATTTAATACAAGAAAATATTGGGAAAAAATTAAGACAAATTTTTTTTTGACCCTTTTAAAGACAAAATATAAATTCAAATTTTATCCTTTGTTAATTGATAAATTTTTTAAATAATTTACTTTTTTATTAATTGTGTTTTTTTTATCTTTTATATAAATTTAAAGTTTTTATTAACATTATCATTTTAAAAAGGTTTATATTATAAATTTAATTTTCAAATCAAAATTTTTAAAGTTTATTATAAAGTTTGGGAGATAAAATTAAAATTTAAATTTTGTATAAAAATAAAAATTAAAATAGAGTTTTAATTTTTAATATCAGTTACTGTGTATTCAAATTCACATATTTTTGTCCATTTTTGGAGATAATTCACAAAAAACAATTTACCTAATTTTTTAATCAATTTGCATTTTATTAGAAAATAAAGTGTTAGTAATAAATAACATTTGTATCATGGTTATATTATTTTTTGTAAATAGCTTTAGGAAAATTTTAACATAAAAGGTTTTAGATTTATAAAACTTTTTTTGATTCTTCAAATTTTTCATCATATAATTTTTTGATTTTTTAAATTTTCTTTTTTATAATTAAAATTATTCCTTTTGTATTAAACATCTCACTTTTTCTTCCCTTCCTTTTTTCCCATTTACCTTCTTTTTTTCTTTTAAAACTTTTTATTATTCTCACTTTACTTTTTTGAAATTTAATTTTTTTAATTTCCTTTTCTGTTAAAACAAACATCCAAAAAAAATAAAAAAAAAAAAAAATAAACCATCAATGTTTTTTAATTTTTAACTATACTTGTTTTGTTTCCCTGCATCTATGATTAAAATCTGTTTACATTTTAAGTTTAACTTTCTGCATTTGGTAAAATTCAATGCATTACTAAATGTTAACCAATATATTTATCAAAAAAAAATAAAATGCCAAATAAAAAAGAACATTTTGTTTAAACAAATTTTTAAAAATAAAAACAAAATTCCCTAAAACTGTTGCTATGTATTTTTTTACATTATTAATTACATTCTTAATCTTTTAATTACAAATCTTGTAAAAGGCATGATTACATTTCAAGATTTTCCAGAAAAACAAAATTTTCTTTAGAAAAAATTTGTATTATTTGATTAAAATTCATTTTTAGTTTGTTAGTATTAAATTTTTCCTTTTACCTTCCATTTACCATAGAAATTTTATTAATTTTCTTTCAAATGTAATTTTATTTCATCTTGTTTCAATAAATCTTTAAAAATTTTTCAGGAATTTAACGTCTTTTTTAAACAAAATTATTCTTGTAATGTATTGAACAAATTTTGAATCATTATATCTTATGTTTTCCAAAAATTGAGTATATTTTACAATATTATTGTTTAAATTATTTAGGTTTTGACCGTCCAAGTAAGTGGTAATTCAGTTTTACATTTTGTTTATAAAATATATTTAAATTTGAAAATTCTAATACCCAATTTTTAATTTTTAAATGTGTTAAAATTTTTGATCCTGGCTTAAATTATTTGTTTAAGGTATTTTTCTTCAATTGAGACAATTTTTTAACGCATTTATTTAATAAAATTAAAAATAATTTTTTGTATTTATTTGATTTCCAAAGTATTTTGGTATTGTAAATAAATCAAATGTCACCCTGAAAATTCTTTAAAATTTTAAATTCAAACAAGAAAAAATTTAAAATAATTTTTAAATCATTGCAAAAAAATATAGTTTCCTTTCAAAAATAAAGCATTTATTTAAATATTTTCCAGTTAAAAAAACATGAATTTAAAAATGTTTAACGCAATAATTACGTTTAATTCTGTTTAATTATTTACTTAAAATTTGTTCTGGAATGTCATTTTATAAATGAGAAAGAACTATTTATTGCCATTATTTAAAAATAAGTATTTACTTTTTCCAATAATTTTAGTAAATTAAAATAAAATAAAAAAATTTTATTTGTTTAGATTGGTATTAATTAAATTTGAGTTGTATATTTTAAATAACATTGCTCCAAAGCTCATTATCAATACTGTATAACCAATACCAATATCACATTCCTTTTTCGTCACAATATGAAAATATGATATATATTTTTAAAAATTTATAAAATATTTTTCTAATTTTTTATTCAAATACAATTTTATAGGTGGTAGGCATGTATACTCCATGCCAGCCGGGGAGGTACCCCCTTACCATGGGCTCCTTAATATTGGGTCTCCGATTTTCTGAGCTCGGTAAGGGCTGGTTACCTTTTCCATCATCCTTAATCTATTCTCATCCTTATTCTTCCTTCTCGCCCTCACTGTCTTCCTATCGGATTAAAAGTCCCAAATTAAAAAATAAGATGGCTGTGGTTTCTAGGGTTATAAATTCCGGACGTAAAATCCTGCCCCATTCGGATGTCCGGGAGGGCAGGGCCCGGACCTCGGTCATCGAAAGTATCAACTTTCTGATTCACTAGTGCAACATCCGCGGTATCAGGTCTAATCTTAATGCTATTCACCAACATCTTGAACAATTACAACCTGATATATTGTTTCTATCTGAAACACAAGTCTCCTCTGAAAGCTCCGAGTCACCCGACTTGCAATTTCCTCAATACCATCTTCACTCTAACTTTCGATATAAAGGAGGCGTATGTGCTACATCAAGGACAGAATTGCTTGCAAGAGGGTTTCTTCCTTAGAAAATAAAAATTTTGACGTGATTTGGTTTAAACATTCTGGTCCTAATTTTGTGAAATTCTACTGTTGCATTTATAGGTCTCCTAATGACAGTAACTCTCAAGTCTTCTTCGATTACCTTAGTATGAAAGTTGACTATCTCCTGTCTCAGTTTCCATCTTGCGATATCTCATTTGTAGGCGATTTCAATGTTCATAACTCTAATTTTCTTTTCATCTACTACAAATCCTGCTGGTCATAGTGCAGAAACATTTGCTATTTCATGTGATCTCACACAAATGATTTCTGAACCCACAAGAATCCCTGATAACCCTAACCATACTCCAATCTTCTAGATCTCTTTCTTACATCAAACCCTCTTGTTTATAAAACTTCCGTTCTTTCGCCTTTAGGTCTTTCCGACCATTGTCTAATAAAAATCATTTCTACTGTACCTAATTCCACTGTTGTTCGCAAAACCGATAGAACCTTGTGGTGTTTTAAGTCAGCTCGATGGAGTGATTTCTTTTTTGCAACCTTTCCATGGCGTGAATATTGTTTTAAGTCGTCCCTTCTTCGGACATCGCTCTTTCAGTATCTGAAGTCATCCTCATGGGAATGGAGTTATACATTCCGAAAAACAGTACCGTGTAGGTCATTCACGTTCCCAACCCTGGTTCAATAAGGCTTGTTCTGATGCAATATCTTTAAAAATAAATGTTACATTAAATGGAAATCTAATAAATCGGTTGACAGTCATGTAGAATACGTTGGTGCTAGAAATATCTGCAAAAGTGTCATCACTAAAACTAAAAAGTTGTTCGAACAACGAAAATGCAATGAACTAGCTACATCTCCTTTAGGCAGTCGTAAATTTTGGTCTTTAGCAAAAGCCATTAGTAAAAACTTTCGAACATCTTCATTTCCCCCCCTGACATCTATTGACGGATCGGTAGTTGCTGATTCTGTAGACAAAGCCAACGTTTTTGTGGATTTGTTTGCATCAAACTCGTGTCTCAATGATTCTGGAAAAGATGTGCCCCTAGTCAACTCTTCTTCATACGTTATGAAACCAATTCATTTTCGGTACAAGCTCTTGGAATCGATCATCAGTAGGCTTGATCTCAATAAGGCGACTGGCCCAGACGGTATCCCAGCTATTGTCTTAAAGAAATGTTCCCCCGAACTAGTACCAGTCCTATCTAAGCTCTATACGATCTCTATATCTTCTGGGGAATTCCTTCATCATGGAAGTTAGCAAATGTTCAACCTATTCCCAAAAAAGGTGATAAGACCGATCCTCAAATTACAGACCAATTGCCATCACTTCCATTTTGTCTAAAATCATGGAAAAGCCATCAATCAGCAACTGCTCACGTTCCTTGAAACTAACAAACTCCTTAGTGACCACCAATATGGGTTTAGGCAAAGTCGTTCAACAGGCGATCTTCTTTCATATGTGACCCAAGTTTGGAACAATACAGTAGAGCAGTCCGGTGAAACAGTTGTAGTCGCTTTAGATATCTCAAAGGCATTTGACCAAGTTTGGCATAAGTGTTTACTTGCCAAACTCACCTCGTTTGGGTTAAATGATACGCTCATCAACTGGGTTTCTAGTTTCCTTGATAAAAGACGAATACGTGTCGTAGTTGATGGCTTTTTTCAAAAGAAGTTAGCATTAACGCGGGCGTACCACAGGGATCCGTTATAGCGCCTACACTTTTTCTGCTGTACATAAACGACCTTATTTCTTCAACAACTAACCCCATCCATTGCTTTGCTGACGATAGCACTCTTCACTGTAGTTCATTTCAGTCTACCCAGTGATAATCCACCTTCTATATCAAATCAAGGAATTAAAGCTGAAATGGCAAATTCAATCAACAAAGACATTCAACGTATTCTCGAATGGGGAAGCAATAATCTAGTTAAGTTT
The DNA here is from genome assembly GCA_036346205.1 of Vesta saturnalis. NCBI lineage: Eukaryota > Metazoa > Arthropoda > Insecta > Coleoptera > Lampyridae > Vesta > Vesta saturnalis. The sequence continues at coordinate 1,487,487 of JARFJB010000793.1, forward strand.
AATGCTAACAAAACTCAGTGTTGCCTTGTGTCCGCCAAAAAAGATCGATCATTTCCTGTTGTAAGTATGAATGGCCCAGTTCTTACGTTTTCAGACTCTATTACTCTGTTGGGTATGACTGTATCTTCAAATCTCTCATGGGTTGACCAACCTCTGTCAGCTACCAAAACAGCTGCTCGTAAAATAGGCTTTTTGTACAGATTTAAACAGTACTTTACCTCTCGACAACTTCTTCTGCTGTATAAGGCCCAAATTCGGCCTCATCTGGAACATAATTTTCACCTTTGGGTTAGTGTTCCCAATACGCTCTCGATATCGTTGATCGTATTCAAAAGAGAGCGATTAGGCTTATAAATTACCCGTCCTCAACTTCTCACATACAGTCCCTTGCGCATAGAGGGATGATTTCAGTTCTTTCTTTGTATTATCGTTATTACAACGGCTATTGTGCTGGTGAATTACATTCTTTGATACCCTCTCAGGCTATCTTTGCGAAAAACACTCGGTTCGCTCATTCACGTCATCAGTATGCAGTACAAATCTCCAATTGTACCAAACGGGCGCAATCCACATTTTTCTACACGGCTTCTACACTCTGGAATGATCTCCCTAGTTCCTGTTTTCCTCTCACTTATGATATGAGAAAATTTAAGGTAGCTGTTCATAGGCATCTATTGGCAATTCATTATCCCTCTATCCATCCTCCTAAGTGTTCCTGAGTGCTTTAGCACGATAGGCCTTATTTAGCCTGTTCAGGTCCACAATCATAAAAAAAAGTTTAAAGAGAGCAGTTTTTATGATTCCATAAATGTTTCTTCAGAAGAAATAGGCATATGGACAAGGACCAATTTGAAATAAGATAAGTTTTCAGCTTCCTTTGTTGGCCTTCGGACTATATTAATTTCCTTTATTTTTTGCTAGGACATCACAATTGTGGTTAAATTAGCACAATAATTTGAAAACTTTGCTTTTAGATTTTAATTTTTTTTTTAAAATTGTGCAACAGTAGTTTTCATTAGAATGGCATTTTTCGAAATGTTGTGTTAATAATGAATTTAAACAGAAGTAACAAGAATGTGTTTTTATTTTAAACGAGTTCCATTATCCTTTTTTTTTTTGATATTTATTATTATATTGACATTAGCATTTTAGTTTTTTTGTAGTACACTAAAGCCACAAGATGAAAATTTTCTGAAATATTATCTTATTGTCTTAAATTAGTTTGTAAATTGATATCCTGAATTATTTGAACTTTTTCTTTACAATTAATATTATTGTTCTGTTTTTATTAGATTGATCCAATATTAACTTCATAATTTTGATATATATGGTAATCCTGCTAATGTCTGGTTCTGGCCCTTTCTCCATTATTTTTACATGGAAAAACGTGCAATTTATTTTTTTTAAAAATGCTCTTTTTCATACGATGTTGAAACTTCAGGTTATATTAAGAGCTTTTTTCTTTGAGAATGTGGCAAAATCTAACAAAATAAAAAAAATTAGCTAATGGCAACAAATGATTGAAAATTACGATTATACACAAAATTAAGGTGTTTAACTCCTTTTAATAGGAATTTTTAAGTAGGGACTTTACCTGTCTGGGCACATACGGGAAAAAAAAAATTTCATTATAGTTCATTATTACCTTCATTTGAATTTCGATGAATGACGTACCATGTGATGTTCATAATTTTAATATATTCCTTGTTCGCTATAAAATTATTATATCTGTAATATTAAAATAGGTAGGTAACAATTAAAATTTACATATTTTAGAGTAAGAAAACGTCGATGTTAAAACAAATTTAGATTGAAATATGTATTTATTAATTCAAATTTATCAAACAATCTAGTAGTCTAAGTAATCACTTTTATGGTAGAAATACATGAAACTTTTTAAAGGTGTTAAAATCTTTATTTTCAATTTTAGTTTTTATTGTTTCAGTTTATTTTTTTTTGATAAAAGGAATTAATAATTTTTGAATGGCTTGACATAAATTGATTGAAAGAAAGTAAGTGGTTCATAAAAATACATAAAGAAGGTTATTTGTTAACCTTAAAGATATTTGTAATCATAAAAAAAATGGTAATGTATAAAAATTCTATTTTGGAAGGAAAGGATTGTAAAAAAAAACAGAATTAACATTTAAAATAATTTTGATTTCTTAAAGAAAATTGTAATTATCTTTTAATATAAAACAATTAATTCTATAAATTCAAGTATAAAATAATTTTATTTATGAAAAATTCCAATTTAATTAAATTTTAAATATATAAATTTAAAAAATGTTACTTAACCAGTTTAAATTTAATTATAATTTTCAAAAACGTTAAAATCAGTTAAAGGTAAACAATGGTTTAAAAAAATTAAATATAATTAATTATTATATAATAAAATTTAAAATTTAAATTTTACCTAAGCAATTTTATTTAAACCAAAAGAATTTCAAATCCGAATTGGTAAATTTAAAGGAAAATTTTTTATAACACTAATAAAACAAAAGGAGAATAAAA